>CM052337.1:17736443-17949438 GCA_028455595.1 Lasioglossum vierecki
ATATATGTATATACATATATTGTATACATTAAAAAACGGACACGTTTTATGTCAGAATAGAAGTAAGACATGCTTACGTATATGTTAGATATCACGCTTTGTTTTTAAAATTATAGAACGAATGCAATAATTGTTAATGAGATATTTGCGTAGTTATTAATGAAAAAAACCCAGTGAAGTAATCAAAAAAAAATATTCGGGAGTGTCACGTATAGCAAATAGGGGACACAAGGGGTCTCTTCCAACTAGCGATTGGCAAATATAGAATTAGACGTTACCGTCTTATCAACAATGTAGTTCAGGGAACTGGAAGACTTGCACGATGAGAGGCAACGCAATTTTGGGCCAATATACGGCTTGAGAGGCGGAGGTGGTGGTGATGGTGTTTTTAACTCAAGCTCCTGCGAACAGTCTTAACTAAATCACTAGAATTGTCTGTTTGGCTGCCTGCCTGCCTGCATGACTACTACATGTTCAAGATATTGTCATTAACTAATCCTGTAATAATATTAACTTGTTCATAGGACCTAGAGAAATATACAGGGGTGATTCAGCTAAGTCTGCCACCTCAATTACATGTTTCGCTATTTGATATATAGAATAAACATACGTATAAAAGATAATACTTATTAATACTGGAAGATTTGAACTACCGAGCTTACCTCGTTGTCCAGCACATTGGCAATCACCTCTACAAGCATAGCGCCGCAATCTCCTGTCTTATCGGAACCGCACGTTTCAACGAGCAGATCCGGTTGAATGTAATGCACCATCTTTCTAATTAAACTAAGACTGGCTTTTCGAACGCTGGGCAACATGGACGATTGAAACGTAGCGCAAAACACCGGCAACAATCGTTTCAAATAAACCGGGGCCATTTCCGGATCGCCTTTCGGTTCTGTGAACTCCGACTCGGTTTCTGGTTTTCTGTGCTCCTGATTCGGCAGCATCCATTCCCCAGGAGACTGCAATATAGCTGCCACTTCTCTATGACCCTCGTCCACCCGTTCTCTGGCTTTGTCTAACGGTGTCTTTCCGTCTTCGTCTCTTAGATCGGGATTCGCACCGTGCTTCAACAACACTTTAGCGATAGCTGGTCTACCGAAGCAGGCAGCATAATGCAAACTGGACGATCGTTGACCTTTATTCACATCCGCGCCCCTGTCGCATAAAAACTCGACCATCTCGTGAGTACCGAACGCGGACGCCCAATTCAGTAATGTTTGACCAACGTCGTCCATGAAGTTCACTTCGATGCCGCCGGAGTCTATAGCCTCTATCAAGGCATCCGTGTCTTTCGATCGAATACAATCGATCAATTGCCTGTGAGATTTCTCCCCGGCGGTATCCAAACGCCTCAATCGTGGTAACAACGGTCCGGACGGGCCACCGGCTGTATTACGACTCAACGCTGATCTCCCTTCGAACAGAAGAACCAACAACAGATCGACCAATCTCATGGAATCGAGAGCGCATCGCTCGTCTCCTTTCAAAGCTTTCTCGATCGCGTCCGGCAGTTCGGAGCGTAATAGATCATGGGTTATAGAAGGTGATCCTCTGCAAAGCGTCGATAGAAGGCTAATTATAGTGGACACGGAAGCGCACGATTTCGCTTCCGGAGTCGGAATTGTTGACGCTGTGCTGGAAGGTGGCGGTGTCTTTGGATTTCCGGAAGTCGCTGCTATCGCTGTACCAGGCCCTGCTGCATTCGACAACCTGAAAACAAAAGAGAGAGAGAGAGAGAGAGAGTTAGAAAAACGCGTGCGGTCTCCCGGCCATGTTACAGGAATTTTAGGAACATGTTACCTGTGCAAGAGTTCAGAAACTAATCCGTTTGATGCTAAAGGAGCGGGATCTGTGTTTCGACGTGAATATCTATCGGCGAGCGACGCGAAACAACGAAGTGCCCCGTCAGCGACGTGCGCATCCTCGTGTCTGAGTAACGTTGACAAAGCCTCAACGCAATCCGGTAATGATTTATCCTGCGGTTCTACTTTCCCGCATAAACGGGTCACTACGGCCATTGCAGAGTGCAGGGTGTCTCGGTGCACGCGAGCTCCGTGCTCTCGGATAAAACACAAGGCACATGGAAGGCCACCAGCCTCGAATACAGCACCAGCTTCCCTTGCGCAAACCAGCTCCAATACCTACGGCAATTAAGAAAACCAAGTATATTATCAAATAATGTTCTATCGTGCAACTAATGAGCTGTTCGTTGTTAGCAGACAGCACATTTTCTACCTGAATTGCAACAAACTTGAGTTAATAGATTAAAAATAATGTAAAAGTATCTTTGATGCTAACGGTTTTACTTCTTTGAATTACACCAACTCATTTTTGTTATAAGTACATAAAATCAGGTGTTTAGCAGAGATGTTCTATACCTTTATGCACTGCTCTGCCAAGTCCCGACTAGTTCTGGAACCTAATCCAGCTCCGGACAAGCGACTGCAAATAGCTTTGACAGCGCCCTCCATTGCTACTACTCTGCGTGTACATTCTGCAGAAACGTCCAAGTAATATGTGATGGCCCGAGCAGTCACTTCTAAGACACTATCCGGTGCAAGTTCATCCAAAAAAATTCTACATAATGCAGGGAGAAATGTGCGTGGAGGACAGCTGAAATTGAAATAATTTTTCTTGTTGTTTAATAAGTTGGTACACGATACTTATACATAAAAGTAATTCTATGTACCATTCGAAGCAACGATCAACATTATCAGACATGAGCAGCAACATGCATAATTGCTCTAAAGCAATTAGCTGCATGTCCCTTTCATCTCCTTGGCCCATACTGAGCCACTCCAGTAGAGTCTCGGGATCAACTTCAGCCATCTGTATACAAGTCGTAAATCGAATTAGCACTACAAACATTTGAGCTTGATCGTTATTAGATGCTCAACCCTTTGCGCTCCATGCTATTTTCACTCCAATTTATGTGGCAATTGTTTTGAATCATAGTACATTCATTTTCATCGGAGCCATGGGGCGAATGTTGAGCACAGAAGGTAAAAATAAAACCAACACTCACCTTGTAAGATTAATAGCACCAATTCAATGTATTTTAAACTGACAATCTGAAAATAAAACAAAGTCCATAAAATTTCAAATAATCCATGAAACCGACGTTCAGGATCGCGCGAATACATTAGAAAAAAAATATACAGAATTTTTCTGTCATCGAAAAGTGTCAACAAAAACCTCTTGGTGCAGTTCGGATAAAAGAAAAAAATATATATATATATGTATATATATAAAAATATATATATATAATTGACAGTGGACAAAGGCCACTGGTTCTCGCGAGACTAGCCGAAAGGTTTAATCAACGTGTACTATCGAGAATTTCACTGACAGTAGTGTTCTCCCTTCCATGTTTCTTTATTCCTAGTGAGACATGACTTCTGTGAAATTTCAAGCATGTAAATAATCATCGAAAGGAGCGATCGCGTTCATGACGAATCCGTTCACGAGCACGTTCGCGCGAATCCGCTGAAATAAATAAAGTGGCACGTGGTGTCGGGCTCGAGATCTCGGTAAAACCGTGCACTGTCGTCGGAAGCACAAAGACAGGTGGAAAAAAATTTGTCCTAACGACGGCTGAAAGCGTGATAGTGTCTTTAATAACATCTCGCGTAACCTTCAGGAGGTTCTGGAGTGATACGATTGTTGTGGTGAATTCGTGCACCGAATTCCAGAGAGCATTTTAAGGAAACGACGCGCACAGCCATGGTAAATAAGACTGGACCGAGGTGATAACGTACCGTTGTGCACAGTATTCCATTATTCGGAAGGGGTCAGGTCGCCATCCTTCCAAAGTCGTGTCGTTTTCCCACCGCGAGAAACAACGTGACCGTGTCGTCAAGATTTTGGCCCGTCAGCGACACGAGAACCTGATCGAACCAACGGATCAACGAACCACTCCACCGAACGAAAAGATTTCACTGTACCCTAGTGTCGTCGTATATTGTATTTCGCCATTTACGCGACGTTCAGGGTATAGTTCGGTGTCACAACCACAGACTACCGTAGACGGAGAATCTTCATGTGAAAATGATCAAAGCTCCGCAGCGCCGCCGGTGCCAGCACACGCAACTTGTCACAGCAGGCTATCCGCCGAATTCCAGGCTAGTTTCACTCTAATCACTCTAATTGGTTGAAGTTGAAGTCGACTGACGGACTGGAAGTCTTCTCTGATAGCGTGATACTTTATGATCGATTTGCAGCGCCATCTACTTTTGCATGTATAACAATCATTATTTGCGAAGAATGCATTTACGAGTACAAGATCCGCAACACAGACTAAATACATATACATTGTCTTTAAAGAATAGACATTTCTTTTATTAAATGGTAAATTTGTAAATGATACACTATTCAAATAATTAAATTTATGCATTTTGTTTTTATTTTATACGTATACTTATATTATTATATTATCAAAATACTTTTATATTAGCGCAGACAGCATTTATAAAAAAAATAAAAAATTATTATACTGAAACAAAATGTTTTGAACATCAACAGGGATCAGACTTATTTCCTTTAGGCAGCGACGAGTCATCGGACTTTCCTCTTGTATTTCGTAGCTGAAACTGATTAAAAATATTTCAAGATTTTATTCTATGGCAAATTATAGAATTTTTATTATTCTTTCGCGCGGTTACCATTTCTTTCGTCCACGAGTTCTTTTCTCCTTTCTTTGTAATGAGTAGGCAGATTCTCTAACATACTTTCAATAAAATTATCAAGAACTATCGACCTATTCATGGATGCCACTGGTGCTCTGCATACAGGGCATTCCTTCTTTTTTCTGTTCCATGCAGCGATACAATGCTGACAGAATGTGTGCATACAGTTCAGTGTGGTCGCCCTCACAAATAACTCCGAACATATGCTGCAAGTCAACTGTTCATCCATTATATTGCTAACTTTATTGATCACAGTTTCTTTTTCCTGCTGTGTATTTAGAATTTCTTGAGTTGCTGTAGTCAAATCGATAGTGTCCAAGATTTGAATTGTCGAGTCATTTAAGATTTCTAAGAGTATGCAACTATCGTCCACAAATTCAGAGGGGCCTGCAGCTAGATAATACAAAGTTTAAATTACTGTCATTAGTCCCACCCTTTAATACGTAATAAACTAAAGCTCCTACTATTAAAAACATAAGAGATGGTACCATTGTTTTGTGTCGTTACAGCTATAGCTTCCTTTTCTCTCAAAGCCTTTTCCGTCTCCTTCAACTTCTCTTCCAAGACTGTTTTCTCATTTAACAATTGTGCCTGTATGTTTCTCTCTTCTTTAACTCTATTTTCCATAACGTTCTTCCACTCAGCCTGTTGCTCTTCTCTCCACTTTTCCATCTGTTCTTTCGTTTTGATCTCCAACGCTTCTTTCTCTTGTTTGCTCACGTTCAACGCTTCCTGCCACTTTTGTTTCTCGTCGTTCAATCGTTTCTCGAATTGCACTCGTTCGTTTTCCAATTCTTCTAGCAGGTCAGCATACATTTTATGTAAATGCTGTTCTTGGTCGTTACCACTCGCTATTTTACCCTCTAAAACGACGATTTGTTTTCTCAGTTCATCCGTGTCCTCTTTAGCGGCAGATTGTTGCATCAAAAGTTGTTCCAATTGCTGTTTCAATGTGTCTTGCTCTTTTTGCTTTATCTGTAACTTTTCTTTGAGAACCCTCTTCTGACATTCCTGGCTCGCCGCAAAAGTTTTCTGTTCCGTCAGAACATTGTCCAGTATCTGTTCGTCTAGTCTAGGCCTCTTAATTCTAGGTTCTTCTGTAACCACGAATTTATACCTAAACTGTTGGCCTGTACTAAACTGTATAATATCCTCATTGTCAAGCTTCTGGCTCTCACCAGATACAAGAGGTACATCATTGACAAACGTAACGGACGAACTTAAGTCCTTAATAGACCATTCATTGTTTCCTTCGCATCTCAGGATACAGTGTCTCCTAGATATCGTTGTATCCAAAATAATTTCATCGTTGTCTCTGCCACGACCTATCTTGAACTATTCGAAACGTAAAAAGTTCGATGAATGAAGAGCGTGAAAGGACGGAAATAAATTAGCGGAAAGGTGTTTTACCTCGTTTTTATCAATGTGAATAGTGTGAGGAGCATAACCACCTTCTTCAAGCCGTATCAGCATAGGTACAAGTGGTTTCGGGTCGGAGTCGTTTAATGATACCGTTTCTACCACCTCCGGAGATTCCGGGGTTACCACACTTTTCCATTTAAGCGGGTCAAAGACACTCATATTTCTTATCTTTTCTTTACCAACCTACTGACCGAAGTTGCTAAACACGTGCAATAATACGGTGTAAATGCAAGGGTAAATAAATGTGACGATAACCTCTCGTATTGCAGCGATGAGAAAAACATAAGACTGCATTGGCCAGGTAACCTTGCACATGCGATATGCGCGCCCGGGACAGTGGCGTATCTATATGACGAGAGGAAAAGGTAGTTGGCCAATGATATTGGCTGGACAGTACCGGAACAATCTGCTTCGAATAAAGAGACGCGACTTGAATTATAATTATTTTAGCAACCCCTTCCGTTCCCTAAATAAATAAAATATCACTGCAACTGTGTTATAACTATATATGCGTAATAATGAAAAATCGTTCAACTGCAAATACTATTCAGTTTAGCGAGAGGTATCGCAATAGCAAAAAATCAGTACTACTTTCTATTTAAAAATTTCTATTAAAACATTTGTAGGGTTATCAAGTTACCTTATTTTATCCAGAATTTTACTTCACTGATGCTAAAAACGGTGCGCATGCGCGAGAAACCAGGCGAATATCTTATCACTGTCATAGAGTCCTGAGTTGTCAACTTAGACCGCGTTGTCAACAAAGAATTGTTTGAACAAAAAGTGATAACTCGAGAAATGATATATATATTGTATTCGGAGAAACTCTATTTTAATGTCAGCTAGAACAATAGAATGAAAAATTTGACGAATTTACTATAGGAATATATTGTCTACTACGCTACAGGAAGTAGAGCGATGGACAACAGTTGAACGACTTTAGAAGACCCTACAGGAATTATCTTAATTCAGATAATATTTATTTGATAGGTATATAATACATTGAATTTGCCAGCACATGTGAGAGAAACACACACTTCTCGGCGAATAATACTTGCTGTTTCCTTATAATTCGACACCCTCCAATTATTCCTATACTACTGCTACCGAACATACTTTTCTTCCCCCAGTTGTCCGTGGAACGGAGTATTTCAATTCAAATTCGAATCAAAGCCCGCGCGATCGATCGATTAGCAATCGACGCGCGGCAATCGACACGACACATAATACCTGCATTACCATCTGTAGATACGACGTCGCAGCTAAAAACGGAGCGGTTAAAGATGAATCGTGTCATCTAATTGCGACAATAAAAATGCTCGAGATTTGCTAACAACAGGAGTTCGCGAACCCTCCATCTCTCGAAGGTGCGCCGTAGTGCCATTTCGAATTACCGCCCCACAACACTTGCAATATTTTTCAATTTTCTTTTAACATTCAAACCAACCCCAAAAAAACGTCGCTGTAATTATTCATTTGTATATATAAATATACATATTCAAAAAAAATCCCTTACAATTAGCGTACGCAAAGTGTACCGAACAAAGGTATCGATTGAACAACGGGCATGACACGATTCAGGACACAAATTGTCGAAGAAAACGCGGAATCGTACGAACTTCTGTTGCAGGCAAAAACGTTTCTCATCGCAACTTGCTCTTTCCCTATCGACGAGAGGGAGAGAGCGCCGCGACTGTTACATGGGCTTGTCCAGTGATCTGCCGCGATAAAATGTCAAACATTATAAAAAAAATCATTCCCCCGAAAAGTCTTAGAAGCGCGACGTGTCACGCACGACTCCGTGGGTTTTGTAAGTAGGCAAGAAGAAAAATTGTTGCATCGATCCACATGCGACGAACCACGATAATCGTACTGTCCGGTAAGCTGTATATGTATGTATATTATACAGAATATATATGTATATATTCTGCGAGATATACGCGTATATATATCTGAACGACGAATTAATATTGGTCGCGAGCACGCGCGCGAATATTCCGATGCGAGCTCGTCGACGCGTTTTTCCCCCTTTTCGTTTCGTTCTTCTCTATTCAGATTTCTTTTTTGCTCTATCATTCGATTCCGTCGAGGATCATCGCTTCGACTGACGTCGTTGTCTATGTACAATGTCTGCGATAAAGACTAATTAATTTATAAACATCGTTGTTGTTTATGTACAGACGTAATATAAACGCATTATACATTATAAAACGGACATGTGTAAAAGTGTCGCGAATCAAACAAACACAGTGCGCGGTTTTTCTGGGTCAAGGCTGTCGGATACATACCATACACCGGTTCTACTGTTTGCGAATCGGTTTATTCAGAATCGGCGGCAGCGTTTCACGGTGATCAAGCTGGTCGTGTTGCCAGCGAGACGATCGTTCGGCACAATCTTTGAAAAGGGGGTGCGCTTTGCTCGCACCCTCGAAACCTCTTTGAAAAGCCTCAAAGCCTCAAGCCTTTGACTAAACTCGGCGCACACGTGTGTGTCACCTGATTCGACTCGGTCTTGCGAAACGTGTGGCATCGCAAATCGCAATCGGTACCCCGTGAACATTCTACCATCGATCAATCCTACAATGAAATTGACCCGATAATTTCTACGCGCACTTTTTTCTACTCTAAAGGTGACTTTTCCCTTCGAATCCCCTTCCGGCGAACAAAAGGCTTGTCTAAACTCCACGTTCGTCGACTCGACAAACGACAAATCAATATCTTGCCTACTGTTCTACCACGCTAAAATTTCACTCAACGTACCGGAAATGTATTTCTACAAATCAGGGATACGACTGTCGCGGACTCAAACGAACCCTTGCGCGCTCCTCAACGGACCCGTGGTTCAAGATCGCTGACCAATTCGTTCCACCCTTACAAATAATCCTGACAACAAAATGTGAAGCAACAACTGTGTACACGAAGACAGACTATCGAACCGATCAGCAAGTTGATCGCGAGGTACGTCGATCGCATTTCTAGACGCAACCGGGAACTGCGTCATCGCTTGAAATCGAATTGCAAGACCCCGTGCGATCCGGAAACAGGGCTGTCGAGCGAGCAAGGCCTTGGACACGGGAAGCGGTCGTGTCGGGAAACAAAGATACAATAATTCTAAGATTCATGAAACGCGAAAAAAGTCAGAGAGACGCTCTCTGTACTCGCGGGGCCGTGCGAGCGTGAGAGTTCCATCTCGTATACCGTAAAAATCGTCACTAATCAGATCGGATCAGATCAGATCAGATACACACAGATACATACATACATAAACACACACGCGCGCGCGCGCACACACACATACCACCGATCGGAGCATGCTTGCGAAGCTATCGCGTGTAAGCTCAAAAAGTGGATCGTTCGAGCGTGTTTCCGGGAAAAATTGATCGGACGCTCGCTCGTCTGCGTTTCCTGCCGCGAATCGACTACACGGTTTACGCACGACGACACTGAGACCGCGATGGAATACATACACGTTAGAACAGGTACAGACTGTAATAGAAAAAGTGCGCGTACAATCGAGTTCTCAATCGAGGCGCGGCGTCGTTCGCGGCCGAAAAAGCTCGTGGTCGCGAAAAAGGAGACGTCCGCGGGTACGTTACTTGATCGGCTTGCCCCAGCTCGCGAACTGTATGGATAGGGGCGGGATATCGCTGCTGGTCGACGACTCGTCCTCGCTACTAGTCGCGGACGTCTCCTCAGAGATCATCGCCTCGCCGCCGGCCTCCTGCGGCCTCTGTCCTCCGCCGCAGTCGTCGGCGACGGCTGCAGCGGCTGCGGCTGCGGCAACGGCCACGGCTACCGCGCAGTTCGACGAGGACGAGGAGGACGAGGACGAGGAACTCGACGAGGAGGAGGACGAGGGATCGCTTCTGGGTCTTCGCCGGGCTTTCGGCGTCGAGTTATAGTTCGGATTCCACTCGGACTCTTCGACATGCGCGGAATCGGTCACGGAGATGCTTTTCGATCTGGCTCGCATATCTACCGAAGACCTCCTCGGCGTCAGACGAAGCGATCCTTGTCTGGACACGGACGAGGACGTGTCCGCCCTGCTGATCTTCGGCGGCGTGGACCCGGCGAGGGTACAGTCAACGCTCCCGCCGCTCTTCGGTGTTTCGTCGTCGATCTCCAAGGTCCAGGAGACCGAATCGCCTTTCTCCACCATGAACTTCACCATCGAGGACGACTGGGGACCGTTCTTGTCCGGCGATAGCGTGTGCTCGACTTGCTCCGGGCCCAACGATCGCGTCAATCTAGGCGTCAGGTTCGCAAGAACGGTCACCACCTCGTTTTTTTGACGCAGCCTCCATTGCAGCTCCTCGTTACGTTGCGCGAGACGCTTGTTCTGCTTCGAGATCTGATGGATCGACTCTTGCAGCACCTCGTTGTCGTGCGCGATCTGCCTCTCGAGGGACTCCTTGCACTGGATCTGCGCCCTCAGGTCCTCGCACCTCGCCTCCATCGTATCCACTCGCTGTTGAAGCGCATCCTTCTCCTCGATCTCGCGCCGACTGTTGTCCAGCTCCGATCGCAACAGCGCGATCTCCTGGCTACGGATATCCAGCACCGATCTCAGGGACTCCACCTCCGCTGTCAACGCGGCACCCTGATCGTGCACCACCGATCTACGCTTTAGATCTGCTTCGCGACGAGCGTACTCCGCTTCCTGTTCCGCTCGCAATTTCGTCAACGCTGCCCGGTGCTCCTTCGCCGCCTCGCTCAACCTGCGCCTCTCCTCCTGCAACGTGGCCTCCAACGTTGCTATCTGATCCGCGTGTCGAGCTTCCACTGCAACCGGAGACATTTTTTAACATTAACAAAATTCACCGATTCTTCGTACATCCATATTTAGTTGATAAACTAAGAGTCCAGCAGTTTCCGAGGACAAGAGGACTTGTAGTTTCATGCAGTCACATCGAAGGAAACGTTGGGGAAACTTTTCACGAATCTGTCTCTATTTTTTTCCGAGATCGATCGGCGTCGTTCGGATAAAAGAAACGGGAAGAAAAACAGAGATTGCTAGACAGGTGGGGGAGAGGCCAGGACGGATCAAGCCCGTCGAACGTGCCAACCTATAATTAACCTCGATGAACGTTACGTGGCCACTAAATCGAGAGAGAAGAGAAGCGTTTGCGATAGATTCGAGGAGTGTGCGTGCGCGAGCGCGCGTGTGTGTGGCCGCTTTTGAAAATTCTTCGAGCCACGCGGACCGGGCCGAGTCGGACAGTGCGTGGGCCATCGGCCGTCACGCGGATTTTAATTAACAATTGCTCCACTTTAAACCTCTGCCACCGACATCGGGACCATTAAACTTGTTACCAGGAGAATATCATTATCATATATATGACACTGTGCCTGGCACAAAGCGGATGAGCCATCGTGCCGATTCCAACACGAAACGTGCATCAACTGACCCTTAACCCTTTGCCCTACGACATGTAAGACTCGTACAGATTGTTATTCTTTCCAACGATATTCTTTATTCTTTATGCATCGCTACTTGGTCGAAGCTTTTACCCTCTCGAATCTACTAATGAAATATGCCTTCGACGATTCTATGCATTTGTAACAATAATGCGTGGGCGTAGCTTCAAACAATACAAAGATTGAAGGAGTTTGAGAACGTTGAGAAACTACGTGCTACTTGTTAGGACTGTTAAAGAGAGTAATAAATCCTTGATTGGTGAATTGCAATGTGTCTGCCTTAGTTGTAAAACATGGAACAGCTATTTCGTTCCAAGTACTATTCTTACTGTTCTCCTTTCGATTAGAAGCATAGAAAGCTTATAAAGATTGGAATCGTTTCGATGAATACACTGCGAATTCGAGAGGAAAGACCAGTAGCGTCGTACAAGTTGAAGAAATTCCACGAATGTACAGGGTGTTCAGATTTTTAACCGTGCTCCAACAGGAAGAAATTCGTGTTTCCTCGTCTAATGCGTGGACGATCGTGGGCCTTTTCTTATCTCGAGAAGGCGAACCCATGGAGTGATTCCTAGCTACAAAAATCCAGAAAAGAGACTGTAGAATGTTTAAACTGTGGACAATCGCGGGGCATCGTTTAAGGGGTGGTTGGGGATGACGACAACCGGTTTCGGGAAACCGTGTGGAGTAACGGGCGTGTATATTACGTCACGAGGAGAGTGTCGGACACACGGGTGACGAGCCAAAAGGCTGCGATAGAAAGACGAATTAAACTGTTGGCAAGACTCACGATCTTCGCGAAGCTGGTCCAAGGCTCTTCGATGATTCTCCCTCTCCGACTCGAGCCTCTCTTCAATGCCGAGGTTTCTAGTTCTCAGCTCCTCGATCTCCGTGCAGCTCGACATCCACTCATTTTTCATGTTGTCGTAGTCCTTTTTTAGCTTCGGGGTAGAAAACGCGTCCAACTGTGGACAAACACTGACCGGTTAAACAAATTAAAAGTACCCCGACTTCGGCACGCCGGAGATTACGTTTCTCTGGGTCTATTTTGCCGCGATCTCGTCCAACTAGTTCGCGAGGATCTAGCGAAAATCTACCAGATAGCAGCTTCTTTTTAGATGAATTTTATTTAAATTATTATCTATGTATGTCGATATTATCTCCAGTATTATCAGTAATATTATCATCAACGAGTTTGGCTCCGTCTGGTCACTGTTTCAATTAAGTTCAACCTTTAGTTGGGTCTTTGACAATAAACTTCTTTTTTAAAACTTTTCAGACAAGACCGTAATTATTTATGAAACTGGCATTGTAACGGCAAACAATTGTTCAGAACGGTTTTCAATTTGTAATTTTTCTCTCATCTCATCTCTCTCAAAGAATTACAACATTTTTGGGACTCCCTGTATGCCCAGTGTACAACAAAGTCTACATTAATAATAATAAAAAAAAAAAAAAGAATAATAATTTCATTTTATTTCTGTTCATTTATTTTTGCCAAATTAAGTATAGGGAGCCATTTGGCATATATGAGATTCCTTTAATTCACATATTTTTTTGTTAAATAAAATATCTTCCTGAACAATTGCTTAAATGTTCATTCACTGGTGCAGTTGCCCTACAACAAAGTCTACATTAATGTTCACAAGGTCCGTTAGTAAAGTCCTTTCGAATAATTTTGATGGATTCTTGGAGTATCAGTTTTCTATTTAAAAAATATATTTCAATGTTTAACATTTGTACTCGGTTTCTTTTGGGTCTCGCAAGAGATTCGGATGCTATGCGTTGGGGAATACGGAACGACGAATAGCGCTCACCTCATAGGCCAAGTATTGCACGGTGACCGCCAGCGCTTGCACAGCCTGTTCGGTCTTCTGGTTCCTGTTGTCATAGAGGCTGTCGGTTTGCGCGGCCTGGTCCCGGGTCTCCAGGGACGGTCTGCTCACGACGTAACCGTGTTCTTTGGTCTCCCGATCTGCAACTAAGGTCACCGGTCCCATCACCATCGAGGATCGACTCTGTACACCTCGTTAACAGAACTGCCGATAACACACGAGACGACCCCGCGAAAACCACACCACGATCCTCCGGGTCAAATCCTTCGTTCTCTCATTTCCGTCTGGGACGATCTCTCATCTATCGCAGGGTACTCGACGGTTTCGGTGCCGGTGAAACGCGACGAGAGTCCCCGAGGAGTCGGCGGGCCCGCTGTCCTCGGTCATGTTCGCGAAGAAAGTCGATCGCGGAAAACTCGTTTCCGAGGAGAGAGAACACGGTTGGAAAGTCGGGGTCCCTCTACCTGTTTCTCCCGGAGAACCCGCGTTTCTCGCCGTGCCGGAGAGAAAACCCGCGGCGGGCCCCTTTCGGGAAAATTCTCGCGTGTTAGTTGGGCTCAACGACTTCGTCACCGGTGGAACAGGCTCGCACCATATTGTCGTCGCGAAAGCACACGGGCTTCTCGGGCCTTGTAATTTTTGCCGGGAAAACAAAGCTCTCTTTTCCCTCTCTTACTATGCGATTTTATTTCGGCTCTCTCGGGGCCAGCGAACGCGTTCAAGAGCGACCTGGCTGCGTCTCGGCGAGCCTCTCAGTCTCTGGGTTAAGGTCGAGTGCACGAGCCCACGGCTCCACCGGGAAACCCAAGCTGCGCCGACACCGTGACATCGAAATTCGCCCAAGAGGATCCGCGAGATTACAAAAATCCTCAAAGCTACTTCCGGTCCCGCGCGCACACAACCCCGAAGAATCCTTCCTCGGCTTCGCTAGGACGCTCTTTTCTCCAAAGATGCTTGCTTCTCGCGATTTTCATTCCTCGAGGAGGAAAACTGTCAAAAATCCTCAACGCTACTTCCGGTCCCGCGCGCACAACCCCGAAGAATCCTTCCTCAGCTTCGATATGCCGTTCTTCTTTCTCCAAAGATCCTTCTTTCTCGCGATTATCCTGTCTCGAGGAAAACTGTCGACGTTTACTTTTTTTATTTTTTGGAACCTGTAGACTGGACACTATTTGGATGCACCCTGTTCGTTGGGGCACTCGGATGTTCTCGGAGAATGTTTGATACGAACGAACACACGGATTTACGGACGGGTTCTAATCGGGTTCTTGATTTGTAACGATTTGCTGAGCAAGTCCGCGCTTCGACTGAATTAGCACGAGCCACAGGCTGCCTCGCGGACCGACGTATCCCTCCTCGCGTCTCTGCGACGAGACCACTCCTACCACACCACCTTGAAACGAGGTGTGCTATCTCGACGGAGGAACTAGAAGACGACCAGCACACGAGGAGAACCGCCGTCTACTAAGTTCCCGAGAATCTCAACCGAACGTCGCAGGAGCAACTGCGCCGTGATAATATAACCTATCTTCTATTTGGTAATCGTACAGTTTGTACAACGGAGCCTCGAGAACTTGAAAATCTTTACAACTCTGTTTCGTAATTTCTCAAAGAACCAATGTAACAGATTAATCGTACGGTTTGTACAGTGGAGCCTCGACAACTCCGAAATCTCTAACACTCGAAAGAAGACTTCCTTAACACGTCAATTACGGCCGATTATTTCGTGATTTTTTGAAAGTGTGTAGTCCATGAATAAAGATTTCTTAATACCCTACAAAGAAATGTGGATTTCTAAGCTTCAATTTGGTACATCATTCAGTGAGATTTATAAGTAATTTACTTATCGATTAGACAGGGGATACACTTTTGTGCAAAATGAAAATTGTCTAATTGACACTGCAACAAACTGTAGCGAAATAACAGTTATTCTTTTTTCTAGTTTGTTCAGCTGAAAATAGTGCAGCAATATTTTTACGTTACTACAAATTGGCAGTCTAGTAATTACACAGCGTCGGTCAGCGATGACCACCGTTCAACGTTGTTAATGATACGCTGTCCCCGAGCAGTCTGACATTTCTGCCCGAGAGAACGACTCTTCGCTACTACTAACTGTGTCACGCGAAATACGAAATTGCTCCTGCGGATTGGACAGCAGCAGAAGCGGCGAGTTGAGGAATCGCCGGGGGGAGTTGAAAAATCAGTCGGGAGTCGCGAGTAAAAGCGTAAACAACGTCGTTCGATCGTGGCAAAAAAGGTTTTCTAGTTTTATGGGAGAACACCGTAATATCTAGACTGGAGTAACCCGTCAACACCTGCTTCTCTTATTGTTCCCAGTGGCTCGAGAAAGTTCTCGGGTTCGGGTTTCTAGCGCGCGCGGCGCGAAACGCCAGGAATAAAAGAGGAGAGGAAGTCGGTAGCTTCATTTCACTGGAAAATTAAACCGACAAACGCCACTTAATATCGGGCCGTTTTATCATTGCGAGCACGGTTTTATGGCTCGTAAAATTCTCGAGAGGAACGCAGGAGAACACTGCCGCGGGGATAACAACCGACGCGAGAAACCAAATTGATCTTTCAAGTCGGAGCCTTAAGGGTGGTTAAAAGCAGCCCGGTTCAATTAATTATTCTTCAGTACCGCTTAACAACAAATTATGAAAAAATTCCTAATATCCAACTTGTCGGATAATTATTATGGTAGATCGTATCGAAAATCTGCAAAACTTTCATTAACCATTGTGTAATCAACAAAACTTCTGTGAATGTCCATTCTTTACTCACTAATATATTAATTTAAATGTTAAACACAGAAAGGTTTTTAACCATCTATACATTTTGGTTGGCTAAGCAAGGATTAAAGCATATCGAACCGAACGCATTTCGTAGCGAAGAGTTTCCAGAAAAATGACGAAACGATCGATCCGTTTAGGGGGTGAGATTTACTGGAGTTTTTCGTGAAAATCGGCTGGGATCGGGAGCGTGTGTCGGCGAGGTGTTTCGACCGACGGCGCGCGCGCCGATGAATTATATTTCAAGGTGCCGTGCTCCGAATAAATTCGCTTTTCCATTTGGAATTGCTCGACCGTAAATGGCCGCCGTAATCGTGCGAGACAATACGTGTCCGATCGTGGATAATGATCGACGATCGGATAACGCTCTTCCGCCGATTGCCGATTCCGCGCGCGGACCTCGATTTCGTCATTCGTCGGCGTCGTCGATTCGCAAGCGAGGAATTCGCGAGGATAATCATCGTCGGAGAAGATTCGCGGATATCTCCGGTGATTCTGGTCGAGGGCCTCCGGTTCATGAATGATTAATGGGGACACTAAATTAAAACGAAAGGAAGTAGAAGACCGTGAACAGCCTCGTAGAAACTCGACCCGATACGTGCTTTCTAGGACGCGGACGGTCATTGATAATGATCTTCGCTTCGGTAATTTGTTCCAGATAACACGCGAGCGTGTGTACGATACTCCTCGCGCGGCGAACATCCTAAGAATGTCTCGGCATCGGAGAAGTACGTACACCGAGAAAGTATCCTCTTCTCGTTTCCCGAAGGTAAACCGTTTTGCTTCTATCGCGTTTTGCGTCGCTCGAAAGCAATTCGTTGGAACTTTCATTCGTTCGTTCTTCGATTGTTAGCGAATTTGTATTCGAAAGGTATTCTAACGTTATCTGCGGCGTGTATCACTCTATCCTCGTGCAAAAGAAAAGTTCGTTCAATAATTCCTGCTGGATGCATCTTCGCGATCTTAATGATCGTCAATTAAAATAATTAGTGTCATTTCGCACGAGAAATTCGTTCCATTCTTTTTAAAAATCGCACCAACTTGTTTTTCGAATAATCGCATCGAAATCCGCAGTCTAGCAATTATCACATTGTATTCGTGTGAAGCAAAGATTCCGTTCATCCAAGAACACAGACTTTCCTCAGTAATTTGAAATCGGATGTAATGCGCGACGGTATCCTCCAATTCTTTACAAAGTATTCATCTCTATTACGAGCATGGATAATACCAGTTAGGCCAGCAAAAGTATTCCAACAGGGATGAAGACAAGAACATCGGTACACGAATGGTCGCAAATGGTCACAACGAACGAGTTGAAAAGTTGGAATTCCCGAGGTCGTGTTTGCCGATGGTCCTTTTCTAGGTTCAAGCCCCGGGAAAAGTAGATGATGAGACGATCGCGTGACTAAGCCAGCGTAATCTTACAGAGTATGCGTAAATTCCGTCGATTACCGAACGAGCAGGCCCGTCGGAAGGAAGATTTACTTTCGCTGGATAATGTGCGTAACCGTAGCTACCTGTCCGGAGACACGCTTTGCCGGTGGGTTTTTCAAGAATCCGAAGCCGCCTGAGTCTGTGGCACGGCTACACGGTTAACAGGGACCTGGTCAGGACCCAGTGAAAGCCACTACTTTCTTCGAAAGGACGGGTACGACCCGCCCCGCGTGTGTGTGCGAGAACTTCGCTCCCGGGAGCACGCGGTGAAATGATCGAGGGAGATCCCATCCCGTGTGTTCTACGGAGTACACGCACTGCGAAATGACCGTGGGACCTTTTTAGAAAACCAGCCGGCTGCCGGCCGATCAATTAGAAAGCTCGTCCCGTCGTTTCCTCCAGCTATTCTCCTCGCGGGAACGAGGCGCGCCGCGTCAGCGTGGATTCGAGCGCGTCGGAGCTCGCGGTTTGCCATCGCTAAGGGGCCGGCGAGATAAAAAAGAAACGGGACTCGGCGACACTTCAGTCAATTTTCTTTAAACTTGTGCGTTGAAATTCCGGTTTAAATAAACGTAAACCTTTACAGGTTTGTTAAGATCCATTGAGCTACAAACAATTTAGTAGAGCGCAGCCGGTGGCAAAGTTCACGTAAAGAGGTGAACGACAAAGCAATCCAAGTCCAGTTTCGTTTTGTTCCCCACCGATCCAGTGAAAATATCGATGTATACCTTTCGACGTTGTTGACGAACTATGCTTCGACGGGGCGGTGCTGGGTAGTCGTCTGGTTGCTGGCTTTCGCGTCGCCGACGGACTCTTCTCTGGAATAATAAGAAGAGAATAGATATTAGCTGCGTTAACGAGACGAGAGGGGAGACAGAAGAGAAAGAGAGAAGAACTGCGGGAGTACCGTTTTCCGCAAACCGTTTTGCTGCCCGCGCGAGATAATGCGAACCAGCCCCGGAACCTTTTACGTGGAAACCTCGAGCGCGACAGCTAACGTTTTCTAGGGGAATAATAACGAGGCGAATCAACATAGGAGACGAGCAACCGGAAAACAACAAACGTCAACGAACGCTGATCGACCCAGTTTTCCTTTCCATTCTCGATCCTCGAGGAAATTCGTACAATTCGCAGTACAGTATAAAGAAAACTTTACAGTGGAATTACTATCGCTGTCAGAATGGAACGAAAGGTCTCGGACAATTTTATAGACTGTGCTCTCACTCCCGCAAGCGGATCAATTACAAAGTTCTCACGCAGGTTGCTATACAGGTGAAAGCTTGCGGCAAGTAGAAGGGGCTCGTAAAATTACTCGGAAGCGGCTAATAATTCATTCGAAGACAATGCGCGAGGATTATGCACATCAAAAGTATACAAACTAATTTACAGCTATCAATTGTGCCGAATATTCAAGAAAATATGTAAAGAAAATGATACGGCAAGGGGTTAATTTTCTCTATTTTTCAAGTTGGCCTGTTCCTCATGAAAATACTGGAAGATCCAGAGTCTACATAACGAATCAACGCCTAGTCGTTGGTACTGACGCGAATACCTGACAAAAACGGGCGACTAGAGAAGCTATCGGATCGTTAAGAAAAATCTATCTTGGCGATCTATCGGATCTAGAGATTGAATGTAAACGAATAAATACCGAGACGTTGGCGGTAGTACGAGGACGACACCATTTTTAGGGTCCGTTTTCTCTCAGAGTCGTCGGAAAGTCCCGGTTATCCGGAAGTCCTGGTGTCGCTGCTAACAATGCTGATCACGAATAACACACTAGGCGTGCAGCGGAACGGTGTAGCGATCGAAGAACGCATGCACCGTTGTATTGGATAACACAGTTGGGAAAACTTTCCGTCGAACGATTATTCGACACGAGAGTTTCGCAAGAACTGAACGCGACGAACGACGAACGACGAAGTACGTTCCGACAGGGTCCTTCGTGGAGGGGTGGAAATTGCACTATGGCTGCAGTAAGGGATGCAACTCAAGGTTAAGATTCTGACCTGTGTTTCAGGGACATTTCTATCGACAATACCGGCGAAAACGCTGCGACTTATACCTAAGGTTAACTGCCATACCTGGTAAGAGGATTCGGAACCACCTTGCCCCCCACTGTCCCTTCATTTCTACAGGGGCAATAAACCGTCCCCGGATACCTGAGTCCGAAAACAGCCCCCAATGTTCGTCTTCGATTCCAATTTTTACAAAAAATGACAAGGCTCTATTTATTTCAATGTCGTGCTAGCAATTTTCATGTAAGCAACTTCATTTCAAGATGAAAAATCTAAAATCAGTCATTTGATCGGCAGCGTTAGGTTAAGTTAATGCTACCTTCGATACGCGGTATAAGTATGAAATGGCAGAGTTCCGTTGGAAATAAAAACAAAATTGTGAACCGCGATTTGATCCGATCATCTCCAGCCTACACGCTAGCAGCTTACTTCTCCAATACTAAATTCGAAACGGAACTCTACCGTTTCATACTTACGCTGCGCATTGTAGATACGCAATTTTTAACTGTTTATATCTTCAATGTTCTTAACCCTTCGTCTATAACCTGGGTCGTTTATGTTCCCACGATTACATTGATATAGAGACTTCAATGTTCCAGGTGTTTTTTTTTAACCTAGAACAGTAATAAAAAATTAGTTGTGAACGTAAACGACTCGGTTCCCTAAATATTTTGCATTACATGTGCTCGTTCGATAAAAATATGTACCTTCAGCGTTTGAAAGGGTTCGCGGGGAAACCAGAAAACGATAAGACGCAATAGATCGGCTCGCCGAAACCGGCGTGGCCGGTTGCCAACAATACTTTTTCAATGCTATGCTTCCCACTGAAAATAGATCCCTCCTGGTGGTTCGCTATCGACGCGCCGATAAACTATCGAATGCCTGGCACTCTCTCTCTTTCTCTCTTTCTCTGTTGGTAGTCGTACGAACAGTTGCATAGGGGCAGGCGCTCAAGGAAAAGCTACATTCTATCCTGGTCGCATTGGGTCACCAACCGGAAACACGCAGCGGCGCCCTCGACCTTTCGTTTCCTCCGTTCAATCAGCGAGGAGACATTTTAATACACGGGCATTATTGCGCCGCGTGTAGCCTGATCGCTCGCAAACTGTTTCAACAACGATCATCCTCTGTCCGTCGCATCTCTCGGGTCTCTATCAACGCTAGAACCGTCGAAATTCTCATTTCACGATCGAATACCTCGATGTGTGTATCGAGTAGACTATTGTACGTCCGCGAGCTAGAAATTGTTTACAGGAACCATATATCTCATATGTATACATATGTACCTTCTACACGTATAGTCTTCTCTACGTTTACTGGCACGCGATATACGTATAATCTTGTTAACATTGCACCTATCGAGCGTGGAAACTCTTTTTCACTTGAAACATGTTTGCTTTATAAGATTGACAAGTTTAACGAGACGTTTTGCTACTGTTATCATAGTATATGGTTGATTTATAGTCTTCCTAATTTTAGCGGCGGATTACACGGGAGTCTACTGTGCAACAGTCGAGAGTGCATTCGAAATGTCCGATTTTGATTCAACAGAGCAAGTAGCGAATCTAAATCATCTAAAATTACGACATATTCCAACAAGCTAATAGTACGGATGGAAATATACAGAGTTTGCAGCGGCGGAAAGTACGGAGAAGTCTCTGTATAGAGGTCGATGCATTTCTATGCATATGTTACAGCGCGTTCGCATTGTCAGAGGACCGAGCATTACGCCAATGAATGGGGCCCATCGATATGCCTGCATAGTTTCAGTCGCATTAGCCTAGAACGCTCGCGGCGTGCCGTCGCGTGCGAGAAACGTGTCCACGTGATTTTTGCGCGAGCCCCGGCGGGCCAACGGATGGCTCCGGCGTGCTCCATGGCCCCTCGAAACTCACCGAGACTGACGGTCGAAATCTCCACGCAACTCTTCTTGTTGTCGAAGCTGTTGACGCGATTCTGCAGGCTGCCGCGTCCGTTCGCCACCATTCTTCTGGGCGGGTTCGCCGACGTTGGTGACCTCTCTGTAACGAACCGAGAAAGCGGTGTTAGATATATAAAATTCTATCTTCCCTAGATTCTTAGACTATCGATATCATTTAGACTAAGAATTATTAACCCTTTCATAGCTAGTACGATTCTATTCTATATTATTTGTTTCATTTTATGGGTACCAAATTGATATTACACCTTATACAATATACGTAAATGTTTAGTAATTGATTAGATATCAACATATTTAATAATGTAAAGAATATTTTGAATAATGTCACTCGATTCATCCCTCGAGCGCTAAGGGATAATATAATTAGAGTATGGATTTGATGCGTTTTTGACAAAAATGGGTGGTTGCAATTTGAAAAGACTAACTCTCGGAATAACCCTCAGTTTCTGGCGAATTAATGAAACATATAGCTGTTGCGTTAAGAACAATAAAAAGATTGACGTGTTTACAAAAAGTACTAACAAAATGTGTCATCAACGATATAATTATGAAAATGATCCGCTGTCCGAGGACTATGGGAATTTTAATCTGTTTCGAATTGCATCTGCCCTTCTTGTCGCCAATGGCATCAAATTCGGGACTATACCGAGGTTGTACAATGCGATTAACGAGAGATAATCCTTTCGCTATTGAGTGGCAGTTTAAGCCTGTATTTGTTCAGGTACATAGTTCTATTTGAAACGTTGAGCTAAGCTAGTTCCGAATGCATGACTGACTTGGAACCACTGACGGAGACGTCTCGGGGACGTGATTTCAGGGGTTGACGATGCTGTCGATGATTCTCCCATGATCCCCCGCGGTTCATCGACCGTGCAATTTGGTTCTTCTCTCGTCAGCGGTGGTCGTTCCAATAACGTTTTCCCGCATCATCGGAATTCGCGCTCGGATAGCGAGCGGATCCCCCGCGTCAACGAGCTAAGTTTGAACCGGCGCTCTCGATTACGCCGACGGTGAAAAGAAAACGTTGTTCACATTGTGCGCATGCATGTGCACCGGAGAAACGAGAGGAGCGAGAGGAAAAGCTGCTCTGCTGCTGTTGCTTGCTCGTGCTCTCGTTAGCAAGCCTGTGGCAAGAGTGCTAACTACTAGAAGACCGCAAACAGCGAAACAAGCTTTTTATCGCGACGCTTAATTTCGATCGATGATCATCTCGAACATGCTCGAATTCAGCTCGTCGTCCGAATTCCAACGGCATTACCTGCCGCATGATTATTGTTTCATAATTTGTCAGAAGTGCGTAACTAATAATGAGTTTTTAATGGCCTCGTTCAACAGCAATTTCAGTCGGGAAACCAACACGTCGCCCCTGGTGACGTTGTCTAATAGATTATTAAACGACGTTACGAAAGCAAAGTTTCGTTTGGGATTACAGCACAAGTATTGGCTATCCTATTAATAGGCTAGGTAAAGTATCGGTTCGGATAATCGAGGTCCCACCCCGCATCCGTGGACTGAACGAACGCAGCCGTGTCCGGGAGTCGGTCTAATCAGAAAATTTTTTAATAATGTCATAGTCGATGGTCAAGTCCACGGACTTGGTTTATTTGTAAATTTTTTGAAACACAGTTTTAAGGCTACTTCGTGTAGACGCGTATTAATTAATTCAAATCAATTCGTCAGTAATTTAATTTAATCAATTTATTTATTGTATTATTTATTTAATTAATTAAATTTAATCAATTCGTCAGTAAACCGAGTATAATTGAACGACGCTTTCAGAAATATAAATTACAACAAAGTTTGAGAGCTGCATTTAACACAACTAGTGAGTAAAATTGTTTGAAATAAGCAAGTTCTTCGAGTAAATTTCGAATCGAACACTTGAAATATGACGTGGAGTTGTTGGCAAGAAAATTGAACAAATAATTCCGAGTGCAAAGTGTTAATATCGAAGGTGGCCAGTGTAGTGGTCAGGGACAGAGTTGGATATTTTCAACACACAAAATGTTTCCCGAAGACAAATTCAAGTTGCCAGTTTCAAGTGGTGCTCCACTTCTGTGAAGCTGAAAAATGCTCACTCGTGATACCGGATAAAACGGCACTACTGGTAATCGAATGATCTCCGTTAGGGTTCTTCGGTTGTTTTCCTGTTTTTCCGGATGCGGTGTTACTAACAGCCAGCTAAGCTGTCAAGAGTTGGACGACGCTAGGGCACGTTATCTCCGCGGTTCAGCCGCTAATTGCTCGCGTTTCACGAGGCAACAAGTCGAGCCACTTTCCGCAGGACCGGCCCCCCGGCCAACAATGATCGATGACCACCGTGAAAGAGAAATCCCTGCGCATCGAGAGGTGTGCGTAAGTAGGGTACCTTTGATCCTTCTCCGTAACGTTTTAGACTCGGTCAAGAGAAACCGTTCGACCCATCTACCTTTTCGAATGCTTATACATACTATGCAGACGCCAGAGAGCCGGTCGGTCGTTTGCTGTTCGCGTCGCCGGCAACTTTCTAGCGCTAAATGAACCACGAAGAAAAAGACAGGTGGCGGATAGCGACTTCTCCTCTCTTTTATTCTCTTTCTATCTCTCTCACTCTATCTCTATCTTCTCATTGTGAAACGAGCTTAGGATTAGCCGACGTCTACTTCGGGACCTACGACAACTCACTTTACGAGCGAGTCGACCCCGGTCTGCCGATAAAATCCTGTCTCGTCGACTGCTCCGCCGCCTATGATTCCATCGAATTTCGGAATCCTCCTTAAATTCAGAATCTAATCCGAACTGTATAAATAATCCTCTTTTCTAAGATGCATCGAATCCGCAGTCTGTTGCTAACAATTTCAAACCATTCATCCGAGTAGACTTATCGACCCTGAAGAGTCCGCGAGAATCCGCAGACACTTTCGAGCCTTACTGTTTCAAATAATCTCATTTCTCTCATGCATTAAATCCGCAGTCTACTCAAATCAATTTCAAACAATTCTTCTGGATAGACGCAACGACCCTGAAGGGATCCACGGAGACATCCGGTCTGTAATGTTTCAAATAATCTCTTTCCAATTAAGCATCAAGTCCGCAGTCTATTGACAACAATTTCAAACAATTCTTCTGGGTAGTATAAACATTTCCAAATCACATCAAGAACATGTCGAGAGGCTCAACACTTAACATTTCGAGTCGGACGTGAAGTGTAAAGATCGCGAATTCGATCGCAGTCTAAAGCTAGATAGACGGAAGATGGCTGCCGCGGGGCTACGGTCTACAGACTCTACCTCTCTTGAAGCTGCCGAGCCGCATTTTCGCCGAGTCTCTGACGAAATCCGCCCGGAGAGCCGGCCTACCCTTCGATCCCTGTTGCCCCATTTTACGAGAGTCCGGCTTTCACCGTCGTTCGGCGGCCGAGCCGGCAATGTTGCTCATTCCGGTTGACAGCGTGGCCATGGTGGAGGCTCAAGAATGACACCCTGGGTGCCTCTTCACCCCATGATGGGTCCTTCATCGTTCCACGAACATCATCTTCCACTGTCCATTACTCTGTTCCAGATCAACCATCCTCTTCCACGTGGAATACGACTAGGATCTGTGCTTCTCACTGGAGACCGACACACTGCAACACTGGTACACCGACTGGCACTGCGTTTCGAGTAGCTGTTGTAGGTGAACCTGGAGAGCAGGTTATCGACGTGATTCGATTGTCCCGGCGTCTTTCACCGACTGGATCCAGCCTGGTACGGTTTGATTGTTCCGAGGACGGTGTGGTTCTGTCTTTCACCGAGCTGGCTCCTGCTGGATCGCCGCTCGTCGTCCTCACCCATGTGGGTTCACCATCTGATTCCGTTGCGTAAGGCGAGAGACACGCAGCGCAGTGTGTGCTCCGCTGGTCTGTGCTCCGGGACACCGGTGGTCGTCGGCCTTGGACGAGGCGCACGTGGACTCTGTGCACCTGTCTAAAACGGGTGGGGACTGAAGGACGTGCACACACACGCACGCACGCACGCACGTTGAGAGAGAGAGAGAGAGAGAGATAGGTGACCCGTGAGAGGAAGAAAGGCAATGCCGGAAATAAACCGGCCGGAGTCGTTGACCCGAACACAAGAGGAGCACCAGGTCCGAACTGTTGAACGCTGAACACACGTTGAACGTCGAAACTATGGTCAGTTTCGAGAAGACGACGAGGAACGCTCGGCTCTACGGGGACCACGAGGCCGAGAGGTACCCGTCGATGGTAACGGTACCTCGGGGAACTTTCATTGGGGGTCCGAGAGGGGGGCAGGTGTGATCCGGTCCCGTCTCACAGGCACAGATTCCTGACCCTGCGGCGAGCAGCGCATCGCAGCAGGACGACTGCACCAGCATGCTGCGAATCCGCCTCGCGCTGACGGTGGTCGTGTCTCTCGATCCTAGGGATCCCACCGAGCTGGAATCAGGTCACGCGAGAGGACGGTGCATCGGCGCGGGCGCAGTCTCCTCTCTTTTTACACCAGGTTACATCGATGTAATGTCCGGTGAAGAACGAGTCATATTCAAGAGATTATTCCTAGTGGATCCGGGTCGACGTGGATCTCGCTCTCCCTTGCAGTTTGCACCGTCACCTTGCGGCATTCACTGACGATGCACTATACGCGATGCACCGGCTGCTCTCTCAGCCTCGATCTCTCGATTCTTCTTCCTCTTCTTCTGATACACCAGAGAGTATACCTTCCTTCTTCTTTCTTGTCTCTCTCTCCCTCTCTCTCGCGGTCTGCGTGCGTGCGTGTGCACTCCTCCCTCGATGAAATCGGTCAGTCCCACGAACAGGGTGTATAAAGAGAGATGCGAGGAGAGAGAGAGAGAGAGGCGGAAATGAAGAGAGGAGCACCGGAAATGCAACGCGCGCGTGCATGTAGCCGCGTAACGAACCGGCACGATGCTCGCCGAACACTGCCGAGCGAGATGCCGGAGCTGCGGCTGCTCCGAGAGAGAGAGAACACCGACGATAGATAAACCGAGACGACGCCGTCCAGTGGCGCCGGAGCGCCGCGGCGCCCTCCGACGCCGATGCCGTACCCGATCGTCATGCCGAAGACGAAACAACCGAGTTTCAAGACCCCCTCCTCTCTCTCTTTCTCTCTTACCCCCCCGGTCGATAGAAAAACACCCTCCTCCCACGCACTCGCGACAGCCACCACCCCGAGACCCGCTTTCGCGAATAGGCACACCGGGGTCCTGGAGACCTGCTTTTTACGGAGCCAATATTCTACTTTTCAAGTTCATATCGTCAATCAAGTTTTTCTATACATCCATTTTCATCGTCTTCTTTCACAGAAGATTGATTTTATTGTAGAACGAAAATGAGGAGCAGTCGTGGAAAGTTGGCAGCCAAGAAAATGACTGAGAAAAATCGTACGTCAATTTCGTAAGGTGGCAGTGTACAAAGACAAAATTTCTTTCCGCCTGCCACTTAATGAAAATCTCGGAATGAAGCGTACAATGGATTATGAAATTAGAGAGCTTTGAAACGAGTCGAAATTGATCGTCGTAAGATCATTCTTTTTTGAAAATGATTTTCTTCTATGTCGAACAGTTTCTCAGCTGAAGTTCGCCTATCTCGGAGACAAGACTCCACCTACGTACGACAATGAGCGAGCCGAAGACGCGTGCGTGCAGTTCCCGAGAACGAAATAAATTGATCCGGAGGATGTCGAGGGGGTTGCTAATAGGGTGGCCACCCTTGGAGGCGACCTTCGACGACGAACGATGCCACGGGGATCGACTGTCCTACCAATGTCCGCGGATCAATCGCATTACACACACCCTTTACGAAAATATCAATTATTTTTCCCCGAAAATTTTCCTCTGTCTTATACCAACATTTACCATCCTGCGGTGGAAAAATATAATTATTTCTCAATATTATCAAATATATAAAGAGGAAAGTTTAAAAAGAATATTTTACAACATTTAAATTCTCTTCTTTTATAAATTTTAATTTCTCGAATCTTCCTTAAAGAAACGAAGAAATGTGTCAACTTGTCCCGGTCACCCCCATCGATGTCTTAGTTCAATAATGAAATGTTTGTGCTACACGAAGAATTAAATACATGGATCTGATGTGTCGCTAACATGACGACATTCGTCCTTGAAGGTTTAGAAGACGCCGCGTTGCTATCTCGTGACCCTGATAACACGTCCAGTCGATGAATCCGCGGGGATGGAGAGAAAGAGGATCGCGTCAGCTGATAGGGGAGAGTTTAGGGTTGGGCGTGTGTGGCCGGTTACCGCTGAACATTCTCCGCATTTCTCTTGGCGCGAAGTGCGACTGTCTGTCGGCTCGGTAATTTCGAATCGGCTTTTCTTGGGATTAACGAAGGTAATAAGGATACGAGTCATTAAGAGACGCCGCGCGCTCGGCAAT
Organism: Lasioglossum vierecki; assembly: GCA_028455595.1. Classification (NCBI taxonomy): domain Eukaryota; kingdom Metazoa; phylum Arthropoda; class Insecta; order Hymenoptera; family Halictidae; genus Lasioglossum; species Lasioglossum vierecki. The sequence continues at coordinate 17,764,384 of CM052337.1, forward strand.
TAGCCGCCGCGGGGTTGATTTATAGTCCAAGGATTATGTAACGCGATGATCTCTCGGCTGAACCCTGAAAGAGTCTCGGGTTCGACGAACCCACTGGCCTCTACAAATTTCAACCCTTTTTTAACCCAACCTTTATAATAATATGTATTATTAATAAATGTTTTGTAATTCTCTGTGAACAACATGTTGGTATTCTCAAGTTCTTAATCTTTCTGCTGTTTCAAATTACACCCATTTCATTCATAAATGCATGAAACCTGCAGTCGACTGGTGATGGAATGTTTCAATCGATACATTCAATGGGAAATATACATATTACTGTATTGAGCCTATCCTACTTTCTTCACGAGGAAGACCGTTCTTGTTCTCGAGTAGTACGATTGATAATTTCGTTGTCTAGAATTATTTGTAGTATATGTAGACTACGGATCTTTATGTTAAATGAACATCTACCTTAATCGCAGCAAACAGGAGAGCTAAACGGAGTTTTATCTGCATTCTTAACATCTTTAATAAGATGAAAATAATGCAACAGTATTCCTATACTCTTCCCACGCATTTACTATTTTATATTCCCACTCTCTTTTGTCATAAATGCTTGAAGATCCGCAGTCTAAAGATATGCAATGCCAACCTAAAACCATTTTACATTGACACGTTGATTTCACAGCGATACAAATGATGGTTCAGTGATATTAGTCTTATCGCTGCAGGTACAAATCTATAGAACTAATTGTTTCCAGAAGCGAATGCTCATGCGCTTGTTCAGCTGTATCAGGACATTTCTTATCAATAAAACAAGTTTTTCGTCAACTTACTTGAAGTCTCTTTGTTAGGCCCGGTGCTGAGATCGCTCATGGAGCTACGAACGGAGCTCCTGGCGGTTTCTTCGGTCGGCGATTTCATCTCCTGCCGACCCCTCATTCTCCTGCAGATCAGAAACGAAATCAGCAAGACGCCGCACGTTTAACAAGAACAATTCAAAGAACACTTCAACCCTTCGCTGACAACGAACACTAATACTCATAGTACCGCAAAATGTGTCATAAGATTCATCCGATTATAATCGACGTACTACGTGCATGAAATTATTTCAAGTAATAAATATTCTGAATAAAATCTACTATGTTTCGACGAGATCTTCTGGAGATGAACGTGCTTCTGTGGTTTCATGACATTTGTCTGCTTTAGACGGAACTGTAAAATTTTATGTATTCTACGATCATTGAAGGTGATCTACTGTTGAAAATTAGCACATCCACCTAGAGAAGATTTCTAACCACCCGTGGATCAGAGCGAAGCAGAGCGGATTTTCTTAGTGGGTAGCTAACTGTGCTGCAGGTGCGTCGATCCTTCTTTTCTCGTGTCTCACCTTTTATCCTTGTTATTGTTCGCGTCCCCAGCTTTCTTCGGTTTAGATCCCGCGGGTGGAATCTGGCCGATACTCTGCAGGACCCTCGACTTCACTTCCTTCCTCGCTGGTCTCGTCCTCTGTTCGTTTTTCCCGGCCTCGATCTTACTCATGACCGCGTCCCAACGGCCTCCACCCTTCCGGGAGGATCTCTGCGATCGCCTGGCCTCTTTCTCGCTTTCATCCTTCGGCCCGGACTCGATCATCGCCTTGATCTTCGAGACGACGTTCCTCTTCGGCATTTTGTACTTTTTCAACGGGACCGCGTCCGCCTTGATCTGCACCTTCGACGATGACCTCAGGTTGTCGTTGTTCCTCTTCACCTCGATCACAGTCGTCTCCGGCGTGTTTACCGATCCGCTCGAGTCGGCCGATGCTTCCAACGGTGTCACCGGCATCTAGACATCATCAATGCCGTCAATATCAAAGGAACTCAGCTAAATGTTAAATAATGTCGATCGTAAATTGCTTTGAGCAGAAATTAAATGATTTCGGCGCATAGGTTCGATCAAATGTTACTAAAACACTAATTGCAAATTAGCACAATATTCTTTCTTAACGTTTCGATCTAAGTTTAGATTCTAAGTAAATTAATAAAGAAAAATAATATTGCGAAAACACAAAACTCAACTACGTTAAACTGCGGATTACTTCTACAAAGCTAAACGAATATGTACATTTTCGATCTCCCCTAAGCTTTCTCAAATGTCATTTCAGTTACATATTCGTTTCTAGTAAACTTATCCATTGCTACGACAAGATTGGACAATCCGCAGTCCAGCGAAGTGGGCAGTTTCGATAAAATTTTAGAATGTATATTATCGACACAGATCTACCAAAGATATTTTTCAAATTTTCATATATAGACCCACACATCATTCCGGCCAATCTTTTCAAAACCTCTTTATCTCTTCGAAAACAATCCAAATCGTATAGTATAATATTCACACATTGAACGCCATAGTTCAGTCACCGCTGACCGGCACCACTAATGGTCGTGAACATTAACTTATTACAAAACTTAATGCGTCTCCTGTATCATACATAAAATCCATAGCCGAACTTAACTGGATTACAGTGTAAGGTAATAACTTGATTATTCGGTGACTAACAACTGATCGTTTCTAAAAAGAAAATCGATGAAACTCGAAGCAGAAAAGATTCGCGCGGCGTTCAATCTGTGTTAAAAATGCGATGGTCTTTCTCAGAGTTACGGAATATGCAAGTCTACACGAGAGACTTGAAAAACGGGGTTTCTAGCGGGCCAATGATGGAGTGTGTCGCGGTATCCTTGTCGGGGGACTCGCCTGCAGCAGATCGGTAATGACGTCGGGTTTCACGGGCGTGAGTTGGCTCCTTTGCGAGACCTCGGTGTCCATGGTGTCCGGTGTGCGGTCCTCGTTCTCCTCGGGTGTTTCCTCGGTCGTGTGGAGCTCGTCCTGCCTTTTATCGAGGTCGGAATAGATCCCGCTGGAGTCCATCTCCTCGCCGGTGAAGCTGGGGCACCTGCGACCTCCTGGCGCGCAGAACAACGTGCCATCGATCACCTGTGCCTTCCGGTCGCCGCGCACGATCTCCTCGTACGCGTCCGCGTCGCTTTCGGTGAAGAAATCCGAGTCGGTCATGGGATCTTGTCTGCACGGTGCTGGAAGATTCGCAGGTGGTGCGACCGATGGCGGATCGGCTCCTCGGCTAGCTGGCCTAGAGTTTTCGCCGTCGCCTTGATACCCGGCTTCTAAGCTGGTGATACTGGTCACCGATGTGACGAAACTGATCGGATCGGAGGCTCGGACCGGCTCCGGTGGCTTCGGATCCAGGGGAAGCTCCTCCGGCGACGGTGTCGAGGCAGACGCTCTCGTCAACGCCAGTCTAGAGGCCGCTGAACCCGACAGGTTCTCGCAGGATGGCGTCCTGGAGCACTCCAACGCAACCGTGAAATCGGTCATCTGGTCCGGCGTCAGAATGCCCAGGCTCTCGTCGTGCTCGAACGAGTTCTGCTTGTTCAACATTAAATAGTGCGGCGTCGCGTTCGGCACATTGTCGTTGTACGAGCCCTGAGACGCGTCCAGCAGACAGTTCTCCCCGGCGTCCTCGATCATATTCATCTGCGAGTTCTCGAGCAAGCTGCGAACCGAACCAAACGCCAGGATTGGCCACATTTTAGTTGGAACAAGACAAATGATCGTTTCAATGTATTCGTACATATCATCAACATATTCAATACAATACAAAATATCAAATTATGTAGGATTTCAAAAGTTAGAGAATCAGCTCTTCATCACACCCACGGAACCCTCCACTTCTTCCGACAAAATTCATGTAATAACCTCATAGAATATTTAAATGTTTAGAAATTGATTGGATACGAACATATCTGATAACGTAAACGATATTTTGAATAAGAACAGCAATTTTTAGCTGTCTGCCTCTACTTAATTTTTCATTTCAACTACTTTGTCTCGAAATTACGAAATAATTTTGTCAATTCGTTGAACGATGCTGGCACAATAGAATTAGAGAGTATTTGAAATTTTCTTGAGAAAAAACGACGTCGGTCTCCGTGCCGGTACTTAAGCGTAGCCAATAAAAAAACACGTGTCCCTTTACGATACTCTAGTAAAAACTGGTACTGCTTTTGGGTATTAAACTGCCCTTTAGAGGGTGAATTACCCTCAGCAGATGTTCAGCGTCGAGGCTTAAAAAAATGCTTATGACATTTGCCCGTGAAAGGCAGCGAGGATTCGAAGCGTCAGGTAGCCTAACTGACCGTCTCCTTCCATTGTTCCCGGGTCAGGTGTTAATTGACGGTCGATACGAAACAGGTTGATAGCAGTTATAAAATGTTTTAAGGGAGACACGGTGCACCTAGGCTATCAAATCCTCGCTGTGCAAACTGTACACAGCTGGATACTAAGACGGCACGCGGAACAAGCGCTCTTCTACCTGAAAAAGTTGCTCTTCTCCTCGGTGAAGTGAACCAGCTGTTGGACGTCATCTTTCTCTATATCCCAGACCGGCGATATCGTGAACGTTTTGCGTTTCGGATCTGCCAATGAAAAGGTTCCAATTAGTTTTTTTGCCGCTCGCATTCCTCTCGAATAAAACAATTAGCCGGGAGAAAAAATGTCCTGGAATCTACCAGCTCGTCCTTGTCGCCGCTCGACGCTGCGACTCGCGGACATTCTACTCTGCTTCAATCTTTCTATTTGTTAACACGTCGCCTGCCAGCGTTCGATACATCAAATAATTTGTACATTTTATAAGAAAATTCATATGAAACGAATCGACAGGAAATCATTCCAAGTTACTTTTTCTATGACAATATCTTTTCTTCTGATCCTGCTGGAGGATCAGTTCAACTTCATAGAGTAATATAGCACATCAAATAATTAGTAAACACGAAAAGAAAATACATTTGTGTAATTCTTTAACTCGTTAAATACTACGTCAATCCCTGGGGATAAAATAAAATAATACACAAGGAGTCCTTAAAACTATTGTAGTTGAGAGAACTTTTCTATGACATTAACTTTCTTCTGATCCTATAGAAATTGCTCAGATAAATTCTGGTGATCGCGTTACAAGCTACGTCCACACCGATGCAACATCGGGCAACTGTTTCGACCAGTTGATAAAGGCGTTTTCATCGTTAGATCGGGCATTTCGTATTGCGACGAGCTAGTGTGATTCTAGAGGCTCTGTTCGGGGGAGTTTCGACGAGAGCCACATAGAAAAGCGTACCTTCGATCGGCGTGGACACTGCTCCCAGAGGCACACACTTGATTTTAGGAGTGGATGGATCTAATTCTTTATCGAAGAATTGCAAATTTCCCGACAGGAGCGGGGAGTGCCGGTGTCCTGGTCCTAGCGTCGGAGAGCCCAGCAACCTTGATTTTAGGAAGAACGAGGGCCGGGCTGCCCGCGGAACTGGTATCCGACTCTCCCCTACGTTCTGCAAACAAACAAACATCAGAAACGATTAAAACATATACAAATAAAAATATAAAATTTAGGTTGTATTCTACGATTCTCCTCATTAACCCTCATACACTGCTAAAAAATAGCTGCATAAAAGAGACTAGGATAACAACTCACCCATGTGTATTTTACACGTTAAATCAACCTATTATGTTTCATTTATACTGTCACATTTTAAAGAAATACATCTCACAACGTGGACATGAAATTTTACAGTAAGGAACATGGAAGGGTTAAAATTCCGTTTCTTAGGTAACCTAAGGTAACCTCAGGTTATATAAAAATTGGGTCGATTAGTGGATTTAAAACAATTCCGAACAAAACAGAAATATACATTATTGCTACCCCAAACGAATTTTTTGTTATTCTTGTTCGAAATTCCTATCAAAGTACCGCACTGTGCGATGTCCTCGGAATGGCGCTAAAATTCCGTATCGATGCGTTACGCGTATTATTAAAAATCGTCTGTGTCCCCCATTTTTCTTCTTTTCAAGGTCGGAGGCGCAACGCTTGACCCGTAAATCCGCGAGTGGAGTCCGTTGCCCTTGGCCCATCTCCAAATAAAACCCTTCGGGCCCGAGGTGAATCAGAAGTGTCTCTCTCTTAGTGGTCGACTAACTTAATTTTAGCCAGCGATGACTTCTCAGCCGCTACCTTTAAACGACGCCATCGTGTTTCTTCCACTCTTTCTCTCTCTCTCTCTTCCTCTCGGAGTATGTTTCTTTGCCTGGCAGCTCGTAAGAACACGCGTAACAAGGACCCTTCGCAGCCTGTTCGACGACAAACGTCGCTGGTTCGCACCTGCTTGCAGCCGCGGACCGCTGACAACGACTGATCGACCACCGGGCAACCTCGAACCAGTCTCCCGGAGAAATATCTAGGTATATGTTGTTTCCGATAACCGAGACATCGATAGATAGTCGTCAATAGCTGTCGATAACGACGCCGCCGCGATACATTTTCCATACACACAGGTTATTCCAATCTATCTACGGAATAACCACGTGTACGCGGATGAAATTTTGTTCTCGTTCTTTAAATACTTGAGCTTCTTGATTTAACAATAATAAAACGATATTAAAATTGACTGCGTCAGTTGCAAGAGACAGAAGAGATATTTATCTCTTTTTTTTCTTATGTAACAATTTGATCGATTGGAGAATTGCACAACGTTTGCCATATACGAAATTGTTCGATTTTTACATACTAGAATTTATTATACATATATTGTATATGATAATTTTTTATGTCTTTGTGCGGATGTTTTCTTATTAGATAAGTCTCCTTTTTTCTTGTCTTTGTAAATATTTATGTAAAAAGGGCTTCTGCCCGTCTATAATAAATAATAATGATAATAATTATATATATATATATTTATGAGAAATAAAAATTGTGTGCATCAGCTTTAATAAATTCTCGCGAGCGGAGAACAGTGCATTCTCGAATTCTTTAAATGTTATTATTCTGCATTTAATCTACTTACTCGTTTATGGGAAACAACGAGCACAGCAAGAGCAAAACAGCGGAAACTTTTAGAGAGTTCGAAGACGCTGTCGTATTATTTTCAATTGATTAAAGTCTTTCTCAGAAAATAAATCAATGTCCGTGACTCGCAATAAATAAATTTTTTAAATCTGCATCAACTTCAAGTACGTGATCGAGTGCAATGGAAAACCGAGTACTTTTCAGAGTAATCGAAGTTGAAAATAAAGTAAATAAAATTGATCGAGAAAGAAAGTTTTCATTGGACACGTGTCTCCCGCAGGTTCCATCGAATGTTTCGAGTTTGCGAAACGGTTTTGGTCGGGTCATTCGGCAGTCGAGATGCATTCGCCTGCATCGGGTAAATTGAAAATTTCACGGAACACGCTCGACGTTCCAAATGCAAAGCGCGCGCTTCGGGACAGCCGAGCGTGTCGCGAGCGCATAAAATCCGCAGTCTAATCGCGAGAAACATGCTCGTCCTTCGGCGAGTACAGTTGCACATTGTACTTTGAACAATGAGCCCACACGTCGCACTTTACACACAGGTGTTTCGGACCTCGTGTGATCCCGTTTCGATCGTTATGCGTAGAGAGCGCAGCGGAACGCCGCGCCGCACACTGCTGCGAACGGTGAAAATAGCTCACATCAGGATATAACTTGTTGCAAATTGTGCAAGGCATTTTAAAGTGCATATCCAATCAGGTTTTGACAGCGAACCCCTGCGAACCTGACACTGAGACTATTTTCTTTCTACCTTGTTTGTACGTCCATTAAAACAGAATAACTTTTTCAAACTTTCACAAAAAACTGAAAATTACTATTTATTGCCACGTTTTTATTAGCTCGCTTTCTTGTTTGTTTCTTTGTTTGTTTCTTTGTTTGTCTGTCTGTTCGGTGAAAATTTTTGCAATTGATTTTAAACTAACTTCCCGACGAGCTAGAGACTTGAAATTGGATACATGGCTCAGAACTGGATGACAATGCATTATTAAAAAAAATTTTTTTTTTAATTATTTTATACTTTTTAGTCCGTTTTTAAAGACGTAAAATGTATGTTAATAATTTCCTTTAAACGAAAATAATAATCTATTTTGATTTCGTAAATGTACAACTACCGGAGAACATATAGGCACACAATTTGTATCAATATTCTCCTTTCTTCAGGAAATTACGGTCTACAAGAAAAAGTTCTAGTCACTCAAAACTGTAAAATAAATTGTAAGTCAAGAGGTTACACTTTCCCCATTTTTGGAAAGGGAGCATTTGGGAATACACCATTCGATTTCAGTGATTCGCGTTGAACTCGTGGTGTACTCGCCCGTGAAAATTTGTTTCCCCGGTGCAGGAAACTTGAAATACTGAGACGTGTTAGTTTATTGTTTGCAGACCTTCGCAGCCAATTACAGTTGGGAACAAATTAACAAGAATTACGATGAAGTGGAGCGAAGAAAAATTTCCTCTGCAATATTAACGCGACAGCATCGGTTCTGTCGATGTTCGGCGCACATAGTCGACCCTGACATTTCCTTAGATCGATAACGAGCGATCGCCGCGGATATCGATTGATTCGAGAACGCTGTTTCTTTTGGAGCACGTGAAACAACAAACGATAGACAAATTGTTCGCGCGCTCCACCGCGCTATAGCGAACAACAGCTGCCGCCGCGCCGCCGCCTCTGTGGGGGCGGACACCTCCTCCGCTGACCTGTGTCAAACGAATTACAAGATTGTTCACACCAACGCGCAGAATTTTAAACCGCGTCTACGAACTACGTCTACAGTGTTCCGTATGCTTCTTTATGATTTAATCGAATTCGGAAGTGACAACATATTTCCAGGTCATCAAAATCGGTCAGGAGGCCCTCAAAGTAAACAATTACCGACGGTTCTCCCTCGAGAATGCTACCGATTTATCGTTGTGAGAAAACTTTGATAATTTTTTTCCGGGAAACGAATCTTTCACAGATTTGAGGGTCGAAGTATCCTCTTTACAACGACGCCGAAAAACTTCACTTACGATTCTCTTTAGTCGTTTCGCGGTGGAGCAACTTGGCTGCGCCACCAGTGGGTGGTTTTAGACGGCCAGTATAAATAACTTTTAAAACAGGAAAAATATTAATGATTCGGTCGCAACGGTTCGATCAAATAAAGACTATAAAGCAATTTTACAAATTAATTTGAACTTTCAACGTTTCGATTCTTGTGTAGATCATTTTTAAGAAAGGAGAAAAACTGCGTCTGAAAATTATAACAGTGAAAGATGTTATAAAAAAATCAGATTGTACTACATTATCAAGATTCTGTATTTTAATACTCACTTTCTTTATGAAAATGGTAACGTAAAAATTGAAATTTTTAATGCATTACATATTGCATATTAACAATTCTACGATCGATAACAATAACAACATAAATGACTTTCTTCGAGAAAATGTGAAGGTTGCCTAGCATCTTAGATGCCAGCCTAATACATTACAGCAATTTTGCGGAGATTTTGCCGGAATCCGAGGACGATGTGCGGCATTCTGTATCGGCAGAGGACGTCGCGACGAGCAAAGGCCAAGCCCTGGAGCATAACTTGATTCCATCAGGCTTTAATTCGCGGCAATTCGAGCCGCCTACCCGGGCTACTCCTCGTTATCCGTTTCCACGCGAGACAAGGCAACTGTGTTAATTGCTAGCACACGTTCGTCCACGCTCGTTTTTTACGGTGGCCTAACGGAATCACGGCGGTACCTTGAATCTGTGCGGAGCGCGACCACGGTCTATGCACCGTGATACAATGGTTGACATTGTGGCGGCGCGGAAAACCGCTCCCGTAATCCGATTACGTTCGTCTTTCGTCGCTGCCAGCCGTGAATCCGTGTCCAGTCTCGTCTCCTCTCTCATCTCGCGTTCTCGATCAGCGAAACCGACGTTTCAAATTCATAAAAAGCCCCCTCCCTGCTGCCGAACGCTTTCTAAAACTGGAAAGACTTTCTAAACGGCTGCTCGCTCGTAAATTACAGAGCAGCCTCGCGGTTCGCGGCACTTCCACAATGTTGAAAAAGACCACGTTGCTAGAAAATGCCAAAATTTCACAAGTGACAATTCACTATTCCGCGGATGCAACGCGTAAGACGGCGAGTTCTGTACAGCGTATTCCAAGCATAGTAAAGCTGCAAATGTTGATATTGTTATAATAACAACGGTTCGATCAAATAAACAGTATAAAGCAATTTTACAAATTAATTTAAACTTTCAACGTTTCGATCATTGTGCGGATCATTTTCAAGAAAGGAGAAAAACTGCATCTGGAAATTATAACAGTCAAAGATGTTATTTATAAAATCAGATTCTGCCACATTATTAAAGCTGCTTCGCAACGAAGCAGAAGAAAATGTAGATCCGTTTAGAAGTACGGACCGAATTTTCGCTTGAAAAAAAAATCACGCACACTCTCCAAACATCCATTAACAAGTTCCCCGAGATTGCGATCGATACGTTCGGTAGTCTTCCTTGAAAATATTCGCAAGCGTTGCCGGTTCGTGCACCTCGCCTCGCCGAGGAAAGTTTACGTTGATCCTGCTGATGGGATCGCTGTAACTTTGGATCGAACGGTCATTTTCGCTTGGAAAAAATCAGACGCGATCTCGAAACAACTACTAAGAAGTCCACAAAGTTTCCACGCGATGCGTACAATGGTTCTTGTACGAGAAAATCCTGAATCGAGAAGCGGATTCACGAGTTCTCGTTTCCAGTGGATGCGGCCCTGGTGTTTGCGCGGTTCGCAGACGCTGAAAAACATTTCCGTGGAAGAGCTCGAAGGTCCGCAAATCTGACGAACGAAATCGCTAAACGTGCGTGTAAACGGATGATCCATGGATCCGACAGCGGCGACAGTCGTCACTGCGCGTGGAACCGAGAGAAATCTGCGAAGCGAGTTTCCTTTCGATTTTTAATAGAACTCGACGGAAAACTTGTGGAGACTGCGTCTCCGATCGGCTGTGATTTTCTCCGAATTTCCCTTGCGCGCTGTCTAACGATCTCTACGTGTACAGGATGTCCCAAAACATTATACTTGCAGGTAGTGATTCTTGAGACCATTCGAAGTCACTTTTTCCTTTACGAAAATGTTCTCCGCCGGTTCGTTAAGGAGTTATCAACGAAAAAACAAGAACCAATCAGAGAGGGAGTGGACTCCGCCTCCAGGAGGTACCGCGCTCTGATTGGTCGGTGTTCTTCGTAAATAACTCCTGAACGAATCTGCGCAGAACATTTTCGTAAAATAAACAAATTATTACCATGTTTTTATTAGCTCGCTTTTTTATTTGTTTGTTTGTCTGTTCGGTGACAAATTTTGCAATTAATTTTATTTCAAATTACCTTGGAAATTGCTAACGCGTTAAATAAAAATCGATGAGTCCGATCACTAGGTACGTTATGTTAAGCGTGGTAATGAATTAAACGAGACCGATAAATCAATTCATCGAGATTTACGTAACCGTCGTCAATAAAACATACGCCCCCCTCCCTCCCTACCCCCGCGATGGATTATCAACGTTCTTCGGCTTCGTCGATTATTATCGTCGCGGATTAGGCTAAACATTCCTCGCCGATATCAACAAGTAGATACACTCAAAGCTGCGCGGCGCTGTGTCCAAGAAATTATCCTGATTTTAATTCACTTCCGTCGAGCGCGGTGGCTCAACGGTTCGAATCCTACCAGTCGTCTCATTGGAAAAAGATTTTCATGTGATATTTAACCCTCGTATGCTCCTCGAAAAAAGCTGCATAAAAGATACTAGGATAATTATTCACCCATTTTTATTTTACATGTTATATCAACACGTTCTGTCTCATTTATAGCGTCACATTTTAAAGGAATAGAATTCACGACGTAGATATAAAAGTATGACTAATATTACAATATCTCGAAAAAAGCTGTATGAAAGAGACTAGGATAACGATTCACCCATTTTTATTTTACACGTTACGTCAATACGTTCTGACTCATTTATAGCATTACATTTTAAACAAATATAATTCACGACATGGACATAAAAGCATGAATAATTTTACAATATGTGAAAATGTTGAATGGGTGAATGTTCACCCTAAGGAACGTATCAGGTTTAAATTGAAGGGGCCAGATTAACCCTTAGCACTCGAATGGAGTCTCCGTGACGTCATTAAAAATTGTTTAACTATTATTTAAGACACTACAGGAGCCAAGTAAAAATGTCTTTCTCCTTTTAATTGTCTTATTACTGTGAAACCGATACACCGGTGATCATGAATCGTTTTAATATTTTCACTGTTTTAAATTGTACAGACCCTTCTTTGCTATAAGTGCACAAAGATCCGCAGTCCAGTTACTAACAACGCCGAGACAGCGAAACAGAGAAACGATAATGTTAACAACATTGTAAATTTTAAAGAAACCGGTAGTTCTTCGGCGAGAGCCCGTCGCACCTGTAACCGCCAAGGTGTATCGCGAGGCGATTGGTCGATCGATGTTGAACTCGCGAGGTCAGGTTCCGCGGTTCCGAGCACGCGTCTCGATAAGATTAAGAGTCGAAGGTCCCGAGACTCGTTGTCTCTGCTCGCACACGCGTACAAAATGTAGGAACGCTAATTCCCGTTGGGTAGAGCAGCGGCAAGTGAGCACCGCGTGTGCGCCTAACCGCGAGCGTGATCGAAGCACACGGAGAGCTCTCTGTCGCTTGCGTAACACGAACGAGCCGAGCATTATTTATATTGATGAAGAGTTCAAGAGGAGAGTAGAAGCTCGCCCGAAGATGCGATGCGATACTCTTGCCATAATAATAAATGGACTGACACAAACACGGACGAACATTTTGACCGAATAACGAAACTATTTAGTTTTGTGTTTACACGGTGTAGGTCGCGTATTTAATAGCATTATATTTATATCGATGAAGAGGTCGAGAGAAGAGCAGATGTTCGCCCGAAGATGCAATACTCCTGCCATAATAATCAAATAAATATCTCCAAGGAAGACCTGGATGTTCTTTGGAAAATAATTGCCAGAATCGATGAGGAATGATCGGATAAACATTGCGACCGAGTAACGAAACTAGATACACTGTGTCGATTGCGTATATAGGAGCATTATTTATATTGATGAATAACAGAGGCGTGCCCGAAGGTGCAGAATTATTTAATCAAAACTTTGAGGAATTGTGGAGAAACAATTTTACGAATCGATGAGGACTGATGAGCGTGCAGATGGGTATTGTGACCGAGTAACAAATCTAGATTTATGAAACTAGATACACGGTGTCGGTTACGTATCTAGAAGCATTATTTCTTAATCTAAACTTATTAGTTTAGGTATTTAATAATCTAAACGTTTTTGAAAGAATTATGGAGAAACAATTTTACAAATCGACGAGGACTAATGCGGTGGGTATTCTGACCGAGTAAAGAATTTATATTTATAAAGCTAGATACACGGTGTCTATTGCGAACTTGGTAGCGCGTGTAACCGGGAAAAACGTCGCAGTTACGCAATTATTTAGACTCGTATAATAACTAAAGTGCAGATTATTGCGTTGAAGGTTCGAGAAAAATGGCTCCCGCGAACGGACAGTGTCTTACCGTTGGTGTTCGCGGCGATTTAGCTCAGACTAGCATCGTAATCCATGGTTCATAGTTCGATCCTCGTGCCGTCGGTGTTCGGGCGCGAAAACACTGTTACCCGGAGCGAAGACTATTAATATATTCCCACTGTGTGAGTCACCCCGGTGGACTCACCCCGACGGAAAGTACGGGGTTCGTCGGTGCTATACGGGGCTGCACGGATTGTTCACGGGGAAATTGGCGAACGGTTTTCTCCAGAATTGTCGGAGAAGTCGCGTCGCCACACTCGCGACTCGCGGCCGACTGTGAACGGATCGATAGGCGCTTTTGATCGCGCGATGTGCACGACAATGAAACACGGTTCGGATTCGCTCGGTGATCCTCCGGTGCTCACCTATAGACCCTCCACCACCGACTTCTCGGCACGGTATAGTTGCGGTATAGTCGCGTACAAACAGCGACAACGACAGCGTTCCGCACGCAGCCAAACGCGTTCTACTCTTCCTGCCTCTACCAGTCGCACTGACACTCCGCAACAACGATTACTATTCTTCGGAAACGCACACGGCTTCTGCATTCACCGGCCCGTGAATCCGTACGCGTTCCTCGGGCGGGGGCAGAGAGAAAGAGAGATATACTAACCGGTCAATGTGGTCGCGAGATTCGCGTCGACGCAATTCTTTTAATTCTTTTAATAAAATTACACTGTTCAACAAATTTGACAAATATTTCACGTGCCATCTAAATACTGTGGTGTCCAAGGTGATTCGGAACCCACCTTTATTCTAAACTGTAGCTCCCGTCGCGAAATAATTCTCACATAAGATTTCAAAAAGCGACGTTAAATAATAAAAAATAAAAAAGAAATTCCATTTTCTTTCGTGCTTCCATATACACGTACAGTTTTTGAGAAATTTGAATTTGAAAAAGGTTCTTAAAAGAAGAAAGGCAAAAAATAAATAGCATATAATAGTATAAAAAATTAAATAGCGTTCTTTCAAACTAATTTTTATAAACGCTTTTTTCAGTATTGCAAGAGGTATTCCTAAGCTAACGACCTTGGCCGTATTTTGTTTGACACCATTAAATGCGCGTGGAAAATTCAAGGGTGAAAGAGATACAATATTTTTCCTGAAAAAATTCCCAACAATGCGTGCGAAGAGATGGCCTCGAAAACCAGAATTTACTTAAAGCGAAGAACTCGGCTCTTCACAAAGCAGTTCTCCGAATGGGAAAAATTCGCGGAAGGTCGGTCCAGCAATTGCCAATTAATCGACGAACGTGAATTATTCTCGAAGGCGAATAATAGAAAGGACGGCGGGTAGTATAATTCGATTAAGCTCGCGTGGCCATCTCCGTAGATGTCGTTAACCCCGGAAACAAAGCCGCGGTGTTTCGCGGCTTTCTTTCGCTACTTATTTATTTTTTTCATCGTTTTCTCCGAATGATCTCGAGAGAAGATGAAAGATAGATGTTTCCGTTCGGTCGCAGATCGAAATCGATTTTCGACGATGGATCTATAGAAAGCGGCTGCAGCGAGAGTGGAACGGAGACAGACTTTTGAAAGAGGAATACTTCTCGGAACACGTTCGATCTAGGGAGACTTTCGCTGAAACGGTTCTACGATGAGGACACGATTGTTCCCGGTGAAACACGGGCAACCTTGAAGCGTTGGCAAACGGGACCAGCGTCGATCGATTAGCTGCACTTCGATTAGCTGCACTTCGATTAGCTTCACGCGAAGATGAATGGTCCGGTGTGCGTCGTTAATGGTCCCCGAAAACTTTCGGTAGATCATAGCACACGTTTCCTGAAACAGTTCGATCGAGTGGGAGAGCCAAACGATTTAATCCCTGAATCTAGTAATTATGTCTTCGCGAGACGTGGAGATTTGCTCGCGTGATCCACGGTACTAATGGGGGACGCGGTTCGGATATCCGAGGCTCCACTGAATCGCGAATGGAACGAGCAAATTGATCATCGAACAAACCTTAAATACACTATATATTATTTTATAACGTAGCTTGTTCGTGTTTGTTTTAATCGAGGGTTAACACAATTAATAATAATAATACGTGTTCTTTAAATTATTGAGATTGTCATTATATACTAGACTGCGGGTTTTATGAGAGAAATTGATAGATGAGATACCCAATTTCTTGGCCGCGAGGACGAAATTAAATAAAATTATTATTATAATAAATTACGAATTAAAGAATTGTCATACAAGAATTCAAAAAGCGATATTAAATAAGATAAAAAAAATAATGATTGGAAAAATAAATGCATATCTATCACAACGAATTGCAGGCCGTCTTTACTTTGACATCAACTTCCTTAGTCTAGTAATTACTCATTCCCGCTATCGAACGCGCGAAATCCAGAAATAGAGACCAAGAAGTTGTGTCACTTTCAAAAGTTCCGACAGGACGCGTCATCTCGCAGCGCACGAATTTCGTTGGAGGACGGATGAGGACAACTCTGTTCGCGGCAGTGGCGTTTCCAGCGTAAAATTCGTTTGCGAACGGTAACGAACGGTGACATAATAGGCGCGGCCTGGGAGAAGCGTTTCGATATTACATACAGTGAATTTCGACGGAGGAAGAGCGAACGCGGACGTTGTTCCGCGGCGTTTCACGCGCCGTTAACCGATCCCTTTGTTCCCGTCGCATTCATCGATTTTCGGATCGAATTCGTACTGTAGCGACGGGGCGACCGGTCCTCGTCGACCTTTACACGCATCCGTTCCTACTTCCCGCTGCGAAAAAATCCCCAGGGACCTTGGCAAGCCTCTCCCTAGCCTCGACGTGCCCCGACTGGCCGAGTCGATGCGTTTTTCAATGCGACGACGCTCTCCGCATCTCTGTGCATGTACGTTACGTCTACATGCATGTACATTATGTTTATATGCATGTACAACGTGTTTGTCCATGTACGTTATATGTGTATGCATGTACAATGTGTTTGTCCGTGTACGTTATATGTGTATGCATGTACATTATGTGCATATGTATGTACAATGTGTATATTACGTGTATATGCATGTGCATGATGTGCATATGTATGTACAACGTGTATATTATGAGTATATGCATGTACATTAAGTGTAGATGCATACACAATACGTTTATTGCATGTACATTATGTGCATATGCATGTACAACGTGTACATTATGTGCATATGCATGACCAACGTGTACATTATGTGCATATGCATGTACAATGAGTATATTCTTCGTATACGTACGATACATTATGTGCACATGCATGTACAACGTGTATATTCTTCGTATATACACGATACATTATGTGCACACGGATGTACAACGAGAGCGAGAAGCTCTCCCGCGCGACGTCGAGAGATAGTTCTCTATTGCAGCAAAAATTCTTCCACTTGCAGCGCCTTTCGCGATTACGTCAGAAACGATACTACTATTCCGCCTGGGAACGTGCACGAGCTCCTCTAATCCGCGTCGCTTTCGACTCACTTTCCTGGACGCGCACCGATCGTCCCGCGACGCTGACAATCTCGCGAATAATCCTGCGAACGACTATAACACTGTCGGTGTTATATCCATGTGCATAATCCATGTACGATCAATTGGAGTAATTATTTTTATTTTATCAATAGCTGCAGAATTTTATAATTAATATTAAATTAATATATTAAATTTATATAAAATTTGAGGGGATTGAATTTTTATATAAAAAATTTTTACCAGTAATTTTTTCTTGGTCTTTGTGCGCATGTTCCTTCTTTCTTATTGGTCATGTATCTTTCTCTTTTCTTTGTAAATACTTATGTAAAAAGGACATCTGCCCGCCTATAATAAATAATAATAATCACCGATCAAAATGACCGGTTCAGACGTTCGTTCGTGCAGACGAGATTCAACTGTATCGATCCAGCTGTTCGAGACGCGGATAGCCGGACCTCGTGGTGCTGTCCAGACGCAGAAAAAAAATCGTCGCCGAGGAATAAAAGCAAGCGTCTGGACGATCGTTATCGGTTCACCCACCCCGATATCGTCCGCGAAGCATTCCCTACACACACCGGACAGAAATATAATACAGTTGGCCGCGATTCGGTGTGTTTTCGTGCCAACTGGTATATATAGGGTGGACCACCTGACACGCGCCTACGAACAACTTGTGTGAATTATGCGTGGGAGTGTCTGCGCGAGAAGATCCGACGATCGTACCGTTCGGAGAACCAGAGAATCACACACGTGTGCTTCAAGTACCCAATAGAGTGGTCTCGATCGTCGAAACGTGTTTTTCGAAACACGCTCTACTAAAATATATAGGTTACGTAATGTTGATTATTTTTACCCGAGAAAAACAACAGGTATTCGAGGAATACCGCTTGTACGAAATTCCAATGCGAAAGGTTGTATGGTTTTCACCACGTGTTTCGTCTTCAATCTTACAAGTATTTTCGTAGCTATTCACAAATTCACAATCACAATTTTTCAGGACTATCTGTACGAGGTTAGTAATCTGTATGGGACTAGGAAAAATTATTTCATACTTTATAGTCCGTTTTTAAAAACTTGCTAGGGTAATTTCTCCAGTGAATGAACATTTAAGAAACTGTTCAGGAAGACATTTTATTTTTAAAAAATCCCTATACTTCATTTGTCAAAAATTAATGAATACAAATAAAATGAAATTATTCTTATTTTTCTTTACTAAACGTTAAATAAAAAATATAAAAGAATACCAGTCAATGAACATTACATTCTAGTAATTATTGGTAATAATTATTATTATCATTTAATGTAAGAATAGTAGATATAACTAAAATATAAATTATTATTTTATTTATAAATTTCATATATAAAAATGCTTTTGTATAAAAATTCAATTAAATTTTCATATAAAAAATTTTTATCGCTAATGTAAGTGCTGTTTAATATTTGTTGAAATATCCAAATCGTTCATTTACTGGTGGCCGTTTATTCACAGGTGCGGTTACCCTATTTTTCGAAAATTTATTTTACCCCCGTCGAGGCACAGTTGATCGGCGCTCCCGTCGGTTCGCAGTTAGAAACGGGCGAGAGTTCGTGGACGCGTGCCGATTTTGCACATGCGAGCACGTCTCCGGAGGACCGTTAAACGCGGTGAAAATTTCACGAGGAAACCACCTCGGACTAACGGGTATTGGGTCAGTCGGTTTTACAAGCTGGTCGCGTGTCTTTCCGCGGTCGTCGCGTTGTCAGCCGCGTTCTACGCTCTACGCGGCCTATTATTACCCCGATGACGCTTAAAAATTCACGATTCGGAGGGAAATCGTTATACGGGCGTCGTTTACGCGTCGCTCGTGAGAACGTTACGGCCCCAGGTACTTTATATAACACGAACAATCGCCAGCCTGAACAGAATCGCTCGTAATCGGCGCGAAACACGCATCGTATTGCACGAAGACAGTATCAACCCTCTCTGGCTCAATCTCCTGCTCACATTCGGAACTTCGAGCAGCACAACCACTCGATACCATTCCCATACGCAACAATTTCTTTTCTACACACTAGGACCTCCATTAACCGGATCCTGATTATAAACAAAGTTGAAATATAATTATGTTGTAAAGGGAAATAATGTACATGTTAATTATTTCCTCGGGTCTCGATTATCCATAAGGCCTTAATTTATCCGAACTGTTTGACTCCCGATCAAGCCGGTTAATTTGAGGTCTTACTGTATATTTCAAATAAATTTATTATCGTTGTTATTGTTATCGATCGTATGAATGTTAAATCAGGAAAAATATTAATGATTTCATTAATTTGTAAAATTGATTTATAGTGTTTATTTGATCGAACCGTTGCGCCGAAATCATTAATATTTTTCCTGGTTTAAATTTATTATTATTCGAATTGCCCCAAGAAATAAAAAGAAATAATTCTGAAATAATTTTTTTATACGATTAAGAGTAAAAATATTCGAAGCGCTTCCTGTTTACAACGACCCTTGGAAGATACCGATTTTTTCCTGATCGGTTGGACTTTGGATGAAAAGCGGAGCCGTATCTCGAATGCAAATTGAAATCGGCGAGTAGACGGGCTTCCGGTGAGCGATAAAAATCGTGGAAACTCGTTCGCGAGTCGAGAGAACGAGTCCGAACGGGTTCGAAACTCTGTCAAGATGTATGAAGTTCGAACGCGAGCCTCGAGAGGGTCCAGTAGCACTTGTCAAACTATGGTTCTATTATTAGGTCGAGTGACCGAATAACTTCTGCCAGGGAAACTAGCCGAGCGTAATAATTAATATGCAGCGACCATAAAATTCCGTAGAAGATTCCGCGGTAGACCACCGTCCCTGGACGCGATTTCACCCTACGGCGAAATTTTCGTTGCTTCGGCCGTGACTTCCTTGACCGGTTCCAGGTCGGATTCACGGCGAAAATCGGCCGTGCGTTCGCCATACGAGGCACGTACCCGTTCATCGTTCACGAAAACCCGCGGTATAGCTGACATATACGTACGTGCATCGGTCGGACGTGACACCTTGCATCGCTCCGGTATCGATCCTAGAAGAGATCGATCCCGAGGAAATGTTTTTCACCTGGAAAAAATCACACGTGTGCTTCGAACACCAGTGGACATATGTGTGAAAATCCCAATGAAAAGGTTTGATCATTTTTCCAGAAAAAAATTCTTAGAAGCAAAAGAATTGTCGACCCTGCTTTTCGAAACACATTTTAGAAAAAAATATACAGCTCACGTAATTTTAATTATTTCCGCCCGAGAAAAATCACCCAAATACCAGCAGATACATATGCAAAATACCGATGCAAAAGGTTTGATGATTTTTCCAGAATAAAAATTCTTAGAATTCAAAAGATCGTCGACCCTGCTTTTCGAAACACATTTTATAACAAAATATACAGCTCACGTAATTTTAATTATTTTTGCCTGAGAAAAATCAGCCGTGCTGTTCAAATAGCGGTAAATACATATGCAAAATACCGATACAAAAGGTTCGATCATTTTTACGGAATAAAAATATAAATTTTACGGAATAACTCCTGAAATTTGAATTTTTTTTTCTCGAGGAAAATCACACGTGCGATTGAAGTATCAGTGAATACATATGCAACATCCGAATGGGAAAGGTTCGATCGTTTTTCCGGAAAGAATTCTTACGCGAGATCGATCCCGGGGAAACGTTTTCCCATCGAACGCTAATGCGAACGCGAACCGGTACGCGTCGCGATCAAGATAAAACGTTTCATTTATAAATAGGTTACAGGCTAGGAAATTTCTTAAACGCACAAATAAACGCTCGTATCTGATCTCGTCACAGTTTCTGCACTACTGCTGGTAAATAAGTGTTTACGGTTTTCACGCCCGCGGCCGACCGACTATCAAACTCTTACTCCGGCGCACATTGAACCGGAATCGTAGAAGGATGGACGAAATTCATGTCCCCGTGAACATTATGCATTATTCATTACTTGAGCGGCGATTTTATGCGTTTACATGTTGCCTTGTAAAAATGAAAATACCGAACGTATTTGTACTTTGTGCGGTTCTAATTTATTCAATCCTTTCATTGCATTATTATTATTATTATGCTTATATACTTATATTAAAATAGGCTTAATATTACGATCGGCATAAAAATGACTATATATTATTATTATTGACTGGAACGAGAAACCTACCCTTGTACGGGGTGTTCCAATCGAAAATATCAAAATCAATTATGCGAATACGTAATGAAACTCCGAGAGATCAATGTCTTGAGGGTCACCGGTGACCATCGAATATCTTTAATTAAAGGTGATTGCAATAAATCAATATTAATCACCACCAAACTAGATGGAACGATTGTCGACATTCCTCCGACTAAGACGATACGAAACACGACGCAGCTTGAATCGCATTTACTCGTGTAGTCCACGATACAGTGGACCCTCCGTTATCCGAACACGAACTCGAATCATAAGTTCGTGTCTGTGCGCTTTCTCTCTCTTGCCATTCACTAAAATTAGAGAGCATTAATTCCACGTGTACCGTGGCCCGCGTATTTATAAATTCATTTGCCCCCGGAGCTCGTTCAGATTAAAAGCATTTATAGACATCAATCTATTATTTTTACCACACCGATGTTAATAATAAAGTGAGAAATATGTTTTCACTTTTCAATTAATCTCAACTTGAAAATTAAACATTTCTACCGACCCAGAATAATTTCGTTATATATATGTTTCCTTTTATTTTATGTATATGAAGTGACGGAATACATTTTTCATAATATTGCTGAATACTCGAACGTGTTATATCTAATAACGTAAACAATATTGTGAATAATGATGCAGAAATTAATGGTGACTCTGAGCCACCCCTCGACTGTTAGGGGTTGAAGGAGACTCGCGATTAAAACATAGTTACCCGAATCTGTTGTGTTCTACGTATACCATTTGTACACAATTCCTAACCGGATGTTTATCGCTGTACCCGAAAAAATATTGTGGGTTTGAATTTCCTTGAATACACGCATGACCAATGTGTACGATTCGCGGAAGGCGAGCGGCGTCCTTTACACGAGTTGACACCTAACGGTCGAAACAAAAATAAGTGACAACAACCCAAAGTCAAGTATGTCTCTATACACATATGTGTATGTATGTTGGACGAGTAAGTGAGTGTCCACAGCGTGAACGGATTTTTTCAAAATTAGATCGATCGCGACCATTCCGGACAAAAGTGCGAGAGCAATAATCATTTTGTCGATTAGCGTTGTTTTTGTGTCTTCCACCCGAGCCGTGTCGTTAATTGTAATTTATAAATAAATCTACCAATATCCCACAATATATTCTAGTAAGAAAGCAATATTATCTAGAGCCAGCTCTCGGCGAACGGGGTGAAGATTGATGGCATTTATCTGGTCACGGAGGGGTGGTCAGCCCTCCCGACCGTCCGCCGTCTGCGCTCTCGAAAAAAACTACAGAGCATCGTGCAACTATCCTAACGTCCTCCACCCCTGTAGCTGTACTCCACCGTGTGCCGCGTAGAGGGTCCCCGGCTGATCATGACGGCGGCAAACTACTTTTCCAGCCGATACAGGCCGCGACTATTGTACACACACACGTATACACGAAACACGTACACACACGACGCACTGGGGACACAGCCCGGACCTAGCCGATATTCGAAAGCAGCCCCTAAAGACGCGAGGAGTAGGATGCATCGGATCAGCAACAGTTGTTGACAGAGATCCTTCGACAATAACGACGATTCCTCGAAGGGGTGGAGAACGATTACCGATTGTCCGATTAAAATCGGTAGCGAATCTATGGAGCTACGATATTCGAGGTGGGGGTGGAGGGCTGGGGCTAGGTGTATGAGAGAATTCACTCGAATTCACAGAACTCACTTTGGCCATCGCGTCGTCGTGGGTGGGTCCTAGAGATCTCCCCAGGCCGAAACTACACTCGGTTTCCGGTGGTAGCCGCCGCGGCGATTCTGGCCGCAGCCTCTTGACATAAGTCGCGTTTCGGTGAACAGCGGTGGACGAGGCGACGACGGTCGCATTCCCAGACGGTTCTTCTCTTCGCCGTTCTCTTTCTATCTCTCTCTATCTCGATCTTCTTCCTGCTGTTACGTTCCTACCGATGCCCGCGAAAGACAACACGCGTCCCTTTTCTCCTCGTTTCGGACGCGATACGTCCCCGTGCTAACAAGGTACGTCGAGCGGCGGACACGTCGATCGGTTTTGGCGAATGCGAGAGACACCTCTCCACGGCAGCGACGCCTCCCGACGCCGGCGTCGCCGAGAACGACGTTATTGATCGGCGCCGTGCGGAGGCGTCGCTCGCCCCGCAGAATACGGGGAAGGGGTGGCGGAATCATCGACGGTGACGGAGACTCTTCTCTTCTCTATTTATCTATCTCTCTTTCTAGCTTACTCGACGGGCCGGCGTCAGCGCCCCAGACGGAAATCACCAAATCAACGAATCACCGAATCACCAAGCGGAGCGCCACCATACCCCGCCGCCGGAAACCCGGTCTTCCCTGGCCAAAATTCAATTCTCCAGTTTTCAAATTTCCGATAAAAACTCTGCAGTCCTCGAACAACCTGGTTGTCGTTGCAGATATACGGATTTTAGTTTAGGATCGATTTCTGCTGTTTTACGCTTGTCTCCAATTTTTACTCGTCAAAGCAATTTTTCAATTTTAATCTTTCGAAATTGCCCTCGCGTGCAAGCAACAGTGTGCGCAACTCGTAAACCGAAATATAAACAAATACAAAGTCGTAAAAACATTGAATTCCAGTTTGAATGTTCGTCCAAGTGTCCGTTCATGACCGACCGTATCTACTTACTGCGAGTTCTTGAATATACGTGCAAAAGGATTTGCTTGAATTGCGATAAATTAATCATTTTTTCATCGAGCACAAGGTTTTCCAACACTTAAAACGAGAACTACTTATGGATTAATTAATCCAATCAATTAATTCATTGAGTCTTTACAAAATTTTAATGTGCAACTACGCAGGATTATATACTATAGGCCCGAATACAAGACCACGTGTCTCACACGTATATAGTTGTAGGTTAAGGGGTTAATATATATAGGATGGTATTTACTAATAAAAGTTTTTCGGGTAGATTATTCGATTGATATCAACTAACCGGAGAAAATCGCGTTTGCATCACGCCGGCCGGCAACGTTTCCAAACCGATATAGGCACTCTAATCTAGTAATCGATCATTCCCGATCGTCGATCATTTTTCCAACTTGCCTCATTTTGTTTTCAGTGACGCGTCGAATTTAATCAATACATCATATTCAATTTTTCTTCAAAAACTTTACGATATTTCTGTGTTGTCTCGTTCGAAAATTGTTTACACTGAACCTATCCATTACCGGTTAAAATGTCCGGTTCTAGATTTTTTATATTACAATTATTGAAATAATAAAAATGATTGTATAAATATCTTTAATAAACGAGATCAATATTATCATTTTTACAAGGGAACATGTGCCTGTTTTAAATGTGTACATGTTTAGTAGGGGTGGGGCGTTTCGTGGTAAATTCCGTTGATTATTTCTAGCAATTATTTGAAACTCTGTTCCTCACTCTGCTCTAATAAACTTCCATTAGGTTATTGCACACGAAATGTCTGATTTTTTAGCAGTGACATTAAACACACGCAATTCTGTATACCGAACAATTTTTTTTTAATGTATAATATATAAAAACTTCTCGCTACAATAAACTACAAGCGATGGAAACGTTTTAGAAGAGTCTCATTATAAAACCGGACATTTCCTATGCAACAACGTAACGGATACATTTATTGCGCGACATCGAAAATCGTAATGAAAATCGATACAGAGTTCTGCCAGGACTGTGAATGTGGTCGAGGTTAAAACTCTATTAACTTGCAGTAAGATCATGACACGGAATCATCTCTAAGAAACACGGGAATCATTTGAATTGTAAAGTTCGACACAGTTTTTCATGGTTCAAGTGTGCACGGACGAGTCGTAAATCGTACACGGCGTCCGTTCAGGTTCGCGAGGACGTCAATTAAGTAAACATATATTTTTTCCAATTGTTTCATGCTAATAGCACCGATAAACACTCACCGATTTACGGACTTCCATGCTGGCTGCGACACGCGATCACTCGTACAGCAGAAAACACCATAACTCCGGCATGACAGTGACTGACACACAACAACGAGGCATATGTTAATGTTTTTAAATTAGCGAATCCAATTAGATTTGCGCGGTAAACAGACCAATGACCTTAGACCGCGGGCCGACCAATGACGAGCGTTCGGGAAATTGCGCGGCAATTTTGACGCGGTTCAAAACTGAAGCTGCTCGGTCCTCGAATTTTATCTTGAAGCAAACTGAAACAAATCCACGTCGAAATATATGTAACAACAATACCACCTCCTGTATCATTGAAAAAAAGTTTCGTTCGAACGTTTCGATGGTTTACGACCATGTTGAAACTCGAATGGAGAGTTACGATTTATTTTATAAATTGAGAACAAAGGCGACTCGCGGGATAACCTGATTTATCGCGTAGAAGATGCACACAGGGATCGAGTAACAACGACAATCGTGTTTCGTTGCACATAGATACACAGATAGGAAATAGTTTTTATTCATATTCGGTAGCAGCACAACACTGTGATTACCAGAAATGCAGATACAGTAGCACATAAACGAAGTTTTTCGTAGTGTCGGCGACCGTGTTTTCAGTCGTGGGAAAAACGGAGAGCTAACCTTTAAGACATATTCTAACGTGTTCGAAGCGTCGTTTGCACGATTCTCGTAGACTTATAACGATAATAAAAGGTCGTACCATAATATTATGACATCCACTGTATCGCGAAACTGCACCGACGTGGATCACCGATCGTGCGACACAACGCCATCACTTTACGCTGAAATTGTTGACAAACATCACGTCTCGCGGCTTCTCGGTCGTTTCCGTCGGTGTTGCGCACCGGAAACGTTCCCGAACTATCGCGCAGGTTCAAAACGTTTCCGAGGAATAATTGTTTCGATCATAAAAATTTTTTATATCATAATTCAATACTATCCTCGATAATATAAAATTTTATATCTGTGGTTGCCAGGAACGAAATGTCAGTTGACACATTAATTCAGCTTTAGTCATAAAAACAAATTCGTAAGGCTGAAAAAATAATGCTATTTAATCATTGTCCTATGTCGAAACATTAGCGATGAAAACTTTAAACGGCAAAGTTTACGTGACACGCGGTGTTCTTCCTGACAACTACAAATATAAAAGTTCCGTAAGTTTTTGAACAAATTTTCCAATTACTAATTATTAAGCGTTGTTCAACAATTTAGCGTAACTCGCACGGCGCAGAGGAATTCTCGGTAGATCCTCCGCTGATAATCCTGACGATTTTACAATAAAAATCAGCTCGCAAGATATCTTGGCTCGCCTCGCGACAGATAACCGCGACTCTTATCTAAGAGAAATAACGCGGAGCGACATTGACGTGCCCGAGAAACGCAAACGCGTTTCGTTGGCGAAGAGAAAACTCGCGGCGGCTATCGGCTTTAAATGATAACGTGGAATGGATTCTGAAGATGTACTTGTCCCTTTTTTTTGTACAGCTAATAAAAACGATTTATTTACATTGACTCACATCTAAGACGAGCACGTGTCCCCTTCGAAATCGCCTGTTCCCGTTGGGTTCTCGGCACGCTTCTCGAAAAACTATTACTACCTGTGCTGTCCGCTTCCGGTGTGCACAATAATTACGCCTGAAATTCGTACGCCTCGCGGAAAAATGTATATATTCTTTTTGTATATAGTGTGTACGTTTATGCATAGGCAGAAGAAGCGTTTCAATCGAGTCCAAGCACGGAGTTTAAAAAAAGTATAAGCGCGTGTTGTTTATCGTGAACCATTAATACTGCTCTCTCAGCATAACGCGGCGTTGAAAATTGTTTGTATCGGATCGCTCCGCTGCAACATAATTTCCTGTGAAAACTGATACGAATAATCTTCGTCGCGCTTGTTATACCAATAATGCTATCGTCGGTTCAGAGGAATAAACAACGGTGCAACGAATACTTTGCTCTTCCGGCTGTGGGCGTTGTAAACATCTTTTGGCTAACGGTAACGCTTAATTTTATAGTAATATTTCTACATCTATTATAAGGCATATATTATAGAATTGTCGAAGGCATCCAAGGCACAACTTGGGCGGCACTTGCTCAACCGAACAGTGTATGTTACATTCACTACGACCGGTAAGAAAATTACATAGAAAATATTATTGTTGTTGTTAATATACGTCGCGCTTTACGACGTGGATCGAGGACATTCCGACAATACATTTCGTACGCGGCCAAGTGAAATGAAACATCCTGTACATAATTACGGCGTATAACGTTAACTAGGCTTTCTCTTAATTAGCAGTCGGAAAAACGGTGTGTAATTAAAGAGGCTGCTGCGTCAGGCGATTTGGAAACGGGACTCGTGACGCACGGTGCTTCCATTAACAAAGAAACCATGAAACGATACCAACGAAGAGGTAAAAGCTCTAAGTATAGGTATTACATTGTATATTTTAAACTATTCATATACGTACATCTCTTGCGACAAAGCTTTGTGCTCGTTACGTGTGCGACAAGCTCGACATACCTAAACGACAGTATATTCGGTGTATACATCGATTCGAACGGAAACAAAAAAAAAAGAAGATGAAACTTCAACACCAATTACAAATGTATAGATATCGGTATGAAAAATATGTTTCCGTTTTTCTCAGGGTTGAACAATTTCGCGCGCAGATGACCACGAAAAAACGGTAAATGGATACACCCTCGATACTCGTGACTGAATTGGCTTTTATTCGTTGTGCAAATATGGTCGTCTTCTTTCTTACTCAACGATGAGTTATTGTCGTGCGTTCTTCTCTCTCTCTCCCTCTCTTAAATCCAAATATTTGTTACAATTTGATAAAGAGCATTCAAGTCATCGTTGATTACCCACACACAATTTGCTAAATTTGGTAACAAAGAATCACAGCTAGGTACATCGACAAATCTAAATAATAGCAAGCGGCAGTGACTTTTGTTTCAGTTCAGTTCTGTTCTCTTCTCGGATAGCGTTCACGTATATTTCATGTTGAAACATACGTTGGATTATAAATAAAAGAAACAACGATAATTCGTTGAATAGTTACGAGTCGATCGGTAAGCCAGAAGATCATTCGAATATGCAATACATATATAATGTAATATATATATGTGTATGTAAAAATCAGGTGTTGCAGTCTCTAAACGTGTCACAGGTATCGCAGTCTATAAATGTTCGGTCGAGATTCGGTGCTTCATCGGTTAATACCTGTGTATTCTAATGCAGAAATTAGACGAAGTATTGGTGTGCGTGTATGCAACTCGTGAACAAATTGTACATGACAATGTCTCGTTGTTAATAATGGAAAATAATTAATCGTTCCACCGTAATCTCAATGAAATATATTCACATGACCTATCTAGCTCTTTACCGAATGTACGCGACGTGCAAGTCAACGCTGTTTTCACGAAATGTTTTCCACATAGAGTTTTTTTTCATGGTCGTTCTAGAGAAACGGTATGTCATTTGTCGATGATTCGAAGTTTCGATTAGAAGTCATATATTCGGTATAGCCTTAAATAAAAAGCATACACATACAGACGATTTTTTGGCACTTCTCAGAAATCTACTCATCAAATTTCCACTTTTTGTACCAGGTATAACACCGATTATCTCAATTGCACGCAACGCAATATAATTATTATAGTTTGCGGTATATACATCAACGTTCGTTAAAGTTCTGAAATTTACGAATACGTCTGAAAAGTGCTGGGCGTGTTTGTGTGTAGAGGGGCTCACTACATAATCCCTTATCATAGTACTTTCAAAATCGGACGAGTAGCGAGTAAATGACGCTATGTTAGTTGTCACATTAGTTTCCTTATAAGGCTACATCCAAAGGCTTACATTACACGAATGTTAGGGAACGTTGCACAAAAAATATCCTTTATACGCATTATCAGAGTTAATATTCCAATATGTCATCGGATGCAGTTAACTTCCAAATGTCAACGTGAGATCAGCATCTGATGTCTATATTGAAATATTAATTGCATTAGTAAAATCGAAATTAATTACACTTACAATATAGTCTTTATATAGTAATAAATTTGAATAGTCTAAGTCTTGTTTAGGCGTAAATCAGATGCTTTGAAAGCACGCATACGGTTCTTTAAAACTTGTAAACGTTAAAAATGTTATATCGCTGACGAAAAATCTGTATCGCTTTTCTTTCCGACGACTGGTAGATCGCTTTCCTTTAGCTTCGTAAGTAGCGGTTGTTTTGTTTAACTTGTAAATCTCAAAACAATCTAATAAAGCGTTCATGGTACAGCGTTAGCAAGTATCTCCACAACAATTGTCCATATACAAAATAAGATATTAGAAGTAATCAAATAGATTTGAAAAATATCATTTCTCATATACACATACGCTACCGCTCAAAAGTAAGTATACACAATCTCTGCCATGTCTTCGTTCTACAAGCGAATACTATATGGTAAGATCGATTAATTGTTTTTTTTTCTTTTGCTCGTTACGGATATATGTATACACCATTTCATTAACATTAGATGCGGAGAGTAATACTTTAAGCTTGTGTGTTTACGGTTACTTGCATACCCTTATGCGTTCTTCCTCTGCTTTTAATAGTACCAATAGCTGCGTTCTGAACGTGTATTCGAAGTAAATATTATCCGGCATACATTTTTCACTGTACGAGTTATCGTGGGCAGTGACGATTCGTCAGTCTTGGCTGAAATCTGCAAAAGCACAATTCACTGGTAAAAAAATATGAACGATGGTAAGGAACAAGGTGTACAAATTATAAGTTCCTGTTTATTACACTTCAAAAGAAGAGCCTTTCTATGAAACGAATTACGATAAAATGAAGTTTTTATAAAGCTAAGATCAACTGTACTTTAAATACTATGACCGGATATGATTAATATACGAATGAAATGTTTGACTCTTCAACAATGCAATGTTACATAGGAACTATTTCAAGAAGGAAAAGGATCTGAGATCTCAACAGCACGTATAGGAACTACTGCTGCTCTAAGCAACGGGCCGTTCACCGGTTGGAGAATGTTGAAGAACAATGGGTTAGGGTAATTAGGGTGAACAAAGGACAGGGTGCTGAGGCTGTAGGATGTGACATCGAGGAGAGCCAGTTCCTTGTGACTCTCACAATGATTGAATCGCGGCCTCCTGGAAAAGCCAGGGGTGTCAACGACCATGATAATTGGGAGAATAACATTTCAGACACATGGCTTTTGAAAAGGAAACACTGTCCAGATAAAAAACCAAAGAGCGGGGAAGATCGCTAAGGAGAAAACGACGCCTCTGATGACTTGGGACCAGACATGTGACAGAGTGTTGGCTATGCTCGTGTATCCGCTCGCCTGGGTGCCTGAATGCTTAGAGGCCTACCTCTCAGAGGCAAGTGATCGCCAGGGCTAAAACTGGACAATGTAGAGCCTACATTGGCATCCTGCGAATAACTCCTAAATTTAACAAAAATGTACGTCCAACAGGCTGTAGTCTAACTTTTGAGCTGTAACGCATATTTACATGTATATATATAGATATATACATATACATATATGTAGGAACAGTGTTACTTCAGGTCAGGAATTTATATAGCTTTGTATTTCGAATTTGAATTTAATTCTTTTGAAGACAAGATATCGTTAGGATCATTTAATTGTAGCAATCGTTTGTATTTTGATCTCTCAGTCTACTTTCTTATTTTATAGTAAATCTTTGGAACATACGCGAGTATTAATTTCAAAGACCCATTCCTTACATATGTATATACATATATGCACACACGAATACAGATATATATACGTATACGTATACGTATATATATTTATATTTATATATGTGCGATTTTATATTTTTACTAGAATTGTCTCCCTATGTAACAGCCGAAAGTTGTACAACTTTTGTGTGTACACTGTGTTCTCTGAAATCTTTTTTTTTCTTTTATACTAAGGATCACATTCAATACTTATTGACTTCTGCAATCCTTTATTTTTCATAAGTATTATACTATCAACTATGTTTTCATTGCGCCGACACGAGACAAAGTCTTGCGTTAGGACAGCTTCGTTTCACTTACCACTGTCGATATTCTTTCTTAAATCTCTTACAGTCTATATTACTACAGCACTATGTAATATTAAAAACGGCTCTCTCGAATCGTCAGATGTTCTTTTTTTTTTGCTATATTTCACTATATCTTTTCTCCTAGCAACGAAACACAAAGCACAAATTATGACACAGAACTTATAGCATTGTGTGGTGAACCCATTTGCGTTAACACTTTATCCAACCACTGTAAGGGTCCATGTAAATGTGCTTCTATCCAACACGGAGTCGACGTGACGTCTTGTCGATGGTATTCAGCACCCCATCCTTTAACAAAGGACATTCTGAAAAGAATAAAATATGTTCATGTAGATACGTGTGTAATTGATATTTCCAGCCAATCCTGCGGATGTTTATACAATTTTCAACTTTGTAGATTTGAAACAACTAAAAATCATACTAACTTCTGTGGAATTTGATTTTCTAGCATTCTTTGAAAATTCTTTCGAGCCATAAATGTATAAAGATATGCGATCTAGCTATCATAAAGTTTACCTTATAGTACACATTTTCGTTAACTCGTAGACAGCTTCGAAGCCATGGTTAACGCTTTGCGAGAGCAAGTGGGCGAACTCCTGGTTATTAAATATCTTTAACGAACATCCAGGTGGAATCTTACAAACTGTACTAGGATGAAATCCGTGATGGTGATTACAGTTTCTAGATTGGACAAATATAGCAGAGTCAGAGAGGCATTCCGCGTATACTTCGCCACCTACATAATATAGATGCACTCCTTTCCCTATGTGTCTTCTGGTATTCTCGATGGTAGAATTCCGATTTACGTTAGATAATTGTCCAAGGCAAAAACGGTCGGAATTGTTGCTTGGATTTGTGAAGCCGTCCACTATAACAGAGTGGGAGTGACAATGGAAAACTTCACCCACTCTGCAGTTTAACTCGTAATAAGCGATAGAGGCCCAGTAGGGTGGTTCTTGGTAACAGACTGGAGCCACTTCGGCCGAGCCAGTCGTGTCCATTGCCGCTGGATCCGGCGGTGGTGACTGTCCAGGTTGGGACCCATCTTCGGGTGGCGAATAAGCCGGAGGAGGAGTTTCTGGTAATCCGTTAGTACCGTAAGGGCTCTGCGGATTGGTCGACGTTGCACTCCCTGGACTGGGAACCGAGCCAACCGAAGACATAGGCGAAGTCGGGTTTACTCCTCCGGTGGATCCAGCGTTAAAACCACTCGAAGAATAAGACACGTTATGTGGCATCGTTGGTTCGGCTATCTGGTGAAACGGTAGCAAAGAATGTCCAGGTGGGTACTCCGAGTGTCTGGGGACCAGTACCGGTGGAAGTACTGGACTCTCCACTCTTTTGTAATGGTACGGATTGATACAAACTTCCTTCTGCTTGGCAGAGAAAGGATACTGGCACAATTCGAGCGGCTTCAGTTCATGGTGAGACTGTAAATCTGGCCATCTCCATACCCGACAATAAATAACGTGTGGCAAACCCTTCCGATGCGACACTTGTAGTCGGCCGTCTAAGCTTCTCGGTATTGTGACGCATTTACTCGGCGTACCAGGACAACTCAGAGCCCGTTCCAGCTCCTCGATCGCGCCCTTTCTTTTCTTTAACTTTTTCACCAGCGCGTCCACCGCTTTCTCCGCCCATTTCTCCTCCTCGTCGCCCTGCTTCCAACCGAGCAACTTCTTTACGGCAGGACTAGTGAACGAAAATAAACTATTCAAAGAAGACATAGGTCCGGAGCTAGAAGATCCCTCTTCATCGTCCATGTTAAAAATACTGTGGTACTCGTACTATATCCAGTGATGAGATATTGTGCGCTTTTCTCGCGCATGCGCGACGATTTTAGCGTCAGTAAGGTACGAAGCTGGCCTGGAATGGGGCACCTCGGTCACCCCCAATAATTTCGCAAGACTCGTTATTATTCGATTCTCAAATACGACTGTATAACATGTGCGTGACGTATGAAAATTTAATATGTATCTACATATAATAGTATAAACTGCTCAACTCTTTCGGTACTTTCCTACCAGTGGTTTTCCCCCACTACATTCCCCACAAACTAAGGACGCAGATACGTTCCTGGCGAAACTCGCGCGTGCGCTGAAAAAGCCCACAATATCTCATCACTGACTATATCTACGACTTTCTTGCGGTATTCTCGTTCCTGAACAACCTGCAATTCAAAACAGTCTGTCAAGTTTCCTGAATTTAGGAACTCCCGACCACTGGTCGACGCGAATGTTCTTTCCTACGCACGCTAACGTTGCGGAGACAAGAGAATTCAATAAGGTATATCGCTGGAGCGATTCTCTTCGATTTGACTCGCGAAGATATCGATAATCGGTAACGCTTAATATTTATTCGTGTATCGCAACAAATATCGCGTTAAATGTGAGGTTAGATGCAACAAAAAATCGGAGCATACGCGTTTTCGAATCTCCGATGAGAAAGCGGGATGAAAATGGAAGAGAAACAAATTGGCCAGACTTACACGTAATTGTTCAGCGATCCAGCATTGTTTTTACTACAATCGCCCACTCTCGTTACCACATTCTTGACGCCAACCTCTTGCCATCACGATCGACGAGAGAAATGTTGGTGAATCTATCGATTCCACACCTTCGACTTTATTGTGTTCTTAATAAAAAACCAATTCTACGAACACGATAAACATCTATTGCAAGCGAATTTCCTTATAACACAGTATAGCCACTCGCAGCGTTCATAATCTTTCTCTTCCTCTCCCCCTCTCGCTCCCACTCTCTTTCCCTCCCCCGTTTCTTTCTTATCTCCTGTCTGTCTCTCAATCTCTATCTCTTTTCTTCGACAGAGAGTCGGGGTATTCGCAATAGAGAACGCACAGAATTTCAGGAAGTACACGAAAGTTTCTTTTGCGTACTCACCGAAAATTACGCGAGCTGCATAGAAACGATTTCTCGAATGCGACGGTAATCGTTCGATAATGCTCGAGGTTCTTTTTCGTGCGTACGCGTGCAGTGTCGGATTACAAATATTTATCCCATGGAAAGAACGAAACGTCGTGTAACAGTATTATGGCGTTGCGGGAACATCATGGCGCCGTGTTTGTGTAGACCGAACACACTGTACGCGAGAAACTGTACACACTATGCAGATTCGCGTCGCTTATGATTCACAGGCTCTCGCAGACGTTTTAAATGCACCCGTTGCAGATCAATTATTGTCGCACGCTTTATTCCCCGTATGCAAACATCGTTTATGCGCGCGTTCACATACGGCAATAATATATGCACTGGTCGCGCTACGCAACGACAATGTATTCAACGATAAGGGCTGATCGTAGATGACTCACTTGGAAAAAATGATACGTGAAAAATTCCTTGTCGACTATCAACTCGAAACGATGTTCCCGAAATTTGGAGAAACATTTTTCACCGTGTCGTTCTCTTTCTTATTTTTTTTTCTTTCTTACGATCGATATATAATTATAATTACGTATTGTCCCGTGAAATGTACTCGTTTTAATTCGATCGACACGAACGAAATGAAAAAGCCGTGATTGGTACAGGCCGAACTGAGGAATGGAGGGAGATTCGATTGTTTCAATTATCTGGTGTAACTATAAATATAAAAACAGTATATTTCAGTGATAAAAAGATAGAGCTAGACCGCGGATCTTCGTGCGAAATAAAAATTAAAAAAAACTAAATTGTACGTTGTTTCTTCGTATATCTACATCTTCAATTTTGAATTTCATCTGCTGAATTTTCTTATAAATGCATAAAGATCCGCAGTCTAGATATTATATAATCGTATAAATCCACGTACGCATAAATTCTCATTAATAAACGTACTGTTTCGCCAACGCCCTTAAAAATTTCGCCTTACGAATGTTCGCTGCCTCCCGCTGTATTTCCTCGTTGTTATTGGAATTCAATTCCAACAGGCCGATCACTTTAATCTACAAAACGGTAATAACCGTGTGAAGCGATCGCGATTATTTTCAAAGAGATTAGTATACAGAGAGTTACTGACTGCTAGCTGTTTCCTGTGATGCTCGCCGCGTTTCGTATGCAAATGTATCAGATATTCGAGGATCGTCGTGTCCCAGATGCAATGATAATACGCGTCCATAGCGTCAGCCGGCGCGCAACTTTTCTGATCGCTCGCTGCCATTTTAAACGCTAAAGAATAATCAACCTCCTCTAAGAACTGGCATAAAACGGCAGCTTGGGTGTAGCATTGCAAATGAGCGCAGCATTTGATCATCCGTCTATAAACGAGATCGTCGATCTGCGATCGCGGTACTGGTTGACTAAACAAATCGCTGGCCACCATAATAGCTTCTAAATAATACTTCATCGCGCTCTCGTAATATCCTAAAACTGAATATGCTTGCGTTAGTCCTTTGTATATCTCGTTCGACCAGCGAAACTTCGTGTTCAGTTTTTTATACGTGACAAAACGAACCAAAATTAAGATCCCCCATTAATCTCAACCAAGGAACGTTGCTCGGATAATATTTTAAAGCTTGCGTCAATAGCTGAAACAGTAATTCCCCTATGGTCCTAATGTTGTAAGAGTTCGCGCTGCAAAACGATGAACGGTATTCGTTAATAATAACGCGATGTATTTGCATACACTATCGTTCGAAAGTATCCGGACACTTGCGAAATGTGTAACAGCAACGCGTGAAAGTTACTTAAGCGTCTACTTACTTTGGTACGCCAGCTGGCCAAAGGGAAAGATACTGCGTGTGCAATTCTAGGCTAGACTCGTCGCGCAAAACGTTCCGCAGACGCGCCAATAATGAAATAACAACAGTAAGAACCATTGGCTCGCGTAATCTGCCGAGAGTATTCCCGATGTTAGCGATAACGTCTCTCGAGGCGCTACCGGAAGTCCCGCTGCTACCGCTGTTGCTGCGCTTTTGCGGTTGGTCCCTGCTCGGACCAAACGCGGCTAAAACTATAAAAGAATGCGTACAATGGCAGAATCTATCGAGATATCTGCAGACTGTCGATTTATTTGTATAACAGACCCATGTCCCATGCTTCTCTTGGGAACTTCCGTCCGGTCTTGTACTTTACAATCTCCTGACAGACACTGCTAATGGCTGCCGCGAATTCTGTATAGCTCCAACGTTTCTCCAAGCTGGTAAGATAATCCCATTCAGCCATATTCAAAAGAAAGACAGTACAATATTCGATAATCTCTTGTCGCGGTATAACTTGATCGGTCGCTTGCAATGATCCGAGACACTGTTTCGATCTAGTAACCAGACTTTGCATGTCGCCTAGAAAAATGTTATTTGTTATTAAAGACAAAAAAGAAAGACCGCAATTGTAATTGTGCTCACATATGTTTGTTGCTGGCCAAGCATGAAGACACCTCCATATCTCGACTAGAAGACACTCCCAGTTCACTAATTTACATAGCTTAAATATCATCGTGTTCCCAGGTTGAGAATGTTGCTGTGCTTCTGCCTCCAGTACAGTCAAAATCTCGATCGCGCCTCCGAAGTCCTTCGACATTACCAACTCCCTGCTTTTCGCAAGCAACACGTATGAATAATCCTGAAGGAAACCTCTGGGAAGGGACATTACAACGCTCTGTAACGGGATAGGCAATTCCCAACAGCTGTTCACATGCCACAATGGTTTCATCCGATGTTTCCCATCCAAATGTAACAATATCTCGTGGATTTCAGTGGTGTTGTAGGTCTGTATTAACTTCTGCTCTAATTCGAACATCTCGACTTTCGTGCTCTCTGGAAAGATGAGCAATATCGTATTAGAAGGACGAAAAACATACATCCGTGAATTATTGAAATGAACGCGTCCATACTAACTAGTAAATGTTACCAATGGTATGCCCCAGTCGTTCTTCAGCAAAAGATCTGGTAATTCGAGTTCTTCGACGGCGACTAATTTCCGAATTTCTCCTAACTCTTTCTCGTTGAACAATGCCACGTACGCAGGGTCTTCCAGTACTTTGGAAGCGATACCATCGATATCGCTGGTATGTACAAGGTAAAGTAGAAAATGAGAAATACGTTTCTTATCAATTGTAGATGTCTTTTCTAAAACATTGCTGAGAGCCTGAAACATTAATTAAGTGTAGAGTAACAGGTGTATATGTGTATGAACATTATTGAAGTAGGAAGCTATTTTACCCAAAAGAACACGTCAACTCCTTTCGGGCCGGCTGCTTTTATTTCTGTAACGTAGTCACCGAGAATAATACTGCCGTCTAAGATTTTTCTTACTAAATTCAAACACTGGATCTGAAGCAAAAGATCGCGCGCTACTACAATCTTTCTATTCACAGATCCCCCCTGTATATCAAGCTCCAAATTATCCCTGTAAACTTGGGGAATTTCTCTCGTCACGTTGTCAGCTTGTAAAATCTGTAGTATATTCTAACAAAGAAATAAATTATTATTATCACATGTCTAAATGTTGTTTCGACGTGCTTCTTAAAGATACTCACTGTATACTGATCCTTGATCGACGCTTGCAACTGTTGAGTAAGGCTCACTGTGACTCCCTCAACGGATACTTCACAAGCCAAGCAACAACCATCTAAAAATTCTTTTTGTAGTTTACAATACAGCCAATTGTCTGGGCTCTTCAGCCTATAAAATAATTCTTTCGCTTCAATAATGTGACGCTTTGCTATCTGATACTCCTCTTTCAATAAATGAAACTTCGCCAGATCATAATGTATCTAAACAGAAACTAAATATTAAAGATAACAGTGGAATCATACTAGCTTGTTACCTTCTAAAAGCCTTCGAATACCTGACATTTAAATTCCTCTATATCTATAGGAAACATATTCTCCCAATTCTGTTTAATCTCTGTGCTATCTTCGGTCAGCATTTGGAAAGTATCGAAAGATAAAATCTTTGGTGTCAATTCTTTAGCTTCCAGAACATTGTTTAAAACATTTACGCTGGTCGGCAGGTGCGCTTCCAATTTTCTAATTATATCGTCAACTATCCCAGGAGGCACATACGTCGACTCCTGAATACCTGGACTGAAACACACAATTTGAAATGTGCGTGCGAACGTTCTAATGTAACGGATACGACGATTACATAAAAGCTTCTGGGCTTACATATGAAGAAATTGTTGCTTCAACTGTTTGTTATTCAAAGCTCTGTAGGTGATTGCTCTAATGTGCCACCTATGGTACAAGACTACTGTGAACAAGACTTGGTCAGATATAGACTGTATAGAAAATTCAGGTACAGCAGGTATTTCGACGGTCATGTCGGACGTCACGTAAATAAGATCTTGAAGCAGCGTCATTTGTATCGGCAAGGGTAACTTTTTCTCTAGAACATCCAAATCCCATTTCAAATGTGCGGCTACCCTCAGCGATAAAATTTTCAAAGCAAGATTCCTGTGGCTCCATTTGTGTGTGACGCTAGGTTTCGTTTCGTTCGTTTCGGCGTCAACGATTTTCACTTCGTTATCCTTCTGCTCAGAATTTATCGTCATAAACTTTATTATCAAATCTGTAGCCGAAGGATCTACAACAATAATGAGAGTTTAAATAATTGACTGTTCCATCGAACGCGAGAGGTTAGATGATTATTTACCAGGGTAGGGTTTCGATAAATGTTGCTCTA
Source organism: Lasioglossum vierecki (assembly GCA_028455595.1). NCBI lineage: Eukaryota > Metazoa > Arthropoda > Insecta > Hymenoptera > Halictidae > Lasioglossum > Lasioglossum vierecki. Next base: position 17,803,184 of record CM052337.1, read on the forward strand.
ATAGAGACGGATTTAATAAAAACTCAAACCAAAGGATCGTGTCAGGTGAAATTGGCACCGTGCCTGGTCTTAACAAATCCACATCCATCATATCATTCTTTCGAACGTCAGTGCATTGAATGTTGTAGAAGCCACCATGATAATTCTACGGCTTTTCAAACATCCTTTGGAAAACTGTAACAGATGTCGCTGAAATCTAACAGATAACATGTCTTGTTCCAAGATTACTTCATCTACCAGATGACGGATGCGGGCAAAGTGCCGCGGAGTTCATGTTTTAGAATATTTTAGATAAAATAAATATTTATGGAAATTGTAACTGTAATATATATATTTTATTTTATTACTCGTTCATTTTTACTTTACTCTTATTATTTTAATATAATATACAATATTATAAAGATATATTAGTTTTACGAAATAATGCATAAATATGTCATTTTAAATTATCTTGTGACGTGAATTGTGGGCACTAGATACTCCGATATCATAGAACACTGCAGTGGCGGGTTCAAACTTCAAACATATTGAACGTCATTACCACCGGAGTGGTCGTATGCTTGTTGATAACTTTGGCTAACAGTTTGCGCGGGTAAAGAGGATCAAACTACATTTCAGAAAATCATCAATAACTAATTAATTAATACAAATTTCGATCTAATATTTCTGGGAGAGATGCAAGAAGGTTTATTGTAGCTCTTCCAGTTGCAAAATATCCAGAGGAGTGCTTGATGATATCAGTAACAGTAGGAATTGTTATAAATATGTTAGACTAGAGTTATAGCGTTCTGCCGTTCTTGAAAAGATGATCCAGAGGTGAGAAGACAGGGAAAGATATAGGGAAGGCGTTTTTAAATCGATATCTGTACAGTTCATTAAATATAGAAATTTACTATTACTCTAATAACACTTACTCCCCAACAATATTAAAAATTTAATTTCAATTATAATTGTAATATTAAGTACTCCCCAATAATATTAAACATTTCTATGAAATTAATCTTGAAAAATACCTAATGAAGAGGAGCTTGGGTTGAAAAGGACAAGGGGAATGAAACTAAGGGAGGAGGAAGAAAAGAACAGTATCTACAAGGATCCATCAAGGTCCAGGGGCGCCTCGAAAGACCCGGAGAATTTCCTGCGAACCTGCCAAGGTACGGATCCCATCCCGGATGGTCCATAGTTCTCGGTAGTTCCCGAGGAACTAACAATTTTTGGCACTGCGATCCTATTTATGCAACTGATCATAAATATACCTTCGATCGATAGTTCTACGAAGGTCTTATAGAAACCTGCGTGAAAAGGGTTGCACAGAAGAATAGTGAATGAATGCGGAACCTGTACGGAGTACGGGTTCCAGGCTGAAATCCTCGTTCAAAGGGACTAGCAACGTCACGAATCGTCTCGGATGACCCGGAATTGAAGCGCATTCCACAAGCTTCTACCTGTCCCGGACTGGATGGAAACGGCAAAAGAATACAGGTGCCGCGTAAGCGTATCCTGAGCGCAGCAGGTAGAATATTTTCGGCGGGCAGGTCTCGAACACCTGGCGCGTGCGAGTGTCCCAGGAAGAATTCCAACGAAATAATCTGTGTTGACAAATATTTTCCCACAGCGAGTAACACCGATGGCATTCGAAGGCAGGCCTAATCGCGTGATATCGATCTTTGGAATACATCCACGCCTGTTCAAGGTGACTCATGGGATCTACTTATTCGCTAAGATGAGAAACTACCCCTGCAAGGGGGTACCCAACACAATCGAAACTAAGCCAGTTAATTTCGACTGTGGCTTCCAGGTAGCTGTTATCGCAAGCATGAAAGTCTACGCCACGATAAGGGCAGGCTCGTCGCCATCAGCGACAGTTGATATCCTCTTTCATACATCAGGACACATTTCTCATTTCTATCATCGGATTGCAAGGGAACGCGAAGAAGACAGTTTTCCGAATTAATTGAAGAAACGTTCGATATCGTTACTACGACATCCCCTTCCGAACGTAACTCGAGCACTCGTTTTATGGAAACGGCCCAAACTGTGCGCCGGGTTGCCGACTCCGTGGAGTCGTTCGGACCGAGTCCGGAGATCGGGGCCTCTCGCGACCGCAAGCAGCATTCTGCTCTCCTCGGAGCCTCCCACGAGGTGAAACACGCCGTTAAGTCCCCTCCCGAAAGAAGGCAACGGCCCAATCGGAGGTGTGCCTCGCGTTCCCGCGTCGCGACCTTAAGGCCCGAGCGTCGTCGGCGATCGCGTTCAGGGTTCGCAGACCCCGGTGTCGTCGCCATATTGGCAGTGCGCGATTTTCTCGCGAATACCCTGCGACGATCCCGACAGAGCCTCGCGAATTTCCTGTCCGAGATTCGGTCCGGATCGACGCGACCTCGAGGAACAACTGACGCGAGTCCGAGCCCGAACACGGATACACGCGAGTTGTGTCAGGGTGTCTTTGCCGAACAGGCCCCTGTACCCTAACCGAAAGGCTGGGTCCTTTATCACCGGTGAACCAGACTCTATCTCCGTTCGCGACCAGAGAACGATTAGGTTGTGCGTGAAAGTCTATCGGGGGTCTGGTGTGCGCGGTCACGGACGACGGGGTTTCACCCGCGGAATGCCCCTCTCGGTGTTACGGCACTGAGCGGCTTGTGAAATGCGGCGGCGGCGGGCCAGCAGCACCAGCAGCGAGAAAAACGGGGGGCCGGTCGGGCGCATTAGCTCTCGAGAGTGCAATATCGTCGGTGTCGTCGCGATCCCGTGAGACAGAGGCTGGTGCAGAGAGAATAGCAGCTGGCGACGAGGTTCTCGGGGCCAGTCGGTAACCAACGGACCCTTCTCGTGGGCCCCAATTCCAGGAACTATGCCCGCCCTTGTCGGCCGCCACCGCTGACAGATGGAACGCGGGCATACTACCACCACGCGCGACCACCACAGCTCTCGGCAGAGCCTAAGCGTGACGCGAGGACGACGACTCTTTAATCCCGCGACGAAGCCAAGGCTGTTCCGCTCATATCGACTCCGCATCGCGTTTCTCGAACGAACGAACGGTGAAAGAGAGTTGTCTCTCTTGGCCAACTGACAAGTTACTCTCCTACGGGTGTTGTCTCGAACGACAGGGATCAGTGACCAGACGGGCCTGCATTTTCGTGCGTCTCGCCGAAAGGACCGTTGAAGAAGCGAGGCTCGACCGTTGTCGGAGAGGCTTCGGACGGACGGGGCCCAGCTGCCGAGAGCGAGCAGTGGGTTCGATCATCTCGCGAGAGCGAACGAGAGTCGGTAGCGGTGTGAGCGCGAGAGAAAGAGGGACCGGAACGGTGACCCAGATCTTGCCGGGTCTCGAGCGACCGCCGAGCCTGGCTACGAGGAAGAAGCCGCCGGTGGTGGACTTTTTGAAATGGGACACGGCGCTGCCTGAAGCGAAATTAGCCGCGATGTCCAATAAGAGTAAGTCCCAGCCGCAGCAGCAGCCGCAGCATCAGCAGCCGCAACAGTCTTCGCACGTGATCAAGCCAGCGGCAGTGGAACAAGTGCCACCGCGGTATCAACCACCGCCGCAACCTACCACCGGCATCCTCAAGAATCATCCACATTTCGGCGCCGGTGCATCACTGTCGGCCGGCGTGGCCACCGGTGTACAAGGTCCCTCAGTGGTGACCTTGAACCATCACCAACAACAGACGCAACCGAGACCGATACCGCAGCAAAAGGATGCGCAGAGCAAGTACTCGCCCAGGATAGAGCATCGACATCATCCACAAGGCGGTAACGTTGCTCTGACAGCGGCGGCCCTGCCGAAAACCGGCTACCTTCAGGCCAAGGTCGGCCAAGGTCAGTACTTGCCGCCTAACGGTCAGTATCCTCCCACGGTAAACAGTGCACAAACACCGCCGATCAGACAGAGGATCACTGACGACGAGTTCCTCCGACTCGGACCCGTGGAGATGCTCAAGTTCGTCCGCAAAACCGAGACCGACATCGCGAGGCTCGCCGCCGAGCAGAATCGACAGATACAGAGCTTGGTGAGTGTGATCCTCTCTCCCCTCGGTGCACACCTCGAAACACACGCCTATCGATAGATCGCTAGGACAGGTAGACAGGTTGTCTATCGCGCGCGACGAAGATAGAAAGTGAACTCATCCCGGGCATCGCAGCACCTTCAGCTTTCCCGGAAACTGCTTTTCAACGCATCGAGAAATTCCTCTGGTTTACCGACCAAAGTCGCACGATTCATTCGCATCAAGTTTTCTTCACTCCTATGAAAAGAACAGAAAATTAGTTTTCGATGTCCGAGAAAACTTGTTGGGCGTTTCTACCGATTCGTTTCATTTTCTTTTTCTCGATAACGACTGCAGGATCGAACGCGTGCTTTCGATCAAATATTGTAGTCGATTAAAATGCAAACTTTGTGGAGTAGTAAAATATTCTTTATAATTCGGACGATTCTTCCGATCTAGGCTTTTGAAACAGTTCTACCGGTTCCGATTCGATGCGGGACCAACGCGAATCTCGCGAGCACGTCACGCGGAAGTTTTCGGGCCTTCTAGGTCACGCGGGTCGCACCAGCCACGCACACGTGTGCGACTCACCGACTGAAATCGATTCGTAGCATTTCTCGCGCCGCGTGAACCGAAGACAGGGAATACGATGATAACGTTCGACGGAGATTGTTTCTACAGTCGCGAATAGTCTTCCTCGTTTTGAAAAATATTGGCTACGGTGCACACGCGTAGGAATTGTGATCCTACACTTTGTGGCTAACGTCAGGAGTTGATCGGTAGTCCGCGGAATTTTTGCATTTGTAACAATAATGGGTAGACACGATCTAAAACAGTGAACAGATCAACCTTTCTGAGACGACTTTTCTTTTTGTATAATGGATATTGTATGATGTTAGGGATGTTATTTGTAATCTGTTGATGGTTTAGACTCTTCGATATTTTTCATGATTAATCAGTGTGATGTTCGAGTTTCTTCGAAAAATGATTTTCGACTTGTTAAAATGATTGAAGAAAGAACTCTACAGCCACGAACTTCGAGATCACCGACAAATCCCTGGACACTTACTTATCTTCGACAAAATGGTAATTAAAGAGGAATGCAAAATTAAATATATACGTGCATACACTATTTGCATAAATGTTGGAAAAAAGAGATTAAGAAATATAGGAAAATATAAGAACGATAATTAAAATTTAGATAATACAGGATATTTTGGTCAGATTTGATTCGCATGTTCTCTACATTAAGTACCATTGTTATTTCATAATATAGCTCCTTCAAAATAAGTGAATAAGTGTCCGGTGACTTGTGGACGGGAGTGTAGGGCATTTAGAATCGCGACAGATGATTATTCTCATTGATTGAGAATTAGCTCGGCGAACTGCACTGAAAGCAAACCTGTTTTTCCCGTAGCTGAGCGAGCTGCGAGCGTTGAAGGAGGCGAACCAAAGATTAAGCGACGACAACCAGGAGCTGCGGGATCTTTGTTGTTTCCTGGACGACGACCGTCAGAAGGGCCGCAAGTTGGCGAGGGAATGGCAGCGATTCGGCAGGTACACGGCGAGCGTGATGCGTCAGGAGGTATCCGCCTATCAGAACAAACTACGTCAGTTGGACAATAAACAGCAGGAGTTGATCAAGGATAATTTGGAGCTGAAGGAGTTGTGTCTTTACCTGGACGAGGAGCGAGGAGGTGGCCAAAGGGACGACGGGGACGGTTCTAGCTCGAGCACCAACGCCGAGGAGACTGCCCCTCCGAGACTTCGCCATGCTTCCACCTTCAATGGTAATTTCGGTGAACCTACAGCTACCCTCTGATTTTCATGATTTAAACTGAATATAATACACCGATGTTCTTTTTAATATGTGCTTTAGACTCTGCTTTAAATTGTGCGTACCTATTTTTGTCATAAATGCATGAAATCCGCAGTCTAATGATTACCTGTAGCCTTTGCCTGCAGGTTCACGCGTAATGTCGAAGAGAATCTTTTACAGATCAGACAATGCAGTACGTGAGGAGTTTGGAGCAGCGGGTGAAGCAACTGGAGGAGGACAAAAGTGTCCTGCAGGCGCGGGCGCAAGGATGGGAGGTGCCGCCGGGCGAGATTTGGGAGAATCCAAATAGTCCTGGCGAGAATCCTCATCTGGGAAGCCGGCCGGAAGCTGTGGTCCGAGCTCTTCAGGTTCTCGAGGTCCGGGAACAGCTTGAAAGAGAGGGCGGCCACGACGGGGAGAAGGCTCTAGTTAGAGAAATGTGTAACGTTAGTTGTTGCTTGTACGATCTCGATGAATGTTAACTAGAGAACGCGTGTTATCGAGCTTACTTATTCCTCAGGTTGTCTGGCGGAAGTTGGAGGAAGGTCCGCAGACGAGACACTGAAGGCGGCTGTACCATAAACGCGATCATCTCCGGATCGCGACGCCGGAACACGTTATCGCGCGACCCGCTCGCTCGGGTGGCGTATTCTAATGAGTATTATAGTCGTTGGCGCGAGATGTTATGGATTTCATAGATTTTATACGCATGTACCTACGAGAATACTTCGATGTAAGAGTGACAGCGTGTGTGTCGTATTTTTGCAGTATTTATATATAAAGAAGATCGTAGCTCGTCGTTAGAACCCTTCGTACCGATTGTTAACAAACTTTTATTTTCATTACGAGCCGGTGGCGTTTGATTTCGCTGATCCCCGATTATCATTCGTCCCTAACCTCGTGTCCCCGTCCTCCACTGTCGTTCATCTCTTCCGCGACTATTACACAAGCGTCGCCCGAGAGTGTTACGCGCGATCCAAAGGCAACACCCATCAAATAATAACGCGGCCGCGGACCCGTCGACTATACCCCCTCGACCGCTGTATACGCAAGTCCCGTTTTGTATACCGATTCGGTCTCTATTTTTAGCGAGTCAAAGAACCTTTTCTTTCGACTTGTCCGATGACCTACATTTCCTTGCGACTCTCCGTCCACGCGGAATTTCGTTTACAGTTTGCCCACGCAACCTGAGCCACTTGACCACACAACCTTTCGGAACACCATGAACTATTTTCGACCAACCCGTGCGTCCACTTGATATTTATGAAACTTTTATCCCACGTCTATCGCTGATTAATTACGTCCATCGGAATTCGAATTTTACAGTAATCGGCGCATGACCAACACTCGGTCCGATAATAACGAGCATTTATCTCGAAGACACCATGGAGTATTTTTTAATTATTTGGACGGAGGATATAACGCCCATTTAAATTCTAATTTTTTAGTAACCAGTGCATTAACTATTTGGTACGATAATAAGGAGCATCGATCTCAAAGAACCAGGCTCAGCAGTTCAAACAAATGGTGGCGTCAGAATTGAAGAGCCATCCGCTTGGCGAGGGTCAAAGAAAGTTTCTGTCTATCTCCTGTGCGTTGCAATCGATGGCGACAACTTTTTCTTTGCAGATAGACCCAGAGTCTATTCATGACCGTCTGAATCAGAACCTTTGTGTGGAACCCCTGAATGAATACCGACCAAAATGAACACGGACATGACCGAGTCCTTGAGAGACGACCAGCTTGTTTCAGTTTTCGTACGAGGTCGGATCGAAATGGTAAAATGGAAACTATCAGACGAACAAAGTGTTACAAGAGTCGGTGAAGGGTACATGCACATCGTCACGCGAAGACAACTCCGTTTTCCCATTATTATTTCGCGATACACTAATGTGTCTGCACCTTAATTAACTGTTCGCCATTCGAGTGTTAAGGGTTAAAGCCCCGATCTCGCAGAGCCCCTTGTTTCAACCCCTTGCTACCACCCCGACCATCGTGCGAGCGATTGAATACGCGATGCAACGTTGATCGCCGCGAGTTTGCGCCGAGTTTGGTGGATCAAGGAAGGTGGGGATCGCGCGAAGTCGCCGGCGTCCAGAGGAAGAGAGAGATGAGAATCGCCGGTGATGTGCGCGTGTAGTTGCCTCGGAGAGGACAACGCGCGGTTCATCCTTCTTTTCGTTCTTCTAGCAGCGTACACGCTCGCCGGCGCCGCGCTCTTTCAGCATTTCGAGGCCGACCTTGAAACACGACAGGTATGTGAGAACGCACGTTTGATTTTCCCAATATAAACACGGCGAGCAATAAAATGGTCCGTCGAAAGATTACGAATCGTTCGACAACTTCCGTTCACCACTGCAGGCAGCGGAGTTTTGGAAAGTGTACCACGCGTTTCGGAACCAATACTTGAACTGGGACAACCATACCGTTCTACAGAAGCTCGACGAATTGCTGTACGCCTACGGGAACGCATCCTCCGCCGGAGTCATCAACAAGAGCCGCCGATGGGACTTCCCGGGCAGCTTCCACTTCGTGTTCACCATCGTCTCAACGATCGGTGAGATCGCCGTGGTTCGTTGCGTTGAAAAGCCCGTTTTCGCGGATCAGTGCTCGTAAAAGTCGAAACCACTATTAGATCGGAGGAAAAGTTCTGTTGTACTTTAAAGAAAACATTTGAATCAATTTATTAAATAATCACTTGTAACAACTTGTTGCCATCGGTCAGAGCCAACTTCCTGTTTCCTAATGATTTGCTAGCAATATGTGTTTTCGACTTACAAAATTACCTGCTTGTTTCAAATACAACAGAACTTTCCCTCCAGCTTAATATGTAACAATAGTTCGCAACCTACATTCACGCCTACATCTACGCCTCTAATCGCAAGATTATAAAAATTGTAAAGTGTATAAAATGAATTATACAATCCTCGAGTGAATCGCGAGATTTTAAACAGAGTATTTTATGCTTTTAATTATTATTCTTCTATTTTCTAATTTTTTAAATTTAAGTGGGGATCATTGTTTTCCAATTTTGTTTCTATAGTTGTCCAGAATCATTCCACAATTTCAAAATCAAGCTGGAAGCTTGAGTCCCTTAATTACCATTTTGTCGAAGACAAGTTCGGTGATTTATGGACGGTAGTGTGTCTCGCATAAATTTCATTTGCGCGTATCGAATCGAGTCAGTGGAGAGACGAGATTCGGTCTCGAATGTGCAGCCTGGTGTCCGATGAGTTCGGGTATGTCCTTGGACTGGCGAAGACCATGGTCTCGGGTCCGATACTCGCGAAAAGTCGAAGCCAAAGGGGTCGTCGTACCTAAGGCGTCGCGGGGCTGAGAATGCACCGTCGGATTCCAGAATGTTAATATCTCGCGACCCAGTCTCTCTGCCGTTCCTCTGGCCCGGTATTCGAAATTGCATCCACATCCACGTAAAACCGATCCGTTTTCCAGGGTACGGGAACACCGCGCCGCAATCCGCGTCCGGTAAAATCGCCGTGATCTTCTACGGCTTCGTCGGCTGTTCCGGTGAGCATAGAGCCTGTTCCTCGAACGACACCGGACCAAGGTCAACGTATTCATTCCTGTAGAAAGAAAAAAAGTCGATTATTAATAAAATACCATAGTATAAATATATAGTACAACATGATTAACAGCATTAACTAATTAAATTATATTAAATATTATTATATTGAAACAATTCTTCAAATATTTCTAACGATCCGACGAAAAATTGTTTGCAATAAAAGTTGATTGGTACTCACTTTTCTACAAATATCGATAAAATTTATTATTTTTTACTTCGTAATATTCCGACTAGAATCAAGACGAATTCCACGACCATATAATAACGTAACATAAAATAATGGTTTTGGTGACAAAAAGTGGTTCCCATATAGTGGACGTTGGTCTGGTCTCGTCAATGTGCTGCTAACGCTTAATCTACCGGAAATCCATAACCCTACACGGTTCAACTTGGTCTCCTTTTCATTTTGGAACTGAAACATTGTACAACTCAAATATAATCTCGTATGTAGTTTTGCTAGCCTACGTGGAACAGCTTAGCCCTTTGCACTCGGAGCTATTTTCGCTCGAAAATTAAACATTTCTTCCGACCTAGAATATTTCCATCCCTGTGATCTTTTAAACTTTATGGATATGAAATTCGTCTAACACCTCTTCCAATACTTAAACGTTTGGTAATCGATTAGATGCCAATAATCTAAACTATATTTTGAATAATGGTATAACAAATTTCGTGGCGATTTTTATGACCATTCGAGTGCTAAGGGTTACAGATCCTGCAGATATGTTAGTTACATACCACAACATTATAGCATTATTCTCGAGTAAGCACCGGTAGATGTGTTAAGCGAGCAACAACCTAAACCCGAAAATCATGGTTGCTGAGAAGCTTCTGAAACCGTTTTTCCATCTCCAGGTGGTATCCTATTCTTCAACCTATTTCTCGAGAGGATCATCACGTTCCTCGCGTGGGTGCTGCGCTTGTACCACCAGTATCGTCTCCGGAAACAATCAAAATCGGAGCCTAGCCGCAAGTACTCTTTAAGGACATTGAGGACGTTAGAGGACGACTCGGACTTGGACCAGTGGAAACCGAGCGTCTACTGGGTGATGTTCTATCTGCTGATGTTCACGTTCGTCGTGGCTGGTTGCGCCGCCACCGTTTACGTCCCCCTCGAAGATTGGGAATACCTGGACGCTATCTACTTCTGTTTCGTCAGCTTCGCAACCATCGGCTTCGGGGACTTCGTCACCACGGAGAAGGCGCATTACTCTTACGCCTACTGGTGCGTCATGCTCGCTGGCATTCTTCGTTTCTTGTAGTCGTACAGGCTCTCCTGATTTTTACGCTGTTCCGTGTAAGTGACCTTCGATTTTCCAAGTGGAATGCTATACGTCATATGAAAACCTGTATCGACCATTTCTCACCTTGTACAACCTTGAAGATCACGTCGATAAAAAATGAATTTGCCTCGACACAGATTTTCATATAATAGAATATTTAAATTTAGAGAATTGAAGGTCACGGTACGGCGTATTGTCTTGAAAATCAAGCGAGTTCTTCGAAATTCTCTTCAGCCCTGTCTCCTCTCTATCAGTTTCGTTCGGCCGTAGGTACCGTCTACTCAACTTCCTCTTCATCCTGGTCGGTTGCTGCTGCACTTACTCCCTGTTGAACGTGACATCGATCGTGATCAAGCAAGGGTTGAATTACATTACGCAGAAGTTACGATGCGGCAATCGAGACTCGATCGCGGTGCATTTACCTAGACGTAGGTCCTCCGTGTCGACGATGTATTTCTCGAAGAGGAGAGGCACAAGGGTAGCCGGGAGGGATTCGAAGGGAGACATCGGCACGGATATGCCTAGGAGGATGTCCGGGGAGATCATTTCCATGCAGGATCTATTATCGGCGAACAACGTCTCGCTGGCTGTAATGCAGAAACAGTTGCAGGAAATGGCACAGTTGCGGAAGGGAGTCAATTCAACTGGGACCGCGATAAGGCCCGACGCGGTCGGCCCCCTAGCCATCGTTAGCGAGAAGTTTCAAAGTAAAATTAACAGGAAGAGGTGAACAAAGAATCCGTTAGGATCGCGCATAGGTGAAAAACAGAGAAAGTACAGTATTGTCTCGATACGTGTGCACACCTCGGGACCGTAGACCGTTACTTACATATCGTGTACAGACACATCGTTCCCTTTCGCAACTATTTTTCAAACGTAGAGAAGTACAATATCAATCCAACAACAAAACCGTTTTGCTTCTAACGAGACTTTTAGCAACGACGCTATTCCTGATATTTTTTCCTGTTTAGAATCAGACCGAACACGACAGAATTCGTATGATATTTATAATTGTTGCTAATCATGAAAACATGAGAAACGCGCTGGTTAAAGAATAGGGGATAGAACAGTTTTGTAATCGTATTTATTTGCCCCAACGATACACTTCTTTTTCCATTCACCGCGTTCCTATGTGTCTGCGTCCGGAACGTCTTATCGTCAATTAACCGAGAATAGAAATACGATGAAAATTGTATCGTGTTCGGCGTCATCTTTGATCGGAAAGTCTTACAATGATTCGTGAGAGAACCATTAAAAAAAATCTTGAGAGATATCGTGCACATCTTTCTCGCACCGAGACACTACTGTATCGGGTCGTTCCAGGGGTCGTGCAAATTTTACATTCAACGACAACAGGACCTCGTTCACGACCCAATCGAGATTATTCTTGTAGTTTTAATCTGTAATGAATCGTGCGTGCGTCAGTCATCGAGTAACTTTATTTAAGTCATGTTTACAATACAGTTCTCCATGTACTCAACAACATTAACGAACATGCATTCTTTTGTCTTCGCTTCGGCGCAAACGGCGCGCGCGCTCGTCTGCCGCATGTCGAACAGAGAATTTCGAAATTTTTCCTGCCGATCTGTCGATTCGATCGACGATATACGGGGACGCGTTCCTCGAACGTGTGTCCGCCGTTCGTTCTATCCATGCGTCGTGAGACGGCTCGCAAAGACAAAAGCATTTTTCGTCTAAGTAACTATGGAATGCCTTCGATTCGTCAACCGCGGTTTCTTTGAATTTTCAATTGAATGAGCGTGCGATGGAGATGCGAATCGCGCGGCAGAGTCGATCTCGCTGGAACAAAATGAGGCCGTTTCGCGATCGAGAATCAAAGTCACCGGAAGTACCAGATAGAGTTTACGAGCGATCGCGCGACGGAACGTGAGAGTGTTCATTTCGTTTCGAGTGTGTTGCGGATGGTGTGTGAATTACGAGAGAGGTAAAACGCGAACGATTTCCATTACGGAACTAGAACATTCTCGTGTAATCTACAAAGACAAATTGTTTTATCATGAAAGCCAAACGCGACACACAGATATACCTACAATTCGGGTCTATAAAAAAAGGTATCGTGTCACGTTGATCTAAGATTCAACGGACACCACACCGTTTCTGTGTCTTCGCGAAAATTCGAGACCGAGTTTAAATTTCACTTTAAACCGGAGCCCGTTTCCTTTTTAATCAACGGTTCGATCAGTCTAACATCCATAATTGAATCACATCGAATTGAAGCATTTTCCTCGTTAAAATTTCTCAAAGTAAACTACTAGAAGTTAATTGTCACAGAGACAGAGAGATAGAGAGATAGTGAGGACAGAGATGTGCCGACAGTACAAGGGAGTTTTTTTTTTCGTTCTACCTTAGGTTTGTTTTTGCGCTCTGTACTCGTAACAGCTTGAGCAAAGGACCTCGAACAACTACATGTTTCCCCGGTTGTGTTTAGTCTTAAATCTCCGTTGTTTGCGTTGTCTGTTCTTCTTTCTGTTGTGTGCGTATGTGTATGCGCGCGTGTGTATGGCTTTAGGCGTTAAAATCGTTTTGTGTTCGTTCGTTACTGTTTGCCCTGGGCGGGCGGGCTCACAAGTGTTTTTTTCCTCCCCTCAGAAAATAACGTGTATACTCCGTTTCCAACAAAGTTGTCCAATATCGGTGGCCCCGGCGCCTCTCGAAGGCCGCCGAACGACTTTGCGTTGTCGCGCAACCGTCGCGTACAACCAACAAATGGGCGCCGAGTGTTTCGCACCGGCGCCCGACAAAGCTGTGCGTAGCCGAAATTGCGTCCCGGCAGCGCACCGATCCGGTGGCCCCGTTAGTTCGGCAACCACAGCAAAATAGCACAGTGTTCCTCCTGAAACCGTGCACAAATCCCATGAGATTCATATCTCAGTAAATTGACAAGACCCCGTGTCGAGGCTGCCACGGCTCGTTTCAACGTATGTCGCGCATACGAACAAACTGTTGCCCGACCAGTTCCAACCCGTTGCTTATCAGATCAACGTCGTCGGACAGTTTGATTATTTTCGGCTTGAAGAACTCGGAGGAGCTCGTGTCGCACGTTTGGATGTAATCGGACAGCACGAAATGATCCTCGATAAGCACCGGCGGTTGGTTCTGGTTCTGTGGCTGCCGATTCCGGGACCGTGGCACTTGATCCGCTGGTTCCATCAGGTTAGAGTGCTTCTTCCGTTGATGTTGCAACAACTTCGCCTACGGTACACAACCAACAATCGTTTCCTTTCAATCAATTCTCTGATTCTCTCTCGAGAATATTGTCGTAGCGAAGAGTCGTGTCGATACACACCTTGCTAGCGTATTGTTTGTGGCACCATTGACAACCCTGTGGCGTAGTGGTGATACTACCGACCGTTTGACTAAACGTTGGATTCGGTAGATCCGAGTAATCGGACTCCTTTTGTCTATTGCTCGGTGGCAAAGCAGCTCCCGGATGGTTCTTCATGATATGCGCTTTACGTTTGCTGCTGCTTTTGTAGACCTACAAATTATTAGGATAGAACAGCGACGGTTAAATAGTTTGGTAAGCCGACTCGCGTCACCGATCAAACCAGTATGGCCAGATAGGGGAAATTCAAGGGAATAGATATATTCGACACGTGTACAGGGTGTTAAGAAGAATGTTTGGTCTCGACAAGCATAGGCGTATTCTACATTTCGGAAGTTGCCGCAAAATTGTCCTTGACCTTGAATTTCACGGTCAAAATTTTTTTTTATTGTATTATATTCTACGCATTACGAGGATAAGAGTAACGAATGAGACCAAACATTTCTTAACATCCTGTACGACAGAAGATTAAACATGGGTTGTCGAAGAAGTATGGTAGACGTGAGAGCTGATCTGGCCACACTGGACCAAACATATCGGACCTTGTCACAATATTGACAGTAATAGTCCCTTGTTTGCCGCAAAATCGGCAAGTTTAATTCTGGCACAGACTCCGGCGCAACGTCGGGATGACGTTTCGCTAAGTGGTTCACGAGCATTCCTCTTCGTTTGAAGCCCACCAGGCATTGATGACATTTGTAAATGAACCGATTGTAGTCGTTAGGATTCACCTGCTCGTACAACATAGTATAATGATTAACGAACGTCGTATCACGTATGGAACAGCACGGTGAAACGATTAATAAATGATGCATATACCTTCGGAACGAACTTCTTTGTCTGCGTAACCTGCGACATTTGTTCCTCGGTGGCCGTTTGCGAATTGTGCAGTTTGGTCATGTGCTCTTTCAGCTTGTCTTTCCGCTTGAATTGCTTGCCGCAATTGGCGCAGTGAAACTCCCTGCGTAATGGAAAAAGCCTTTTCAAATACTCGAACGTAACGCGTTTCTACGAGCGGCCGTAAAACGTGAAGATATCGCGGTGCACCTGTGATCGGAATGCTTCAAAAGATGCATCTGCAGTTTGTCGACAGTGGCGAAGCGTTTCGCGCAGACCTGACACTTGTGCTTCCTCTCGCAATGATGAGCTCGAATGTGCTTACGGATTACGGAATATTTCAGAAATATTCGTTGGCAGTAAGGACAGCAAAAGGTGCCGTCCTCCTTTTTATGAGTCTCGATGTGATCTTTCAACGTGATGCTCTGGCTGAACAGCTGCCGGCACATGGGGCACTCGAACACTTGCTTGTTCTCTGAACGAACGGCAATCAAACGTAGACATAAAGATCTTAGGATATACCTTTTGAAATTTTTTTTTCTTCAAAGATTGTAGGCTTTAAATTTGAGATTTAAGGCTTTCAGGTGTAAGCCGTATCTCAACCTTTTAAAGACTTAAGGGGGTAGACTCGCTTTCAGGATTGTAAGGGTGTGGGATGCGCCTTTACAGCAGAGAAAGAGCTAGATAAATGATCAGCCTAGGCCGTAGTCGCCTTAAAAAATCCTACTGATCCTACTGATGAAAATGCGTCTGAGAAGGCGCATCCCACATCCTTGCAATCCTGGAAACGTGTCTTGTTTGTCGTCGACGGGAACGCGGTTTACCTCGGTGCGTTTTCAAGTGGCAAGACAACGCCGAATTGTTCATGAATCGTTTGAAGCAAATGTTGCATGGCAGTGGTTTTTGGTCTTCGGCGCCATGCACCAAACAGTGCTGTTGCAGCCGTACTTTCGTTGCGAAACGTTTGTAGCACATCGAACATTTGTACGTGGACAACGGAGCCAGTCTCTTCGTTTTCGTCAACGACAACCGTCCGTGTTGCGAGACGTGGCTGACCAGCTCCTTCTGTTTCGGGAAACGAAGCCCGCACTGGGGACAAGCGACGGTCTGTATTTTCGTTTTTACCTTGTCCGTGCCGTGGGAAAGGCTGTGTAAATTAAGCAACAACGGCTTTCGAAAAATTAGCCCGCAAACTGAACATTTCCACTCTTTCGAATTATTTTGCCTCGAGTTCTCTTTCTCCTTCAAATTTCGCCCGTGGAATACTTTCACCCGGCGAGAGTTTTTGTCCTCTAATCGCGGCCAGGACAACTGAGTCTTGGATTCTGCAAATCAAACATCGTTAAAACGTTTCGTTCACGAATAGAATACATTTCTAGTTTACCTTTGTCGTCCTTAGCCTCTTGCACGGGTTTCAACGAGGTTAAATTTCGGCGAATCGCGTAATCGGTACTAGGGCCAGCCTTCAGCTCTTCTTTCGGTAGAATGTGCCTCGTCGTCAGGAATACTATGCCGTCGCGTTGCTGACAAATTATTAAGTTTTGCTCTTTGTACGTTAATGCAGGCCTGACGAAACGCATCCAATTCGAAGCATCTGTAACACGTCGATCGAGTATCTTCTCTCAGTTCTCGTTTAAGGGGGTAGTCTCATTTCCAGGATTGCCAGGGTGCGGGATTATTTCTCGATAATGCAAAGATGGGTTTTCATAAGTATTATTTATTATTTCACGGTTACCAGACGTAATTTGCATTATTACGCTGCCGAAAAACCCCATCTGAGCATTATAGATAAACGGGATAACGCATGCCGTACCCTTGCAATCCTGGAAACGAGTCCAAGGCATTAAGCTTTACCACGTCAAATATCGAGTACACACTTTCGTTTGAAACGTCTACTTTAAGCAGCTCCTCGTTTTCGGTTTCGTACAGCAACGGCAATTCATTTTTAAACGGAGTACCGTCGTAGGGATACAAGATGCCTTCTATCGGACCGAATTGGGTACGTTTCTGTATATAACGTTTCGCGAATACTCCGTAGTCCGAGCCGCCCGATATAATTTCCGAGCTGGATAGTTTATTTATGGAGAGGTACGATCCTGGCAGTGTTGCTATAGCACGAGACGGTACAGGTTGATCTGCTATGGTACACACATTATGCGATGGACAATTGTCTCCGGTGCAAACGTCGTCGCTTTCGTCGCAGCCTAATGAAAACGAATAAAACATATTCAGCATATCGCGTGAACGAACGTCGAGGGTCGTTGACTACGTACAAGCATTTTTCTTATCATTTATGCGACGCTTGGAGCGTCTGACGCTCTGCTTCTCGTTTTCTTTCTTCTCGTCGGTGTTCAACAAAACTTCGTTTATCTCCTGATCCTTCGGCTCCACCAAAGTGTCCACCTTATTCTCCTTGTTCGAATTCTCCGCGGCAGAAGACAAGGTGGAATCGTCCACGTCTAGATTCTGTGGTTTGAACGAGTTGATAACGTTCATTTGGTCGTCCTGCATCACAAGGAAGTCTCTGCTCAATGTAAAGTCCGTGCTAGGCATTCCCGTTAACATCAACGGAGCTGCTGGTGATTCTAATCCCGAATTAGCCTCTGCGAACGGATTTGAAAATGTCAGAGATTATCGAAGACTCGGATCACAGGAAATTTACCTTGCATCAAGATCAACTCGCTGCCTACACTGGAGACCAATTGCTCCTCGTTCTCGTTGGCGACAAAGTCAGGAGTGTTGTCTGTTTGTTGTACATTCTGCGCATCGATCGGATGAGTCAGCTGAGAGACATAGTTGACATTGGTTCTCTCATTGGACTCGGGTGGGGATATTAAAGGAGAAGACGGACCTTGCAGAACAACAACAGAATTATGAAAAGGAGACGGCGGAAGCTGTACAGGGGTAGGCGAATACCTAGCTGCCGAACTCATATTGGGGTCAAGAGGACTGACACGATGCTCGAAATCTGAGAGCGGGGAGGTAGCTCTAGGGGAAAAGGAGACCTGTTCATAAGTTGGAAACAGTCGAGGATATTCTCTGGACTGATCTTCCACGTACTCCACCTGACCGAACAGAAAATAAGATTGAACGATTGTTATCGCTGTTCGCCGAAGCGAGAGCTTATGTAGAGTAATAACATGTGTTTACTTACAGTCAAAAATAGTAGCTTGTTGCTCATCTTTTTGGATTGGTCGCAGACAGACGAGTGGAGGGAATGATCCGCTGGCCAATTTACCGAGGTGTCGGATACTTTGTCAATGCTTGAAATCTCAAAGGAACTAACAGGGGCCCCCTCAGGAGGGCCCCTTGGATCCATTTTAGTTTTCGTGTTGCGCCAGGTATATCGTAACGTCCGTTACCTGCTGAAATGGTACTTTTGAAAACAGAAAGCAGTCCCGCGATCGCGGAACGAATGGAGGCAACGAGATCGGGACCTCTTTAACCACAATGATCACATTCGAACGACTTTCGGACAGCTGATAAGCCACGATAACGTTACCGATAATCTCGACTATAACTGGGCAACGGTTTCATGTTTGTCCTAGAAAGAGAACAACTTACCATCCTCAATGCATTAGTTTTCGAAGTCGACGCACTTATTCTCCTGTCCTGTAATGCACCTGCTGCAGGCACACTGGCTCGTCAACAATCGACGTTGTCAGTCTCGTTATGTTGCATGAGCACCGCTGCAATGGCGGGAAAACTTTGAATCGCCGAACGAGACGCGCCGTATAAACAGCCTAACGGAATCACGCACATTTTAAATTCTAAAAACGTCATTCGAGGCCGGTCAAGCGAGAAACAAATCTGACTTCGAGAATCTGAACACACTTCGAAGCAAGTGATAAGATTTTCTCGGAAAATGGAAAGCTGGGGAAGTAAGGCAGAAAGGCTATTAATAAGCGGGATTTTAATCGTGCTTCGACCATTCGATAGCCTACCCAAAAAGACCCTTCTTTGTAAGGGTAGTTATTGAGAAAAATCGAAAAACCAGTTTATGGCCGAATTTCCCTATTTATTAATAATTAAAAATTCTGAAAAAATCTGACACATTTCGGATACTAAGCCACATATTAGATATCATTTTCAGATTTTTCTATTGCAAACTGTAGTTGTAAAAAATGAAAAATGATTTTTCGCAATAACTACCCTTACAGATGAGATGTGGGGCTGAAAATCCCGCTGGGGGCGAATTTAACTAGCAAACCTTTCTATATACCATTATTTATAAAAAACGTTACACATTTGGAAAAATTATTAGTTTCGAAATGAACATTAAAAAAGTTGGTTTCTGTTCTAGCTAAAACGAAAAAGCGTGCATTGTGCGGTCGATTTCGCGGGGTAGGCACACGCAACGAACGATGGTGTTCCCTTCGCCCCCTACCCCTAATTGATAAATGGGGTTGGGGAGGCAGAGCTGCGTGTACAGAGGGTCTCTTTCATAACTTTCCTTAACAACGAAACAACAACGCGTCAACAGGAGACCCGCGCAGCGTTTCGATACACGTATACGTATAGCTATATTTCTCGCTGAACGCCGCTTTATTTATTGAAAAATAAATCGGCAATGGCTCGCTCGAGCCAAGTGACCGATCTGATGAACCGGATGATGAACGTGGACGTTTTCGAGCCATTGGAGAAACTCCGAATGGCACGGGACCAGGAGAGGACGTTTCTCGATCCAAACTTGATCATGGATGCGCGACATCGGATCCTTCGCGAGGATTTATCCGTCTCGCCCACGAAATCCTCGGTTTTCGCGGAGGCGAAGAGGTACGACGCGACGATACGTTTTCTAATGGATGAAACAACGGGTTAAAAGAGATTTTCAAAATCCAGATTATTGGCCCAGGAAGAGGAGACGCAGTCGTTTATGAAGAAGCAGCAACGGTTCCTGGAAAGGGAGCTGAGGAGATTCGAGACGGAGGTGCTCAAATCCCGGCCGAAGTTCTCGGGCCCTTACACCTGCAAGAAGGGTAGCTTCGCGCCCTCCGACGACGAAGAGTTCTGGGGGGCTTGCAAAAGATCCAGGCGCAAGGTACGAGTCTCGAATTCGTCGTTCAACACCGCACAGTGGGGTATTTGGCCCAAAAATTTTAAAACTAATTATTACACTTAAAGTAACACTTTTAAAATGATTTCTAAATACTAATTATTACTTCTCTATTAACTATGACCGGGTACTTCTTTCTTTTGCACAGTAAAATACAACAGTATTTTCAAAATCTAATGTTTTCACCATTTTAAATTAAGTCTACCTATTTTTGTTATAAATATATCAAATCCGCTGTCTACTACGTCCCTTCAGCGGATCGTTTCCGAGGAGAGCATGGAAAGGAGTTGCAGCCTGGATGAAACTATGGATTCGTCACGGAAAGACAGCGACGCGCCGACGGAAGCGGATAGCTGTTCGTCGAAGGTGCAGAGGAACTACGGTCCGGAGACAACGGAGCGCGAGTTGTCGCTCGTGAGGAACATCAAGGTGATGATCACGGACAAACCCAGCTCCGAGATCGAGCTCCACCGTCGTCTCGGAGTTCTGAAGAAGTGTTTCGACGTCCTGAGGGTAAACGCGGAGGAGGAACGCCGGCTGCGTGAGATCAGGACGAAGATTCAAGGCAATGTGACCTCGAGGTTGACAAGGAAGTATTTTGACGCGTGGAGAGCGCACGCGAGAACCTCGAAGACCCCAGAGAAGCCTGATGAGCCGGAAGTCTCAGACGAGCAGAAGATCGAGCTGTTTATAAACGCGATCACGGAGCGTCAGAGGGAATTGATGAAGAGTCGGAAGTCGAGGAGCAGAGAGGACGGTGTGGTCGCGAAAGAGATCACTAGCACGGTCTCGAGGAAGAAGAGCATCGCTTCGAGGGTAGTCGTGATCGAGTCGCCTGCCCAGAGCCGATTGATTGCTCAGAAACGGATCATAGAGGATCAGAGAGCCAAACTGGCGGAGAAGAACAGAATCATCGAGGAGCTGAGGCTGAAGGAGGCGCAGAAAGAGATCTACAAGGCGGAAAGAGAGACGGTCGACGTGGCTAAGGAGACGTTGACTCTTTGCGGAAAGATGACGAGGAGGACGCTGATCCATCTGATGCAACAAGCTGGCTACAGGTAAGGCTACAAAATAAATGCATAAAGATCCGCAGTCAACTGATAGGGAACCGGTGGTGTTGTTCTCTGTTGCAAGAGACGAAAGTATGACGGTACCTCACAAAGCACCGGACCCGCCTAAGTTTCTGTCGAGGATGCAAGCTCGAGCAGAGGCCAGGCGGGAGAGGATGAGATTGGCGGAAGAGTCCCGCAGGATAAAGCTCGAGGAGCAAAAGAGGCAAGAGGAGGCGGCTCGAGCGGAGGAGGAACAGACGAGGAAGCGATTGGTACAAGAGGTCAGATAATGCGAGAGAGAGAGAGAGGGGTTAGATACCGAGAGTGTCGCGAGAAAACGTTAATTTCACCTCGGTGGATGTTATCAATTTTTTTCGCAGGCTGCGGCCGAGGCGAGAAGGCTGCGCCGAGAGCAGGAGCAGAACAGGCTCCGAGAGATCGAGAGACAGAAGCGGTTGAACGATGTCGCGGACCAGTTTCATCGCAGGTACCTGCTGCGGCGATACTTGATTGATCCGCTGACCCATCTCGTCGAGCAGAAGAAGAGCAACGCGAGAAAGGCGGACGATTGGTACAGACGTAGCCTAGTCGGTAGGACGTTCATGGTTTGGAGAACGGTGACGGAGACCGAGTGTGAAGCGAGGATCGTGATCGCGGAGTCCTTTTACCAGAGGATCTTGGTCACGAGTGCGTTCGCGGAGTGGAAGCGAATGGCGAAGGAGGTGAATTCGAAACACCAAGTCGCCACGGACTTCTGCGACATGAAGCTGTTGGACAGGTACTTCGGATCGTGGCGGACAGTGACTTTGGAACTGAAAGCAGAACGGAAACGCAAGGAGGAGTTAGCTGATGGTCATTGCGAGCAAAGGTTGAAAGCGAGGTACTTCCACACGTGGAGGAAGTACCTCGCGATCGCCGCGGATATCGCGGAAACCGAGAAAAGAAAGGAAGAGTTGAGGCAGCTGGTGCAAACGGTGATACCTGACTTTGATCCCAGACTAAGGAACGTAGCGTTAGAGGACTGACATTAGAATATGCGAACGTTATCTTCTGTAGTGTAAAAAAGAAACCAGTAAATACTCTGTCACGTGTGCGACACTCTTTCCCTTTCCGCTTAGATGTACCATACACAATTGATTGATACAATTTATTGCGATGATCGTACAATGGCCGCTTTATCACAGTTACAATGAATATATAAATAATGTGCATAATAGTGAAATAAAAGTTAATCGATACACGCCAACCGAGACCAGCCGTTTTTTGCATTGTAATGTGCCGTTACGGAGAGCTTAGAGCGATAGCTTTTGGTACAAATCGTTTAACAACTGTTGTAACGAAAGACCGAGAATGAGCGTTAAAGGTTGTCGATAGAAAGAATTGTGCTTGAACTAATATTGAAGTGTACATTATGATTCACGTACCGCCCCCGTGTGCCCGATGTCGTTTTGGCCTCGTTCAGTTCATTGGCATTACTTTGAACGTCCTCCGCGTAACGCAAAAGCATCATCCACCGAGAGTACAAAGTAAATTGAATAATTTAGTCTACGTTTAACATCTAAGTCTTGCAGCAGAACAATCGGGACACGATTTTCAACATCCCGTGGTCATATTGGCTCCCAGCTTCGAGGAGACGTCGTTCGTTCGATGTCGTGCCAAGGCATATTAACCAGATGTGGTATATTAAATAGAAAAGCACCACAGTGCCGACCAGCAGGCTGTACAGCGCTGAGATGAAGCAGAGGGCAATGCTGGAACAATACGTACGCTATTATATGTATATTGATCGGGTACTTGAAGCAAACACAGTTGCGAGACACGTTATCTATTCAAGTTTTATATTGTCTGGTAGCAAATAAGAGATATTACAATATTTACGACGGGTTCACGCGCGAGTCTCGACAATTATCACTATCTCGCGATTATTGAAGTTTGTGTATTGTAGATCCTCGGTATCTTTCCAGTTTAATTTTGAGAATCTCAATAACGACAAGTATTGTGTTCCCCTCCATGAGTATAATCTCGCATCCCGTATTATAATTAATTTCAGCAGATTGCGTGTCCTCAATTAAGGGGGACAAACGCTGCGACAATCAAACAAACTAATCATTTTTTCTCACATCGAATCGTCCTTCCATTAAAAAATTCAATTTGTATTGCTGTCGCAGAGTTTATCACCCTACAAAACAGCAAGAAGAAACGCTTACTCCAACTGGTGATACACATCGCTGCAGTCATCTGGCAAAAGGACAGTACCGATAAGTATAAACGGGTGGCAAACACTGGTCATGGTCAAATTTGAGCCATAGACAAAAGCCACCGCCGAGAGGAAGAGGCAACCCAGATACCATCTCAAGTTGCTCGAGCCTATGCAACAGTCCAACCTATGGTAGAAAATACATATCGGCATCATTACACAAGATAAAAATCGTTCTCTGTACAAAGCAAGAATATACCATTTACAATGATATTCCCTATTCAGAATGCAAGTTTGACACATTCTACAATGGTGAGCTTTCGGCGGTGCTCTTCTCCTGCAGGTGACACAGAGCTCCCCGCTGCCTTCTCCCAGCTCCAGACCCTGGGTCAATGCGCTATCCTGAGTGGCAGTGTCTGCATTGAGTTTGCTCTTGTAGCCGCAAACTACACCTCCCACCACGCAAATAATAAATACTAAATTCTCTTCGGGCAGGATCTCTAGTAACGGCACCACAACGATCTCGAAGATGAGCATCAACATGACCACGCTGGTGATAGTCCACATTAGAAAAAATTTGGTGCGCAGCAGAAACCTCAGGAAATTGTGGTGCAGATAGTAGACTAGCAAAGGGGTTGTCACGAAGATGATGACAGTCCAGAGGACCGTTTGCGCGGCTATCACTGCCAAAGTTGGGACCACGAAGATCGGTATTATGGCATCAACGGAAATCTGCTTGGCACCGGACCTCCAGCCGCAGGGGTTCCGCAGTCTCTCCCACACGGTCATCTCTAACGGATTCTCTGCCGAGCGACTCTGTATATTTACGCTGTCACGTAGGCATTTACACTTTGACGGATAGTCGCGGGCGCATCGAGGTCAACGAGGTTAGGAACGCCGTCTACGGAAACACGCGAGGCCGCCAGTACTACGATTTCGGGGGAGTGACCAGGAGTGACTCGCGCGAAAACAGATGGCACCATTCGAGGGGTATTATGTGTCGTGCTAATTCAATCAAGAAATTAGGTGTCTTGTCGGCGGCCACGAAAATCTCCACCGTCAAACGTCAACGTGCACTTGTTTCGATGGAAAATCAATACTTCTCTCTCTCGTCGAAGATCTTTTCGTGGTAGAGGCGCCGGCTCCCGTTCTATTCTCGCGAAACACTCGGTTAGGTTAACGATTCGCACCGTGTTATCCGGTTTGTTATTCTTCTTCTTCATCCGATGGTTCGTCGAGAAGATAACAGCCTCGCGAAAGTGCTCGGTGACGAGACTTTGAAAGTGGCGCAAAAATCGCGGCCAGGGTGAGAATAACAAATCCCGTTCCCAGTGCCCAATCACGATCACCGCGCTGCGAACAGTATACGAAGGGAACAATGGTGTCAATGTTGTTATCCTGATTATCTATGAATCGTGACGCGACTTCAGTGATTCTCGCATCGGATCCTCTTCGGACGACACAGTTCAGGTAACGAACGTCCCGTGGGCGAACAGAGTCAGTCTTGTTTCGCGAAAAATCATTGCCATCTTGGTTCAAAATCCTCCCGTAACCCGTTCCTTTCTCCCGTGCGACCAGGGTTGCCAGAAGTAGGGGAAATATGGCCGTGTAGGGACAACGATCACGGTACACTACCGATCAAAAGTCTGTCGTTGACAGGAAAAACGCCGCATGTCACCATTTCAAAAGATTCGATGGTCAACAAAAAATTTATAGATTATTTTATTAAAACCACGAATTCTCGTTATAAGACTATAAGCTGATATATTAGCGAATAAGGAATGGACACTCGGAGAAATTTTGTAATATTTTTTAGAGGAACATTAACGAATTGTTGAATGAAATACTGTAAATCAGAAGAAAGTAATGAAAATAAATTCGAAAGGCTGAAAATAGTATTGCAATTTAACCGATGTCCTATGTCGAAGTATACCAATATTAGACTGACAGTAAGATTAAAGACTTTTATTCTATTAATATTCTTGATATTATTATTTTTATTCTATTAATTTTTTATTCTATTCTATTCTATTATATTCTATTATATTCTATTATATTCTATTCTATTATATTATATTCTATTAATTATTAATATCATTATTATTTCTATTGTAAGATTCACTGAATTCGTTCTGCACCTTAGAAACGAAACAACGTGAAACCTGAAATCCTTTCAAGCACGGACACCGTTACACTAGACTGCACTAGATTTCGTATTTCTGGATTATCGCATTATCATCATTTAATTTGTGCATACCAATAAATTCTATTGTGCCCTGATACCACAATATACATAGTAATAATGATCAATTGACAAAATTCTACTAAATATTTTTCCTAGCGAAAGGAAGTGTCCGGATACTCTTGAGCGGTAGTGTACAATATCAGCAATTACAAAATATGGTGCAGTTTGCCGCAAAATTATGATAACGTCCAGAGCTATGGTGATTAGAACTTGTTCGTGATCGAGGAAAAGGAAATTTCAGTTTATTTAAATGCTCGAATCTTCGCGACACGTACACGTTTATATTCAGTGGATTCTAACTCGCTGTTACACGATAAGAGGTTAAATGTCAAAATAATGGTAAGCTTCCACATAAGTTAGATTTTGACTTAAAACGTGAATTATTTCATAAAAAATCAATAAATATTAATTTGTAGTCACCAATTTAGGTGTTTGAGTAACTTTTATGCTTTGTTGTTACATATTTCGTAAGCGTTCAGATACTTTTGAACGGTAGTGTATATAGGCTATTAGATTTTCATCGTTTGAATATTCGCGCCACATCAATTTCGCGCAGGATAGTTGCGCACGCCGCGACAGTGGCGGGAATCGTTCAAACAAGTTCAAAGCATGGTCGATTCGCGCGTCCAAAGAAAACGTGTTGACAGAGGGAGAAAAGAGCGAGTATCTTAATGATCAGCTGCGTAACGAGAGGACCGAAGGTCAGCCATTATCTCTGCTGGCTGTTTGTCGCGAGGACTGCATCGTTCTCGATCGATACTGGAAAAGAAGAGAAAAGATCGAACAGACTCAGCAGGCGCCACTCTCGCGCCTTTTTTCCGATCGGATTAAGCGATCTCGTAATCGGAGGACGATTTTCGGTGTCGAATATCGAATATCGGTGTTGAATATCGAGACGATCGTTAGAACTGAAAAATCAAGGCTACGATAACGAGAGTCTAATCTCTGTACCGTTGATAATGCTACTTCGACGAAATGCAACAATCATGGTGTCCACGGAACATGGGAGGTCTTGCGTGTATGTAAACAATGCGATGCGTTCGTCTATCTAGGTGCACCGTAGTGCACCAGCCAAGTTCTCGCACTACCACATTTACACGAAACAACTTGGCCGTTTTTTAGAGGCTTGTATTTCGGAACTGGAGGCAGATGGAGAGATGTAAGTTCGTATACTTGTTAAATGCTATCAGGTCTCAATATTGACAAAAAATTAATCTTCCAACATTAGTACGTTCCGAGATATAGGACCTCAAGAATCGCTAAATTAGTCACTGACTGACTGACAGATCATCGAAACCTATTGGGTACTTCCCATTGACCTACACGCTTGAAATTTGGTACATAGATCCACCGTAACAAACCATGGAAGGAATAATTATCAAAGTCTGAAATAACACCTCAAAAATAAAAAGAAAAATGGCGGTATCTCGGGAACAGTGAAAAAATGTTTAGGATTTAATGAATCAGGGATAAGAGTAATACCTACTTGATAATGGATAAAATTTCAACAAAAACACAGGAGCCAAGTTCTCCATGGCCGTAAAAAGTTGTGAGATAAAAAAAAATTCGTTCGTTACTTAGGGCAACGTTCGTTAGCTTAATGATTTAATTAAGTAAATTATTGAAGTAATCCAATTATAGAAACGAATGCCACCGGGGCAGAACGAATAGATACACTGATGAGAATATCGGTAACGAACATCGTGCGAACAATAACGAATTTTATTTATCTTAATATTACGATCGAGAACCAAAATTACCTATAATATCTGTATCGAATACTCTGTAAAAATCGGGATTGTCTGTACGTACCCGTTGCACGGCACGTTCATCTGTGGTTGCAAGAAGAAACGCCGCATGTCGCAATTTCAAAAACTTGGAGTTTACACGTTAATCGAGCTGTATAACAGAAAAAGCTGTATTTACCAGAAAAATGTAAAAAAATGTAATGTAAGTCAACTGATATTTTATGTGGAGGCATTGACGATGAAAATTTTCCACGGCAATATCTCGAAAGTGAAAGTACGTGACGTCCGGCGTTCTTCCTGACAATCACAGACATATTTTTGCGAATTTTCTCGGCTGGTTCGTCGACACTCGATCGGACAACACTTGAAGGGAATCGACGCGAACACTTTTCCGTTTTCACGCGATCCCGTTTTATCTTGCTCGCACGTTACAGTCTACTTCTTCTTTTCCCAGTTGCGAGCGCGAGGAACGCCGGGACAACACACATCTCCGCGGTTTTTCGCGAGCGAGCGCGCGGAACGAGAAGCAGCGAAATCATTATCGAGAGAGGCTAATTAAAGAAACACAATGGGGCAGAGAAACGTCCATTAAGATAATCGCGGTGGCATACAACAACGACCGAGCACTGTGGTACGAGTCAAAGATTGATCGACAATTACGGCCGGAGAACGCGCGACCACCGCTCCGCCGCTTCAAACTGAATGTTTCCAATTGTTTGCACGTGTTCGAGCCACGTTATCGGTTGTTTGTCAGAGCCATGGCTCGTTAGAAGAGAGAGAGTGTGTGTGTGTGTGTGTGTGTGTGAGAAAGAGAGAGAGTCGAAGCACGAAGAATGACCGATAATTAGAAATCACGGCCGGCACCCCGTCCGTTCCGCGAACACCGGGAAATACGCGAGACAACACGCTCACCGGGTAAAACTTCTGTTTTTATTCAGTTTCCCCCGGCTACAATTCTATTATCCATTGAATCCATATATCGCCATCTTTTCCAGGACTCCACGAACCGAAAATTATTTTTTTTTCATCCACCAAAATCAATTCTGACGGAATTGAATGAATTCTTTGAGATCCACAGGAAAGGGGGTAGCGGAAGCAATTTGTAAAAGGTGTGCAACATCTGTACTACGAAACGCTAGTCGAAATAACGGAGAGCAATCCTACCCGAAATTGTAGGAGGTTCGTGATTTTATAATTTGTCCATTTAAAAATAAACCCCTCGAGAGCGAGGAGGGGGATGTAAATTTACAGCAAGTTCAATTTGTGCAAGGGCGAGCAACCAAATTCTAGTCGAAAGAACCGAGAGCATTCGTTCTCGAAATTTCAGGGGGTTCATGGTTTATTTAGGGGGTCGCGCAGCGACACCATGCGCCTGATAAAATGGCGGTCTCTAATCAGCACAAACTCGGTAACAACGCCTCTGGTTACGAAACCTGATGAAATCGAAATTATTATACGTTAAGCCGGTTTACGCTTGTTATGTTTCGCGCTAAATTGTTTGCCTTGTGGTGATGAAGCGCTACTAAAAATTCCTGTACCATTATGTAAAATATTCTTCTTCACATTATTAGATATGTTGGTATCTAATCAATTATTAAACATTTACGTTCTGTATGAGATACTAAGTACTGTAACAATTTCGTGTCCACCAAATTTAACTAATCATTGATAATGGAAATATTGTAGGTCGGAAGAAATGTTTAATTTTTGAGTTTAAAACTCCGAGTGCAAAGGGTTTAACATATTTGATGTTTCAAAGGGTTGTAATTTCATAGAAAACCATTATTTTCAAACATATTTGATGTTTCAAAGGGTTGTCGTTTCATAGAAAAACATTATTTCCAAACATATTTGATGTTTCAAAGGGTTGTCGTTGCATAGAGAAATATTATTTCCAAACATATTCGATGCTTCAAAGGATTATCGCATCATAGAAAAATTTTGAGAGTTCCTCGCAAAAATGTCTTCATAAACAATATCTGTTCCTCGATCAATTAAACGTTACCACCCTCGTCGTGGTCACCAGTGACTACCGCCGTGTGAACATAGAAGTAACAATAGCGCTAAAGTCGAATTTTTCCCACAGAAAAAGGAGTCCATTGTGCGAGGGTCTACGTGACGATAGTCACGGTGTCACTGACTAACAGCGTACCTGTAGAGGCAACCACAGAAGCGATTACACCCTAGGCTTGCGGGATACTTGTTATCTATGGGGGTCGGTTAGCATTCGGAGAATTTCGGCGTTTGCTCTTTGCGTTCGTGAATCATAAAAGCTTCCGTCGAGGAAGGAAGCGGATTGGAAGTTTGGTGGGAGCCGCGGGGGCTCGTCTGTCCCCTTCCTCCAGGGAATCCCGATGCCGAAGAGTCATCGCAATCATCAGCCGGCAGTCGAAGTAGCAGTCGTTCGTTACCGCGTGCCTGGTATATCTCGGCGCTCTTGAAGCGAGCAGAAGTCGAGTAAACAGAAGTCGCGTGTTACCCTGTTCGACGAAGATAGTGTCCTCTCGCATTAATTTTTCAAGGACCAGGATATATCCGTCGAATTGATGGCGTTGCGGATATCCGGAGGATCCTCTCTCGGGTCCGAAACCCAGAACGAAACAGCTTCTCCTTAGCAGGGTCGCTTTCGTTCATCTGTTCACCAATTGGCTACCGTTCGGGCCTCGTTCGGAGGCTGAGACTATCTTCGGAGGATCGTCTAGGATCAATGACCACTCTCACGAGTCGTGGTAAAAAAGTTCAGCTAGAAGACACACTCGTAAATCACTGTCGCTTGACTCGGAACGATAGCCGATCACTCCGAGGGGTCGTGATCTCTCTCCACCGAGTACAGACGGTCTCGAACGTGCGAGATACGACGCGGTAGCGGGAGCAAGCATCCACGGAGGGCATTGGCAGCGACTAGAATGGTCCTTCCCGGTGGACCGGGTTGGGATCGTGATCGGTAATCTTGGTCGGTTACGGACCTCGATCGAGCAAAAAAGAACGACGTTTGTCGTCCGGAACGAGAGAAAGAGAGGGAGAATGATAAGAGGGGCTGTCGTTTTGTAGCATCGGAGGAAGAGAGTCGCATGATAAGACGAAGTCTCGCGTGGAGACTGTGGGGACCCGGGCTACTTGCGTGACAACGACTACACCAACCGACGAATTGTGTCAGCCTGTTTCCCTCAGTGGTGTTTCGCCGCGGTAGCCGCCACGATGATGATGATGATGATGCTAACCTGGGGTTACTGATCTCGCTTCTCTCTCCTACTCGACAACTCTCTCTCTCTCTCTCTCTCTCTCTCTCTCTCTCTCTCTCTCTCTCTCTCTTTCACCGTGACGATTGTGAGCCATGTGGAAGCTTGCAGGCTTCCTTCCCAACACTGGAAAACTGGTCTCCGCCAGCGGACTCGTGGGGATGTTATGTAAGCCGCGTGTATGCAGTCGAGAAAGAGACGCACATGCACCAGCGATCGTGGTAACACGCGAATTCTTGCTCGCCGTGCGAGAAAAGGAGGAGCTTCTGTTACCGTGTCTCGTTTGACGAGAGCTCGTCGGAGAAGATCCGCAGACTCGGAGAGGATCGGCATCTTTGCTGTCAGTCGCGGAGAGGATCTCGCGTTTGAGACCCCGTTTTCCGAAGCATCTGCTTCTTCTTCTCGATCGAAGATCGATACGGAGCACGGTCATCGTCTGCATAAAGGTCTACGATCGTTTCAGGTGATCGGATTACGTGCGCCGCCGGTCGCACTGCCCCTCGAAACCTGGCCGAGGACACCCTGTGCCCGTCGAGCAGCTTCGACGAGCTTATGAGCAATGAAGAGGACGCCAGGCTGAGGACCGAGGACAGAGAAGAGGACGACGACAAAGAGTACGAGGATCATCCCGGCATGTCTTCGGCCTTGACCAACAGGCTGCAGATCTTCTGGGATCATTTCATACATGCCGAGCCACAGAGCTACGAGGTACACTATTTAGCTACGCACTCGCCCATTTTCATTTGTCATCGACTAGGGTAACTGCACCGGTGAATGAATTATGAATGAATTATTTTTATTTATTAAACGTTTAATAAAGAATATAAGAAATTCCAGTCAATGAACACTATGTTCTAGTAATTGAATAATGATGGTCCAATGAATGAACAAACTTACTAAACAATATTCTGTTGTTTATTTAACTCTTTAATCACAAAAAATCCCCTCGAATTAATTTTCTTTGTTTAATTTAATAATTTATTTACTGGTGCAGTTACCCTACACCGAGCATTTGGAAACCCTTAACGTGGTACGCGGAGCACTGTGCCAAACTGATGAATTGTGTGGCGAGATGAAAGAACTTTGAGCGATGCAAATTAGACAGAGCGACGATTTAGTTTCGGTTAACACTAAACCGATTACTACCACCGGTCGAATGATTGGTTTTAGGTTTTTTATTTCACAATTATCGAAATTATAAAGATGCTTTTGTGGTAAATGATTAAATAAATATATTTCAGAGCGCAGATATTATAATATGTACCGCGCAAAGTTCGAATAAATTTAATCTTGTTGTTTTTAGAAGGCAACATGCGTCGGCTACTTTTGAAGCTTTAAAAAAGAAATCAACGCTCTAAATAAGAAGGAACTTATTTACAATATAGAACACGACATGTTTAAATTGTTCTAATGTTCAAGAGGTAGGTAGGCGTAGATGTGTAAAATCCACAGTCTAATATAATATAACAATGAAAGTGAGAACGAAATTCACGAAACTGTTCGTCTTCCAAAAAGAAAACCACATTCGTGGAATATCGAACACGACAACAACGCGAAGACGGTCTAACAATAAGCTAAATGCTGGTAGCGATAGGATTTCCAATGATCGTGTTGTAACGAAAGCTTAGACGTGCTTTACATAATAATCCGAAGCGGAATTACTACATTGGCAGTGAGTTTGACGATTGAAGTAGAAGGATCTATCGAGAGATTCTCATGGTAGGGTAACTGCACCAGTGAATGAACATTCAAGAAATTGTTCAGGAAGATATTTTATTAAAAAAAGAAAAATGTGAATTAAAGGAATCTCATATATGTCAAATGGCTCCCTATACTTCATTTGTCAGAAATAAATGAACATAAATAAAATGAAATTATTATTATCTTTCTCTATTAGACGTTAAATAAAAAATGAATTAATTTGAAGTTAATAATTTTAAATTAAATTAAGATATTTTTATAAATAAAATAAAAAATTAGGTTAAATTTATAGTATAATTAACAGTTAAATTTCTATTTGAATTTGTAGCTAGATATTTATTTATATTATAAAATATGTATTTTTTTATTCTTCTGAAAAGAATCCAAACGGTAGGCACTTTCGAAAAATCATTTGAAAGAGTGGACGACTTGTAACAGATAGGTTGATGATAGAAATTCTTCTGTTTCTAGATATTTCCCTCGGGTGATGATTTTCCTTCTCGCTAGGAAGGATCCTCGGCCGGCTTCAAGTAGCATTGCCTTTACCTTGGCGGTCCTTTCTCCTCGAGACGGAAGGACTTCCAGTCGATTCTCGTTCCCGATTCGATTCTATTCGCGGCGTCTTTGACTGGGTCCGGTCTGTCGCGACGTTTCGTAATCGCGATCAATCATTATTCCGCCTCCCCCGCGATTTAAACGACGCTGTTTAGCCTCGCTCGACGTCACGGCGGGATGACATACAAGTTGCGCACGGTTGTAGCGTCGCCGATACTTGCCAGGTAGCGGACACATACGGCGAGTGATCTCTCTGTCTCGCGTAACGTAAACAGTATCGATTTCTCCGTGCGTGGTCGTACCTAGAAAACACCGGCGCACAATGGACCAGCATTGATAAAACCTGGACAATGGAGACGGCGGATTTTATACATGCTGTGTCAGAGATTACTGGTTGGAGATTAATGCAGTGCAAGCATTCGGATAATTTGAAACGAAATATTATACGACTTCTTTAATGTACCGAAGACGCACAATCGGCACGTATGCGCACAGTCCTTAACAGAGCTGGGCATAATCTACGATCAACAAGGCTCCCGCGATTGTTTCCCCTGTGAATCATGAGTTTGCACGGGTGCACCGTGGGACATTCGACCGAAAAGTCGGAAAAAGTCGATATTATTATGATTATTTATTATAGACGGACAGAAGTCCTTCTTACATAAGTATTTACAAAGGAAAGAAAAAAGAGAAAGATGCAAGACTATTTATCTAATAAGAAAGAAGGTTCATGCGTACAAAGACAAAGAAACAAAAACAAAATAATACTGGTACAATCGATAGGTATTATCATATAATCTTGCATTTTAAAAGTTTTCAAAGATTCAATGAAAAAATCAATACTGTTATAAATAGTGGATGATTTTGCAATAATGTGATTCATTGGATTAATTAATCCATGGTGATATCTAAAAGTTTGCGTTCGTTCATTAGCGATTATCAAGTATTTTAAGAATATTCGTATACGGAGCACTTCGCACAGATTTCGTTTCATTGTTATCTAAATTAGTATTGTTATGAATATTTCAACATAATCAATAATTCTCTAAGCTCGATTACGAAACTTCACGACGACCTATCATGCCCGATATTTTCGCTCGTGAGGGGTTTAGATCGATAACGATCAACGACATCGCTCAACCCTGATCTGCCTGATTTTTCGCACGTACATCCAGCACGTGAATACTGAAATGATCTCAACTGTCTCAAGTGATTATCGAGACGGCGGTAATCCCTATCCAACGATTTACTGATTGCGAATTAATAATAGGGGTTCCGCTTCTGATGACGCCGAAAATCTGTAGCATTGGAGAAGCCAAAACTTCTAGGTACCCGACTATCACGAATTTGCGGATCCGGGAGAAATACTAGGGGTGGGCGGCTATCCGCAAATTCATTACGTATATTACTCATTACTATACCTCCGGTTTTCTATGCGAAACAAAGAAATGTGTGTATCAATTGCAAGGCTTAAAGATTTTTAATCTGTTCACTGTTTTAAATTGCATGGACTCGTTTTCTTTATAAATGCATAAAATCCGGATTCCACGCGATACTGTAAAACTATCACGAATATTTCTAAGTGTAGTGCTGTACCAAATGGCAGCTTAGAAATCTGTAAAACGGCTTGTTGTTTTCGTCACGTTGTTTCATCATGCGTCTCTTCGATATCTCTATTTTGTTCGGGACCGGCGAATTTCGGGGCTCGTCGTAAAAACGCGGCGAATTATTTATACACATTGCGATTGCGGTAATTAGCAGGCCGTTGACGTTATCGATGCGACGATAAAACCGTCTTCCGAGAGACGTTCGATTCGCGGCGAATGACGCACGAGTAATTAATTGGCGTGTATCTTCTCTGTTTCAGAAATCATCCTGGCTAGACGTGTTCCTCGCCGAGCTGCTCGCTCAAGTCAAAGAAGGCCGTGACGTGAAAGACGCCCTATCGTTTTGGTAAGATCGCGTGATCCACGAACTGATATCGCTAGCCCGATAACCACCGCATGCGTTCGATTCTTTCGGGAGATCTTGGCGCCCACTGAAAATCCATCTTTTTCGTCTGTTCAATCTGGAATCGAACTGGAAATCCCTCGTGCACACTTCGCTCGCGAAAGAAAACGGGCTGGGCGTTTTTGCGACTCTGTCACGACGATCACTGACCGCAGAAAATCCGATCCCGATACGCGATCTTCTAGCGTTCGATCGTTGGCTCTAGCTGCGGTCACTTTCTCACACGTGCACTCCGCGGCTGCACAGATTATTTTTCCGAACGAATTGTTTCTTGCGGTAGAATACCAGTGTCCACTGGTCCTTAGCTGTAGGCTCGGTACAGACTCGAATATAAATTGCATAATTTTAACGCTAAACCTACAGCAAAACCGATTGAAATGTTTACAAAAATACACAAAGTTCTACTTATTTTGATTTTCTATACGGTTGGATAAAAAGATTTATCGAATCAATTTGTATGTAAGCAACTACGTAATCTCAATAATTGTAAAAGGAAAAGTAGAATTAGTGTTAAATGCACGTCACGCAGTTGCTCTAGCCGGAACGTTCGATAGGGTCGTATAGCCTGATCACGATAGTCTGTATTGAGCCTTGGTCTCCTAAACTGTGACACATAGATATTGAATCCAGCAAACAGTTTCCTACCTTAGGAATTTACCTTATTAACTTCTCGAATGTTCCCGATATCTTTTATCATGACAATTCGTCTATCAAACTTCTACATATAAGCTCTATTTATGATATACTACATAATTAGTATTACCTATCAAATTATAACTTCCATCGAAGGAAACTAAAGCATTAGAATGGCCTGCTGACGTACTTTCTACCAAACAATATCTCGAAATCTCGAGTGAAGCGTTCGGATAAAGGAGTTCTTACAGGTGAAATAGGATTAGGTAGATGTGTCACGCGCGTTTCAGGGCTGCCTTGTGTACGATAAGCTAAATATAACTTCCAGATTTCCTATGTATACCGATACCACAGCGTAAATTACTAAATCTCGAAACTTCAACTGTTTGTCGAATCTGAAATGGTCGTAACTGTGTCACAATTTAGGGGCTCGTTGTGTAAACCTAAGCGGAGTAGAACGAAAGGTCCTCGGTGCACCTTGTATCCGAATGTATTCCGGCGCAGTAGTCTTAGGTTGTGACGCGGGTAGAATCGACTTTCGTCACTCGCGATCCCACGTAGAAAACTTCCTCCGAAGATATCGCGTGTTCCACTGAAAACAAGATTGCGTACCGACGCGCGCGGGAGGGTGTGTTCGGACAATAAGCTTATCTGGTCAAACGCGATAACGGCCAGCTTTTTCTCATCGGATAAGATCGGTTTGTATAAAAGACGTAGATCATGGAAATAACCATTCTAGCTCGGTCGGTGGAGGTGGAGTGTCGACTCTGATTGCCTGCGAATTGCTGTCGGACGTGTACGAGCTTTGCGCGAAGAGGATCGACGAGAATGACTTGGTCAGCTTGAGGAGGTACCTTTCGCAGGATCGTGGTTGGCGTTGTCTCGCGATACTACACTTGCTGGGAGTCCGAGGTCTTTCCTGCGGCAAGGAGCTGGTGGCTTTGCTGGTCGCCCTGTACCCGGTCGCTCTCGAAGAGGACAAGAACTCGAAGAACGCGAAGAACTCGAGCGACGCCGCGTCGAACCCCTATGTAAAGTTCCACTGCAACGACGACACCGTCGATACCGTCGAGATAGTGCCCCACGCGAAGCGTAAGCCGAGCAGGTGCGTCAGCGACTGATTATTTTCAAGAGAGAGGCCTCTTAATATTTTTATAACAATATTCAACATTTGTCGATTCTTTCAACCATATTTTCAAAGGCACTTCTTGTAAACAGGCTAATCTTCCTGTTGCACCTAACGCAGTAGCTGTTTATTTAAATTAATGCAATAGATATTGAGTAATTCAATGACGATTTCGATACTCCGGGTCGAGATAGTGCTATAGGAAGATTAAAATTTGTTGGACGAAAAGCCCGAATGAAATTATTCAATTATATTCATCAGAAGTATATTCATCAGATAGTCTGGATCGATTGTAAAGAACAGGAAATTCTCCATTGAATTTCATTCCTTTAATTTTGCTATAAATGCACAAAGATCCGCAGTCTGTTCATCTAGTTGAATGGCGATGTTGAATTGTTACTTAACAATAACGATACAATCTAATATGAAGATTAATAAACAGGTCTATTGAAATGTTAAAACAATCTGAAAGAAACTGTCCAACAGGTGCGTCCGGCACGGTGTCTGCCACGAGGGCAATGCGTCGAGGAGGAGAGCCGGCCGCAGACAGAGCGTGGGCGGCAAGGTGCCGTTGCACCCAAAGCAAAAATCGGTCGGGATGTTCGAGACACGGAAGAACACGCCGGAGACCGCGAGCAGCGAGTCCGAGTTGCTGACAGACGGTATCGATCAGGCTCGTTCGCTGACCCTGAAGATCCGGTTGAACCCGATGGACTTCGAGTACTTCACGTCGGTGGTGCGCAGCGACGAGGAGCAGAAATGGCAAGCGGCATTGTACGAGCTGCCGACCCGGCCGGCGAAGAAGACGCCGCGGGATTACATGGACGACAGGATCAAGAGCGTGTTGGACGCGAGGATCAGCAACTTCGAGGCGACCTTGCTGATCATCCAGCTGCTGCAGGGGTTGAGGGACTACGACACACCAGCGGAGCAGACACCGGCGGTACAGGTGTTGAAATTCGCGTTGGACACTTTATGGTCGCTTCAGTTCGGGATCGACGGCACCGGGTTAACCGGGACCGAATGCGCCACGCTGAAAGCGGCTGCTGCTCGATTGATGCTGACGGCGTTGGAACGGGTGCTGAGAGCCAACGAGCCGACCACCACCGTCATCCACAATGGGCTACTGCCGATGACGCTCAGATTGTTAGAGGACGCTTGCGGTAAACCGGTGAACGTGTTATCGCCGGAAGAGGGTTCGCTGCTACAAGAATTCATCTTCGCCACCATCTACGGGATCGTCACGTTCCTGTACTGCCTGCTGCACCAGCAGGGTGCCACAACCGCCGCGGAGAAGCTGTCCGACTTCCTCGAGCTGTTCCAGCTATTCACGGAGAGCCAGGATGGCAAGCTCGTCGAGAGAACGATCCTGGCGATCGTCGAGCTGCCGAGCATCGACGCGGCCAAGTCGATCGCCCGCGCCAGGAAGGTTATCGACATGATAGGCGCGTTGACCAGCGGCCTGAAGTCCGTCAGACGCGACATATCGCACGCGGCCAGTTGCAACAGGGCCAAGCACAAATCATGCGCGAACAACAACTTGACGAGTCATCACCACACCAACGTGTTCGGAGATCCGTACGCCGAGACCGTGATCGTTGGCACCGTTGCGAAACAGGCTTGCTGTATATCCTCTCTCTTCATGACGCTGACGAATCTCCTCAAGGACTCGCATCCGTTCGCCAGCGAGCTGCAGGTCCGGATGATCAAGGTGTGCACCGCGGCAGGCACTTGTTGTTGTTTCCCACCGAGAACACTCTTGTCCAGCGTCGCCTCTCTGCTCAAGAGACACGATCCAGCCACCTACGCTCCCGCGGTCGCGCTTCTCGAGCGCACCTTCTTCAAGGAGCTGGCTGCTTACTCGGAATCCGACCTCTGCTCCACATGCGACAGGCCGAACACCTATTCTTGGGACTTCCTGCAGGTACGCGGAGATCTTTGCCCTTTTTCAATTCAGACAAATGCGTCCTGAGTTTACTTGAGATAGCTTGATCGAAATTTGTGTAACCCAGGTGTACGGGGACCTATTGACCCCGGACGAGCCGAGGCTTTGCTACGTGGTGATGGCCCACCTTCTCAAGATCGGGCCTGGCACCAGATTCCACGTGAGACGGGAACTATTGAGGACGGTATTCCATCCGACGTTCCTCAGGGCGAAGCGATGCTACGCTGCCGACAGGAGCAACACCACCGCCAAGTTTCTCGTGCAGTCTTGCCTCTCCGCCATCTCCTGTCTGATCGTGAACACGCAGATCTGCGAGTGGTTCATGGAAGCGAACGGATTGGAGGAGGCGTTGACATTGCTGCCGGACACCACGTTCACCAGGAGCGTGTACGCGCTCCTCGAGGTCACCGTGATCATCGAGATCTGGCGGACAACAAGATCGTCCGGAGCAGCCTCAAGTCTCGAGACTTCTTCGTCGGGGAGGTCCGCGTTGAAATCGCTGCTCGAATCCCTCGTGGCAGAGACAACGGAGCTGCTGCGAGCTCTGGAGGCTGTGGATAGTCATCAGAGCCCCGAAGGAGATCGAGAAGAAACCACGAATACGGGAGACCATGCTCCGGAACAGAAACTCGAAACAACGGAAGCACAAGATCGTCCAGAGGTCAAGAACGATAATGCGGATCTGTACAGGAAACTGAATCTATACCAGGCTAGCGCTGTGTGGAGAGCCGCAGCCGGAGTGACGTTGAACAGCCCGAAATTCCGCGCGGAATTGTCGTCGCATCCCCTATCAGAGATGTCTCTGCGGCTGTTTAGAACGTTGGCCGTGCGCATCGCCACGGACAATATTACAGGTGCGTCTATTCTAGAACAGCGACGATCCGCATCGGTATCTGGATTACTAACACGCTTTTCTCTCGATCCCGCTTTCAGATACGAACAAATCAGCGCACAGACTCTTGGAGGCTTTGCTCACGTGCTGCCTGACATCCCCGTTGTGTAAGTAACAGCTTCGGTTTTATATAACGACAACGTGAATCACAATGCTAGGCGTGCGTACGTACGCAGCAGCTGCGGATTATAATCCCCAATAAGCTTCGCTCGAAAACAGTTTCTGGAACACTTGACGACTCCGTCGATTCGAGATATCCTCCTCTTCTCGTAGAAAATCGCCGGTGTAATTTATTCGTCAGCATTTGTTTCGCGGTAACGAGAAGTGAGCGTGTATTGTTCGTCGGTGCAGGTGGCTGCGACGTGGTCATGGAGCTGGGGACAGCGCTTACCGAGGTAGGCGTTCAGTTGCGTCGCGGACTGGCCGTGATCGTCGAGGCCCTCCTCAAAGTCTCGTTGCTGAAGCCCGCCCAGGAAGAAACGATACCGCAGTACACTCGACCCAGAGTGCGTTGCTTCATATACATATATCTGTGGTTGTTAGCAAGGACGCCGCGTGTCGCGTACTTTCATTTTCGAGACGTTGCCGTTTGAAGTTTTAATTACCAATTCTTTGACATAGGACATGGGTTAAATTGCACTATTTTCTGAACCGTCCTAATTTATTTTCATCACTTTTTTTCTGGTGAATGCCTAAACAAATCTGAATGTAAGTAAATCTGTTTGGAAAGAAATTTTTTGAAATGGCGACATGCAGCGTTCTTCCTGGCAAACCACACAATGATCGTTAAGATAATCGAGCCGGCGCGCTTGATCAACCGATTCAAAACGATAGAGAGAACTGACGCGAATTTGATTGTAAATCAGCTAGAACTATGGAAACTTTGTGTAGGCTCTGTCTGAGCGATCGCTGACGTTCGACATCGCGATAAACTGAATAAATGATGTATGTCGCTGGTGATGTTTAACGTCAGCGATCGATCAGATAGAAAAAACGTTTTGTTCTTCGAGCTTAAGTTTCTTGCTAGTGTACCCTTATCTTTAGAATTATCTACCGATTGAAATGCGTTGATCAGCGTTATGTCCCGAGTCTCTCAGCTCGACTAATCTTGCTACCCGCTGTAGTTGCTGACGATGACGTTGGACGCAATGCCAGATTGCGTCGCGGACGACAGTAGCACGGGGGAGTATGTGACCGCGGATGACGGGTACGAAGCGGACATCGAGGTACCTGGCAGGAGTCCTCGGTCCAACACAGTGAAAAGAAACAACTCCCTGGGACCGGTGGTCGAAGCCAGAGGGAACGCGAACGCTCACCCGGCTCTGTGCTCGCTGACGGTCGACTTGTTGATCCACTTCAGCGAACAGTGAGTTCTTCAGGCATCGAAAGGGATCACGTTAGAATTTCCTGTATTGATGTCCTTGTAAATTCTGCAGAGGCTTGGACGCCGAAAGAGCAGCCATCGTGACCGGAGGATTGAGGAAGGTCGCGGCCACTTGCAGAGAGAGTGCCTCCAGTTGCGCAGCCCTAGCCGGTTCAGGAGTGATCACAAAGCTGCTGAATGGTTTCCGGGATATATTCGCCAACAAAGATGCTCGACATCAAGGTAGTACATGTACAGGGTGTTATATGTTTAAATTAAATGTCAAATTTTTTTATTGTATTGTATTCTAGGTATCATGAAGATAAAAAGTGTCAAAGGAACTATGGTAACACTTTTTATCCTCATTATGCGTAGGATATAATACAATAAAAAAAAAATAGTTTGACCTTGAAAATCAAGACCCGTTGATGTAGGTGTCTCTATTGTTGAAGTTGCGTAACGTTTTTCAGACTTGCAACACGCGGTGCTCGAGGTGTTCACATTGTTGGCGACGCAAACAATTTCGCAATCGGAGCTGGTGGCGTACCTGTCTCTGTTCAAAGTCGACGTGCCACCTCTGTTGTCGCTGCTCGAATCGCTTTTCCACTTAGTGGTGGCTGCCCGTCCGCAGCCGAACTTTATCCTCTCGTTCCCCGTACTGGTCGAGACGAAGGAATCGCCGAAGACTCAGTCGGAGGAATACAAGAACATGGAGAAAGCGGAGAATCTCGTGAGAAACTTCCGGGAGGGACACCTCGCTTCCGGCGTCTGCAGCCCTTGGTCCGTTCACGCGTCCTGTTTGCCGATCGGTCCTGAATTATCCTGGCCAGTTTGGTTGCACGGCTGCTCGGCCTCCAT
The DNA here is from genome assembly GCA_028455595.1 of Lasioglossum vierecki. Classification (NCBI taxonomy): domain Eukaryota; kingdom Metazoa; phylum Arthropoda; class Insecta; order Hymenoptera; family Halictidae; genus Lasioglossum; species Lasioglossum vierecki. Next base: position 17,844,664 of record CM052337.1, read on the forward strand.
GTGGCTGAGGGTAGAGAGAGGATCGGTTGCGTCCACGAAAGGGACGGTGATCAGCGTGTCCCCTTTGCTCGACTCGGACAACGACAGCTTATCCGACTGGGGCGTCTTGTCCGACAACTGGAGCCGCGAAGGTTGGTCTACTGCTCGTTCATTCGCGACGATCGTACAACGGATAACACATGAATATGCTAGAATAGTAGACTGCGGATCTTTATATATATCTTGAAAATAATAATAATGAAAATAATATTACAACATTCTACAATTATCGAAATGCTATTCCTGTTCACCAAACTCAATGCAGAACATTTTTATTTTGCGTAAAGATCCGCAGTCTACTCATCGCTGTACTAGAAGATACTAGAACTAGAACCATACTGGACTATGATAAAATACTGGCGCACAGTGGGACAATATTCATGTCTCTGTTAATTATACATGATTAATTACAAACAGAACGGTTAGCTTCAAGCTCGATTTTCTCGTTGTACGGCTGACATATAAATGCGATGTTTTTCTATTTAACGCATGCTCCTCGAATTATCTTGGAAAGACCAATCGTCTGATATTTTCTCCGGTACGTCAGTCGTAGCAGGTTCGACGTCACCGCCCACCCCGACGTCGATCATACACCTGATGTCGGTCTCCGCGTTTGAGTCTCTGGTTCTGGAAACCTGGCTGGATCTTCGATCAGGTAATAGTAATATAACAAATTTTAATATAAAAAATTCTGTTGCTCTTACCATTTCTATTCTTCCAGATAAACTGATCTTACGGTTAACGCGGCCGGACGACAAGACGAATCGAACGGTCTCCGAAACGTCCATAACCGGTATGCTTCCTTCTGGCCGATGGCACCATTTAGCACTGAATTTTAAGGACACTGTTTTGAACAAACGTAGCGCGGTGGTGGTAGTGAGCCTTTGGGTGGACGGCTGGAACGAAGTCAGCGCCCATTTGCCGTTCGATGGTCTGCTAGTCAGAAAACCGGGAACCACGTGCGTCCTGTTGGGCCAGATCGGCTCGAGCAGTATCGGCGCCTGGTATCTCGGCAACTTGATGGTCTTCAGGTACCGTATCATTCCACAGAACTTGATTCACCATTTCTACAAATATTATTCAATTAACGATTTGCGGGCGCGCAGGTGTCCGGTGTTTACGAAAGAGAAGGCCTTGTACCTGGCGAGTCTCGGACCAAATTACACGAACCTCGCCGAATGTATATTGAACACGGAGAAGCCTGATTTCGCGCCGTTGATCGCGTCCGGAGCGTTGGACGGGGTGCGAGAGATCCGATTCGGTAAGCTAAACCAGGCTTCGGAATTAAGGGGATAGTCTCGTTTATAAACTTTTATTTTTTCAAAGTTAAAAACATTCGTACCAAAAATCATCGCTCTACCGCATTTCTATCAAAAAGTCAGTTTTCCCCACTGTTTGGCGTAGTTTTCGAAAATCGGCCGCCCTGAGCCAGTAATTCCGAGGCCTGAGCTAAACGATCCCCTGGAAATGATATCAGAGTTCATTGACCGAATCCTCGTCTTGTTCCAGAGGGTGGTAAGTTCGACGCGAGCCGCAGAAAATCCTACGGCGGTACATATCTAAGACACGCAGTGGAGACCAAGGTGTCCGACACAAAGATCGACTGGGACACGGTGATGGACACCACGAACTCTCAGCTGGGCGAGCTGCAGAACAACTTGTTACTCAGCTACGAGGCGCAGAACCCGAACATCGTGCACCTGTATCCTCAAGCGATCGGGAACCCTGCGGGTAGGTGTCCGCGTCGGCGATTTGTTGCGCGGCGCATGGTCAGCCTCGAGGCAATCTTGTTAGTCTTAGGCGTATAAAAATATCGTGTACTCGTTTCTAGCAGTGGTAAGAAATCTGTTTCCGGGTCAACCAGGTTTCAGGGTTGTCTCAGCGCCAGAGCACAGGGTGTCGCAACAACCGCCGTTGTCTGTCGCGCCGATCCTCTCCGTACGGTTGGAATGCCAACAGTACAGGGGACTGATACCAGCGGCAACTTTAGTAGGCGGCGTGCCTATATTCCTATACCTGTTCGCCAGAGTAAGTGCTAAACCGCGACAGCATTAACATTAAACACATTGCATACGTATTACATAGTACATTTTGTAAATCGTTGAATATTATGATCTTCATTAGGTGGTCGAGCTGAACTCAACGGAGGAGGAGCAAGCGCTGGCTCTCTCGATAGTGCTGCACCTGATACGAAGCGATTCCGAGCTGTTGAATCAGTATCGCTCGGAAGGCGGGACATCGTTAATTCTACGAGTTCTAGAATCGCCACGATGCCACGCGGGTAAACAAATTCTGAAAGCGATCTTGGACGCAGCTTGCGACAGCTCGCTGCTGATCAGAGACGTCGGCAGCGGTAATCATGTGGTCTCGCCGAACTGCGAGGCCGTGATCACCGATCCGGAGCTAATCAAAGGCGCCCTCACCGCCTGGAGAACGTGGGCGAGGAACGACGCGTTGAATCTCCTGCTGCAAGGATTGCTCCTCCTCCTGAGGGACCAGCACTCGCAGCGCGAGTTCAACGCGTCGCAGTTGAACAGGGTCAAGATCGTCGACACGATTCTCACGCTGTGCAAGGTAAGCATCGACGCACAGTGGGTGTACAAAGTATTCAACAACAGCTCTGGTTTTTTTTAGACGTTAGAAGAATTAGTTTACTAGCTACTTATATTTATTGTCTGTAGCTACCACTGTGTTCCGTGAAATGTAAGGATTTGCTTATTGCAGGAACATTTCTTATACGAGGAACTGGGCGCCGTGATCGACTCGACGACGGGAACAGCGGTCGTAGAGCTGATCAGAGCGCTGATGGGAGCCCCGCCGGAGGTCGCCTACCTGGTAGCCATCACCGACTTTCTGGTTCTCGTCCATGAAGCCTCGGCGACCTACATCACTCACTCGAGGCACAACATGTACTTTCTGCTGCCGTCGCTCGGCGAGAAGAAGATCGTGAAGATCCCGAATATGGTGACCACCAGTTCCTCGGAGGAGTCGATCGGAACCACCCTGGAGAACAGCAAGTTGAACAAAGGCTTGGCGAACGCGCAGATACAGAAAAACAAAATACCGAAGAGGAAGGAACGTCGCAATGGACCCACTCAGGACACCAGCGCTGGAGAGGATTCCGGCATCGCTGCCAGCGACGGCTCCAATCACCACAGCAACGTAAGCACTACCAGAATTATTCAATAAATTTCTTTGTTTATTCGATACGGTTAGTGTTAACGAGAGCTTCTCTCGCACAGGAAAAACAGATCACATGGACGAACGAGAAGAGAGCTTGCCAAGGTCTGGTTTGCGAAGGTCTCCTATTGCTGCTTCGGGATGCGGTTCGACTTCTACCCGACAGCCAAGTTCGCTCGTTGCTGAAGCACGTTCTAAGAGCAGAGCTGTTGCTAGTTCTAGCGAACAACCCTGACGCCAGAGTTCGCACGGCACTGATCAAGGTACTTCTCCCTCACTTTCACCCATCGCATCTCTGGCTATTCGAAGTATGACAGCGATCCTTCTGCAGGTGGTACGAGCCTACTTCCAACGCGGTGGCGACGAAGAGAACAACAAGTTCTTCAAGCAGAAGTATGCCATGCACCTGGCTAACCAGATATCATTATACCCCAGCAGCGAGCCGTTGTTCGTGGCTCTCAAGAATCTAGCGTTAAGGGGGCCGACGGAAGTGGCGTTGCCATCGTTGATGGCAATCGTCGCGAAAGCGGCCGTCGGCGAACCGAACATGGCCAGACCAGTGGTGTCGTTCATCACCGACTTGATTACGAGGGTGAGCAAAAATAAATTCCGAGATGATATGATTGATTTTATTAATTACTGTTTATGGCAGAACCACCGCACGTGACACAATAAAATAACTAATTCAATTATTGTCAATGTTTCAGATGAACGTTCTAAGAAAGCTGCTGGAGCAGGGGCTGATCGAGTCGTTGGTGCAGGCGTTAGTCGCCGGTGCACACAAAAGCGGATCAGCAGCCCTGTACCGCGACATCCACGTGCTGTTGGTTGCTATCGCGTCGAAGCTGTTAAAGTCTCCGGGCAGCCATCAGATGCAGGCCGTACTGGATCTCCATTTGATCCTGAATCACGTGGAGTTGAAGGAGAAGAATTGCGCGAAGAATAAGAGTTCGGTGGTAAGGGATGCGCAAGTCGCCCTGTTCGATGGCGAGTTGGACATCTTGTTGGCGAAAGTTTCGAGCCAGTCGGGCTTTCGGCTGCGTAGCACCGCGTCGTACCTAGCCTCCGCGTCGCACATCGCTTTGGTATTCACGACGTCTAGCGACCAGAGCGACCACGGTTCCAGGTCGTCGAGCTTCACGAGCTTGCACGGTCAATCGCCGATGGGAACGTCGCGCGAGCCTGGCCAGGGGGAGCTTCTCGATAGATTTCGGGTGGTTTTGACGCGAGCGGTCGAGTTCGTGACGGTGGCAGACGAATCGCCGTCCGCTAACGAGCTGCAGTTGACAAAGAGGCTGTTCTCGATCTTACTGCACGGTCTGTGTAACCCGCTCGAGAAGAGGAACCACTGGAGCAATGGTTGGTCGACGCTGAGGAAGTACACGGCGAAGATAATGGTGTGGCTGCTAGCGCCTCATCAGAGCAACAATACAAGGATATTCGTAGTGAGGTCGATATTGGATGAGGCGATGGCTCAGGATATCCTGACCTCTCTGCTGCTGGTGCATCCGCAGGTGGAGCAAAAGTTCACCGTGTTCTTCTGGGACCTGTTGCAAAGGCGGAACGAGATGCCCAGCGCGGACGCGACGATCTGCACCGAGTTCTGGGAGGTGTTGTATCTGTGGGACCTGGCGAAAGGTATGGAAGAGGCCAGCCCTGGGGTATGGAACGAGGAGCTGGCGTTGCTGAGACGCGAGCTGATGAGGGACCGGGATATTTGGATCGACAATAATCTTCCAGCGATACAGAGGATCGGGAACAGGTTCGACGCGATCGCGAAACAGCTGACGGAGAGCGCGATGACCATCACGCGGACGGTCGTCGAGGAGCAGAACCTCGAACGGAAAGTATTAATGGAAAGACTGAAGCACTCGAGGGCGATGGAGGCGCAGGCAGTGGCCAAGTGGAGAGACCTGGCCAGACGTTTGACGCACGAGAGAGCCGCCTGGCACTTTGAGAAGAGTTACCCGAGAAGCTGGGAGCTAGACCCCACCGAAGGACCGGCCAGAGTCCGGATACGATTGCAACGGTGCCATCTGAACATCGACAAGAAGTTCTTCATGGCCGATCACCAGGAGAAACTGGAAGCGGCGAAGATCGAAGCGCCGTTGTCCTATCTGTTCATATCCGACCGTCAAGACGCGAAAGCCTCGGCGCTGATCGAGCGGTTGCACACCAGCGAGAGAATACGGAAAATGTCCCAGGCGAAGGTGGTCACACCGAGTGCCGAGCTTGCCGGCGAAGTCCTGATCGGCGAGACTTGCCTCTACTTCGTACCTGACAACCCCGACGTACCTTTAACCACCGACATAGCTCTGGGTGGTCTCGACCTGGCTATGGTTGGCGGAACAGCCTGGCGTCTCGAGGACATCCGGGAGCTGCACCGGAGACGGTACCAACTGCAGGAGAGGGCGATCGAGATATTCCTGATCACTGGTAGAACATATCTGCTGGCGTTCAACTCGTCGAAGCAGCGGGATGAGTTCGCGACCGAGTTGAATAATTGCAATCTACCGAGGCGTGTACCCGGCGATGACCTCAGCGAAGCGATCACACTCTGGCGAAGCGGAGCATTGACTAACTGGGAGTACATCACATGCCTGAACAAGCTCGCCGGGAGATCGTACAACGACCTGATGCAGTACCCGGTGTTCCCGTTCGTGCTGGCTGATTACACCAGCGAAAAGATCGACCTGAACAACCCGAAGATCTATCGGAACTTCAGCCGGCCGATGGCTGTGCAGGATAAGAAGAACGAGCAGCATTACATTAACAACTACAACTACATGAAGCAAGCGTTGTCCGAAGGGCTGAATCTAATCGCGTTGAACCAGGAGCCGTTCCACTACGGGTCGCATTACAGCAACTCCGGAACGGTGCTGCATTTTCTGGTTAGACTACCACCTTTCACCAGCATGTTCCTCTGCTATCAAGACAACAACTTCGACATGCCCGATCGGACGTTCCACGCGCTGGCTACAACTTGGAGACTGACCAGCTGCGACTCCAACACCGACGTCAAGGAACTGATACCAGAGTTTTTCTATCTGCCGGAGTTCCTCTTGAACTACGAGGGATTCAATTTCGGTGTCCGACAGAACGGCAACAGAGTGGGCGACGTTGAACTGCCGAAATGGTGTGGCGGTGACGCGAGGCTCTTCGTTCTTGCACACAGGGCAGCGTTGGAGACAGACCTCGTCAGAGCGGTGTTACCGTATTGGATCGACCTGGTGTTCGGGTTCAGGCAAACCGGAAAACCAGCCGTCGAGGCGATCAATGTCTTCCATCCAGCGGTAAGTCCTTCGATTAAGTCGAAGTAGAGGCATCAAGGCTCATGGATCGCTATGTTTCTTTCAGACCTACTACGGATTCAACGTCGAGCAAATTGCGGACCCCTTGGTGCGCCAAGCATGGGAGACCATGGTGCGAACTTACGGTCAAACACCGGCGCAATTGTTCACGACCGCTCACTTGCTGCCGCTACAGAACATCAGCTCCACTATTCTTCACACCTCGTTGCCTCAAGTGATCGAGGGTGTCGACGGTGAGCTCTTTTCTCCACAAATTCTCGTGACCGTCTAATAGTAATTGGAAGAACATGTAAAGACATGTGCAGAGCCTCATTTATTTATTTATTTATTAAATACTAATTAAATACTTTACTAAAAGCGAGAGTCCACTCCCTTAATGAAATTGTTCTTGTGAAATTCTTGCAGGCATCAAATGGGGAAACTATGTGGGCGCGCCCGGAAACGAACCGGTCCTTTGCTGGAAGCACAAGCACAGAGCTCCGTTAGCGAGTTTGGTTCCCCTAATGACGGGAGACGTCTTCGGTCTTCCCAGTTACACCACCCTTCTGCTCGGTTACACGAAAGAGAAAAGTATACTTTGTTCAATCCAGATTTTCCTCAACGCAAAGGGTTAGAGACGATTAGTAATTTTCAATTTCGTTCCAGACGCAAGCATGTTGAGCGGTACCTCCGTATTAGGAGCTGCTCTGGTGTCCTGGAGCGGCACAGACGGAATCGCAAGGCTCAAATGCAAGAAGGAACAACCGCCAAGACCGTTGATCAAATCTTCGGGTCTCGACCCGGTGAGCACCTTACGCAGTTGAACATGATTGGACAGCGGATCATTATACAAAATAACAATTTTAATCATAAATGCATAAAATCTGATGACGTTAAAACGTTCTCTCTTTTGTTTTAGATCACTATATTGGCATCGGCGCCAGATTGTGGCAGGCAACTGTGGGCTGGACACCTGTCTGGAAGAGTGACAGTGCACACGTACACAGTTGTGCCAGGCAAAATTGACTTCAGTTCGGCGCCACCGTGTGTACTGTTGGCTCACAGGAGCAGAATCACGACGGTATCGCTCTCGCGGGCATTCAGCATTTCGGTGACCGGTGACGCAAACGGGTTGATCGTTATTTGGGATTTGAACAGGTACAAAATATGAATAAGTGACGCTGCGATGAGGTATAAGGATATAAGACCGCAAAAATACATTGGATGATAGGTCTATCCTTGTGCTGAGTCTATGATCCCAATAAGAAATTCTGTCGGGAAATATACTGAAACCAGTTTCTTTTCCAGTTTAACGTACGTAAGGTCGATATCCTGCGAGGAGAATTATCCTATTAGTCTGCTGGCGATCAGCGAGACTCTCGGTGATATCGCGGTCACTTACGAGACCAGCAAGACAGCGGAGAACTCGTCTTCCAGCCAGTCGGAACTGAAAGTATTCACGATAAACGCGAGACCGGTCGGTTCCGTTTTGTCCAGGAGGAAGATCACGTCCCTTTGCTATAGCAATGCGCCCGAGGGAGTGTCCGTGAACGTAATAGCGACAGGATTAGACAACGGTGTGATAAGATTGTGGAGCAGTTGGGACTTGAGATTAGTTCGGGAAATTCTGAATAGTATCAAAGGCTGTGGAGCGGTGATCGCGATCGCATGGGCGTTAGATCAGCATCATTTGTACGCGGTCACCGAGGACTCGACCGTTCTTATATGGGAAGGATCGAAACGTCTGAGCAACGGCACTCCGAAGTTCGTAAACTTGACGTCCCTCTGATTTGTAAATAAAACAAAACCAAAATGCCTTTCGAGTCCATCGACGTAACGTACGAACTTTTATTTTATATATGTAGCATCTCGAACAATCGTTTCTATCAATAATCATTTTTCCAATTGATTTGCCAGCGCGTTTCCACCTATAGAACAAACGAATGCCACGTTGAAGTATTATTTTTATCGAAATGTTCATTGAAATTTTATTTTTCGTTATATTTCTAGGAACGCGGTTTCGCATAGACGTTTTTATATTTTGTTGCATCGGCGAACATACGTATAATGCACTTTTATTTAGTAGTTAGGCACTTACATGTTGTGCTATCAATATATTTATAAATGGAACAGTACTACACTGAACATATGTGGTTCCATTGAACTGTTACACATTCATACATTTTTTTTTATGTTCATAACATCGCAACGTTTGTATATAAGGATATCAAGTAAATTTTTAAAACATGAAGTTAGAGTCAGGCAGATTTACTTTAGATTACATTCAAGCAATCCTCCACAATCTCAAACATGGGATAGTATTTTCCCGTCCTCTTAGCAATTTGTTCAGGCATGTCTCCACTCGAATTGACCAACCGGGGATTGATATCCGGGTGGAGAAGGAGAAGTTGCAGGGAACGAGAATTGTGAGAGCTTGCCGAAACCAAATGCAAAGGAGTCTGATCCCCCTTGCTTCTGGCATTTATGTCTGCCCCGTTTGCAATTAAAACTGCGGCGGATTCAACGTTGTTCCAACAACAAGCCGAATGCAGAGGTTGCCAGTCATCCATGGTTTTAGAATTTATTTTTGCACCAGCCTGTAGTAGGTACTGCAAAGAAAACATTGAAAGAGTAATATCAATGTTCGCAAGTGCCAAAGAAGCACAAAAACCCCTACCTCCACAACTTCCACGTGATTGCCATAGCAAGCTCTATGGAGCGGAGTGTAACCGTCGTTATCCGTGCTTTCTAATAATTTCGGATTTGTTGTTATCAACATTCGCGTCTTCTCCAGGTTGCCCTTTTCCGCTGCGTCGAGAATTTCGTTCGCATCAGGCTCTGAAAATAAGGGGCAAAATTAATCTGAGGGAAACAGGAGAGAGAGATGAGCGTACTTTTTCATTAATAATTTTGATAAATTCGTAGTAGTACGTCAATCAAGTTCTTGAAATCCTTTAACCTATGTAAACAAACACTCTCGTTCCGAACCTGTCGCATTCCGTTCAGCGTCCACCCCGTCATCGTCATCCTCCCAACCGCTGACTTGCATACGCTCGCCCCGAGGTTCGCTTAGAATTTTATCGCGAATCTTTTCGAGATTCATCAGCTTGTCAAACTCTTCTTCGGACGATGACATTTTGACTTGTGCGAGGAGGAACGACCGTTCCAGGAACGTCGCGATATCATGGTTTTTTTCTGCTTAGGATTGTTGTCATTTGCTTAGGATTGTTTCCCCGGATTAGTCACAGCGCCCGCCGAAATGATTTGGGATCATCTTAGTGATCGGCACCATCGACTAATTACTACAGTCGACAGTTTTTAGCTGGTGCCCATTCGATGATCCCCAGTCTACCTAATGATCATTTTGTAATGCGTAAAATGAAGTTACATGCAGCGCCATCTACAACGAAACGCTCAAACAACTTATCAATTAGTTTCACACTTTCGTCGCGAGATTGCGTCGTCGCAGTAATTCATGGCGATCTATTTGAATTGGCACGAACATTTTGAACTGTAATATTATTACTGTGATAACCCAAAAGATATATCTTATTCTCGATTGTTTTGTAAATATTAGGTTACAAGATCGACTGTCATTATACGATTCGTCTGGACCCTGGAAAATGGAATGCACGAAATTGCTGGAGAGTTTGGATGTCCTGGGCGACGCTGGCATTTGCGTGGGGACCGAGCATTCTCAGTTACTGCGCAGTTCTCTAACGATACTGCAGAAGGAGAATCATTTCCGAAGATGTTACTACTGGGGCAAAATCTACGGGACACGAAACGATTATCACATCGCTTACGGGTTCGAGAGGGATTGCATGGACGGGCAAGTTTATTATTATAGGTAATAAAATGTCGCAGCGGTTCTCAATCTCTGCGGTTCTCATATCGTTACGACGAACGCCTCTTACTTCAGCATCGATTGTTTCGACTGGTTTGTCCTGCCGAACGCGGACAAATGCGCCCAATTTTTAACGCCGCTCGCGATCAACAAATTCGAAGGCGATCCGTCGATAGTTACCAACGTATACAACACCAATCCTCCGTTCCCGCCAAACGAGGATCCCAAAAAGTATTACGAGGTAAGATGGCGCCACCATATACGTAAATGTGCTTTCAAACTTGAAGAAAGACTTGTTTTTCATTAGATTAGATTAATTTAGAGTAGAAATACATAGGTATATTTCAATTGCCGGTAAATCTAGTGTTCATGTAGTTTGATGCTCGTGTACCAGGGCCCTATACCGAGAGAATTGAAGGAAGAAGACAGACTCGCTGCTACGGTGTCTTTCATTCGAGACGGCGCCGCGGTGATCCCACGTGGTGCATGGTTCAAATCTCCGAGCGGTGACGTAACTGAAAATCCTGGCTTCGAAGGACTCGGTCCTGCAGACTGCATCCACTTCAAGTCCTTTCTACATGCTCGTCCTCCACAACAAAAATGGAACACCAATTTGTTGACCAGGCCCGACTACAATTACGCGACTGATTTTCTGGACACGATCGATATGGACGTCCCGCAAGGTATTGTACAACGTTATATACAAGATCATTTAATTTATAAACAACCACGGTTCGCAGGATGCTGGAGCCTGCAAGTATTGCATGAAAAGAACTTGGTACTGTTGCACAGTTTGTATTGGCCCGGCATGACTTTCTATCATAAAATGAACAGCCCGCATCACGGGTACCTTTATTTCGGCCACGGGAAGAAGAATTTAGACGTCGCGTTCATGGTTTGATAGGAGGATGATCAAGGATTCAAACTGTATTGTGTGATCCATTAAATGATTTGAGAGTGTTAGAAAGTACGGGTTCTTTTTGTAGTTCAAAGGACTGTGGCGTTGAGCGTGACGAAGAAAGTATCCTACATGCATACATTAGACTGGTATGCATCTATTTATCAGGTTATTTTTTAAGTCGAGTTTTAATCGAGAATCTAAAAAAATTGTCTTTTACTCTTCTTCCTCTATTTGCTTTTGTCAGTTGGAGGTTATTACTTCATTGCACTTTGTCAACAGACGTATCAAAAAATACTTTTGGACTTCTTCCTATATACATTTTTCTTTTTTTCCTTAAATATTAATTTTTAATATTTTCAATTAAATTTTTCTCAATTGGTCGCGCGTTTCGTGTGCGTAGGACTTGAGGCTGCGTCGCGTTCATTGCGAACCGGCCATGTTGGCGTGAGTCGGTTGCCGCGCAATCGCGCGAGATGGCGGCATCGTTGCGCCGTAGGACGACGAATTTGAACGCACAAGCGCAGTGACCGGCGTACTCGAGTGAAGTGTTGTTGCAAGTGCTTGGGATCCGTATTCCGACGCAATTCCTGAGGATATATCGCCGTTAACGGTAAGTGAAACCCACGCCATCATTTCCGCCGTTCGTTCCTCGCCGGTCGAGTGATTTTACAACCGTCGGGTCGCTGTACTTCGACCGTTAATTCGATAGTTCCTTGACGGAGTGTCGCCGGGTGACGCCGGCTCCGGCGAGAACGTATTTCCTAGCACGTGGATCCTAGTTTTCATCCCTGGACGAACGTCCCAGGATCTCAATCGTCTTTTTCGCGGCTTGACTTCCAAATTCCGTGCATCAATCGTTCCGTTCTCGATCCGTGACAGCCGGACGACGCGAGTCAGGATTGCAGCTTGCTTTCGTACGAATTACTCGCGTCACCTGACGTCGCCGAATTTTTGTTCGTGTTGCCCTATCGTTCGTAGAACGAGAGAGAGAAAGAGAGAAAAAAGTATGAGAGAGAGAGAGAGAGAGTGCAATCGATGCGAACGGCTCTCTCCCAAGATGGTTGAGAACGAAAACGCGAATTTTCATTTTGCATCTCGTCGCGATGTGTCGCAGGATCGCTTGTTCGCAGCCTCGGCGAAACAGTCGCGTTCGCAGTTAGGTTATCGAGCAGCGGCCCTCTTGCACACGCACAGCGAGAGAATGCAATCGAATATAATCGAACATAATCGATCGGCCGGTCTCCCGACTCCGTCGTTAACAATCGCTCGCCGGGAATCGTACAACATTCTATTTAATAATGTCTGCACGACAAGATTCAAGGTTAGCCGGGTCAAAGGGAGGAGTTACTAGTCCCTCGTTATTGGACAACATTTTTTCCCCTAGCCATCGAACAGACGAGAATTTCTGCTTGTCCAGCGAGTCGGGAAGGTGGGAATGCGGAGGATTTTCCGAGCTCGTGCAAATTCCACCGGGACAATTTACGGTCTTCCCGTTCCTGTGTCATAGATTTCCGAGTTTCCGGGCGATCTCGGTGCAACGCGCCTGCGCCCTACGCGGAAAACCATAAAACCGAAATTTGCATGAACCCGCAATCCGTTAATGAACGAAACAGGGAATCTCTCTACCCTGTTCGCGGTTTCGTCGGGATCTCTCGTGCAGATAGGTTCCTCCATTTCCGCTCTTCTGTCGAATTAATCGGCACCGGGACACTATGCGGTGTGCTCTTCGCGTTCGAAACTGTCGATTAGGCTAGTTCAGCCGGCGTGTACCGGTCGTTTCACCCGGAATAGGGCGTTCACAGAATCTCTCTCTCTATTTCTTTTTTAACGAAACGCGCGGTGTAAGTGGGGTACCCGGTTGTCGACATACGGGCTCCGCAGCGGTTCTCAACGGACTTTGAACAATATACTATTTTGCAGCATGAAAGAATTTCAATGAATTAATCAAATGAAAGAATAAAAATTGGATTAATTAATCCAATGAATCGCATTATTGCAACAATCATGCACTATTTATAACAGTCTCTGCAAAATTCTCAAATGCAACTATGCAGGATTGTTTTGGTAATACCTATCGATTGTACCAGTAATATTTCTTTGTAAATATTTCGTAAAAAGGGTTTCAGCCCGTCTATAAAAAATAATAATAATAAAATTTTGGAATATTTCTAATATGATCAGATTGGCTGACGACGTAGCTCTTCATATCGTTTTCCATTCGATGTTTATTGTAATTATTTCTCCAATAATTTCTAACCGAAAGCTCCTCCGAGATCCAGGCAGTCTCGTTTTCGTTCGAGAGCTCGCGAATCGACGAGTAACGAAATTAATTCCGAGCGCGAAAATCGCATGCCTGTTTCCAAAAGCGAGGAAAATCGGGGTGGCGAGTTTCTCGAGATTTCACCGTGTAGAAGCGGGACAGTTTCTTACTTTCTACACTGCGAATCCGACGACTATGCTGAACTGTACTGAAAGGTGAGCCGTTCGATGCTTCCGGACACGCAATGATCGAAATGGTGTGGTCATTGTACTCGTTGGATTCGTGTTTCTATGCTCTACAAGAATTCGAAGAAATTAGGTGCTGTCCTGAGTCGTTCAGGTGCACCTCTTTAATACCATACATTTTCACGCATGAAAATGATTTTGTAGAAAGTTTTCATATTTGTGGGGGAGTAGTATTCAAATTTAGCACACACATAATACTCAAAGAGTTCATGATTTTCCTTTGTTAAAGTAGTTTTTCATTTGTTTAGGGAAGGAGCACGAATCGATGGGCACGTTTCCCTCTCCCCCTCACGCGCGACAAAGATGAAACCGCGTCACGTGATCAGGTCGTAGAGGGACGTAGCATTATTCGAGGTGTCCCCGTGGTTTTCAAAAACGTTTCTTTCCTCTTGGATACACGTCGAGATTTATTTCCATTGCGAAGAAATCAATGACGGGGGGCGCCGATAACTTTCTCTCTCGCTCTTTCTTCTGTTCCTCTTTCGCTCTATTGCTCCCGGCGAACGCGCGGATAGAAAAGCCTCCGGCTCTCTTTTTATCTGATTCATATGCACAGCCGTACATGTGCAATCGTGTAGTCAATTCCGAGCACGGACCGTGAGTTCCGGTTCCTATTCAAGCGGTGTGTATCCTCTCTCCGTTCCACGTCGCGTCTACCGTCTTTCTCCTATTCGTCTTCATCGGCGATCAACTCGAACCATCGTCCCAGGATATACATACTTACCGTTCCGTGGTCCGATAGCTTCCTAGCAGACCACTCGGCCGGCCGATTCCTCGAAAGGACCGTTTCCGCCGAGCATTAACCTGTTTCCATCCACGGGACAGCCATCTTCGTCGATAAATCGAGATGTCTCGAATGCGGGAACCAAACGTGAACAAATACGCTGGTCCAATGCACAATTTAATGAGGAACGTTCCTTTCATAGGCTCGAAACGACTATCTTATTTCATTTGTTAAACAAATAATAGAATCTCCAGACCTCTTCAAACAATGTATCAGTTTGTACTAAAAATGTCTCTGTTTGTTCCTATTAAAAAAAAACTTACCTGCTACTAATACCGTAATGCACTGGTACAATATAAATAATATTCGATATTCTTGATATCGAATTAGGCATGTTGTTTTATCGGAACAAACGCAATTGTCCATTATCATTCAAGATTTACAATGCAACTGATAACGATTCAATAGCAATTTCAATGCTAACTGTCGTTTGAATTAATAGTTCTAAAATTCTATTCTATGAAATAGATAATCGATGCATTTTGCGCCCCACGTTTTCCCCAATATTTGCGTAGCTATTCAAAATTCACAATCACAAATTTTCACCACTATCTGTAGGGGTTAGGAATCGGTATGCGACTAGGAAAAATTGTTTTATACTTTTTAGTCGGTTTTTAAAAACGTGGTATTTTTAAAAAATTCATTTTTATTTATTAAATGGAAAGTTTGAGTCTGATTCGACTAGCGTTGATAGGTTCAGCTCGGAGTCACCGGTTCAGACTTGTTCCCCAACTCAACCCATCCCCTTCTACTGCTGTTGTGCATGCGTCACGTGACTGACGTAGTACGGGCAAAGAGAGGGGATTTTCCCCTCGATTCGAGTCAATTTCCCTGATCTGGCGAGTTTGGTCCAGTTTTGAGCATCGGTTCTGAAAGGATTGCTACAGAATCTCTGTTTGTAAATCGGGGTTTCGAGCGGGAAAGGAAGGTGTTAATCGCAGGAGGATCGAGAGCGTCGGTTATCGACCCCATGCTCATCTTCCGACTTGCTTTGTCGCTCTTTTTTAATACTGTACGACGATCGCGGCGTAACGGGACCTAGAGTAAACCGTAAAAACCTCGTGGAAACGTCACGGCATTGACTTTCTTTGTTCCGGCAGCGTGAACCTCGAGCCGAGTACACCGCCGTTTCTCGAAAGCCTGGCCGATGTTCAGAAACATTCGTTAATCGTTGTCGACTTTGACTTTTCACTGTGTTTTGTCTCGTTGCGAACGACGACTATTCTGCATTTGTTCGGAAAGGAGATTTCCATTCTACACAGACTCACTAAGAAAACAGAAAAAATTAACAGTTTCGAATTAATTCGCTGTACAGCTGCTGCGTTAGGGATGATAGTGCTGCAGTGCGTGAGTTTTTCGAGAGTCGCCAGTGGTGTGCAGCGATCGAGAGTAATCTTGCGCTCTCGCGCGTGGTCGGCGAATTCGCTCTAAGCTGATCGCGAGCAAGCAATTAGGAACCAGATACGTGTCAAACACGGCCTCTCGAATGACTCATTAACGCTCGAATCGGGCCGAGTGCGCCCGGCCGCCTTCCTTCCTTCAGGCCGTTAAGATCGCATTATCGATCACTCGACCCGATCCTATCGCCACCCCAGCAATTCTCAACCAGAGTTACGCGCACTCTTCTACGAAACTCATTCTTCATTATTCCGAGAATTGCTACCTGAATATATTTTTCAACGTGATCGTAAAACTTCTATAATAATCGGCACAGCAGTAAACTTGGACTCATTTATTATTATTATTTATTATAGACTGACAGAAGCCCATAAGTATTTACAAAAAAAAAGAAAGAAAAAGATACAAGACTACTTGTCTAATAAAAATGAATGAACATGTGCACAAAGACAAACAGAAAAAAATAAAATAATACTGGTACAATTGTTAGGTATTATCATATAATCCTGCATAGTTACATTTGAAAATTTTGCACAGACCCAATGAAAAAAATCAATACTGTTATAAATGCAAAAAGTGCATGATTTTGCAATAATGCGATTCATTGGATTAATTAATCCATAAGTTTAAAACTGTATTCTACCTTTTCTTAACGAAATAATAAAAATTTTCTCCACTCCATCACGTCCCACTCGAGTAGAGGCTTCAAGCTTGAAACCCTAACTTTAGAAATTACAACAGTTCAAACATCATAGACAATTTTCGAAAAATTACAATTTTAATGTCTTCGAAAAAGAAACATAAATAAACATACTAAGAGAACGAAAAATAAACTCAATTTTATGTTCGTTTCAAATTATAATTATATATTTATATTTATAATTATTTAGGTGTTTGAATATTTTTCGGATCAGCTGTATATTCTGCTGTATACAAAATCGTGTAAAAAAGGTGTCAAGTGTAAGCTTCTTTCTTCGAGTACGTACACAATGTTAGCGTTGATAGATGCTTGCTAGTGTGAAGAAGGGTCGATCGCTATGCGTGGCGCGAATTATTCGCGCGGTTGCGTCGGCGGTTTTTCCGCGGAGTAATCGCGTTGGGTATTCTAATTTGCCGGAAAAACTGTCTGATCCGCGAGAAAAGATGGAGTGGTAGTCCACAGTGGTTCTCATTGGGACGTGGTCTGGAGGTTCTGCGGCAATTAGGTCGCGTGGAGAGCATGATGAAGGGCCGGGTACGCGTGAGAACCGTCCGTTTAAGGCGCGAGAACTGGTTCTGGGTTGATCGTGGGCATCTTCTTCCCAAGGCCCACTCCTCTCCACAATGTTAAACACGGCAGAGATGTTACGAGCTCCTTTCGACTGGCTGAAATTAAACGTCGGGGACAAGGAGCCGAGGAGACCGCCTTTTCTCGGCCCTTCCTTCGAAACGTGCCCTTCCTCTCCGCTCCTCTCTTTCTCTCTCTCTCTCTCTCTCTCTCGGCCACCCTCGATTCTTTTCCTCGATTTGCTTTGTTTCTTCTCCGTCTTCTTCCTCTTCTCGTTCCACGGTTGCCTACCTGGGGCCCCCGGAACGTTACGAAACGTTTGGCCCGATCATTTTAGATCCGAGCTGGAATTTCATCGATGAGAGAAGGAGAGAGCGAACCAGGGTAAATCAGAAATACGAAAAATAAGAGGAGGAGCAAGCCTGCTGAAACAATCGACTTGGATGCTCTGCCGATTCGATTCGCTACTCTTTTTTTCGAGCCTGCTTTCACGGTCGATGGCTCGCGAGAATTTTCATAGAAATTAGAATGCCTGCCACCACCGCCTCTCTATCTCTAGAGCCTCCAACGAGAGTGGCAACGTGATCTCGATGGAAATGTAGAAAATAGTTTAGCGAACGATAGTCCACCCGTCGTTTTACCCGTCTGATGTGATATGGGGTTTTTAATTTTTTTCTGTATTTATAGTTTAGAGTTTATCGACAAGAGGACTGAGATTGTTTTAGATGTACTCGAGATTGTCCAGGAGAGGACGTTCGGTACATTGCCTTGGCTATATTTGAGATTCTAGAAGCATACGGGAGTGAAAACAACTCCTGTATTTTTGAAAAATATTCTGGAGGGTGTGAAAGTCGGAGAAGAATTTAAATCTCGAATAAAATCTCGTGTAAATTTATGTTCACGATAACAGAGCACGAGAAACAGTGTCTCTGGTGTAGGATCGATGCGGTGAAATTTTTCTGAAAGGTTTCGGACGAACCGCCGAAACACCTTTCCGGAGAAGCCGAAGAGGAACAGGGAACGGGGGTTGGGTTTTCCATTTTCGTTGGCGCCGTTTAATTCAACGCGGGGCGCTTGTTCCCGAGCTTGTTTCCTACGAGCCTGGAACGAGTATCGGTCGGACGCGGGCATCACGTGCACTGCGAGTGATTCTCTTCCATGCCGTGGCTCCGTTGTCAAGTGGACAATATCTTCTCGTGTTACAACAATGTTACCGTTCCCGAACAAAACGAACCCGCTCCGATGTTTCCTTCTTGCGTGTCTCCGTCGTGTTCGCCGAGCTTCGTGTACTGCCCCTCGACGGTACGTCGCGTTTCAATTTATTCCGGCTGGTCACCGTCGAAAAATTTATTCACAATGTGTATCTGTGTAATCCAAACGTTCACATTTCTCGCGCACGCGTTAACTTCGCTACCAATTTCGTGACACTGCATCGAATAATTACATCACGTTCTTCCCGGTGTCCCTAAAATTCAAGATCAATCCTAAACACGTTCTATAAATTAATCACTGGACTGTGGATCTTAATCTATTATCCATTGTCTTTATTTATTGTCTTTTATCATCTAAATGCCTAGATTACACGAATGATTACTTATACTAGAGAAAATCTTGTCGTTGGTGTACAGCGCCTTCCGCCATAAAATTGTTAACATAGTTTAACAATGAAATATAGCACGAATTAATTAAGAATTAATTATAAACTAATTTAGGATAGATGACTTCATTATTCATAAGTGATATGAAATTATCTAAGAAAATAATGCAAGGTAGAATATACTACAGATGAATTTATACATTTAATTTGGTCCCGGGTCGCGATCGGATCTAGCTGAATCGGATCGTTTCGTCGAGCGAGGTCGTTCAGCGGGAAACCTAGTCGATCCGATCGCAAGCGGTTGCCTTAATGGAAAAGAGGGTTGAAGAGGAGCGAATGCATTGATTTACCGTTACGGAACCGGTGTGAGTTCTCTCTCTCTTTCTTTTTCTTTCTCTCTGTCTTTCTCTCTTATAACACGCGCCCTCGTCTCCGTTCTGTCGCCACTCGGTATCACGACGAAGAGACACGCAAGAGACCGGATCGCGTCGATTACCCGGCGTTGATTGCTTTTTCATAGATCACTGAACACACCAGTGGATCGGCCCACGAATTTTCCACCATTTTATGACGCACGTTGTCGACCCTGCGACACCGGGTCGTCTCGTGGAACAGCCTCTTCACGGGACGGTACTCACTATCGTGCACAACTCTCTTTTGAACAAGATAGTTTTATACAACACCGAAATTCGATCGATGAAAATCCGGTCGTTCACATCGGATCACTAACTTCACAAAAAATACCCGAGTCGTAACGTGGTGCACAATGACAAGATTGAATTTATTTCGATTTTCCATGTTTTTTTTTTAAATTATGCTTTGTGATTTTTCTTATGAAAATATTGTGGTTCACTGTACTCAACCCTTATACGTTCTTCAATGTAAAAATCCAGCCATTTACTATTTCCACATACTGTAAAATCATTGATTCCATTACGTCCACGTTGTTAGATGTATTTCTTTCTACTGCGACATTATAAGTGAAACAACATTTATCAATTTGACGTGTACAACGAACATGGGTGAATTATTTTCCCAGTCTCTTTTATGCAACTATTCTCGAAGAGCGTGTGAGGGTTAATAATGGGAAAGAAGCTCTAGAATATTTTTCTAAACGGAGGATAATTGATTCTCTGATGAATGGGTGTCTCGTGGATAGAGTCACCGCGCTCCTATATTTTGTCTGTACGACCGGAACGTCTGAAGCACGAGTAAAAAAAGGGAGAAAGATTGGAAGACGCAACCCCATCGAAAGCCCGGGAATATCCGTCTGGAAAGCGTTCTAGGGAGGGAGTAAGAGGGAAAGAGGAAGAAATAAAGAGAGAGAGAGAGACTGGAGAACAGCGTGAAGCACAGAAGCCACGAACTTTTGAACGATCAGCATCGAGAGGAGGAAGGGCGAGGCTAAGCCGAGCTAAGAATGCGGGGGAGAGAGCGAACACAGCAAGCGGCGTGGAGAGTAGGGCACGGATGGTGAACAGCTGCCAGTGCCTATGGTGGCCGTTTTGTGTGAACGTGCCCCCATAACCCCCATACTCCCCCTTTCGGCCATTCCCTCTCGTTCCCGTTCGCTCCCGCAGCAATGGTTGCCGTAAGCCCTCGTGTATACAGTCATCCATCTATCCCTGGCCTGTGCGCTCTCCCCGGTTGCAAAGAATAAAGGCGCGCTCGCGACCCGCCCCTGCAACTGTACAAGCTTGTTCTCTCCCTCGCTAATCTACGTGTCCGATCGAGCCGAAAATTCTCTCCCCGAGGACCACGTTTCCTCCAGAACCTTTTCCATACTGGCCCCATACAACGCTTGCACGTTCGCATTCGAAAACTTCACGTCTAAATATTATTTTATTTATTATTTCTTATTCAGGGCTCTTTCACGTGTCGATGCCCCTCTAAAAGTATTTCCATGTTTCTCTCAATGTCCATTCCTTGCTCGCTAATATATTCATTTATTGTTATTTATAATTATAATTATTTAAAATATAATTATAATTATAAATCAGTATTATTTTTTTTATATAAGTAGTCTTGTATCTTTCACTTTTTTTTCCTTTGTAAATACTTATTTAAAAAGAGCTTCTGCCCGTCTATAATAAATAATAATAATAACAAATAAATGTAGTAAGAAAACACATTCTTAGTTTACTACCGGATTTGTTAACTGTATCAGACACGATACAATTCGGTGTTAAGTAAACAGTTACAGTAATCGATTAAAGTGAAAATTAAAAGATGGTTATGGTTTTCATTGGCTACACGAGGGTTAAGTTTATTCGAGTGTAGGTAGTACTTGAAGAATACCCACGCGCGGTTCGATTTCTCGTCGGCCAGGGTTTGTCAACGTGTGGGCATCGAGACTGTTACCGGAAAAATTTCGCCGAGACGTTTATCACTCTCGAGGATCCGAAGTCCATTGAGGCGACGCGGAGAGCGAGTCACGTAGTCGGGATACAGGGGTGGTCACGTTTATTACGCAACCCGAACACGTGGTCGGAATATATCCCGAAGAGCTGCTCGTATTTGCTCGAGCGAACATAAATCTTGCCCGAGGTCCTCGAGCCTTGACGAGACGGGCTCGCGACAGGACTCTTTCCTGGGTCGTGTTCCGAGGACTCCGATGATCGACGGACCGACCTCTCTCTCGCCCAGGCATCGAAATTCCTGCTCGAATACCTTGAATTTGCTTACTTTATCTCGCTCCTCTCCTCTCTCTCTCTCCTTTAACCTTCAGAAGATCTCTAGGGAATTTAAAACTGGAGAACCAGAGAAATGAATAAGGCAGAAGTTAATTATTTAAATTTATTAATAACTTATAACATTGTAAATATAATGATATTAGTAACAATTTTTGAAATAAATTCCTTGATCTTTCTTCTATTTGATTGAGAATGATCGTATTGTCGAAATTCTATTTTTCTTTGTCGTACACGTTGCTATTTAAAATCGTAGCGCATCATGTAATATTCGAAATTGTTCAAAAAGAAACATTTCAATAGGGAGCTATCTATCTTCCTCTCAAAAATACGCTGTTCCCCCACTTTTCCGCCCGGTCACGTGATTCTGACAGAGAGGGGGTAATTTTTTTCTCCTGATCTACTGGGAAGAAGAAACGATCTTTGTGGAAGAAAAGCTGTTTCTTTTCTTAGTGTTCCTCTGCTCCGAACAAAATTCTGCTCCCTTTCCGGGAGCGATGCACCGAGATTAGGGGAGGGGGTTGCGAAGGTCCTCGTGACCACATTATCACGGATTTTCCTGGTTCGTGGCTCGTCAACGGGAACGTGGCTTAATCCATTATGTAGCTACTGTGTCGGCTCTTCGTGGCGGCTTTTCAAGCCCACGCTCACCACCTAACCCACCTCTTTTTCACTCCCTCTCTTTCTCCTGTTCGAGCAAACAGCGATATTACTCGACCAACAACGACCACCACTGTGAAACGCTCTCGGAAGGAACGAGGAGTAGGTAGTCCGCATTTCGTGTGCTACGGCTCACAAAGCCGGAATGGAAGCTGAATAGGGAACGAGGAGGAAATGTGATGCGCTGACCGACAATACGCGAAAACGCTGGAACAGCTTCCCTGTGAACCAGACCTAGGATAAGAACGCGAGGAAAGTGCAGATATACTACAGTAGCAGTTCTCTATCCTCGGTGAGGAATGGATCCGCGACAGAGAATCCAATCTAGATCCTCGCTCGAAATGGATCGTCGTTGCTCATCGCGTCTTTTCATTTTTCAACAATTTTCTGTTGCACCTTGTTTACGCCAAAACAATTAACCCTTCGCTGCATAGTCTATCATGTATTATACAGTTTACCAATCTGGTATACAGTAAACTAAGAATGTATTTTCTTACTGTGTTTATTTATGTCTATTTTTCTGATAATGTCGTTTTAACATTTTTTTAAAAATGTTTCTCCCTTAAATTCCTCCCTTAAATGAGGTCTGATTTTTTCCCGACTTTTCGGGTCAAACACCTCGCTTTATTTATGTCTATTTTTCTGGTAATGTTGTTTTAACTTTTTAAAAAATGTTTTTTCCTTAAATGACCTTCCTTCAATTGTTTCATCCCAATTAAAATAAAATTATGCAGTGAAGGATTAATAGTAAACCTTGCATTCCTGTTTTCAAAGCTGTTTTCTGAATTTTTTCATGGGAAACTGTTGATTCTTCGTCGTCGAGATTTTTCGAAGATCACTTGCGATTTTGAAATCTGATTTTTTCCCCTACTTTTCGGGTCAAACACCTCGCCGCGCGAGGCTGTGGCGAGGCGTCGACCGTGGGACGGCTTGTTGGCTGGTTTCCTTCTATCTTTCTTTTCCCTCAATTTCCAACGTTCTCGCGAATGAATAAATGACCGGTGGACAGCGGACGATTCAACTCGAGCACAATGCCGCGATTACGGAGCGACGCGGTCGCGCCTTTGTGGCCGTTTTAACTCGATCAACTCGGCGAGGCGAGGCGAAACGTGTGCGTTAAGATTAGACATTAGACCCTCGACTACGTCTGCCTCGGCCGTGAACGTCTTTTCAGGGTGATCCACGTCACCCTAAAATAGTTGTCGCGCACGCAGCTCTCAAGGTGAAGGTTGGTGTTCTGGAGGGTGACGCGCCGACAGATTGAAGTTCTCGTCGAAGGGGTGACTCGCCTCGAAAAATCGATTCCGCTTTCTCTCTCTCACCGTCAACCCGATAAATACACACATGCACACGGTCTTTCCGATTCAGGAATCACGACCGATTGCAATTCACTCACAAATTTCACGTCACTTGTCAAAAACATTCGGAATGTATAGGTCATTGTTAGACTGCGGATGTTTATGGAATTTTTGCCAACGAATTTTAAGAATGTGGAATAAAATGGAATCTTATTTTCCGTGTTAGTGGTCTTCTTATCGCGCAGTGTCTAAAATAAATGAATTCTCGTCGTTCTTGTAAGATAACCACGCGCCTGTTAATTTTACAGTTTTATATTTATTGTATAATTTTCCTTTGAAATAATACGAAGATAGCTTATTATCGATGTAAAGAAATTTCTATTTTCGGTGTAATTGTAATAAGTAGACGCATTTTTAGAAACTCGAAACAAATGAAATCTTATTTGCCGTGTTGGGAGTCGTTTTAGATAAGAAATAAATTAAAGTGGTAATAAATTCTGTCACGTTTTGTATCATAGCATTTATTTAAAATTTTCGAAAGCCACGATTGTTTTCTATTTTATAAATTTGTCGGATATCTCGATAATTTAATAGTTCACGGTACAGCGAAAACTTTTCGAAGAGCTACTGCTGGTCCACGCGAAAATTCACTATCTGTTTTCTGCGGTTCCAATGCTTTGTGCGGCATAATAATCGAACAATAGTTGGTCGACTCACGGAGATTGACCGGGCGCAGAAAAAGATCTAGAAACACTGATGCCATCGTCGGCAGTTCGCCGAGTCCGGAAGCGGGGAGACCGTGTAAAATACGGGGAGTATCCAGCCAACTAGAGAAAAACAGAGACGGCCAACAATAAAATGGACAAAAAAGAAAACGGCTCTATGGTAGCAAGCAGCAGAAGTTTGAAATGTTGCGCGTTTACGAGCACACAGAGGATACACATTAGGCGTGTCCCCCCTGAACCCCATAGTCAACCGAGCATGGCGAAACCGGAACTTGAATATATCAGGCTCGGTGCCATTTAACTTCCATCCCGGCGCAGAAGCCAGTCGAACGTAGCCGCCGTGAAATGGAAATCCGCCCGCAGACCTCGGGGCGCGCCGGACAATTTCTATCGACGGCCATTTTCAGCCTTGGTGCCGGACCGTGCACGAACAATTACAAAATTTTTCCCGTTTTCAATTCGTTTTATCTATTTCGGTCCGTGTTTTCAATTTTTCTTTCATTTTTCGATCGATTCACCTGTTCTCATTCTCTTCTTTTCCAATGAATAGAGAAAACCAGAGGTACCCAGATAAAAGTTACCCCCTTTCTGTCAACATCGGATCAATCACGTGACCAGGCCGTGGGTTAAGCGGTGGGGAGTAGCGTCGTGGAAGGGGAAAGTAGAGTGGGGACACAGACTTAACGCTTTAGTGCCTAAAGGTACTTAAAAGTCTTGCCGTTATTTATCGAGTTCTTTTTTAAATTATATATTTTGTTTAGTATCATTTTCCGAATAAACTTTTTTGTTTTTAATTACTGACGGTAGTTATAAGTACCTTTCTTTTTTAAAACACCTGAAAATAATGATTAAATTAAATAATGATTTAAATTTAATTTTTTTAGTTAAATACAAATTTGGGCACCGAAGGGTTAAAGTTCGCTTCCATTTTGGAAAGGCCTTTTAATTTTTGTAAGCTTCTTTGCAAGGGGAGGATTATTACTAGATATATTTAAACTAAAATTCTTGAATTAAAACTCTGGATTTTTCAATTATAATTGAATTAAGAACGATCGAGATCGAATTAAGAATGATCGAGTGCTCCTCGTCTTCGGTGTCTCACAGTCGCAGTGCCACAATTTTCCAACTTTCATTCTCTGTCGAGCAGCACCGTTCGGATCGGATTTGTCGATTTTGTGGCAGCGCACGAGCGAAATACCTCTTTTTACCGATCACGCTCGAGTCGTGGGGTGGTCTCAGGCTCGATTCACTTCTGCATCGAGTGTTCCTCGTTCGTCTTCGGCGTCGACCTTGCAGTCGCTGCACCGCCGTGTTCGCAACCTTAACCTTAACCTCGAGCGCCGACTGCGCACGGTGGCACGCGCTCGCGCGCCTACACTATTTTAAGGCCGCGTTTCTGCGAGCCGACTCCGAGAAACCTCGCATCCTCCCAACGGGATCGCGGTATACCGTTTCGCGTAACGTTTCGCTCAAAATCCGTGACTTTTGCCAATTTCGCTCTACCCCTTTCGACGCGGGGACGTCGCACAGTGGGCTATTTGCCTCGTAAAGGTGGAAAAAAGTCGAAATATACAAAAAGCGTTCATTCACTGGTGCAGAGTTGCCGTAATTAATAATTCTGTAAGACTTTGCACAATTACAAAATTTGGTTGACGATTCTGTAAAATAGTGCAAAAAGAATTAGTCTGAAATTTGCACAGATGAAAGATTTCTAACTAACTTAAGAGTAGTAACTTCCGAAGAGTCTCTCTCCCGATGGAAACGAATAGTGAGAATTTAAAGATGTCTCAAAATATATATTTTCTTATTAAAAAGTTTCGTGATCTGCATATATAGTGATTTTTCGAAGGGATTTTTAAAAAATCGACACGATAATCCGAAACATGCAGCGATAAGCAAACAAACAGAAACATTGATGTTCCTGGTGGTGTCCGAGGATATGAAAAACATTCTGGAGCACTCACCGGTAGATTGGTGGTCGCGACCAGGAAGTGGTTCGAGATTTCGAGTAGACTCATGGAAACACGAGGAAAGAAGGCCTTCCTGGCTCTCTTCCTTCTTTGCCTACCTGTGCCAGCGAGGATTATGCATATTCGTGGCTCAAAGGACCGTCAGGGCCAGCGATTCGAGCAGCAACCTTGCGAGCAACCTACCGGCAGGTATAGAGCGAGAGAGAAAGAGCGAAACAAGTCGATACCGATGCCGGGATAACCGGTTCCCCGCGATGTACGTTTGTCGAAACGCCTTAATTACCAGGACCTCTGCACGTCCTTTCGCCGTTCTTTCTCGATCCTTTGAGTCTCGCAGGACCGTACCGATGGATCCCCTGGCTGGATCTCCAAAAGCCTGGAGAGGAGGGATATTTTTGCTTCTCGCTAGAGTCCTTCCTGGTTGAAGACAACAATTTATTTATTACCTTAATATTTTCGATCGAAATAAAAAAAATCCTTCAAGATAACAACCTCATAAATGAGAAACGTGAATGACAATATCTTATTTTAACAGTGATACAATCGAGAAACTTAAAATTCGTAGACAGAGTGTTGGATGATCATTTACTTTATGACAAATAGCTGACTAAGAATGTTTTCGACAGTGAACCTCGACCGGTCGCAAAAGAATACATTGGATACAGAAAATTTCGTTTGTTTGATGCCACTGCTGAAAGTCAGACATTTCCTATGCGACAACCTAAGAGAATCACGTCGAATGTGGTTTGTTATCACAACGGAAGAAACGATTATTCGATAAGCGGTGATAAGACGGTCGATATTTCGCGAATTTCCTTCTCGAAGACCTGAGGGTTTCATCCTCGAGTGCACCGATCGAATCGCTGACATTATAGTCCAGGGTCCAGCGTTCATGATCAAGCCATAAATGTTGTAGGACAAATATTTTTTCGAATAATTTAGATAATTATCTTGAGATTTAACAAAAAAAGAACTCAGTTAGTAATAAATTTTTGAGAAGCGTCAAATCGATATATTTCATCTCTGCTACCCCTGTTAGCTACCACGATCGAGAATTTTTAAGAGAAAAAGTTGGGCATCTCATGAAAATGCAGCTACTCACTGAACAATTAGCTTGATAGTAATCAATTGTAAAAATGTACGCTGGAACCTGGACTATTATGCTTCGGGGAGAGCGGAGATACTGCGATTAAACGTCGAACGGGTTCCAGCGACGAGCGGTTTACCGTTTTCTCGCGAACCGATCTACTATACTACCGCACAAAGCCGATCCCCTTCTCTTGAGAGTTTCCTCTCGCTCCATCGACCGTGTACGTGTCATAGAAAACGGCTGGGGCCCGATGCTGTCTCTCTTTCTCGACACCGACCGGTCTATTCACGTGGAGAGAGACCGGCAAAGATTATCGGTCGTCAGTCGTATGACTCACTCGAATAGCGGCCGGCTATAGAATCGGCCAGCGGAACGAGCTGCCGCGATAATCCGCTCGTCTATCAACCGGCGAAATATTCGCTTTTTCCGCGAACAACGCGCGCGGCTAGTTTCTTATCCCAGCCAGGCAACAGTTGCTCCCAACAACGGACGAAATCGACTACCATACGTTTCAACGATACTCCCGCGAACGTTTCTCGATCGGTTTAACGCCACTTCGAGCTTTTCTCAGCCCAATTCGACCGTTACGGAACGCGATGAGAATTTATTCGGTTGTCACGAACGAAATGCCCGATTTTCTCGATAGAAAAGCGGACGCTGCGAATTCCGATGAGGAAAGTTATTTATTTTCGAGTAAACAACAAACTGTATAATTTCATTTAAAACAACAGGGTCTTTTCCGTATCTCCTTGACCATCTATAAAAATCTTCGGAAGCAAGGTGACCCGTTTCCAATGGCCTCAGCCTGTGTACAGAGTGAGGTTACATACAAATGAAATATCTCCGTTGTTTTTAGTAACACGAAAAAATGTTTCAGGAAGAGAATGTGTAATTCAGTGAGGCAATTATTGTGTTTCTCTCTCGGTCATAATTCCACGATATTTCAAGGTTATCGTTCGTTTTGTTTTTTAATGGAACGATGTTACTTTGATTAGCGAAACATTATAGCTGTTAAAGAGACAATTAATAAATTAATAAATTCAACCGTACTCTGCTAGGGGCCTCGACATGCACGAAAATTCGTGTAACTTGAAAGGAACGACTAAAAGATTAATTACCAAACCAATAAGCATATTTAAATAGTCACAATCATCTTTAGAATAATTAGAAAATTAAACGACTATCGTCCTCGGAAATTATCAATGGATCCAGAGGCAGAGCATGGGAAAATCGGCTAACCCGAGGGAAAGGAGAGCTCGCAGGAATAATTAATGGTCCTAGACCCTAGCCACGGACAGGGTCGAGCCGATTTTTCAGGGTCACGGGTGTCGTGAACGATGGACGGAGCGTGACGTTGCTCTCCGGACATCCTCCTCGCGAAAAAACCGCTCGCGGATTCCGGGCCTGTTTGTCGCGAACTGAAGCCTAGACCTATCTCAACGTAGGTCACGGAGGCCAAAGAAACAGCCGGACGCAGTCACGGGGTACCTCCTTGAAGGAATCGCTGCACCGGTGAACCGTTCAACGTTCGGTGAACATCGCTCTAGATTCGACGAGGCTCGATTGAACCGCGAGCGGACAGCTTTGTTTGACCTATGATAAAATCGTCCAGAAAGATTAGCCATTGGATCTACTAGAAGTCTAGGCAACCTGGTTTTAGAACTTGCTAGGATAAAATGGATGTCCAAGCAAACTGGCCATTGGATTCATTTGGATACAATCATCTGGTCATTGGACCTATAATAAAATCATTCGAGCTTTCAAGTCGTTGTCCAGTCGCAGTTGCAGATGAGCACCGTTGCCTCGCAGCGAGCCAAGAGAAAGAAAAGAGTGTTCCACCAGAGCAGGAAGTATCGAATTAACGCGAGATCTCGCGGCTGGAAGCTCGAGGGGCTTAACCTCTGGACCGAGCGCATCTTCAGCCTTCCTTTCGTCAGTTTTCTGGCATCGTTACGCTTTACGGCTTACGGAGCTGATTCGGCCTTGCAACCTAACCGAACCGTTCGACAGGTTCATCTTCTTTTTAAATAGCATATTTTGCCCTGTGGAGCCATAGAGCCACGCCTACTTTACTCAGAGAGATAGATAGGGCGATGGGATCAGTCTTTGCTGATCACCTGGTTGCTTCCGGAGTTTTATTGAGAGGTATAAGAGAATAGGAGAGATTGCCCTACGGACCTTTACCCTGGTTCCATCGAAAACGAAGCCATGCTCATTGTGCAGAAACAGGTAGGAACTAGAGTAGGCGATTTTATAGTGCTTTCTTGAAGCACTTGGGCATTGGCCTTTAATCGGAGCAGCGAAGTCACGCCCACTCGGGTTACTCGAAAACGACGTCGAATTTTGGAAGTTACAGCGAACGAAGAGGGGTCGCTTCGATTCTAATGGACTCAGTGGACCATCTTCGGAAACAGTTTCTTCAGGGATTTGGTAATCACGAATTCTCCTCGTTCGTGTGCGTGGAATTGTACGTGCAATTTTGTTGCGAAGCTTCGCTGATTCTCCGACCTCTCTTTACGCTTATCGGCGCTCAAATGCACCTTTATCGCCCGAGAGCACCTTTATCGTTGCTCATCGATCCCGATTAAAAATTGATTGCGGATAGATTACGAATCCGGTCCATCCCCGACTACCAGTATCGTGTGTCTGTGTCTGAACGAAAGTCACTCTCGTTATTTAGTTAACGTTTGGAAACGATGCTTCCTCCTCGGCTCGCGGATAACGGTAATCGTTATCGAATAATATCGAGTTGCAACATCTTTCGCGGCCGCGGCGTTGAGTAACGCTCGTTCCTCGTTACTCATCTATGAGTATATATTTATTTATCCGCACACACTACTGCTTATTTCCATGTGCCATCTGTATCTCGGTGGCGGATCTGTGTTTGCACTTGAAAATTTTTGCGATGATGTCACAATCCGAGGAGTAGATTATATATATATATTTTTTAATTATAATCCTCTAATCCCCTGGTCTCGTTGCAATTTTTCCTTGCAAATAATGATCTTGTTTGAATTTATTATTTTGTACCGTTCTTGTAAGACATTCAATTCGCGAAGGACAATTTTTTCGAAGATAATGTATATGTTCTTGCATATTCTTGTATACTCTGGTATTTTCTGGCATATTCTAGTATGTTTTAGTATATTCTCGTACATTGTAGTATTTTAGAGCCTTCAATAAATATATAAGGCTGAAGTTAATTATTTAAATTTATTAATAACGTATAACATCGTAAATATAATGATATTAGTAACAATTTTTTGAAATCAATTCTTTGATCTTTCTTCCATGAAAAAAATCTATCGATTAAACATTTCCTATTTTGTTAGACACAAAATGATAATCGGTATTGATTTTTTCATTGAATCTTTGCAAAATTATAAAATGCAACTACGTCTATAATAAATAATAATAATAATGCGACTTCAATGTTCGAAGGATGCGTGGGTGTCGATTCCGTGTTCAGACAATCGAATTATTCTCGGAGCTTCTGGTTGTGAATTGTCAAACCGGTCTCGAGGCTTTTTGGAATCGAGTTTTCAGACGAATATTGGACGTTCCACCTGGACTTTCCTCGCGGAAGAAATGCGACTTGAATGTCCGACGGACGCGTGGGCGTCGACTCTGTTTTGAGACGATCGAATCGTTCTCGGAGTCTCTGGTTGTCGACAGTCTCTCGACAGTTTGTCAAATCGGTCTCGAGGTTTTTTGGATACCGGTGCAACAGGTTTTTGGATCGAATATACGGACACGCGGCTCGTGTACGCACAAGCGTGTAACAGGCCGCGTGTACAGGCTCTCAGTCCCTCGTAGCGCATCTGGCCGCGCAGATTCAAGGCCGGACAATCAACTTCGCGTGGAAGAGGGACCTCTCCTCTCCGACGTATGCACCCGGTGCATACGTACACGATCCTCTCGTATGATACCCAAGGACAAACTGTTCCCCCGATGGCGTTATTTATAATTCTTATATCTCGCTGGAAACCCGAAGACACCTCGTCTTCGAGGCAACGGCGATCCTGCCGACATCTCGCAGAATTCACGAAATGAACCCCTGCCTCGATGTTCCATGCTTCAGTCTCTTTTTCGGCTGTATAGAAAGAGAATAAGGTGTGTCTCCCAAACAATAATGATTAAGTTTTCTTAGCAGCACGAGCCATTTCGCAGTCAGGCTAGTCGCAGAATAATTTTAACAAATGAAATAACGTGGTTACACTGGCATATGTACTCTTAGTAATGTGTCAAGAATTATTATTCAAAAAAATTCAGTAAAATTTGTTCAAAAAAATTCATGTAATCTTGTGTGATACAAATTAGTAAAACCAGGAAACACATGCACATAATTCATATAATCCTTTGTAATTAAAAGTAGTGAAAAATCGATTTATATTGCAATGTAATAGAAATCGGTAAGAAAATTAGTTAAAGATTCGTATTATCCACGTAAATTATCAATGTAATCAAAATTAGTACAAAGAATTCGTGTAATTCGATGTGATAAAGATTAGTAAATATTTAGCAAAATTAGTACAAAGAATTTGAGTAGTTCGATGTAATAAAGATTAGTAAGTATTTAGTAAAATCGATAGAAAACCGATGTAATGCATTGTGATAAAAATTAGTGGAAGATTTTGTGAAATTTGTTAAGAATTTAGCAAGATTGGTAACAGAAAAATTAGAACAGCTCTCGGATGTTCGGATAAGCAGCGGCGGAACGGGTCGATTTTGCCAGGGAAATGTTCGTGTTCCGGCGCGGTGCGTCGTTCGGAGGAGTGTCCGTCTTTTTCGCAGTTGCGCGTCTCCTCGCGAGCAGACTTTACGACGACCATTCATCCCGTCGCTGCTACTTAAAATGCAAATATGCACGGGAGCGAGTGTTGTCTGAGGATGATAATGCGAGCCGAGCAAACCTTGCCGCCCGTCCCGCCGACGTCGTGCCACTCGACCATGTTCCACAGTTTTCATAGTCCTCGCAAATAGCGCGGAACAAGAGAACCGCAAGCTAGTCGATCGGCGAAATCTTCCCGAAGTTTCGCCTCGATACACCCTGTGTGTTCCGGCACACTCGGGCTTCGGTATCGCGTTACCTCAAAGATGGCCGACGGGTCCGGAGAATACCTTTTTTTCGGTCCTTATAGCGACGCAGTTTTTCGGACACAATTGCTTTTTTTACCACTTTGTTTGCCCGAAGAGAAATACAACGAGAAAATATTGAGGTGTACAACAGACTTTGAATTTTCATGCATTTATAAAGAATTTTATTGTTCTTGAACGTGAAAAGACTATTAAGAGATGAATTAAATTTTTACTCAACTACCGCTCCCCGCAAATCGATGCAGAATATTTTTATTTTGCATAAAGATGCACATTTATATTTAATTATCTTTAATTTAATTGTATCTTGCACAAGCACGTGTTTTCATTGGTATATTTACCTTGTTCGTAAAAATGATTTTTGCAAAACTTTTATTAATTGTAAAATAGTCGAAGAATTTTTATTGAATTTATACGTAAAAAGAAAAAAACATTTTCGCCAACAAGCATCGCAGTCTGTTCCATCGACGCGAGGTTTCCGCGATACAGATTTATGGCGCGTTCCTGGTTCGGGCCGAGATCTGCCGGAACGAGGGTGAAGGGTTGCGAGATTCGACAAAATGGGTCAATAAACGTCGGGTTGGAAGTAGGTTCGGGGGTGGTTTGAAGTTGGCGTAAAAGTTGCTTTATCGTCGATGGAAGATTTCCGGCGACGTTAACGGTAGAAATAGGTAAAGTTTCGAGGAGTCTGGTGACTCTGGGCGTTAATGAGTCAGCCTGGGGGTGATTGTTTGAGGAAACCGGGGGTTCTAGCATGAGGGGGCCATTCTAGCGTGGCCATCGTCTTGTCTAGTATCTCCCCTTTTCAGGCAGCAACTGCCTCTCTCTCCCTCCCTCTCTGTGGTGTGTCCCTCCGTGTTTCTGCAGCGCGTGTAGAAGCTTCGAGGTAGTTCGTGTCTGTCGGCTTAGAATATCGCGGGGGTGGCTCCCATCGGAAAGAAAGCCAGATCAAGAGAGATAGAGGGAGAGAGGGAGAGGCAGCGAGAGACCCCCATGAATCATCCGACGGTGTACACAATCAATACCAAAGCGGCGACGACCGACCCTCTCTCGTCGAGTGCCACCGTCGAAGCGGTTGGAAGCGTAGCTCGCCTGCGAATCAGTGAACGCGGGGGTGGACGACCACGTCCTGCCGCGATGTACAGCGCCGACCGACTGCCTGGCTATCTGTCCTTGCGAATTTTCGAGTTTCCTGGAACCGAATCGATACTTCGATCGGGACGGGTCCCCTTGCACAAAATTTCACTCGAACGGAATGAACGCGCCACGCTCTTGAAATACCCGAAGAAAATTCTCCATCGTCGAACAAGCGCACCCCTAGAAATAATTCCTCCCACTCGAGATTCCCTCCGGAATGATTTCCAGCGGTGGAAATCGGAAGCCGAAAATCTGACATTTGCCTCTCCGAACAATACAAATTTAGATTAATTAATCCAATCGTGCACTATTTATAACAGTATTGATTTTTTCATTGAATCATTGCAAATTTTCAAATGCACCTACTCAGGATTGTATGATAATATCTATAGATTGTACCAGTATTATTATATCTTGTTAGATAAGTCGCTTTCTCAATTTTTTCTTTTCTTTGTAAATACTTACGTAAAAAGGGCTTCTGCCCGTCTATAATAAATTTAGATACTCGAAATTTCCGAATAAATGATTCTCACGTATATTCACATATAAGACCTGTTATTGATGCACTCTTGAACGGCGCTGCAAGCCATCGAGGAAAGATCGCCGACGCTCTTGAGATTTCGATCGATTAGTCAGAGAGTATTGCGTTCGAACACGCCTTAGTTTTCTCTTCTTTCTATAGATAAAAGCGCGCGAGTTTCTTATCAGTCCGGTCGGTGGGTGGATGTTGTCTTGACGGGGTCACGGGCCGGATATCGCCGAACGATTCCGCGATAAACGTTCTCCGTGCTGTTCGAAGGAAAGGCCGTGCTCATTTATTGCACTTCGAACGGCCCCGCGGGCTAAAGTAAACTCCGGAAGGCGTCCTCGGCGAGTTCGTCGACTGCGGTTTCTCTACACGTTTCTCTCAGAAATAGACCTGGACGTGTGGCGAGTCTCCGTTTCCTCGGGCTCAACGTCGAAATGATTTTTCTTGGTCGGCTTTTTATTATCCGCGTTTCGTCGAACGTTCATCTCCTAATCTTGTTTGAGTTTTCCTGCCGGGGCTCTTATCGATATTCCGAACTCGTCGGCGCGCGACGAAGTCCGTTAACGAGTCGAACGCCGCGGGTAAAAGTGGTGAATGGTCGCGCGCTTCCGCCTAGAGATCGGTTCATCCAGTTCGCCCATCAACCACGGCGAGCTAATCGACCCGAGATTGACGTAGAATGGATTAAACGACCCGACAAAACGTAATTCCGACCGCCATTCAGTTTCACTTACGTGCCAAAACGCCGAGCCGCCAGCCGTTGCGTGTTCCTCTTCAGAGAGGGCCGACACGATCCATCCACCACGCTTGCAAACGTGACCTGTTAACACCGTGTGTCGATCTTCCACCTCTCTACTTACCGCGGAACTAGCCAACCTCTTTTTCTAACCTTGCTTTCACGGACCCAGGGAACCCCTCTAACGAAATTGAGAGCCACGAAGCCACGCCCACCCTGAACGGGGCAGGAAGAAGACAATCTTCTAGCTTTTCCTGCTCAGTTTTGCTCTCGTTCTATAAAAACCGAGAGCGGCCAAGCCACGCCCAATGCACGCGAAAGGGTAAGATGAAGGGTATTCTTTTCCATCGACTTAACCTTACTTTTGTAGATCCAAAAATTTTTAATATTCTACGTCAGCCACGCCTATTCCGTGCGGAAAGGGTAAGATGGGCGTCTCCAGGCTTTTTCTCGGCCGCCGTTTGCTCCGAGGAAAGTTGAAGGGCCGTCAGAAGAGGAGAGATAGGGAGCGATGCGAATTTATCACGGGGAAAATGAACGATAGAGAGTCGAGGTCGAGCTCTCGTGGCGATAATTGCGGGCGACAGAGAGGGCGCGGGTGAAAGTTATGTTTCCGGGCTTCCCGAAACGGTTCCCTTTCACGCGACCCCCACCCCCCGTGACAAATAATTGACCCGTCGCACGTGAACCCGCGCGCGTTCGCCGGTGACTTTCGGCCATCGGTGTGTGTCTAGCGTAATTACGGAAACGACAGTTTTTCACCGGGGAAGAGTTACGGCCTCGTTAAAAGCGGTAGCCATCCGGCTTAGAACTCATATTTCCGGGTTTAACGAGCAATCAGCTTGGCCGGTGCGAGAGCCCACGGTCTCTCACGGTCTCCCGTCGAGTTCCGTTAAATGCTTCTTCAGGTTTTCTTGCCCGGGCTCGCTTAATAGAAAACCATATGCGTGCATTTCGCGTGTTTCCGCTGCCATTTTGGGTTTCCACTCGGGCCAGGTTTCAGACTCGCCCCTGTTCGACGAATCAAATCAGCATCGAGGTACCCGACCGACCCGGCCCGACACGTCGCGAAGCCTAATTAGAACTTAATTGCTAGGACGTCGGTGATTTACCGTCTTGCTGGAACAACGACAACCTCGGGGCCCACCGGGGCACAATGGCCGTATCATTAGCCTTTTAAGCGAGCCCCAGCGAGTCCCCGTGCAAATTAGGTGCAACACCTGGACGGGAATCGGGCTCGCGACAACGCTGCATGCCACGTTTCGATCGAGACATTTTTTTATCGTTAAATTTTTATGGGGAAGCATAGTTTGATGTCGGGTGCCACGAGGCCACGCCTACTAGTTTTTCATCCCAAAGTTTCAAAGGTGATGGGTTCTTAGGGGCCAGCTCGGTTCGATTCTAGGGCCACTTGACCACGCCCATTGACAACAATACGGATTTTCCGGCGGTTCCGAGCGGATTGCACGCGAAAATAATTTCGGGCGCCAGTCGTCCAGAGTTCCGACGGATGCGAGGGCTCTCCCGACGACCTCTCTTCTTTGATTCGGAAGTGGAGGTTTAACCGTATGAAATGACGGGTCAGCCGGGTCCAGTTGGGTGGCACGATTCGTGGGTGCGTGGACCGTGATCGCGTTTAAGGCCGCCGGAACCGGCGTCGAATAATATAATATTAGCGGTATGGTTGGCCGCTTTGAAATCACGAAGGTCTCCTCTTCGGACCAGGGACCAATCCGTAATTTACTCGGCCGACTCAATGGAACGATTCTCCGGATCGTCCCGGATTGGGATATGGGTAATTACGATGCGACCCGTTCCGTTTCCTCTTGCCCGATTCACGATGCGCGCGGCGAACACCGTCAAAATGAATTCTCTCACCCCGGAAAACGACCTTGACAATTTCCACCCTGGCTGGAAACCGTTGTGAAAATAACCTCTTCACAACTGGCACACTAACATCGTAGAAGGTACTCGATATTGCTCCATGAATTCAAAATTAAGTACAAACAACCCCTTAAAATTGAATCAACTTAGTACGATATATCGATCGTGAATTTTGACTTTTTTAATATATTTTCTAATTTTAAAATGAACCTTGAGGGACCTATCAGGAATTGCAAGCTTCCATCTTTAATTTGAGCCCTCGATACTTTCGAAAATTCTTACGGGAACGTATCTTAGAATTTCCTAAACGACCCCTTAAGGAACGTGGGAACTATGCAAATTTCGCGGACTTGCCAGGAGTTCTGTAATTCATTCGATCGACGATTAGAGTGTTCACGCTTGTCCACCGGTTTTTCGCAAGGAACTGGCCGCGGAAGTTGCGAAATTCGTGGAAAAGGTTGCGCGAAGGCGCGGTGTCCGGGTTCGGAACGATAAAGCGCTGCGATAAAGTAGCCCGGACAAATAGTATCGCGCTCGGCTTACCGTGACACGGGTAAATATTTGCAGTCGGAATGGCCGATCGAGAGAGCTTTGCAGAAAATGCCTGGTGAATTTCTAGCAGGCCGTTTTGCCGCCGCCGCCGCCGCCGCTCTCTGTCCCGGCCCGGGCTCACTGTGTGTACACCGATTCGAAAGCCGCTCGTTACCGGTGCGCGTCGCTTTTTACGCTGCAACGAACCTCTCCGCTCGTTCCAGACCGGGAATTTTAAATAACAACAGTGATAATGATCACGCTGTTTTATCGGACGACGCGTGTGGATCGATGAAAGCTCGAGATTCGACCCGTGTCGAATTACGCTCTGTTCTACAAATTTTACGCTTCTCGCACTTCCGACTTGGAACTGCTGCGCGGAACAGTTTCATTTTTTATTTGCGACACTTTTTTATTCCAACAATTTTTATTTTATCGTCTGACCGCGTGCTTTGCGTTTTATCTTATGGTTGCAGTTATTGGAATATGGGTAGAGTAACTGCACCAGTGAATGAACATTTAAGAAATTGTTCAGGAAGATATTTTATTTAAAAAAAGAATATGTGAATTAAAGGAATCTCATATATGCCAAATGGCTCCCTATACTTCATTTGTCAAAAATAAATGAACACAAATAAAATGAAATTACTATTATTTTTCTTTATTAAACGTTAAATAAAAAATGTAAAAAATACCAGTCAATGGACACTACTAGTAATTATTGATAATAATTGTTATTAATATTGACGGTTGTTGCGTTGTGTGGCGTTGCACAACTGTAATTCATGCTCCAGCATGGTCTCGCAAATTACCTGTAAAAACTACCTACCCAAATTACCTTCTTTGAACATTTATGAAGACTACTGCGGGGCCATTACCGTGCCCCACAGGGCATTTCTACGGGCTCAGAGCCGTAGATCGTTTTCCGACGTGGTCAATTATTATTTGATGTACTATATCGACGAATTAACTGTGTCTAGACTTGCATGAATCTATTGTAGTGAGTTACCTGTCGAACAGCTTCTTCTGTTCACCGATGAATCAATTGTAGTTTAGTTCCCTATCAGCGTTTAATTGGCGCAAACTGCGGCGATTGATACGGCCGTTCACCGAGCAAACTGTTAGCACGCGCTATCCTCTCTCTCTCACTGTGTGTCTCTGTCTTTATCTGTTGCTAGATCGGATTCTCAAGTGCGTACGATCGCGACATTCTTCGAGTACGTTCGCACACACGAACATTGTCGTAGTCGGCGTCGAAGGTGGAGCTTCCGTTTCCGGCAACGAACGTGCCGTATACGAGAATCGACACGTTCGAAAGCGTGTGTTCCTCGGACGTGTCCACTCGGGGGAAGTTCGTTGTTATTCCGTGGTATTTTCGGAAGCAACCGTTCCGATCCTTTGCAACGATTGCGCGAGCTAGCCCGATCATCTCGGAAATTCTTTAAACTATGTACATCGCAAGGAAGCCATTCCTAGCACTTTACCGTTGAACGTAATATTACCATATCACGAAGTAAAATAATATATAGTATTTTATCCATAAATGTCCCAAAAAGTCAGACCTGTAAATGTCCCAGATATATCCCCACTACTGCGGGATGTATCTCCTTGAGGGAAAGTGAAGCTCGAGAGGCCTCGATATATCGGTGAACCCGCCTAATCAGAATTTACAACTTTTCTATTTTCCATTATTTTTTATGGGACTTCGATGAACATATTTGTGGCATTTTTCTAATAAAAATCATATCAAATATGATATAATTCCGATGATACTTAGTTGTGTAATAGAAAATTAAAGTTTCGGCCGAAAGGAAGGACTCTTTCTTTCCCATACGCCCGAAACTTTAATTGTATATTACACAAGTAAATATCGTCGGAATTATATCATGTTTGGTA
Source organism: Lasioglossum vierecki (assembly GCA_028455595.1). NCBI lineage: Eukaryota > Metazoa > Arthropoda > Insecta > Hymenoptera > Halictidae > Lasioglossum > Lasioglossum vierecki. The sequence continues at coordinate 17,883,715 of CM052337.1, forward strand.
TGATTTTAATTATAAAAATGCCACAAATATGGTCATCGCAGTTCCATAAAAAAATAATGAAGAACAAAGAAGTTGGAAATTAGGATTAGCTATGAGAGATAAGGAAATATTGTTTTAAGTTTTCTCCAATATTTTATCCCTTCAATAAACCACAAATACTAACCTTCTTTCAATTTTTTCAATCGAAATTTAAAAAGTCATGCAGCGAAGGTTTAAAAAATTGACGTTTTGCAAGAAAAAGCAGGTTTCCGGATCAGCGTGCGATGTCGGAGAAGCATTTGCGGGGTTGTAGGATGTTCAACCGTTACCGGTCGGTGAAGTGTTAAATTTTTCTTCGGGTACGTGATTTCCATGCGGCAGAAGACGATCGTCACGAGATTCCGCGGAGAGCGTGCGCGCGATCAGCGAAACGTGTTAATCGGTCACGAGTCGGCTGCGTCGCTGGGCTTTCAGAGCGGAAACGGTTGTGGTAATAACGTCTGGTGCGAAGTATTACAGAGAAATGAAAAGGAACTGTTCTCTCCCCTCTTTGTTTGAACTGTTTCTCTCTCTCTTTCGACGAGTTTACATCCGCAGAGTAACCGATGTTACGAACAAAGCCATATCGAGATTCCAGCGACCGTAAGCATTGTCTCTTGATAACGATATCGCTCCGTGGAAAACACCGATTCGTCACTGTCCCGTTCCTAATTGGGTTAATGCGTTCCGCGGCGATTCTCTTTTCTGCGGCGCAGCTCCGAACGAATATCGCCGATTGTCGCGACGATTGTAGCCAACAAAAGGCCGTGATTCGAACGATCCGAGATAATTGACGTTAAGTAGAGCATTCGCTCGGAGAACTCTCCTCCACCCACTTCCCTCTCCCTCGATCTTCTTCCTTTCTTCGAAGACCTATCTCGTTCACTGCGATCAGGTTGTCCAGGCGAAACAATCAGTAATTCTTTTACGCACTTGGAAGCTAGGTAGCTGCTCGAACTTATGTCCCTCAACTAGAATATCCTCGGCCTCGTATGAAAACTGTCCAAGTCCATTTCTTAAAAATATTTAATTGTTATTTTCTCCGAAACGGATAGACCTTAAACAATTTTTTTTTTAGTAATTCATTGTCATCCAGTTCTGAGCCATGTATCCAATTCCAAGTCTCTAGCTCATCAGGAAGTTAGTTTAAAATATATAAAAAATACCGGTCAATGAACTCTACATTCTAGTAATTATTGGTGATAATTATTATTATTGATATTTATTAATAATTATTAATAATAATTATTAATAGTAATTATTGGCCCAAGAGTCATTATGCAGTACCCTATATAAGTTATTCATATTATCGACAAGACTATTCAAAGTGGATGAAGTTATTGAAACCACCCGGTACGTAGAGTGACTCTTCTGTTGGCAACTATGAAAATTCGAGGTTTAACTAATCGACGAGAAGATGCACGCGTGCTCGCTCGTTCCAGATCGATTTCCATTAGAATTCGAAGAAAAGCCATTACGTTCCGGTGGCCGGAAACGCACACACTCTCTCTCGGTATCGTTCGTCGAGCGGTTTTCAGCGTGAAGTGTGTGCATATCGCGCCGGTTCGATTCCGTTGTCTGCCGCGCGATGAAGCGCGTCGCCTATTAAACACTCGGCGGCAACAGGAACAACGGTCGAAGCGCTTGCGGCGCGTCGTTACGGTTTCTTCATCGTCGTCGTCGCGAGTGAGTAACTACGCTCCGGGAATTCTGCGTCTCGTTTTACGATCGCGATTCAGACGCTCCGCGAACTGCTGCACCTGTTCTATCGCAGGAATAGAGCGAACAACGGAGCAGAAAGAATCCTTACCCAAACATATTTTCATTGGAACGATACTTAAATTCAAAATTATTCATCGTAAAAATTGAAAAGAAACTTTTACCAATTGTACATCAATTTATTAATTTATTCCTTGCTAATAATTCGAACGTTAACCCACAATTTATTTTACGTACGAATACTTTTAGACATTCTTATCTTTAACCCTTTGCTGCATGACTCTTTTTTTTAATTGGTAAAATAAAAAAAGAAGGTCAGTTTTTGTGTTTTATTTAAGTGACGAATTATTGAGAAAAAATTAAACATTTTTCGAAAAATAAACGTGAATAAACATAGTAAAAAAACACATTCTTAGTGTACTATATGTATCAGATATAATACACTATGTAGCGAAGGGTTAAAAGGTACATATGAAATTTCGTAAAAATACAATATTCGTACAAAAAAGTATCCTCGAAGAGGCTACCAGTTTGTTGTCTCAGCAAACATTCCTTTGTCTTCGTTGAAGATAATACTATCGAATGAAGACATACAACGTAGAACCGAATTCTTCTCGGTAGCAAACGCCATGAGAAACAAAGAGAGAAAGAGAGAGAACGAGAGAGGAAGGGACGCTGGCGACGTAGAAGGTCGAGGTCGACGAGTCCGGAAGCACGTAATCTGGTTCTGTTTCGCGGAAAATCCTTATCCGGGCATTGTTCGACGCGCACAAAAGCGTCCTCGGCACGGTATGCAACGTAGCTGCGAGTCTGGAAATCGATAACCGATTTCCGGCGCGGCAGTGCCAGTATCGATCGACGACAAATGAGACGATCCCGAGTCTTGTGTACATTCCTCGCCGATTACCGATTCCTCGCCACGGTCTCGGATTGCCTTCTAGAGAACCGAAGAATATTCGAGCTACTGCTCCATTATTCTTCCATTTCTATTTAACAGTCTTGTGACATGTAGAATCCAGCTTCAGTGGGACTGGGGTCAACGAAGCCACGCCCACCTCCCCGCAGATCACGCCTATTTCACGAAATCAAGACTCGTCGAAGAGCAATTTTCTAAGTACATTGTAATTTTAAACGTATGGAATCCGAATGAATTCAATCTTGCCATTCTTACAAACATGTAGATTCGCATTTCAAGCACAACACGAGTAAAGTATTATTCAAAATGGCACTCGACGTGTTCGCTGCGCTTCTATGTCAAGACGATTTTGTTCACGTGAAATAGAGGCGTGGCATCGTGGCCCTGGCTTGGACGATTTTGTCCTCGTAGAATACAGGCGTCTTTGTCGTATTTTTAGTTCAAATAAATCTGTTCATGTAGAATATAGGCGTGGGTCTGTGTCCGTGACTCAAGCATCTTTGTTCTAGCAGAATAGGGGGCGGGGCTCGTGGCCCTGGCTCTGGACAACATTATACTCCACGAGTAGAGCTACAACTTCAGAACCCTGTCTCAGATGACTTTGCTCGCGTAGAATAGGGGCATGACATGGTGGCCCCGGCTTAGACTAGAAGCATCGTGTCTCTCGTGATAGAAGCGTGGCCCCGGCTTGGACGACTTTGCCCTCGTAGAATACAGGCGTCTTCATCGTATCTTTAGTTCAAATAACTCTGTTCATGTAGAATATGGGCGTGGGTCTGTGTCCGTGACTCAAGCATCTTTGTTCTCGCAAAATAGGGGGCGTGGCTCGTGGCCCTGGCTCCGGAAAAAACATTATTCTCCACGAGTAGAACCACATCCTTATATCCCTGTCTCAGATGACTTGGTTCTTGCAGAATAGGGGCGTGACACGGTGGCCCCGGCTTAGACGATTAGCTTAGACTACAATGATCGCGTCTCTCGTAAGCGTGGCCCCGGAGCCGGTGCGGTGGCCCACGGGGCAATCGACGGCCGCACACGGTGAAGTTGGGTGGCACGGTTGGAAATCGATACGATGTATCGCCGGCCGAGTGAGCGGCTGGATGTTGCACGCCGATGAAAAGCGACGGCGATGCGACTCGTTGCATTGAAGTCTCTCGAGGACAGGGGGGAGAGAGGGAGAGAGAGAGAGAGAGTGAGTTGAACGTGTGTGTCTGCCGGTCGAAATTCCGAAATTCCGGGCGCGCCGAGTTGTTATCTAACCCGACGTGTCTGCCTTGGCGGGCACGTAGAGCAGCGGCGTCGTTCCTCTCTTCGGCGTGCACCCGCCGCTTTTCGCATTAGTCACCAGGGCTAGGACAAGACAGGGAACAGGACAGGGGACAGGCACGGAGACGGGAAAGGCGAAAGGCGATTGCTCCGCTCGCCTCGCGTATAGACACGACTAGTTGTAGGCGAGCGACGCCGCGCCGTCAGGTTTCTACACACGCGTATTTTGTTCCACTCGAGCGGCCACCGTCGTCGTTGTTGCCCAAACAACCAACCATTTCCAGGTAGAATGCGCACCGGTCGCTCCGAGATTACTCGACGACAACGGCCACCAGATAATCGCCTCGTGACTACGATATATATACACCATTCCGTCTGCTCTCTCTCTCTCTCTCTCTCTCTCTCTCTCTCTCTCTCTCTCTCTCTCTGTGCAGCTTCTTCTTCGGGGGCCAGCTACTCTCGATACTCTCGGCGCCGGATGACTTTCGCGAATCGATTCGCTCCTCCCCTCCCCTTCCCGAACACCGTGTTACGGTAGGTCGTTCACCGAGCTCGCGAATCTCTCCGGTCCTGCGTACACCAATCCACCGAATTATTATTATTATCGTCATTCGATACGCATACATCCGGACCACCGCACAGCGGGGTCGCGGCACAGAAAACTCGGCGGAAACTCGAATTATCAGAATTCAAGAGGTCGTGGATTGTCCGTCGGAAAGTATTCTAATGCTCTTGTAGAATCATTGGAAAATAACGAAAGGCTGAGTGAGATCGCACGATGGCGTTCGATGATGTACGCAAATATTGAAATTAACAAAGACAAATCGCGGAGCTTCGCTAAATTATTTGCAGCACACATTTGCAGCTCTTGATGAAATTTTCCCTGGAAATTTGATAAGGGATTTCCAAATGAACATGAAAATCTGAAGGGGTTTGTTCAACTGTTGGTGTCGCAACGCTTGTGTAGAGTTTTATATCGGCGATGGTGTACAATATTTTTCGGGCAACCTGTATATCCGTCTGATCGATTCTATGCTTGGAAAACAATTCTTTTTTTACTTTATTTGACGTCGCTTTTTGAATTCTTCTATGAGAATTATTTCGCGACGGTACCTACAGTTTGGAATAAATAATATGTCTCTATATAGGTGGAATATTTATAATATTATAATGGAATATTTCTGGAGGTGCCTGCGGGTTGTTGAATTTACAAGAAAATTTTGTTCAGAGTTTTACGATTTTGGAACAGCCTGTAGAACCCTTCTCAGGCATCCTCAGTTCATAGTCTGAAGTGTCGGAGAATTTTCGGAATGCTAGAACTTCGAATAGGATGGGTAGGAAAATTGCGAACGGTTTCTGATGAAGTGACGTGTCTCTGGAAGAGTCTAAGGGTCGTTTGGTGAGTCATTCGTTTCGAATCTCTTATCGACCAAGTTGTGAGTTTACGTTGAGATTAGTTGTATGTGTTAGCTAACCTAGCCCAAGGGCACGGAGAGGGAGTAGGGATCGACAAAGGAGCCACCGACAGGGTCCGATCGAACACAGAAATCTGGAAACACATGTGAACGATCGACCAATATCTGATCGTAGGCGAGTGGAGATATCGGGACCGATCGTGTCCCCGAGGGGTGGGTTGGAAAAATAGCTGACCTTGAAAACGGGCATACTATACTTTCGCTGTAGGGGACGCGTTTCGAAGTAGGGAGAGAGAGCAAGAGAGAGGAGCCCTTGGTATTCGGGACCCCGCCCTGGAGTCTTTCGAGGCTCTCCAGCCCCTCTCTGTTCCGAGGCAGGGCTGCCACCATCCGGACGAAGTCCCGGGGTGCCGGGCTCGGCCGATACGTTCCTGCCTGGCTCCCGTCTATCCCGGAGCTCATTCTTTCTCCGACCGTCGAGCAGTGCAGAACGCAGAGTGGCCGTACAGAATCGCCGCGATCTCTATCCACTCGGAGTTACGCGTAGGAAAATCGAGCAGAGCGAGAGAAAGAGAGAAGGGTGAAAGGTCGTCGAGTTACATTTAACGGAGAGTAGAATTTGATGTTTGATTAACAAACAGAGGAGAGAGGCCGGTTCTCTGCACGCAGTGTTTCAACTCTCTCTCTTCTCGACGGCGGGAACAAAGGAACGAGAGACACGCGCGTACAGAGAGATAGAGGAGATCCTCCTCCGGAGAGAGAGAGAGAGGAGAACGCGAAAACGATCGATCGGGTCCAGCCGAGAGCCGGTATCTCTCTCTCCTTCTCTCTTTCGTCTCGCACACGCATGGGACACCTCTTCGAGCTTCTTATCGGCGTGGTTCTTCGGCCCGCGATAGTGTACCTCTCCGTCGTCGATTGATCGATCGTGTCTTACCCGGTCTCGCAGGGGGTGAGTCTCTTCTTGGATCATCGTCTGTTTCACAGTGTGCACCCCCCGGTGTCGTTCTCCGCGCGCGCTCGCGCTCTCAAACGAAATCGGCCTGTGTGTAAATACCTGTTGGTGATATTATCGAGGGAGCCCCGTAGTTCCTCTGTGCGTCCTCTTGCGCGGGTGCGTGTGTGTGCGTGCGTACACGAGGTTCGAGGAAAAATCGAGTGAGAGTTCGTGGGTGGCAGCAACAGCAGCGGGGAAAAGACGGACTGTTGAGGAAAGAAAGAAGGAGAGTGGGGAACGAGCGAGGCGAAGAAAGAAGGAAAGAAAGAAAAAAGAAAGAAAGGGAAGGAAAACAGGGAGAGAGAGAGAGAGAGAGAACGAGCAATACGCCGCGCTGTGGTGACAGAAAGACGGCCGGACGGACAGACGGACGCTGCTTCCCCTCTGCTTCTCTCTGTTCAGTCGGTCGCGCGTTACCGAGCCTGGTGGATGAGTTCGCGAACGCGCTCCTCGCTCCCGCTTCCAAGCTGCTGTTGCGCCTCGAGTCCTCGAGATCCCGACGAGTTTTCGGCGATTACAGTCCTGTTCGACGCCCACGCGAACGAAACCTCGTGTGTGCATGTGCCGCCCTGCCAGCGGACGCGGAGAAAACTCGAGTCACTCCTCTCGAGCCGATCAGCATCATCGTCACCACTCTCTCTCGTGTCTGTCTAGACGCCTTCGACGTCGTCTTTTCAGTCTGCTTTGTCTCGTTCGTCTCGTACCTGTACATCGGCGCGCAGTCTTCACCTCGATCGGAACAGCCTCTCGGAATAATACTGCTATACCCAGTGGTGTGTTTCTTGTGGCGAGCCGCGGCGAGGGACGCTCTTCAAGGGAAAATTCCGCCTCGACGACGCCCTCGACCATCGAGGTGAGTACCGGCGCAACGTGCCACATCGCGGACCAACCCCGGACAACCCGGCATCGACACTCCAGACGCGCTCGATCCTCTTTTCCGCTCCGTTTTCGCGCAGCAAAGCGGAAATCTTAGTAGTCATCGCCGCGTGGTCAGCCTCTTCCCCCGGTGTCTCTAGATTCTACATCGTTTCTTCATCCTCGAGATCCGCTTACCCGCTCGATAACCACTCGTCCCGGGGGCAGTGCATTTTTTTACCGATTCAAAAGCGAGAGGGAACGAACCAGAGGCGCATAGTTCTCTGAGCGGCGGCGGGATTTCGAGCGTGTATCCCCGCGCGCCATTTTGAAGATGGGCACACACCACCACCACCACCACCACCACCGTCAATCGATATAGCAGCCGGCGAGCGAGAGACCAGCCGGCGGCTCTCTCTCGCTTGTGGTCTCTTCTTCTCTCGTTCTGCGTTGTTCTCTTCAGCTTGCTCTCACCGTTGCTGTAGCTGCCAAGAGTTCCTGGGATCGGTTCGACGGTAGCTGATCGATCTTTTCACCTGGTCCGTGCGTTTGTTCCCCGGTTCTCTCTTCTCATTCCCCCCCCCCCCCCCTCCCTCTCTCTCTCTCTCTCTCTCTCTCTCTCTCTCTCTCTCTCTCTCTCTCTCTCTCTCTTTCGTCCGGACGCGATCGCAGGATCGTTGTGAACGGCCGCCGGTTACGCCATCTTGATTCCCCTTCTTCTCCCACCAGGGTACCCCCCTCGGTATATTAACCCCCGAACGATCGACCAGGTACGCACGATTTCGAGACCCGCGACCGGTGACCTTTCCTCCGCGGAGAATCGAGAGAGCTTCGGAGGAATCTCGCGCGATCACCTACCATCCTCTCCAATTGAGGGACTCCTCTCTATCGAGCCACACACGATCTCCTCTTCAGGATCATCTAGCCCCCCTCCCCTCGGGCACAGCTTTAAACGATGCTTCGCCAAATCCACGGGAACCGATCTTCTCTTCAACAGAGGGAGACCTCCCCACCCACCCTTCTGTGGCAAAATCGCGATCGATCTGGAAGCAACGAGGGAAACTTGGAGTTCAATAAACCCTGCCAAGCAATAATTACGATTTCGATCAAATTTAATTTAACTCGATCTGATTTGTACGAATTCGGAGCTTTTTATAACGCGGTGCGAGTAATCAGGGGGTTGACGAGTTACCAAGGGGTTGACTATACCCTGTGTCGGAACTAGATAGCGACTTCAAATTCATGAAATTTTATTGTTTGATTCGTACCAAGTTTGAGCTTTCTATAACGCGTTACGAATTATCAGGGGGTTGATACCTCCTGTATCGGAGGTGGATCGCGATCGGTTTTCATTTTCGAAGGGGACTTGCTCGCCGTGCGACAAATTCAATTAGGACTGGCGGAGTTAGGGGATCGAGAACGTGCGGAACGCGGCTTTGTCCGCTCGCAGATTTACCGGCGTTCCCTTGTTACCATGGCAAAAGGAGAGGAGACACGGATAGAAAGGAGATACGTTCTTGCCAGCCCCGGGTGCCTTAAACAGAGGCGACGTTTCTGCCTGCCTGCTTACCTGCCTGTCTACAATCTCTCTCTCTCTCTCTCTCTCTCTCTCGCTCTTTCTATCTGTCCCTCCTCTTCTCGCTTTCTCACTCCTTTGTGCCGATTTTGCATAGCAGGCCTCTACCTGCCGCGCATTTAAAACGCAGTCAAGGCTTCCACGGAAGCGATTGTTGTCGGTCGGGGAATGGCAACCGGTGGAGAAAGGCCAAGAAAATGCTGGCCGGCTGACTGGTTGAGACTGGCTCGCAGGCGGCCACTCTCCGCATGCACCTTGGCCCGTTCTTTCACTCGTCTGCTCTTTGCCTAGGTTCGTTCCCAGCTCCTTTTCCTTCTCTCAGCTAGACCGCACAATTTCTCCAGAGACAGTGTCCTCGAGGCGCTCGATCTATCACTGGCAAAGCTGTCCCGTGGATCCTCTCCGGTGATCGAGTTTTACGGGATGAGGCTAGCAGACTTCTCGAGGTTCTCACAGCTTCAAACTTCTGCCTTTTACAGAGTACAACGCCTACAGTTGGCTCAGACCTGTTCACTTGTGATCTAGCTAGAAATGTCTGGTCGATCGTTGACATTCTCTACTCGCTGATCGAGTCTTAGAGGATGAGCCTAGGTACTCCTATTAGAAAAACGCATTAGAATCTGCGAGATTTTTCTCGACTTTAGAATGAGCCCTCGCAAAGCTCAAAACATGCTGCTCGTATAAGGATGAACAATTGGATCCTGCAAACACTGTTTTCACCCCTAAATCTAGTAATATTCTAGTTATTTCAAGATGTTGTCTTGCCTCATTAATACTGGCCGAAAGAGGGTAGCTTTTTCCCGTCGATTCAAATAGAATCCCTTATTGTGACGACTCCGACAGTTCCTCTGGCGGGAGAAGAAAGATTTTCCTCGCGAAAAACCGGTCCTGTCTCGAAGCGTTTCGAAGGCCTCTGCTTTTCACACGGAACGAAACGGAATGGAACGGGGCTCCTCTTTTCTTCGTTCCCGTAAACGAGAGAAAGGCAGATGTGGGCAAGTTAACGACCCGTTATCGCGTGGACGGCGCGTATTCGCCGTTCGCGAAACTGGTTGCCGCCGATATTGCAGCAACCAGGGAAAAAGAGGGGAAAAGAGAGGCGGCGGCGATGCGCGGCGAATCGCGAAACGTTGACCAATATGCCGAGCGCAGGTGCACGAGCCTGCGAAAACGCCGAGAGACCAGACACGAGAGAAGAAGTCCTCTTTCCCCTCCCACGAGATGCCGGAGAAACTCGAATTCTGACGCAGCTGTCAGGCTCATTTCGCCGTGTCCCGCTGCCATATATCCCTGGACGAGCAGGAAAACTTTGTCCATTATCAAAAATAGACAGGGTATCCCAGAATCCTTGAAGAGCTGCGGGGAATATTTTCGCGAAGGAAAAGCTTACTTCGAACGACCCTAGGAACTTCCCCTTTCAAGAAAGTACATTTTTCGGGACACTCTGTATACGCGATGTGTACATCTTTCTTTGAGAGTTGAAAAATTAAATTTAATTGAGGAACAAATCAAACTAAATTTCATCGACTTGAACAGTGAAGAATACAGACATATAAGAGACACACAGACATCATTGTATTTTGAGCTGCGCAGAGGTTCATTTGATAGAGGAAGGTTCTGCGCTTAGGGCTGCGCCCCATCATACGAATGAAAAATGGCTTTTAGAGTAACTCTATGTTAGCGTGCAACATTTTACTCTAATTGCGGAGAAACAAACGTCCAGGGAAAGATGACGAGACCCGTAGCCCACGCTGGCATCCGGAGCGGCATGATCTATTCTTGGATGGCGGGTGCAGCACGCGTGCACCCTTCGACCCCGTGTAAACACATGGGGAACGGACCTTGCTCGCCTAAAGACTCGTGTAAACACGGCAAGATAGGGAACGAGCACCACGGCAAACGCTGGATAAATTCGAGCAAACTTCCGCGTGCGACTCGCGCGAGAAACGGGAACCCGAACGCCCCTCTCCCCGGCCCATAGATTTTCATCCCAAAATTTTCCACGATGATGATATTGAATTATGTTTTGATATTTATTTGTAATATTATGATAAAATATTAAATAGTGGACATTAACATTTTCATCAATAATTTAATATTATTGAGGTTAATATTGAATTTTCATATAAAAATTTTTTATGTGTGATATTTATATGGAAAATATAATTTAATTTTTGAAAAGGAAATTAAAAAATAATTATTTGCGTTCATCAATGTGCCAGAATTTTGGTTGTGCAACGACAATTAACCCTTTGCACTCGAAGATATTTTATCAGGAACTTCAAACGTTTCTTCCAACCTAGAATAAATAAATTTATATAACACCTCGTACAATATTGAAACATTTAACAATTGGTTAAATTTGAAATTTGTTGTTGGTTGAAATTTGTCGTGGTGACTTTGAGTCACTACTCGAGTGCCAAGGGTTAATATTTGTCAAAAAAAGGTACGGAATGTAATCGGAACGATACGGCGATCGAAGCGATCTCGTAAATGAAGGGAGAAAACAGAGCGCGGAGGGTTGAAAAGAAATGGAAAGTGGGTGGCCAGGTGTCCAATTGTTGACACAAGGGTTGAAATATCCGAGCTGCCTTTCCCTAAATATATCTATGTGTTCTCGCCACTCGAATACTAGACACTAGACGAACATGGAACTATGACAGGAGCGAGGGGGAAAAAATGGGGATGCACGTGGCGGGGCTCACGACGGCCAAGAGCTTCGGGAGGTTAGTATGCGGGACACGCGGCCCCGTCAGAATGCTCGTAACTCTCAATTTGGAGAACAGTGGCCCGCCAGGAGCAGATGTCCTTTTCTCGTGGGCCGACGATTGGCCTAGACCTCGAATACGGCACTGTCGACTGACTCGTCCCGTGGAAATAATGGACGCGATTGATTCTCTGTGTACATTGTGTCGCGTGGGAATCGGCCGGCGCACGTCCTCCACTATAGGCCACTGCCATAAGGGCAAATAAAAGCCGTTTTCATTAAGCTGCAGTTTTCCGAAAGTTCTTTTACGTCGTCCAATTCGTCCCACGATTTACCCTGTCGAACCAACGGCCAGAATAAATTGATTAAATTAAATGATCGAATAAACATTCCAGTACCAATCTTTCAGTTATACAATTATGTTTCAAAATTTCAATTAAATTATGCTTGAAACGAACAAACTGTCGAGAAAAATTTTTAAGAAGGAACTAACGAATTTATTTATCGCCAACTTATTTATCTTGTCTCTTATCGCGATACAATAAATGTACGAGGCTTAAGAAAGTTACCGTCCTTTTAAACGTGTCCGAACATAACTGGTTCGCTGTGGGTTAATCTGAAATTCTTGTAGGGTAACTGCGCCAGCGAATAAACGGGCACCAGTAAATGAACGCTTTTGTATTTTTCAACAAATTTTAAGCCGTACTCCATACCAGCGATAATGATTCTTGGGCCAATAATTATTATAAATAATTTCTAAAATGTAGTGTTGATTGACTGGCATTTTTTATTTTTTATTTAAAGTTTAATAAAGAAAAATAATAATTTCATTTCATTCACATATTTTTTTTTCAAATAAAATATCTTCCTGAACAATTTCTTAAATCTTCATTAGCTGGTATAGTTACCCTGTAACGTTGCTGGAGGTAAATTGTGTTGATCCATAGTTGAAATTGCTGATGTACGTGCGTGGTTTGGTGGACAACGCGTTCATGCTCGTTGCTGCTCGTTTCTGACACCGGGACGGCCTTGATTTCATGCTGCAGCCGAGCGCTGCAAACGACCGGTTCCGAGGCTTCTGCTAGAAAAAAAACCGGTCGGCTGCGTTTCCACGGATCTTGCGAAATTTCGATCGTTACGCTCCCGAGCGAATAAGCGTCTCGTTCCGGCTCGTTCTCGATCGCCGATCGACAGGACTCCGAGGAATTTTCTGACTCACGCGATAATCGCCGCGCAACCCGTTATCGTTCCTCGTTTATGAATTTTCCATGTTTCGTTCGCACCATGACCGCGTCCGGTCTCTCGTCATTTCGACGTCGTTAATGTCGCATAAACGTCCGCGACACGCTCACCGACGGGACGACTTTCCGTTTCGACGAATCGCCAAGAATTTTCGATGATTTATCGAATATATCGTTCGTAGCCGAGATCGCACAACTCGCACTCTGCCTTTCTGTGTGCCGTTCTCCAGGTTTCCACAATTCCCACGTTCCTCGGGAATCGTTAACGGGAACTTTTGAACGCTCCAGCGAGATTAAGATTAGATTAATGCGCTCCGAGTTGCTTTCCAGGAGAATTCTGAACGTGTTGAAACGTTAAATAGCTCGGACAAAATTCATTCGATATTTAAGGGTTGCGTCAAAACATATTTAAAAAATTGTATTCCCCGTAAAGAATTTTTTTAAAGATTTTTTTTCATCGAGATCGAAGAAGGTCAGTTTTTGTGTTTTATTTACGGGAAAAATATTTGACAAAAAATTCGAACATTTTCAGAAAAATAAACATACTATGTTAAAAATATCAGATATGATCACATTGCGATAGGTCCATTTAGGTGTATAACCAAATTCGAAATCATATTGAGAAATCGAGAAATGATGAAAATTCCTCGGTGAAATTTCACTCGATTTCACGTGGCTCTTTCGAATCAATATAAAATTGTGTTCGCGTAGGAATTGTGAAACATTAAAGAACCTAAATGAAAGCTGAAAGCTTGAACTTTCTGATAGGTCCATCGAGATTTGTGGAAATATTCGAAATCGTATTGGAAAATTCCCGGTCGGTACCCTGTCAAAAATGATTCAATTTTCAGAGGTTGCTTGCGTTCAATTTTCAATTCTGTTCCCGTAGGAATTTTCGAACGTACGAGAGCTCGAATTAAAGCTGGCTTCTCGTGCTATATGATAGGCCCATTTAGATTTCGTGGTTAATATCGAGGCCAGTACCTTGCGATGGTGGGAGCGACCGTTGTCGTCGGAATTCGGTTCCCATAGACTGGCAGCGAGCGATCTTGCCGCGACACTGTCGTTAAGCCCTTAATAGTCTTCGACGGCAGTGACCCCTGAATGCGCTTATTAATCTATTGAGCGGATCTACAGAAAGAAATGTGGCGCGCCGGCTGTGGACTGTTGGACTGGCAGTGTCTCGTTTGTACGGCTGCGATGAATAGATAATTAGTCGGTGGCTCGCTATGCTCTCGGGATTGAGATCGCAGAGGTTTGCACGGTTAGCCAACACCGGCCACTCGTCGCAGATAATCTGCTTTCTTTCTCGAATCGCCCCGTTTACGCGAAACCGAGCGCGTTTCGCAACGCCTACCTTTTCGCAATCCGGTTAATCGCTGATTGTTCCCGGCCACCGATTGCCGGCTAATCTAATCGGGCTGCCGATCGTTCCGCGAATCACGCGATTCCGGTTTCCTGGAAATCGCACGTCGCTGAAATCACCGGGTCGACCGGAATTCGCGAAACGACTACCTCTCCCTGGTCATTTCTATGCGAAAATCAGCAGCGAGAAGCACGCATCGAATTTTGAATGTAAGCTACCTCGAGGAGGCGTGGCTTGGCGCCCGGTGGGCGTGGTTTCAGCGCTCCTGAGGGAACGCCGAGGGAGAACGGAATTTTCGCAACGTGGCTGCATTGTATTAGCGTGAAAAGAAAAAATGCTGATCGTTTCAGAGACTTTGGGCCCATCGATTCCGAGTCGTTGAATCTCGATCCACGGATTGAACCAACCGGAAGAAACGCTTTCGTCGCGCGTTTTGTCTCACGATGCACGCCACCACACACCGGCGTTGCACGTTGATACGCTAAATATAGGAACTGCGGCGACGAGATAAATCGTAGGTGCGAGTGAGTTACGACAGGAAGGGCCACTTTTTTCCGCGGGATGATGCGCTTACATGCTTCCCACGAGACTCACGGAGCTTCGACACGTGTGTCCCGCCTACTAACTCCTCGCCACTTTCTGCTCCGTTCGACACGCTAAATCTATTTTTTACCGACCTGCATGCCTCACCCTCTCTCGGTGTTGCACGCTCTCGAGGAACCTGGATTAACGTAAATATTTGTCGAGGCCCTTGAAAGCCTGTCTAATCTTTCTCGGGCCTCGGAAGACCGTTGTAATATCGATCTGGAAACGGTATCGTTCCTGAGCCTTCGCTCCTCTTGATACACTATTTTATTTGATAAGTTCACCTGGACAGTCGATTATGGAAATTTTCTAAAAAGAATCAATATTTTAAAATTTCACACTACAATTCAAGGAAAAATGAATTTCAAACATGAAGGTGTTCGAGTAAGAACATTATCATTATCAGACAGTGGATATTTATGGAATATACAAATTTTCTATGTGAATTGGAACAATCTTAATCGAAATAGAAATTTGTTTTCTTAGTATGTTTAATCGGTTGAAAATAATATAACAGTATACAATATAACACCTACAATAATTTTTATAATTAATGGTAAAATTTAATTATATAATTTATTTTGATCTTTTAATAGAAAATTTAATATTACTTGAGGTCAATATTGAATTTTTATTCATTTTTCCCGTAATTACATAAAACCAGCTATTTAATCGTTATAAATAGCAAATTCGTTACCGCTTTACCAACGTTCGACTAACAAAGCTACGGCTTTCGAAGAAATTAACTGCGGAGGGGTGCATCTCTCGATAATGCTCTCGTCTTAATTCGGCGAAGCCGAGGGGTACGAAACGAAGCGGAACAATTTTACCGACGAGGAGGGACCCTTTGTTCGGGCAGCATTTGCTCCAATTTGCTCGGGAAATTCGGTTGGATGTTACGGGGGTGGATTCCGAGTGCGCCGCGTCCCGTTCTATTACGTCACGTAAGAATATTGGCGTCGGAGGAGACGTTTCCCATTGTGCAGCGTTCGTAGCCGCCGATACGGATAATGGACGCCGAAGTGGATACAGGACGTGTTTTCCAGTGTCTCCGGGCGGTCTCTTCTCGGCATGGAAATGTTCCCCCGTGGAAAATCGGGAAATTGGTCTGCGGCCGTTCGGCGAATAAAACGCGCGCGAGTACTCGTGTATATATCGATTCGACTGGATCCCCGAGCACAGCCGGTCCGTGGGACGCAGACCGCGTCAAACGCATTAACGCGAGCGTAGCAAAGCTGTTGCGCACCGCCGACACGAAAGTGCAATGCACCGTGAATAGCCTGCCAGAGACGAACGCTATTATTCGGTGACAGTGATATAAGCCGTCGTCCGATTGAACTTCTCTTTCGCGGAACAGGTCCGCTCTCGCCGGACACACCACTCATGCTTGCTGCCTTTCTCGACGCAACTCGCCTCCCAAGGCTCGCGGAAAACGACAGCTTCGTTAACGAGATAATCAGCCGAAGTCACACCCGATCTTTTCACAGTTTTTCATCCTCCATTCATTCCATCCTCCACTCGCCAGGTGCAAGACTATCTTTCATTATGCATAATTATTGTTAAATGGCAAAAAAGAAAATCCTGAAACACGTATCCTCTATTTTGAATCAAAGATCACACACCCAAGTTTACATTAAAATTAACTAACAATAGATACGTGAATCTGCAAAAAAAAATATTATATATAAGTCGTTATCTTGAAAATTGTCGGAAATATGTCACTTCTAAATTGATCTCGTTTTAAGAGCTACACAAATATCGTCACCAGTTCTTTGCCGAGTCTCACATCTTTTTTCTGCTGATACAGAAAAAGATATCGATATCCAATTTTTCGCGTTCGATCATACTTCTATTGGTACTTGTCTAGATTTTTTTCAAGTCGATATCGTGTAATTTGTTCTTAATATGTGCCTTCGAATTCGGTCCCGTTTTTAGCCTTTAGACAAGCATCGTCACCTGAAGCGTATGACGTTCCAGATTTTTTCCCACCATGACACAAGAAGCTATCGACATGCAACTTCTCGCATTCGATTAGACACTACTCGCGCTTCACTCTTGATTTTTTTCCATATCGAGATCTTTAAATTCATTATAAATACGTGCGTTCGAAGTCGAACCCGTTTTCAGACCTAGCCAAGCATCGTCACCTGAAGCGTATGACGTTCCAGATTTTTTTTCCACCAAGACAGGCTAAGCTATCAACATGCAACTTCTCGCATTCGATTATGCATTGTTTGCCCTCATTCCTATCATTTTTGCCGCATAAAATCGTAGTTTCGTATTCGCAAAATCAAGAACGATGAAAGAGAAAGCTTCGGTCGCGCGGTTTTTTGCATTCGATTGTCAGTCGTTTCTAACGCAGATTGGCCTCCCGCCGTTTTTCGCAAGCCGCTCGAACAACGGATCGCTTCCTCTTCTCGCCGTGAGAATAGGGGGACCGACCTCGGAACCGTTAGCCATTGGTTCGCGGCCGCTAAACGGTCCGCGGACCATTTTCCTCGGCGATAATTGGACAGTCCAGGTTTGCATGAACGCAGCTCTTTATCTGATTTTTCCTCAGCTCGGCGCTTTTGTCCTTTCTTCGAACGATTTCTCTCCTCGGGAGTGACGTAACCCAGGGACGAGCAACCGCGACTTCCGTTCGTCACGAGCACGCGACCGGATAGGAAAATTTCTGACGTGGAACGAAGTGGTCGGTGCATCGACTGCTTCAGCTATACTTTGCCGTCATTTTCCTCCTACTGTCATTTAAATGCCTGTCTCTGATCAGAACGAGCTTCGAATTATCGTTTCCTATTTGCGCCGTTCGCTCGTGTTTCTAGAGAAATTTTCCTCGTGTCGCGTAGTCAGTTGAAGAACGCGAATTTTCTCAAAGTGCGACGGTATCAACGACGACCGGATAAGAGTCTCTATAAAAACGTCGCTTATCAGCTATCGTAAACGGTGTGTTTACGGTGCCTTGTTGGATGGTGTTGGATCGTTGAAATCGATCCCCATGCGTCGCCATTTCGGTCAAGGAAATAACGGTGTGCTCCAGTTCTAACTTCCAGAACGCGTTGATCGTACGTGTAACTAGAATCGGGAACAAAATTCCACGAAATTCTATCATATCGTGGTGGAATTTTGCAAGTTGATACGTTTGGGGTCCGTCTAATCGAATATTTAATTCGTTTCGTACGTGTTTGTCTGAAACTTGTGCTCACAATCATGGCAAAGATAAATAAAAACAAAACAGAAGTGGAGTGGAAGTAAGAATTCATTCTCTTTCGTTAATATGTCTAATAGGTTACAAATAATATAGCAGTACGTTTAAATTCTTCAAACAATTTCACAGTGATAAATTGCACCTGTTAATGTTTCTCACAAATGCATAAAATCCACTGTCCACCGATGAATGTATCAACCTGGTCTGGCATACTTTGTAAGCTGGTGTAACTCTAATGTTACGTGATCTATGTTTAATGATCTAGCAAGCGCGTGGCGGTGAAAGGGAGTCGCGCGGAGGTGTCCGAGGGAGAGATTTGTCTGATCCAGCGACGAATTGTGTGATTGCAGGTCAGTTTAGTTGGGCGCGCGAGCACACCTGATCGACGCAGCATCCAGAAAGCTTGGGAACAAGAAAGAGGGACAGGTGAGACCGAGAAGAAGGATAGAGAGGCAAACGGAGCAAGATGGGAGGTAGACAAAGCAGAAGGTCCGTGGATATAACGACGACGCCGAAGAAGGAGGGGCTACCGGCCGATGGCAGTGTCGGGGACGCCGCCGCACCTGGCGATGGCAAGCTGGAGAGGATCGAGGAGACCGACACGAAACCCACCACCAACGGCATAGCGCCGCACACGGACCTTGCCGAGGATAAAGAGAAGGATAAGGATGAGACCACAGAAAAGGAGAAGGTAAGACATACTCGACATGTTCACAACAAATCCACATCAAAATATCACATCGTGTCGACTTTTCCTTGATCTCTAAACAGAATTGCCAGATTGAGGTACTCGTCTGAGTCACTCTCCCCCACTCCACGCTCACCCACTTTCCTTACTTCTACTCACCATTCTCCCCACAAGTATTCACTACTCACGCTCCCAGTCTTCTTACTACTCACTATCTTCAATTACTACCTACATAATTATTACCTACTCTCCGACTTATTACTCTCTCCATTGTCCCCAGAAGTATCCACTACTCACTCTCCTACTCACTACACTCCCTACTCCTCAATGTCTCACTCACTACTCCCCACTCTCCCACTACCCCTGCCATGACCGGATCACGTAGCTAATCTCGTAAGGAGAAGGTAACTTCCCCTCATCTGGCGAGTCTGGTAGAACCTCAATTTTCACACGAATAAACAAACAAATATGCTGCGAACGATGTCGTGTTTGGACTCGTTTCGATCAGGAAACCGTCGCAGGAATTTTCACGTGAATCTTTTACGTTAATAATAATATTGTCGCAATAAGAAAGAGATTTTCGGCAGGTCTGGCACAAGCGAAGCGCTGAAAGAGCATGATGTCCGCGTGTCCAGCTTCGCGTTACACAATCGGCCGGGACCGTGCACGTGCGCGTACTATTCTGAGTCTGACCTAGGAGATATGCTACGTGTTTGACGCGTTTCGGATGCTCGAGAAAAATGAAACACAGAAAGGAGTGCGAGATAAGCCTTTCTTGCACAGTCTCGCAATTATCAGTCGTTCGTGGACTCGGTATTATACGCGATTGAATCTGTATTTTTCCCAACCGAATTTTCGTTTTCTTACATCAAAGACATTGTCTTCCTAGCGCGTACGTAGAATTCGATATTGTCCGCGGTTCAACGGACTCCTCTGTTTACCCTCGGCGACGATCGCGGCGCGTCGTTGACCAAGTTCTGTTCACGTGGTCGGTCGCGCAGGCTTGTCTCGAGCATCGAAAGTTCGAACTGTCGCTCTCGACGAGTCGCGTAATCGTGTCAGCGTATTATCGTGAAATGCTGCGAGCTAGACGAAACTTGATATTTCCTCGATTGAGCAACCCGGCAGCTGTCATGCACCAGATACGCCGCGCCGGTAGCACGCGAACGAGAGAAAACAGTGGACTAGAGAGAAAGAGAACGCCTAGAGCTCTCAGTGGGGCTGGCTCTCGCTCGTGAGCCTCTTCCTTTCATTTCCGATCGACGGAATCGGCCGGAAAGAACCAACAGAGGAAAAGAAAAACAGCTGTATTCTCTTTACACGGCTCGTTTCGATCCGATACCAGGACGATCGAACCCGCTGTGTTCTCGTCATAAGTAGACTGCGGATGTTCATGCAATTTGCAATTTTTTTCCAGACGATCTTTAACCCCCTGCTTTGACGAGCCAAACTCGTGATTATTATTATTATTATTATTTATTATAGACGGGCGGAAGCCCTTTTTACATAACTATTTAAAAAGAAAAAGATACAAGACAACTTATCTAATGAAAAAGAAGGGACATGCTCTCAAAGACAAAGAGAAAAAAATAATACTGGTACACAATCGATAGGTATTATCATGTAATCCTGCGTAGTTGCATTTTAAAATTTTGCAAAAATTCTAAAATGCATAATTGTTTTTTTTTTTAACAAAGTCTAACAAATATATGACTGTTACGTGTTTACATTTTACGTGAGCAAATTTTCAGAAGCCATGAATGCTTCTCGTAATAGATCTCGTAATCCATAGACGTACAGCGGAACGATCACTTAAAACCTCCCTCGTTTGGCCAATGCTACACGGTAACAATCGTACAATGATTAACAACAAGATTGTCTCCACTTAATATGTGATGGCAGAGAATACATGCTCGGTGACTTACGATCTCTGCACGGTACGCGACCCACGAACTTGTTCGCGCCTACATAGCCTTATCGATCGCCGCTGCGTTTCTAGAGCGGGAAATGCGGCGTGCACTTGGTTTCCTGGAAAGAGGATATTTTTACACGCGCATTACGCCCGTTGTAATACTTTGCTCGACGCGCGATAACGATCTTCGCCAAAACTCCAACTCGGTCAAGGAAATTCTGTCGCCTCCCTAAGTACACGGTGTTCGCGATTTTTCTCTGCGATCACCGATAAAGCTATCGTCGTGTAATTTCTTGCATTTGATTCAACACTATTCGCGCTTGTCTTGAGATTTTTTTTGCACTATAAATTTTGAAAATTGACAGAAATAAGTGCCTTCGAAGTCGATTCCGTTTTTGACCCACAAAAATATCGCCAATTTATGAAGTTTACGAAGTCTCAGATTTTTTCTGCCGAGAAACAAGAAGCTATCGATATGGAATTTCTTGCATTCGATTCGACACTATTTGCGCTTGTCTTGAGATTTTTTTGCACTGAAAATTTTGAAAATTGTCGACGGTACGTGGCTTCGAAGACCGAGAGGTTTTTCGTATTGTCAACTTGCTTAAGAGAAACATTTAGGAACATTGGTCTGTCCGGTGGGAACGAACGAGTATACCGTTTGCCGGCGAGTTTGCACAGGTGAGAGAACCGCGTACCGGTCACTCGTTGCCGCGGCTAACTGTAGTCGCGTCTGTCTTGCGCTTCGCTCATACCTAACTGTCCCAGACGGACGATTTCATTTGTCTGGCTCGAGAGATCGAATCCAGAGAACGAAGACCGGGGTAGACGAACCATCATCCTTATACTCTATCTCTCCCTCGGCTGGGATCTTGCAAAATCTCGAGGCGGCAGGTGCGCGAGCCACTTGCGAGTCTTCTCGCGGTGAACACCTGTCCCTCTCCTCTTGGTCCCGTGATCTTTTATTTTCTCGCGAGCCCGACCAGGCTGCAGAACCGATACCAAGAATTCTCTAGCAAGAACGCAGTGGAAAATCCCACGTAGACGGCAGTTCGTTTGGTAAAAAATGACTACCCTCGTGTCTTTATTAATTGTTATAAATTGAACAAAAATCACGTCTAAATAGAACAATTATTTAAAAATGAACATTTTGTGAATGTGATTTCCGAACGAAAAAAATCACTAATTTTCTTTTGTAAACCTTGCCGAGGCTATTTAATATTTCTAAAAAAAGTTTCTTTTATTAAATAAGCAAATATATTTATTAAATAAGTAATTCTCAATGGCCTAATGAAAGTTGTCAAGGTTTGTGTTCCAATTAATTCTGCATTTTTTCAAAATGGAATATTTTCGGTATACTTGTAATTATTTACTTTTAATTATTATTGTTTATAGTGTCACACATACTTCAGTGAACATTAATGTTTAAAGACATTTAAAAATCAACATTTTGAGTGATTATGCTGTTTCGTCGTGACGTAGGCGCGCTCTTGCCGTTATAAATATCAAAGGTGCGACACAGGCTAGATGCAGGTGAAACAGTGATCTCGATCGGTGATCCAGGCTTGCGATTTTCGTACGAGACGTCGGAGAGAGCCGAACCTCACCTTGGCAGCCTTGACCGTGTGATTTTACGACGCCGATGCACGCGCGCAACACGATGCACAAGCTCGTGCGTGCATCGCGTGCACTCTCTCGCAGGCCGCCTGCAATTAAAACGCCATTCCGAGGTCGTAAAACGCCGGTCGTTTTCTTTTCCTCGGCTTTTCCCGCGGCGAAATTTCGAAAAAGTATCCGCGATACTAAATGCGGTCGCGCTACACCCCTTTTTTCGCGTTCACGCAAACAGCATACAGCAAATGCATCCAGGCAACCCTCGCACGAGAGATTCTAGGATAACAATTCCTGCTTTTTCGAAACAACGAGTTATGTTTCCATTCGCTAACGTCACAGAAAAAATCAAAGATTTAATAACACTGTTTTCCACTCTATAAAGACTCTTCAAAAGGATCATTAATTATAATGTATGATATTTTTTTATAAAAGATTAATTATCATTGATTTTCAAAATGCAATTAAAAAATTTCCTGTGGGTGAAATGTATGTTTCACATACTGTAAAATTATTCATCCTTTTATGTCTACGTAGTGAGATGTATTTCTTAAAAATGTCATGCTATACATGAAACATAATGTGTTGAATGAACGTGTAAAATAAAAATGGATAAAACGTTATGCAGCTATTTTGAAGGATTGTATGAGGGTTAACAATGTTCCTTCTTGTACATTGAACAATTCGTGAGGTGGCGTGGTCGCGGTAAGACAATAACAACCTCGGAGGATTCTCTGCATGTATCATCGCTGTTAAAACGAGCTTACGAGCGTAGACAAAGGATCTTCGCAAACGACCTACGTCGCCGGTCAAAGTGTTAAACACGGCTTTGCAGTGTGAGCCGGTCGAGTGAGAAAGAGAGACAGAGAGAGAGATGGAAAAAGAAAAGACAAGTTGTTTCCGCATGAATCATCGCGCGCGACGAATAGGGGGTTGCGAGGGACGAGAGGGACGCGATCGAGTCGGTTTATTAATTAATACGAGGCACGAGTCATCTGTTAGCCTCCGCTAATTAAAACTGGCGCGGCGGCAGTGGCGGCGGTTGTCTCTCGAATTCCATCGGCGAGGCTTTCCCGAATACTCTTTCCGCGCGAAAGAGGTACAGCTTCGAGATCCTCGTTCTCTCTTGATCTCGCGCCGAAACGAAAGCAATGCGAGTAGAATGCTGTTAATGGCACGGTTCTCGAAAGGCCAGCCTCGGACGCGGAGGAAACGAAGGTTATCCGCTCGCAGGAACGGAATCGATCACGGAACGTTCCGTCGCGATTATCCGCACGAAACCGCTCGATCCAGCGTCCTTGTTCCCGCGTCCCGTTTCGACAGTTTTGCCTCGTCCTTCTCGCTCGAGCTTCACTCGTCGGAGATCCTCGGTCTCCGACAACCATCGAATTCCACGAGAACAGAACATAGTAGATATTTCTTCTGAAAACGTCGACTGGTCTCTCATTTCCGATGAGCAGCTTACTAGAAAGTAAGCTTTAAGTCAATTCCCCTCAGTGCCGCAACTAGGATTCAGTATTTGGGGGAGGGCGAGTTGAACAAAATTTTTTAGCAAAAATGTCTGTCAACGATAGCCACACATATTTACTTATTTTAGCTTTATGTATTATTATTTTTATAATAGACTATATAGTTTAAAAATTTGCCCGAATTTCCGGATTCGCACTCTACATTCGATTGAACCTCGACCAGCCCGATCCAGCAGGTGATTCAAGCCTCGGGAATTCGGATTCGCCGCTGCACCTGCGAGAGGTCGTCCTTCGAAGAGCCTGTCCTCGAGCCGTGAATTTCTTGGTATTCCGATATCGTGCGATAGGCGAGCGTAGATTTTTCATCGGGGTCCGCCGACGCATATCAAACCCGGGATAAATCATTGTCCATCGACGCGCGCGCTGCACCATGGATTCCGATGTTGTGCATTTTCGAAGAAACAGTCGATCGTAGCCAACGAACGCTCAGAAATCGATCGTGATCAACAGCATTTTTATGCAAAATAACTCATTCATTATAGTAAGATTTGAAGGTTTTTTGAAATGTCTTGAAAGTTTAGTGTTTCAGTCGACTTCGTTAAAAGCGATTAAAATGATTTAAGTTTATAAGAATGATAAAGCTCTCTTTACACAGACTTTCTGTATTTTTTAATCAGTTTCCATGTAAACACCTTCGTAATTTCAAGAATCGTTAAATGAAAAGTATAAAATTGTTTATTTGACCAAAAGTTAGTTCAGTCCTAACAGGAAATATTGAGTTTACTCTTGGACAGAGAATTTGTCGTTCCTGTGGTTCTTCACGTGTCAGGAGTGACCCAATGTGCTTATCTGGATTGATATGGAACTACAAACAAGTGATCCGATTGAATGCTTCCCCGAAGCGGTGTGAACGAATCCTGTTCTCTTGATTTCACGACGGTCGAGCGTGTCCCTCTCGCTCTTTCTCTCTCCTCTCTTTGTTTCTGCTCGGTATCGGTCGCGATACCGCGATATCCAAGACGAACGGACGAGCGGACGTCTCGTCTGGCCGGCCAGAACGAAAATAACCGGATATTTACATAATATAATGCGCGTTCTCGACGACTCGACACTCTCAGCCGTTTCCAGACGAACAAGAAAGGCGTGTGTCGCAGCTGCGAAACACCAGCCGGCTTTGTCTTGACAGTGATCGAACCAAGAAATCGACGGAGATTTTGACGCGACGAACATAATTCGGTTTACGATATATATTTCGTTAGCTGGAATCTCTGTTTTGACCGACGCGAATATGACGATCGCTACCGCTGCATAATCCGATGATAACGTGTTCGCCGATTGTTTGCTCACGACCGTGACGATCGCATCTCGGAATGACTAACCGATCGAACGAGTGACGTGTGCTCTTGCTCCTTATTCTCGTTAACGTTGACCCGACAACAGAGTGCGGTGAACGATGATAATGCGTTCCTTTCAAGAATCGTTTATTAATTCATCCGACAGAGGAGAATCTTTCTACGAGCAGACCGAGGGCCACCAGGCCACGCCCACTTCGCTCGCGCCACGCCTACTTCTCCCTCGTGGTGGCCCTCGAAGCGCAATTTCATTCCTTTAACGCTGGCTTTACCAGAATGCGTTTTAATATTTGATTTCTTTCGAGTACAATTATCAAACAACTTTAGTTTATTATTTTTAACAAACAATTCAACAGCAAGGGACAGGAATAAAAAAATCCCGTTCCTCTTTGATCATTTGAATAAATTGAAAATATAATCGTCGTGCTTAAAATCCTGTCGAAAATGTTCACCGTTTTAGTTATAGCTTTATTATAGGAACTGTGGGGCGAAGACAGGTCCCTGTCGGAGCACCACTGATCGCTCTCTGTAATCCGAGAGTTTCGCGGTTTCCTCTCGTACGTGGTTGTCCGATTCGCATAAGTCTCCCGGCCGTTATTGTCGGCGGACGGTTCTCCGTTGGTTTTTCGATGTGCGCGAAGCCGAGATAGGCGATCCGTGCGAAACACAGACGGTCTTTTCTTTCGAAGCGAGAGGAAGAAGAGCCCGCGAGCGTTTTCACCCGGAAAATTGTCGAGCTGTTCTCTCTCGCGGCGTTGAAGACGGAGCTTTCAAACGCTGGACACGCTCATCTTCTCGAACAACAGAAACGCTTCCTGCATGAGATAGAGAGGGAGCCGCGCGCCGAACAATAAAAAGAACAATAAAAAGAACAAACGATCCGTTCGGAGAAGAAGTTTTCCCAACAGTCGATCCGCGGTTTACGAGCGACGCGGAGCGAATCGAAGCCGACTTGAAAGCGGTCAACAGTCGACGATGTTGTTTCGCAACTTGACACCACAGTAATGCTCCGATATACGCGAAAACTTCTCGCCACCGAAATGTCACACCTGTCGCGCGCAGACACGCTGTTCCTCGATCTCTTGCAGCGAGTAAACGAGACACGTTTAGGCGAGGCAATGCTGAACTTTATTTTTCTATGGAACCTGCACTGGCACATTCGTTGCGTTCTCCTGTTTAAAATGATACCAAACACGATATCATTCGTATAATTTTTACTCGCTTAATCCACAATATACCAAACCTCGGTTATCCGAACTTAAAGGCAATCGTGGATTAAACGAATAAATGTGCTCCGAATGATGCGGTGTTTGGACTCATTTTAATCGGAGAAATGTCGTGAATATGTTGGCAAGGGTTTCGTAATTTATTATTAATGATTTACTTGACAACCGAATAAATTGACCTGGTGCTGTTTCAGCAAGAAGAGGTAAAAGCAGAGGAGACCAAGCCAGAGTCTGCTGGAGAGTCGCCTGCGGAATCGGCGGAGGCCACGACACCCACAGATGCCACCACCCCCGCCAGTCCGAACGCTCTCACCTCCCCAGACAGCAAGGAGACCAAAAAGAAGGAGAAGGTGAGGGAGTTCAACCCTCGTTCAACCCTTATCCGACGATAACCATCTTATTATCTTCGAATAATTCGGAATTCTCTCTTGAAATGAGATTTTCTCAATAGTTGCGTATGAAATGTTCATTCAACTTGAAGTAATTAACTCTTCAAGTAAATCGTGGGATTCTGCGAACATTGGGTGTGGACATTTCATATGCTAATTGAAGCATTGTTTATCCAGTAGTTTATTAGAAGAACTAGTGGGCGGAAAACCCGTTTTCATCTGGCCAAAATTATTTTAGCGTTATTTCGAGATTCAAGTATTATAGTAGTGCGTTGTAGATGTATATTAATGATATATAATAATAGTTTTCAAGTATAAAAGTGTAACGAGTGGTTGGACTGATTGAAATCAGTAAAAATATTTAAAGAATTGGAAACTGTTATATCATTGCTGACTAATTAAAATCAGTAAGAGGAGTAAATGTCTATGGAGCTACCGTGTCTTGCAAATAATATAAGAATGTAAAATTGCAATAAGTTTTTTTTTATATGTGAAATTTATACAGAAAATTTAAATGATTGATTTCACGCCTCGCGTAGTTTACTAAAACAGCTGATATTTTGGATTCTAAAGCTCTAAAGTGGTATCGATAGTTGCGTAGAAAAATTCGTTGCTAATATGAAAGTTGAAAAATCGAATTTTGGCCATGAAAAACGGGTTTTCATTGTGGGTCGCACGGAGACAAGTGAGACGCACGACCTGTTGACTCGTGAATCGCGCGTGTAACGCCCTTAGGAGAGTAAGACGCGAGTAGTAGCTCGTAACGAGAGTCCTTACGATCATTACCGATACCGTTTCCTCGTTCATAGATGAAGAAAAAGTGGTCCTTCAGGTCGATCAGCTTCGGCAAGAAGGACAAGAATAAGCCGACTCGCGACGAAGCGGCCAAGAATGGAGACGTCACCAAGGAGGAAACTCTCGCAGAGGTGAGTCAGGAGTGTCTTACCTTATCGGGAGCCTTGTAGCACCCTGAAGAAAACCAACGATATCCCGTTAATTGCACGGTCGTCGTTGTTTTCTTTTTTTTCCCGGCGTATTCTCTCCGGAAAGACGATCACCCGCGTTTAACTCTATTCCTCAGACACTCGGGGTGACTTCGATGTCGTCCTAGTCGCTTCGACGCGGTCCGTTTTTAATTACGTAGCCGTCTCGTTGATTAATCGTCGACATCGCGCACACCCGGGTCAGAAAAAGCTCTCCGCGACCACAATTATCTGCGGACAACACGCCGATCGCGCATGCAAGCTTTTATCTCTCGCACTGGTCCGGAACTGACATTCCCAGCTCGTTAGCTGGAGAATCGGTGCTCGAATATTTACTATTCCCTTCGTGGAAGTAACGAATAAACTGCGAATCCGTATGCATTTATGGAGAATTTCAGAAATGGCTCGAGCATCAAGTTACACATAGTTTAGTGCGATTTTTATTTATTCCAGATCTACGATAAATGTTATTAATACTAGACAGTGGATTTTATGGATTTATGATGCAATTTGAAAATACTGTAATGTTATTTTCAATCTATTAAACGTATTAAGGCAGGAAATAAATAAATTTTATTTTGCATAAAGATCCGCTCTCTAGTTATTAACGTTGAAAATTTTATTTCATACCACTTTTATTCAATTTGTCGGCGAACATTGAAAACTGCTTGAACATCCGCAGTCTGGTAAAGAAATTCAAAAGAACTATACTATATAGTATACACTAATTAAGGATTAAATAATTAACAAACTCCAATTAGATTTTTCGAGATCCGCTGTTCTTGATCGGCTATGAAACTTGGTCAAAGTGTTATAGATTCTCTCGTTGATTTACGAACAGACTCCGAACAGCCAAGTTTCAATCTCGAAGCACAAAGCACACAGAAATGGACCGTCCAACTGTTGCTTCGAGCAGCGTCCCGTTGATTCATCGCGTGACCCGCGAGGGGTCGATTCACCCTTGCACTACGGACTCTCGGGTAGCGGAATTTTACTTCGTTCCGACTCGTCGGACGATTTTTTGTCGCCCGGTACATTGACAACGATAAGGATCGACGGGCTATTTCGGTCTGGAGTGCATTCTCTGGTTCTTTGTCTCCGATTTTTCTGAAAGGAATCCGATGTCCGTTTCCCTAGGCTTTGCGCACATCTGTACTATTTTTGGAACATGGAACTTATATTTCTCAAGGAAGAATATTTGAAATTGTACGAACTTCTTTCCCTTTATCAGAATTTTCATTCTGGTGCAGGCTTCAGTTTGGAATTGTTTTTAGAGAAAATTAGATTTGCCTAGGCTTTGCACACGTGGTTTACTATTTCTAGAACATATCAAAAATTGTAAGAGCTTTATTCTCTTTATCAGAAGCTTTATTCTGTATATACCTCAGTCTGGAACTTTTTTAGAAGACCAGGCAAAAGCGTGGGGAATAGCGTCGTAGAATAATAAGGTAGAGTGGGGACACAAGTCTTAAGCATAAAATTTGTTCATTTTAAACGTCTCTACTGAAAACACGAGAAAGAGACTCTCTTCCATTTTTCCCGACAATACAACGCATCGAGCGAAACAGACCAGCACCGTCGAAGAATAATGGAAGTCGTTCGAGAGGGCGACGAAGGCAGCCGTGCAGCGTGATTTGTGCTCTCCTCGATCCGAGGTACAGCAATCTGCCTATAGCAGTATAATCGAGAACGGCCGCGCGATAACCGTCACGGATCGAGAGCCGCGCGCCGGTGTTTAATTGGCCTCGAGACGTCCAATAAATTCTCCACGGCCTCCGCTGATTATCAGAGATTTATTCGAGAAAAATGATAAGCGAACACCGGAGCCGAGCCGCGCGAGGACTGACTCAATTACAACGTTCAGCTGCTTCCTAGTTTTCAATTTTTCCTGTCACGCTTCTGTCGATCGTTCCTCTCGTTGCTGCTTTTCTATAGAAACATGTTGAACCTCGATTATCCGAACAAATGTTGGTTACTGGTTTATTCTTCTCTTTATATGAACATAATATACTAACGTTAACATAAATTCTTACATGTTATAAATGTTAATATATGTGTAACATATTCATTTTTATTCGGAAAAATGTCGCGTACATGTTGCCGTTAATCTAAGAAGCTTTTGTTGCATAAAATCATAAAATTGCTGCCATAGTGTTGAGAGATTCCATCTTCTTTCGTCTGTTAAATTGTTTTACGATTTTGTGCACGAGATGCATCGCATTCCTTAAAACATTTTAACAACGAAAGTATGTAACAAAAAAAATTGTGGTCTGGTTTGGATAAAAAACAGAAATAGCAAAGGCTGTTGGTTCGGATAATCGAGGTCCCACAGAAGAAGCAAACGTGTTCCGAATTGGACTCTTTCTCGTTCCTCTGGCTGTCGAGCTTAGCTCCGCGTGTAGGCGATCCGCAGTCTCCGGACTAATCCTTCTCGTTTCTTCGCCACCTTCTTCATCTTCCTTCTCGTCTCTGTTCGTCGTGTTCTGCTGGCCGCAGACTCCCTTTCTTTTTTAGCGATCTCGCCGCGCGACTCTGGCCTCAGCCTCTTCGTGGAGAGTGGGAAGAGAGCAGTGACTCATCCTTCTGGTTCGTCGTACCTCGCGTGTTTCGTGATAGGCCGCCATGGAAAACCGGCTTCGACTCACTGAATTATCCTGTTGTATTCCGTTAACTAGTCCTTTATTACTCACAGTCCGGGAGGAGCCCGATGCTGGGCCACAGTGCACCAGAATCGCAGAAAGCTGGACAGAATCCAAGTCCCTGTTGATTGTTAGCAGACAGATCTTTCTTGTACACACTCCATCATCTGGGAAGACCGAACGAAAGTTGGAAACGCCTTTGAAGATAGTAGTTCTTTTATTTAATACAATCAATGTACACTTTCTTCTTCTAAGGAAATTATACAAGGGAGGAAGAAAGTATACTTTATTCATTGTACTAAATAAAGTATGGTCTTTCCAAATGATCGAGAGAGTTCTCTGTACAATTTCCTTAAAACACTTGAAAATCGTTAATGAATGAACGCTGTTGTTTCAGAGACTGTTTAAGGAGCCAAACCGTGCCAAGTCTTTCGACTTTTGTACAAATGAAAAGACAATACCGAAGTCTTATTTTTCAGACATCTAATTACGTTGGACAGCAAACATTTTAGAAGAAATCGACTATTTTTCCAACTTGTAGGGCCAAAAGCTGTGCGTCGATTATGATCGATTTTCCCGGGGCCAAGCAGGGGTCTCCGTGGGGCAAAACCGTCCACGAGGGGGGCCACTATGGCGGCGACTTTCACTCTCTCCCTTCGAGCAGAGCCGGCATTCCGAGTCATTAAAGAGAGCCCATCGGTGCTCGCAACAACAGCGAGATGCGATTGTGTTATGCGCTCGGTGTTATGACACCGACAAGAGGAATGACTTATTGCACTCCGGCTCGTTATCCCGTGCTTCTCGCGCGGTCTCCTCTCGCCTCCGTTCTTTCTCCCTCTTGCTCAGCTTCTCCGAGTTCCGTTAAAACATCCGAGATCGTTGAACGCGCGTTATAGCCACGTGTTCCCTATCTAGCGAAGAATTAAACACTCGTGAAAAATTAGTTAGCCGAGCGAAGCAGAAGTAAAAATAATATCAGCCGTGAGAGGTACGCACGAGTAATATTTCTGAGAGGAAGTGGACAATTAGAAGGCCGTGTCGGCGTTCCCACCGGTCGCGAGCATCGACTCGATTTCCTACGGGAAATGAGACGTATCTGGCCGAGAAATCGGCACCCGGCATACTACTCGATACACGCGTAGCACTCCATGGTTCTGCCAGGGCTCATTGTGCCAACTGGCGAACGCGGTTCAATAGCCCAAACTTCCCGGATACACTTACCTAGAACGCGCCGTTGTTATACGTTGGAACAAGACGGTCAGAACTGCCATCGTATTATGAAACTAAATCGTGTTTAGCCAAGGTGATATGGCCCTCTAAAATCGAGTCCTACCCTACGATTTCAATGATTAAAACTTTGTAGCTCGTGATTTCCGACAGAAAAGAGAAAATTTATATCTATTTTATGCCTACATGTTCATCAATAACTTATACATTATTTTTCTTCAATAACTTAATGCATTAACAGAACCAAAATAGAATTTCATCTCGTTCTAAAGGAGATCAATGACATACATATTTATATTCCTGTGAGGCAAGGGGTTGTTGTTTCTCGTAATAGTTTCACACCAATAGGAAGCAAATTGAATATCGAAGAAGAAAATTCAACGGTATTATAAAACTAAATAGTGTTCACACCGGCAAGAAACAAATTGAGCAAATACCACTGAAGAAAATTTAATGGTCCTGGGGTGGATTCTTCAACAGAACGCAACCGCGCGATGCAAGGGTTGGTTTTCTCACGCGGATTCACCAGGCCGTTACCGTAGAATCGAGAGAAATCCTCCCCATCGACGGGAAAGAAGACTCTTTGTCGACGGACCAGACGCGGAGGACAATCGAGAGAGAAAGAGAGAGAGAGAGACGAGAGAGGAGAGAGCCTTCCCTACCGTTTCCGACTCGTATTCCCGGTTTCGCACCTACGCGAATGTCACATTGTTTTCGAGCATCCACCCTCGCGGTCGGAGTAGCCCGTGGATGGGGTGTGGTCGCGAGTTCTTTGTCCCCTTTCACTCGACTCACCGTGAAACTCATCCAGCAGGTCATTCTCGAGCGAGAGGACGGCTTATTTCATGCTCCCTTGATCGCTGATTAACTTCGAGGATCGAAGTACTTCTTCGTACACGCTAATCTGTCAATCGTTTGTTTTTTTCAATCTTTCGCCGAAGTATTCGCGACATTTTGTCCGGTTAAGACGAGTCCAAACATGGTACCATTCCGATGATTAGGTGAACAACCCTTCTATATTCTCCCAAACTTCTTCAAACGAACGGATACTGCTTGTTAAGATACGCCAAGTTATACGACAATGATTTTCATTCAATAATTCCTTTAATTCTTAATTGATTCTCTGATTTTGTACAATTAATACAATTTTATAGAACCTCGATTAATCAGGAAAATGTGACGAATGTGTTGATGTTTGACAAACTAATTTCCGATGGAACTTTTCGCTATCTCGGCTGAGGAAAAACCGGTAAGGATGATCGGGGGAGGGGAACGAGCACGCAATCGCGCAGAACGATACTCAGAGTCCGCGGATGAATTTCATCGGGGCCATTAGGAATGAAATCGAAGCCAGTAGAAACTACCGAGGCGCCTTCCGCGACGAAACAAACCGGTTTGCCAACCGGCTGGTCGTCCGGCCGATCTCTTGCCACTGTTGCGACGTATTTCTGCACATACACGGCGGCCGCGCATGGGTACCGTTGCATGCGCAAACCGCCGACGACTGCGACATATTTTAAGAGCACCGACTCCGCCGTATCTCGTCACGTGTCACATAAATTTGTAGCATCCCGGCCGAGCCTCGGAACAAATCGGTCCCCCACTTCTTTCTCGTCCGATACCCGTCTCGAACCTGTTCGCGGACTATTCGCTATTAGGTCATCCCGTGAGTCGTGTCGTCGTTTTTCACATTATCCAGACAGCGTTACATTTTACATTCCTCGATGCACATTACTGCTCAAACTCTGCTGAAGATCGGGTCTACATTTTCTCGCTTCGTCCAGATTCGTTTTCCGTTGAAACGTGTTCCCTAGAGGGCGATTCGAAAATGTTTTCTATCATTTTAGTATCATTTTATACTTAACAATGTGTCTAACAACAATATTTTAGCTTATGAAAATGACAAGGCTGTATTCATTTAAATTTAGTAGAATCTTTAGAAGAGTATGTGCTCGGATAAGGAAAGCTATTGAATCAATGTAAGCAACTAAATAGATTCAATAATTGTAAAATGAAAAATACAATACCGGTCATTATACCAGCCGGGGTGGGTTTAGTATTTGTAAGATAACAAATGCCACTCAAATGATAAAAAAATATGGAGTCGCCAAAAATCATGTTGGACGAGACTGAAAAATTCAGAGCCGATCTTGAGCAGTTCGGTTTATCGAACAGCTTCACACGGACGAGCGACGCGTGCCAAAAAAGAAAGGAGGAACGCGACGGTCGTGGCCGTGAAACGCGGGACAAAGGAGCTAGTGAAAGTCTTTCTCGCTCGTTGACTCGGTGGCTCGCCGACATCACCTTCAACTAACACTCGTAGTTCCTCCCTTTGCGACGCGGCGAAGGGGTTGGGTCACGCGAGACCAACATTTCGATCTGCAACCGCCACTCTCAAGCCGCGCGTTAATTAATAACTGTGGTCTCTTCGAGATATCGAGGCTGTATAGGGGCGTGAAAATATAATTTCTAAGTCTTCTCGCGATTCTGTCGCGAACAAGTGTCCGTCATCTTTAACCGTCGTACGCTCCTCAAAAATAGCTGCATAAAAGGGACTAGGATAACAATTAACCCATTTTTATTTTACACGTTAAATCAACACATTGTGTTTCATTTATAGCGTCACAGTATAAAAAAAGAATATACATCTCACACTGAACCCCATACTACCCCCTCGATCATCATCGGAGAGGGGGTGTGCGTGAAATGCATTTCCCTGGTGTCCTTAAAAATAGAAAACAAGTGTCCGTCCTCTGTTCCCTACGAAAGCGCGGAACGTGACAGGTGGAACGCGAATAAAAAGCACGAGGAGCGTTATCCGCGCGCTGGCGCACGCCTTCCCGAGGTTCGACGACCATCGTAAAAATACTCTCGATGTCGTTAGTCAATCGATACCCGAATTTTCTGGCTCGATCGTCGAACGAAAAACGCCCGGCAGACACCGCCGCACCCCGTCTACCCTAAGAAAATCACTTTGACCATCAAACTGTCTCGTGTCACTGTTAACGAAATTAAAATTTTCTTCCTTTTTTTCATTATTCAATCAATTTATCGTCGATAAATCAGCATAAAATTCGGCTGGGCATCGTGGGATGCTCCGCGAGGAGGTGTGGCTCGCGGACAGAGGAGGCGTGGTTTCGGTGCTCCCGAGGAGCCAGGGCAATTGTTCGACGGGGCAATCCGTGCGGGCACGCGCGAGTAAATCGAAATGGAAAGCGAGTTTCCTGCTCGACGCACGTAATCTTCTTATTTAGATTACGAGGTGGAGCGAACATTGTTCTTTGTCCTCGACGCAGGCCGTGAGAATAGGAGCAACGCGGTCTCGCGGGCCAGAGATTTTCGTTTGTCTGCGGCGGTGTCGGCGTCGACTTCGGAACACGGGAAAATAATCGATAGAAGCGTGCGTGAGCTCGCACGCGTCGGCCTCGCGAGTCTCGAGGGTCTTCTAACGAGTCGTGAAAGATGGAAAGTTAACGAAGCCGGATGGCCTCTTAAGAATCGCCTTTCAGTGGAGAGAGCCTTGTCGTCTGTCGTCTTCGATTTAAATTCAGTTAAAGTCCCTGCCGCCTCGAGAGACCCTTCCGAGGATAAAGGATCCATTTGATCGTAACGAGGCGACGCGCCCCCGCGAGCATCTCTTGATCCTTTCGATCTCCGCTGTCTTTTGGATCACGAGGCGCTAGAACATGTCCGCAAACTCGCCGATCCTGGAATCTATGCAACGATAATCTCATAAATGTCGTTTCGCCTCTTTGATACTTTCACCTGTCTCACTTAGGAATTCAAAGGAACTGTTAAGTGAGACAGGAGAAGAGCCACGGAGCCACGCCTACTCGGGGCCGATCTTTCGCGTTTCTTCTTCGTTGGCACACTCGATAGAAGTGTGTGAGGCTATGAAAGTGGAAATACCAGTTTCCCTAAATTCCTATTAGAAGAATAAACGTAGAAAGAAGCGAACAAAATTTGCAATCGCTTGATCACGAATGGTCTCGTGAAAGTTCCGCCCCGGGAGGCGTTTCCCTATCGCCAGTAGGCGTGGCTCCGTGACTCTCGGAGGAATAGTGCCCCAGGGGGCACTCGGTTCGGGTCCCCGTGTCTCGCAGTTATCGACTCGCTGTTTTCCGATGTGATATCGGGTCAAAAGAGCTCTCTGGAGACGTACACGTTTCCGTTGTCTGGAGACGCTGGGCAAACGGAAAAGCCGGCCTCAGGCGGACCGTTTATCTTGTTTACCAGCCGCCTGTGTCAACCCGGAGCTCAGACTATTTCGTTCGATCGAGAACGGTCTATTTGACGCATAAATTGGATCGTCTCGAGCTGGTCAACGTCTGTCCGCGTGTGCTCTCGTGTTCAAAGACTCAATACATCTTTCTCTCTCTCTCTCGTTTGTTTCCTTGCTCCGACGTCTTGCTCCATTCCCGGGGAAAACAATACGCAATTACAAGCTAATCAACCGGGCGGGCAAAGCTGTTGGCCACCGGCCAGAACTGTTGAACGTTTTCCTCTCTCGGACGTGTCCGGGAGTCTGCCCGGATTAAAACGGATTACACGGAGGAGCTTCTGTCATCGATCCCGTCGGAATCGGTTCGGCGACCTTCCTCGCTGGACCCTCATCAGACCACCATGAGGTGTTTAGGCCGAAAACTCAGGGAAAACTGTTTCACCGTTATTTACAAAGTCAAGGTCCTAATATAACCTAGTCGTTGAATTCATTTTAACATCGACATCGTGAAATCACGAATGCATTTTAACCCTTCGCTGTATGATTTCTTTAATTAGTAAATATTCTCATATACTGTAAAATTATTCTTCCTTTTATGTCCACGTCGTGAGATGTATTTCTTTAAAATGTGACGCTACAAATGAAACACAATTCGTTGATTCAACGTGTAAAATAAAAATGTGTGAATCGTTATCCTAGCCTGATTTATGCAGCTATTTTTGAGAAGCGTCCGAGGATTAACATTTAAAAACTCAAAATCGTTTCTATTCTATATCGGAAAAAAGACTCTGGTAACTGTCTTCAATTGGCTTGATAAGATGTGTCAAGTGGTGAGCATATAATTCATCCAGTGAATTAGATGAGATATAAAAGACCTAGTATATTTTGAACGTGTTTCATGAAATTAAAGATTTTTCATTGTTCCAGCAATTTTGTTGCAATTGTCCGGTAATACTATCACCACGGTCGAAACAAAGTGTGCCGGTTGAAAGACCTCGGGGCCGCGGATCTTTCCACCTATTTATCAGTTGACGTCATCGGGATGCCATTGTATTAAAAATACGAGCGGACGAATACACGTCGTTTTTCGTCTTCGTCGCGCGTCGCCGTTCCCGACGTCGGTGGCGACGACCGGCCGCTTCCCTTTTCTTTATTTATAAATGCCAGTATCGGGGCTGACACACTCTTTTCGGATAAGCGTATTAAAAAAATAAAAAACACGAATCGCGCGAACCGTAGATAAAAATGACGAGGCTAAATATAAACCCGCGACACTCGACTGTCACGCGTTTTATCAAAAACTCCGCGCGCACGGAAAATTATCGACCTTCGCGAGCTATGAGATATCTCGCCGACTTTTTTATCCCGCGACGGAGAGGACAATTCCACCGGACCGTGGAACACTGGGACATGCCGAAACTTTGCTCTTCCGTAGACGTTTCTCGATGTGTGGTCTCCGGATAGGGGCTCCGTTCAATTTTCAATTTACGCGGTGGTATTCGTCGAGTTTTCCCAGGTTTCTTGGTTCCAAAGCGGGACCGAGCACTTCTGAGTACTTCCGGGTACTTCTGGATACCTTCAAGACTTCTTGCTTCTCTTCAGCAATCTAAATGTACACGGAAGTACTCGAATGTTCCGAGCTCCCTTGACTCCAAGGTGAGTCTGAGCACTTGAGAGTACTCTCCGGAGTACTCTGAGCACTTCCAGGCACTTGAAGATACCTTCAGGATTTTTCGTTTCTCTTCAGCAATGTAGATCTATACGGAAATACTCGAACTTTGCAAGGTCCCTTGGTTCCAAAGCGAGGCTGGTCATTTAGGAGTACTTTAAGCACTTCTAGGTACCCGTACGCTCTTCTAGATATTTTCAAATAGTTCCAGGCACATTATAGACACTCCCAGGTGCGTTTAGATACATGTAGGTCGCTTTAAACATTTCTAAATATTTCTAAGTACTTCTATGTACTTCTATGTACTTGCGGTGTATTGGTAAAAGATAAGAACCTGAATATATCAGTCGATCATTGGGCGGTTATAGCGATCGTAGACCAGACTTCCTCACACCCAATCTTTTTATGAATTTGCACGAATGAACCACTAAAGAATAGTGGAAGTAATTTTGCTCGGCTAGGATAGCATATTAAACCACTGTGAGCTGCTTCTCTCTCTCTCTCTCTCTCTCTCTCTCTCTCTCTCTCTCTCTCTCTCTCCCGCCCCCTTTGGATTTGGGCGTCGTCGTCGTCGTCGTCGTCGTCTAGTATCGAGCGTCCCGACGCCGGGACGCGCGGAGCTGTTGCCATGCCGACCGACGGGGCTACCAGGGCTTTTCGCATTCACCAGGCTAGCCACCGAGCGAAAGACTCGTGCGACTCGCGAACAAGAACAAGAAACTCCTCGCTGCGAAACGAGCCACGAATTACGTGTACCTCCGGACACGAGGCGACCTTCGAATTCCCCATAAAATCAATCTACTCCCGGAAAATTTTCTTCACGGGAGATTTGCCAAGATTTAAACCTCCGTAGACATCCTGGGTGGTTTATGTGAAAGTTTCACTTTCGAATCTTTTTAAAACTAGAGGATTTTTCCCTTTAATCCGTAAGGTTTGTATCCTGGAATTTCGAAATCACCTCGGGAATCATCACCGGCGAGGAAATATATTTCTGGGATACCGTGTATAATTGTTTAGCGGGGCCGGGTTTGCCGGTAGGATTTCGTCGGAGGAATCGTCGATTTCGCGGGGAGAACACTCGAGAACGCGAAAAGCGGATCAGGAAAAAGGTTCGCAGTCGGATTTTCCCGAAGCTTGAAGACGTCTGCGAAGGGGTTTGGGATCCGGGAACGATAAAAGCAAGCTCGGGCCGTTGGCTAACGTTTTTATTGATAGCGGAGTTCCGGTTGATCCAGCGAAAACGAAAGTCGTGTAAGTAGGATAAAAAAAAGGTTGCCAGGGATCGCAGTAAAACCGAGGGCTCGGCATAAAATCGCGGGACCGGTTGTGCCTTTTCTATTGACCCCGCGGAGGATTCGTTTACGAAATCGTCCCCTTTACCACCCTTTACGACCTTGTTAATTTCTAAGAGGGGATGTCTCAGGTAATAGTTCCGCGTTGACGATTTAGTCGATCGGTGACCGTCGATCCATTCGTTTCGAACGAGCAACAGTTCTACTTTCTAACGTTGTGTAACAGTTCTGAAAAATAGTGTCGAAAAGTGTGAGTGTTGTTTTTGTAAATGTGACAAATGAGGCGCCTGCTTTTAACACCTGGATACTTCGCGTGATCGAATATCAAATATGCACTCATTGTTTATTATTATTTGTTAGTTGTAGTTTTGCCGCGTGCTTTGTCGTACACAGTCTACTTGTTTAATCGTACCGAGCACAAATCGAGATCAAAGTCGCTAAATTAAGTCCTCCTCGCCGATGACTTTTAAATATGTTATCAATTAACCCTTAATTGAGTGGGTTACTCAGAGTCACCACTAAAAATTGATATGCCATTATTAGAATTATTGTTCCAATTGAAAATAGTGTAACAGTAACATCGTTGTCATAAATGCCATAAAATCCGCTGTCTAATCGAAGACTGGAAAAAATAGTAATACGATGCGCGGTCGCGTGACCAAGGTGACGAGTAGGCGGCAGCGTCGCCGTTTAGTCTCATGTTCTAAAAAGCTTCTCCGGGTTGTTAATTGAGGATCATCGGGCGCAAGCTGCGAGCGACGCATCGCGTGATTTCCCAGGTGGAATTTCCTGTCCGGTGGAAGCTAACCGGTGGGACATCGTCCAAAGAGGACAAGACGGCCGATAACGAGTTTTTCCGTCCATTATCTTCTCACCCCTCCGGTGTTCATTGCGGCCTACCCCTTTTTTCGCCACCAAACCCGTCGACTGTACCACACGTCAATTCCCACTGTGTCTCGATCCCACACAAATTTATTGTATCTTCGTAGATTTTCTTTATTGAAATTCTTTAAATGTCGAGAATATGTTAAATTTTTATTTACAATTTAAAAACGGTACTTCGACTACATACATTAGCAATTTAAAAGGGTGCAAGAGTATAAACGGAAAACTCTACAGGTTTGTCCAGGAAAAATTCGCTAAGTTAATAATTCGCGAAGTTTTTCTATACAGACTGACTTTTCCGCGGGGAAATTTCGACGAATCTATTGGAGAACAATTGAGAAAGATGGCACCGAGCCCGACACAATTAAGAAATGTCTGTACGGTTGAACGAACAGTCCATTCGGAATTTGAATTTGCCGAGAATGGAATCGTTTTACCGATACCACGGAATAATAATAAATGCTCGCTGTGTTTCGGGGCACGTAAGAATTCCATTTGCTGGGGCGAAGGATTCACGAGCGTCGAGATCGGTTCACGGAAATCCTCTCTTTCTCTCCCCCGTTCCGTCGTTCCGGAATGCGAACACGTTTGGAATATTTCGCGTATCGGCGAGAGGATTTCCGGTTACAAATTGTGCTCGGCGATCCGCGTGCTGCCCCCGGAATCGAGCTGGGGAGGGGCTAGGGAGGCGGTGGAAACGGGGGAACGAATCGAAAGGTGTATCGGAAACGAACGCGGATTGCAACGTGCCCGAAGAATAATAGTTTCCGAGACGTCCTCTGCCACAGATTTTGCCATTTTCGCGCCGTAAGCGATGTGTCATGCAACAACAATTCATTCATTCGATCAACAATCATACAACGTTCATTCAACAATCAGGAAATAGCTGAATTTTTCTAGTATTCTGATCTTTCAAATATATTTTGACCCTTCAAGTATTTCGATCCTTCAACTACCGTAGAATTATCATAATAATAATAATTTATTTATAATATATTATTATATTTATTTGTAATTATTTTTATGCATAGTTATTCTTATACATATCTGATATAGTTAGTTTATGTTTATCTTTCTGAAAATATTGTTTTAATTTTTTTTTAAATATTTTTAAATTTATATTTATTTTATTATATTTATTTGTAATGATTTTTATGCATAGTCATTCTTATACATATCTTATGTTTATTTTTCTGAAAATATTGTTTTAATTTTTTCTAAAAATATTTTCCCCTTAGATAAACCACAAAAACTGATCTTCTAATTTTTACATTCCAGTTAAAAAAATCATGCAGTGAAGGGTTAAAAATCTTCCGACATTCGCCGATTGAGTCGAGTCCTAGAAGGGTTAACGTATTCCGTCGCAATTGGGTTAAGAGGCGGTCTAGCCTGATTCTAGTCGGGGATATCGAGGCAACGCCCTCAGCCCTAAGGACGGGCCAGGAACGAGTGTTTCAATATTTATCGGTGGGGTTGGGGGCCGAGTAGTTTACCGTAGTTACGATGGTGCCGTCTAGAGAGTGATTCGCCGGCATATCGCGGCCAGGGTTCTTCAATTATGCAGCCGTCGAGCGAGGATGTTGAAACTCCCTCGTTTCGAGTCGCGGTTGAGATTCCTTCTCGCGCGCGCGACTTTTACCGAGGAGAATAAGACGAGACTGTGAAATCGATTTATCCATGCAACGAGTTTAGACTTTTTCGACACGAAATTCAATTCTGCAGCGCACAGACTCGCGGAGAAATTATCGGCTCGTTAATCTTTTCTCCGCGTGCCGCTGTTGTAATTTTAACCGGGCTTGACAGGGATGTAAATAATAATCGGATTTTAAACATTTTTCGAGGAAAATGTAAATATTTGTCTGGCTAATTATTTGTGAAATTTTATTGATATTTAATCCTCGTCCGTTCCTCATTACATAACCTTAATCAGTCCCTCGGTGTCAAATTGACATAGTGACACAAAATAAAAAAAATTTCATGTTTTTTTAGACAAATGAACTAAAGGTAATGGACGAGTTAATGAACATGTTAGGTTCATTTGATATAAAAAAGTTCACTGCATCACACTGTGCCCTACGAGGAATAAAAATATTTTTGTGAAAGAAAAATAAGTCCAAAGTAGAGCAAACATTGAGAAAAACACCCGCAGATTCCGATGTATTTTTTGTCACAAAAAGACTGTTTTTCACTCATATAATGGGGCACTGCGTGATTGAACCTTCCTCTATCAAATGAACCCTTGTGCAGCTCAAAATGTGCTCGGATAAGGTAAAAAAGCGACAGCTCGTAAATCCATGTTTTGATATAAAATCTAGTAAGTTGCTAGTTATGTCACGTGGTGTGCCTTCCTGCTTAAGGGAGGCATGCAAATGAAAAGGAAAACAGGAGCGGAAGAAAAAGGTTGAAACTTAGCGGGGTACCTTGGAGCGCGAGCGATGATTATCGGTGACCGCGCCTCCTCCGTTCGGCTTTCGTGCGGTTGAATCCGCGCGCGTACGCGAATGATAAAATCGATAGACCACCCTCTCTTCGTTTCTCGCTCTCTCGTTCTCTCCCTCGAGCCACGCACCACCCTCGTGTTGCGTTTCGCGACCCTCTTCAAAGGGTGAAGAGAGCGGGACAAGAGGGTGAATATACGAGAGTGCGTTGCGTGCTCCTCGGAGCGTGTCGTCGACGCCGCCTCCGTCTACGTCGGCTTGTTCCTGTTGCACGAAACAACGGGGCTTCCTGTCCCCCTTGGGACCCGGAGGTCCTCCAGACCGCTTTAAAAATAATCAATTTTACGATCCGCCGATCCGAGACCTCCTTTTCGCCGGCTCTCTTTTAGCCACCACTCTTTCCTTCTCTTCTGTCGTCTCGCCTCATCGTTTACGAGCTTCCTGAATATTTCTCGCGCACTCTTCACGAGATCGTCGGGATTTCAGTTTTATCACGGCGATCGTTCGGATTTCAAAATCAGTTTTGTCACAGTCGACGGGAACGAATCGAGGGAACCCCCGGGAGCCAGGGTATCGATCGGGACCACCGATAACCGTGATTTACGAACCGATAACGATCGCTGCGCCGGCATATTTGTCCAAGCACCCTCCCCCGAACTGGATTTACTGGCGCACGGCGGACAGTTTCTGAAAAATAGCTGGAATTAATTCCGAAATCTTCGTGTCTTGAAATAGATCAAAGGGCGAGTGTTTTGAATCAGGAACATTTCTTTCGTTCCAGAAAACTCTGACACGTTGAAATTTATTATTTTATTGAAATAGACTTCATTCATCTTTCCATTACGTCGAGCTTTTATCTAACAAGTTTTTCAACGCTGGATAATTTGTGTCGGAATTGTAACAACAGTCTGAGGACAAGTTTGCATAAATTGAAAAATATCATAAATGAAAAATTAAGCGCACTAGAAAGAGAGAGATCGGCGTTAAATTTGAACGGCAACGAGAAAAATGAAAACCAGCAGAGAAAGGTTCGGTCGCGTTAGCGCAGTGCATGTTTTCCATTGTTAACGTCAATTAGTACATCGGTTATAACGAGAGCGCGTCTCCATCTGTACGCACATCCGGTGTGTACAACGAGGGACTCTCTTTTCCTCTCGCTCACTCTCTCGGTTGGTAACCAGCCTCTCCTTCCTTGCCCGGTCCAAGAATAATTCCAAGACGTCTTCACGGTCGATGCTGCCACTGGCGATCGTTCACGGAACTCGAAACCTTGGAAATTCTCGGTCGAAGCTCGTGGAAGCTGTTCGCCAGTCCAGAGGAGCTCGATATCACTCAGGTGTATCTCAGACCCTCGGCGAAAGCCCTACCTCGAATGTATCCCTTGATCACGAAGGAAGCCCTATATCGAATAAATCGCTTGGGAAAATTAATTACGCTCTTTTGGTAGTCGGTAACGAAAGCCTTGTACTTTTCTGGCAATGAAGAATTTCATTTTACGCCGGTTAGGGCTTTCGCCGAGGGAACAAATAGGCAAATGGTAGCTACGTTTCTATCGCCTGCGACAAGAGATTGAAGTAGTATAATAATTAAAGGGGAATTCGATGACTGTGAAATGTATTGTCTGCCTTTAGAAGAAATAGGGCTTTCGCTGGGGGACAAATAGGCAAAGGTGTACAAGCTTCTGTAGTGCTTTCACCAAGAGCTTAGATAGATAATTCCTTGTTTCTATCGGTGAATAGAAAAAGGCTAGCTAGAAAAACTTGCTATTCGCAGCCTGATGAAGGATTTTTGACGATTGTGAACTGTATTCTGTCGATGTACCTGAAGGTAGGGCTTTCACCAAGGGCGTGAATTCCTTGTTTCTGTTGGTAAATAGAAAAAGGCTAGCTAGAAAAAC
This sequence comes from Lasioglossum vierecki, assembly GCA_028455595.1. Lineage (NCBI taxonomy): Eukaryota > Metazoa > Arthropoda > Insecta > Hymenoptera > Halictidae > Lasioglossum > Lasioglossum vierecki. The sequence continues at coordinate 17,927,480 of CM052337.1, forward strand.
TTGCTATTCGCAGCCTGATGAAGGATTTTCGACGATTGTGAACTGTATTCTGTCGATGTACCTGAAGTAGGGTTTTCACCAAAGGCTTGGGTATGCCGACCCAGTGTATTCTGGCTAGACGGCTTCCCCTCCAGCGCGTAATTCGCGGTGTACCTGTTCTCGGTCGGAAATTCGCTGCGTAATTCGAGCGAACCATTAATCCCTCTCTGGCACATCGAATCACACCGATTGACTCACTCCATGACTAACAGTCTCGGTAAAGGTCAAGCGTGTGTGCAGCGCTCGAAGTTTGGAACAGGCTCAAAAATGTTCCATCGGTGTTCTCTGTCGCGGGTCGGTCTCGCGCGACGTTTGGGTTCTTCGTGGTCTTCGTGCACGCGCGGTGTGTCCCTTCTGTTCTTTGTCAACGGTTACCTTTCCCATCGTCGTCGTTGTCCTCGTCGGCTCGCCTCCGTTTTTCCTTCTGGCAGGGGACGCCTTTCTCTTTCGATCTTCTAAGAATAGAAACGCACGGTGGTTTTGCGGCGCGAATTTTTATCCCTGGCGACGCGCGAACCGCGCCCGCGCGCCGATTTCTCGTCTCTCGCTCTCCTCGCTTTGTCTCTCTCTCGGCTCTCTCCGCGGATCGAATTCGAATCCCCGGCGCACACACGCGTCTCGAAGATGAAACGCGCGACGGACACACGGCACGGAACCCTCGAAAGCACAAAGCTCCACTGACTTGTAATCCGCTCAGCTTCTCTTTCGCATCTCTTTTCTCTATCTCTCTTCCTGGTCTCGCCGCGTGGGCGAGATACGCAACACTCTCTCCTCGAAACTCTCGGCTCTTTTCCTTCCTCCCCTGACTCGACTATCTCTCGCGAGGGATTTCTCCAGGGTTCTCGCCCGACGGAATCCACCAGAACAGAAACAAAAGAAGAAAACACGCTCTTTCCTATTTCTCCTGGAACCTCCTCCAGTTATCCAAAAATGGAAGATGTTCCCGGATTTCACTGAAGATTTCTGATTCGTGGGATCCTTCATTACGAAACTTAATTTTTCAAGCTTCCAGGGTTGTTTCGTGATAGGGTAACTGCACCAGTGAATGAATTTACATTTAATTTCATTTAATATTTAATAATGAATTTCATTTAAGAAATTGTTCAGGAAGATATTGTATTTAAAAAAAAATATGTGAATTAAAGGAATCTCATATATGCTAAATGGCTACCTACGATTCATTTGTCAAAAATAAACTAACATAAATATTTTTCGCGAGTGTAAATGGTCGTAGAGCCATCGTACCTCGTAAAGCAATGAAGAAAAAATTCATTTTGGAGACTTTTAGCTAGGTTTTGGAACCATGTACATCGGCTAGAGAGACTGGCTTCTTCGCTCCGTTGCTGTCCACGTGTCCCTCCGCTGGCACACACTGCTCTCTCCTCTCCTCTCCGTCTCTCTGTCTCGGCGAGACGTGGGACGATCCTCTCGTTGGACTCTATATAAACCACCGTGAACTCGCAGTCTGGCCCGAGTAGTTCGCCAACGGCGAACTGAGTCCGTGCGGATCATTCTCTGTTCACTCGACGTGTCAGTGATCGTGGTCAGTGCGTGCGCGATAAAGGTAGAGGGTGAGGAGAGAGAAGCCTGGAGAGTCGATTGCAACCGGGATCCACGGAAAAATCGGAAACTGCGCTAGAAGGAGAGAAAGAGAGAGAGAGAGAGAGGGGGGGATATATAGTTCGCTCGGAAGTGCATAGCAACGATTTTTCGCTTTTGGGAATTTTTCGTAGCGAGATAAACGGTTTCTCTTTTCGGATCTGGTCCAGTTGATTTTATCGAAGTAGATAGGCGGTCGTTCTTCGCGTGGTATCAATCGGACGTCGCGACGTGCCCGCTCTATTAATAGTCAGCGGCCGAATAGCTTGGCTGAAACGGGCTCCTTCCAGTCGCCAATGTACACGGTGTCCCTCTGAATCCCTGATCGACTTCGCGAGAAAGATATGCTCCCGATCGAAACAGAGTTCATCTCCAACACCGGTGCTTCGAGAAAATTTGCTAGAAGTTCCGGTCGATTAATATTGCCGGCTCCCAAAAACATCTGTCGCAACGTGTCCGATGAGAAATTAGTACTGCCAGGACGTTCTGCTAATTTATTTTAAGACGAGGATCGACACACTGGTTGTGTAACATTTCTTCTGGAACACCCTGAGCACCTCAAGAAGTGAGCCTGCAGAATCTTTTGTACCCGCTCTCGTTCGAGGGACAAAAGTTCCAGGCGTTTCTCGAAAAAATTTTACGCGGAACAATCGAGCACTACAAAATGGTGAACGTGTACACTTAGGCGGTTACCCTTCCCTGGTGAATGCAGAGAATCCATTGGATAGATGTTAACCCCTTCGCGTGCACTATAAATTTCTTGCTGCTGAGTTTAGATATTTGTATCTAGTATAATTTTCGAGAAGATAGTGGTGCCAGATTTCTCTTTAACGAATTAGCAGAACGTGAAGTACAGAGGTACTTTCGCGAAAGATTTTGGCTTGAGTTATATAGAGAAGATTATGTTGGTATATATAAAAAATGTTAGGATAGGATAATTGGCTCCTGAACGCGATGACTAGCTGTGACTCAAACGAAGAATTGTTTGCATCAGAAAAACTCTGTCACGGAATTTCGACGTGATAACCCCGTGATTGATCCCGGTTGTTGGACCGACCCCGGCTTGTGATCCGAAGCCAGGCGAGCATTGCGATTACATCGGCGAAGTGTTTATTTCAAGGACGTTCGACGAACGGTGCTTGATCGAAAGCCAGCAGAAGGATGGAGTCCATGTCGAGGGCGGGTCGAAGCGTCGGGAACGGTGTCTACAGAGTGGCCGGAGCTTTTGCACGCGGGGCCAGGAGAGTTTTGTCTTACGTGCCGCTTCTCGGCGTGACATCGGTCCCATCGGAAGCCGAGGAGCCTGGATTTGATGTGGTACGACGTTCGGGGCCTCGAACGAACATCTTGGTCGGCTCTCGCCACGCCTATAACACCCACCGCGCCAATAGACACGCCCACAGCCCCGAAACCCTACGTGCTTATCGAGCAGCCGACTGCGTTACCTATCTCGCGTTAACGATTCCTCATGCTTCATATTCACGCGACTATATCATCGGTTCCACCCCTTCATTTACCTAACAATTCTATAGTTCGGCCGAAGCGGAAACTGAAGCTCCGCCCTCGATCGCGAACGTTGGGAACGCCTACCGATGTGTATCGGTGGGCCTCTGCCACGCCCACGCCTCCCACCGCGGGCTCCTATACGCCCACAGCCCGGAAACCAACTGCGTTCCGTATATCGCGTTAAAGTTTCCTCGTACTTACTATTCACACGACTATATCATTGATGTTTCCGAGGGGTAACGGGGAGAGGATCGACACCGTTATTTACGTAACTGTTCCATTGTTCGACCAGATCGAAAACGCGCGTCCGGAGCGGAAACAAAGGTAAACCGACACTCTGGGAGGAGCGGAGCGCAAAAATAGTCGTGCGACTACAAACTCTCGAGCCGCGAGATGCTTTCGCGAGAGCAGAATGGTGGTCGACGACCGAAAATAGCGCGCGAATCGATGCAGTTCCAAGAGGCGTCGGTTCTTGCCTTGTTCCCTTCGTTTTCCTCTTGTCTGGTCTCGCCACGTGCGTTTCCAACCCCCTCTCTAGCCGTCTTCGGACACGCGTAGATTGCAAAAATGTTAAAGATTAATTGTTTAAAAAAAGGGGGGGAAGTGCGATATTGTAAAACGGCTCGTGAGGAATCGGTTTCCAGAAGCACCGAGAGAGCAGGTCCCTCGAGGTATCGAGTTCGACGAGCGTAATGAACGGGCGCGATGCAACTCGTTGCCTGTTAATCGACGCGGAACCACGCCAGGACCGATGGAAATTAATACCTGCGCAAATTGGTCGCGCCGCCGGCCTCGGGAAATTTAATCGTTCCGGCAAAACGGGAATCAAATTCGCGAGAACGACCACCGGTACGAGTCACGCCGTCCTGCTCTCCGTCCTGTCGGCCATACTTTGTTTCATAGATCCCGCCGAAAATCCCTCGTCGACACCCGTTAACCCTCATACGCTCCCCAAAACTAGCTGCATAAAAGAGACTAGGATAACGATTCACCCGTTTTTATTTTACACATTAAATAACTACATTACATTTATTTATAGCGACACATTTTAGAGAAATACCATCTCACACCGTAGACGAAAAAGGATGAATAATTTTACAGTATGTGTAAACATTGAATGGGTGAATTGAGAAGTGATTTTTCGCTGGCGACGATTAAAATGGCCGGGCGCGCGATGCACCGGCGACTTCCGGTGGACAGTTTGTGCATTATCGTTGCGTTAGAACACGACTTCTCCTCCGACCCGGACCATTTACATGCCGGGGACTGATATTGCCGTCGTCGGACACGCTCCGGTGAACCGGATAAATGCAGCTGTCCTAATTCGATTCCGAGGAAGCTGGGCAAACAGCGAACCAGCGGAACAAATCGAAAAAAATATGCTCGGTAAAGAGACAGAGATCACACCGTTCGGATCCGTTGCTCTAGGAGTGATTCCGCGCGGAGTAGGCGTGGCCTGTGCTGGGTGGGCGGGGCCTCGTTGCTCCGGGCGCGTTCAGAGCCTCGATGCACACGTTCTTTCTCGAAAATCGACTAGTTTAGTCGACGGAAATGTAATCGGATACGCCGCAAGCGGTGTCCGCGTTTCCGATCGTTATCGGTCGACTCTGAAATTTCGACGACAGTTGGTTGCACGCGTCTGGTCCGGTTTTTCGCTGGTCTCCCTGTCTCCCTCGGACAGGAAATTGATTCCTGCATCGACTGCGACGCGACCGAGCGCCAGCTGCCACGCTAGATCACCGGATAATGAATTTCGCTTCGCGTGAAAGCGGAGAGCGAGACTCGTGGACGAGGTTAATCAAGTCTGAAGATACGTTGTAAATTCGTCGGGGATCGTCTAATTTTGTGGAACAAACGGCGGCGGCTGACCACAGCACGCGACACGGCCAAGTTTGTTGGACGCGCGATCGATTAAAAGCCACCGAGTAATCGGAAGTTTATTAACGCGACGCGATCCTTTTCCTCCGTCGACCTCGAACAAGCCGGACAATGGCCCGAGAACCGTTCTCCGTCTGGCCACCAGCCAACTCTCTCGCCGCCCTTTTGGCCCCCGTCGCGTACTTTCGCCAAATTCGTAACGCGAGCGTGTGTGTCCCGTTGTCAACCAACACTCGATACCATGAATCGCGCGGCAACCTTCTTCAAGGAGCCCGAGGTGAACGAGCAGGCGAATCGTCGAACGCTCTTGGCCCCGGGAGCGTCTTGTCCCGTACTGTTTCCCTCGGAATTGTGCGTGTGGCAGACGCGCTGCCCTATGGGGCAATCCGTGGCCCCGGCTCGAGGATCTCGTTCGCGAGCGATCCTGCTGGCGAAACACAGGAACGTCTGAGAAAAAACACTTGGGTTCTGGAAAGCCCTTGTGCCAACTGGCCCCTTCAACGGCTGTAATTCTTTAAGCGAATGGCTTACCCCTTATGAAAATGGTGGAACAGAGACCGGGAAGGGGTTTCACTTAACTGTCCGATCGATACTCGCCGGTCTGTGGACGATAAAGCACGCGTCCGGTTTCCGTTTCCCTCTTCGGTTTCTAGAATCGATCCGTCATATCGACCGTCTCGTCGAGTGCTCGTAAAGTTTACTTCATTTCAACCCTTTGCACTCGGAGCTACTCCAACTCGAAAATTAAACATTTCTTAAGACTAGACAGCGAATATTTTTGATGCATTTATAACGGAAAAATAGTAGATGTAATTTAGATATAGTAAACATATCTCAGTTTAGTTATTTTTTATTATTACATTATATTATTAATATAAATATAATATTATATTTTTTTCTTATTAAATATAAATTAATATAAATATAATATAATATTAATATAAAAATAGCAGTAACCCGTTATTCTGACGGGTTCCGTAAACTTTGTGTTAAAAAAGAAAAAGCAGTTGTTTGAAAATTGTCCGAATATTACTCTGCGGTTCACCGTACTCCCCGGAGATGATTATTTCGGACGAGAAGCTAGTCCGCGCAGGAACTAGTTTCGAACATCGGGGGCTGTCGTTGCCGGTGCGTTCGAGCACGATATTATTTTTTTGTTCGTCGCGAAGGGTGAGTAACTTGACAGTTGTCGCCGGTTTTCTTTTCTCGTCGAGGCGGGGTTAGGCAGGCGAGGCACTGCGCGTTTTCTAAGCGATTCCGAATAGAAGGGAGGGTGAACCGACACGTAGACAAGAGAGAGGGGTTCGCTGAGGAGGGTGGATGCCCCTGGTGTACACGTGGAAACAAGGGGAGGGGAGAGGAGGTACAAAAAACCATAGACCCCATGGGGTGCTTGCGGACCGACGACGTCATCCTTTCAGGGGTGGCCAATCGTGTCACTGTGTCAGCGAGCACTACAACCCGCGTCGTAAAAACGTCCTGATTGATTTTCATTCGACGATTGATTAGAAGATGCTCGTTTAACCCTTCTGTCGATAACGATTCTCTTCAAACATATTCGATCATGTTGCTGCTCTAATTTCTCGAAACCAATGATGATCCACGAGGAAGGGGATGTTTACAACCCTTTGTCTTACCATTTATATTTGAAATGAACTAGTCCACGTTCGTTCCCTTATGAAAATGACAAGATTGATTTTATTTAGACTTTGCCCGGCCACTTCTTTACGAAATCATTTTTATTCTTTCAATAATTGTACAATAAGAAATCTGGATATTGCTCTAATTTGTTTTTAATATTTTTCCCTTAAATAAAACAAAAAAAACTGACCTACCAATTTTTTCATCCCAATTAAAGAAATCATGCAGTGCGAAGAGTTGAAATAAAATACTATTTTCAAGAATTAAGTTGTACGCGTAACATAATACAGCTTCGATGACTAGTTCGATTACTAATTGGTCGTGACGTTTCAGGGTGGCGAGGAAGCGGAGAACGGCTCGGCAACGGCGGGAAGTCCGGTGGATGAGAAGTCTGCAGTAAGTAGTCCATCGGCGGAGGCGGAAGCCGCGCCGGCGTCGTCGGCGCCATCGACGGAGACGAAGGACGAGGCGTCGTCACCTTCGGCAGCAGCGACAACAGCAACGGCGGCTAGTAGCCCGGTCGACGAAAAGCAAGAGGAACCCACTCCCTCTGCCCCCACTCCCGTCCCTGTCGAGGAAAAGAAAGAGGAGGTCGTCGAAAAACTCGAGGCCGAGAAAAAAGTAGTCGAGGTCAGTCCAGCCGGTGGTCAGTTCGTATCGGAACCGGTAGAAGTCTCCGTTTTCCGAGTCCAGACAGTCGCTACTACGCCGTCGTCTATCATTGAGAGGAAAACCAGTGAGGACATTCCTTCCCTGCCACCGTCCAGTCCACCACCGACTCCTATAGACCCGTCGCCGTTGCAGCAGGCTCAGCAGGCCCAGCAGGCCGCGGCTACCGTGACAATGCTCGCGGAGGCCCTCAAGTTGCCTGCCGAGGCTGCTGCCGGCGCAGTCGATTTCGTTGCACCGCCGACAACAACAACATCAACAACAACAATACCCGTCCTATCCTCTACCTGTCCACCTGAGCGTGACGCATCACCACCCCCGACAACACCATCACCGTCACAGTCGTCACCTCTAGCACCTCCGGAATCTCGCGATCTCTCCGCTGCCACCCAGATACCACACGTTTCACCCCCAGACGAATCCCAAACAGAACAAACCACCCCAACTCCCGCGAAGCTAGAGGCTCTGCCGGTGGTAGATACAGTCGTCCTCGTCGATGACGTCCCAGAATCGTGCTTAGACCGCGATCAGAACAAGCTCGTCGAACCGAGACCCGTCCCTCCGACCGAGCAGAAAGAGCAAGTGTCGTCGAAAGAGGAAATGACTGAGGCGCCGCCCCCGCTCCAAGAAAGCTCACCGGAACAGAAGACAGTTTCCGCGGAACCGAAGGAAGAGATTGTCGAACAGTCGATAGAATACGAAGTCTGCGAGTTAGGTAACGCCGCTGTGAAACACTCCGAGCAAGAACATAAAGAAGATAATGTAGAGATGCCGATCGAACAAGAGATCATCGCGACACAGGAACAACAGGTCTCCCAGGAGGAGCCCGCGATCGAGCCAGCGGTCGAACCGTCGATCTCGATCTGCGATTCGGTGATAGACTCGGAGGAGGGTCCCGTACCACTGTCGGAGGAGATGCTCGTCGAGGCTAAGCCGGCTGTCGTCATCCCGGAGGACGAGGAGCCGTTGTACAGGAAACCCGTCGAAGCGATCCTCGAGGCGGAGGAGATACCGGAAGTAAAGAAGATGGACGACGACGTGGTCGTCTTACCTGCGGAGCCTCTCGAAGAGGACGTCTCTGAGAAAATGGTAGCGATCGATCCTGAAGAACCCACTGTCGACGACAAAGTTGAGAAGGTTCAGGACGAAGAGCCTTTGCCTCCTCCGCCGCCAGTGCCTGAGAAGCTCGATCTCGAAGCGGTGGAAACGACCGAGACCGCAGTGCCTTGCCCCGAAGAACGGTCGCAGGACGAACCGATATTCTCGTTAGCTAAACCCAAGGTAGATGAAACGATAACGGAGTGTCCGATCGTCGAGGTTCCTTCGGCGTCTCCAGCGAAAACGTCGCGAAGCGAGACACCTCTAGAAACAGAGAATAACAGTCTCGCGAACGAGGAGGACGAAGACGACGTATCACGGACGACAGAATGTTCTACCAGCAGACTCGAACCCGTTTCCCTTCGATCGGATGAACTTCCGCCGGCGCCACACGATACTGTCACCAGCACAGACTCGTTCGAGTATCCCTTACCACCGGAAGAGCTCTCTTGCCCGCTAGCGACCACCAGTAGTTGTAGTATCGAGACGAAGAGCGAGTTGTTGTCCCCGGTTCCTGACAAGGACGCCAAGCCCAGCCTGAGAAACCCGACTGAGACGCTTCTTCTGACACCGCCCAGAAGTCCCAGTCCCTACTCCACTGTCGTCGACGCGACAAACGCGGTGCCCGATGGCCTGACGACAACGTCCACGATAAACTCCTCGCAAACCCACGTTCACTCAGACAACCACGCACAAGACCAAGACGAGATCTATCGACATAACGAGATAGACCCGAGTACACCCTGTTCGCCTTGTACCGTAAACGAGAACGACGACAGTGTGTTGAGGAAGACCGTTCTAGCCAAGTCTCCGGCGGAGACTGAGAACCAGGAAGAGAGCTCGATCTCGTGTCAGTTGTCGAACAACACCAAGTCGTCGGCCACTGTCCAGGAGACCCATCAGGTGACTAACATGTAACACAACCTCCTGGCATGAATTCTGGCGGCCGAGTCGAAAAGCAAACAAAACAAAATCCAATCGAACGAAATCTTTGGTGGCGCCTCGTTCCAAGTATCTCGTCGTTACGGGTCTTCCGCACAGACGTAGATATATATACATATATATATACCATTCACCTTTCTCTCTCTCTCTCACTCTCTTTGGTATACAGTCTCTATCTCTCGGACTCTCTCAGAGAGAATTATCCTGGTCTATCCTATTTACCATCCAACACCTGATATCTTTCTCTCTTTCTATACAGGCTGTTAACTGTCACACGACGCACGATTTTTCACCCACTTGCAGCTATTTGATAGAAAATGCGTAGAGTTGCAGGGTATAAAGTGCACTGCATCAGTAAAAAAAATTTCGAAAATGTTCGTGAAGAAGTCGAGCTCACCGTTTCAAAACACATGTTACATGATATTTTTACTAACATGTTACTTGATTTACAGCAGTGGACATGTGAACTATTTAGCTTCTCGTAAACATCATTCGATAGCGAAGCTAATTGCTGAAGCTAAATATTTCACGGGTCCACTACTGTAAATCTAGTAACATGTCAGTAAAAATATCATGTAATATGTGTCTCAAATTCGTCTCGATGTCCTCTAAGCATGGGGAAAAAATATGTGTTCCTATTTGTAAAACCTAAGGTGACCATAATTTTTTATATCTATTGTGCACTCTATACTCTGCAACTTTTGTTCTAAACTTTTCCTGTCCGATACCTGCAAGTGGGTAAAGAATCGTGTGTCGCGTTGCGTGGACCACCCTGTATATATATATATATTTCTGTCTCTCTTTCATCCCCGTCTCTCCGACCCCCAAAAGATTCTATTCGATATAATGTTATCGTTCGGCGAAACGGAAAAATGAAAAAAATATATAGAAAACACAGAGAACGGAACGCCGTTCTTTATTCGCCGACGACGCGGAACGAGGACGAGACTGACGTCGACGTATGTGGGTTTTTGCACGAATCTCATCCGAAACGAGAAACGTACACACGCACGTTGCTACTCCGAAATGCACGACCAAATGGGAGAAAAACACCGTCGCCGATCTGAAAATCGATCGACCGACCTACCCGCAACACAAAAACCAACCGTGTACATCTTGTCTCCTACCCGATCATCCTCTCGCGGCGAAATAAAAAAGGGTATCATCGTGTCTACCGATACATCGTTTCTACCCCCGATGTTCCCGGAGCAAAATCGCAACACGTTTCCCGGCCGTCGTCCACATGGGTCTCTCGTCGAATGCATCTCCTTCGTGATTAACAAAGAAAAAATATCCTCTTCATACTCTGTTGGCTGACACTCGCGCACGCACACATAGTTACCTAAAGAAAAACCACCTGTATTTATATGTATATATGTATATTTATGTGTGTTCACATATGTATATGTATATATACTCTATCGATCCTTCCGACGCTTCCGCTCCATCGACTACCACCAAAAAACGAACCATCATTACTGCCACCATATCACCTGTGTTGTTTGCCTCTTGGTTTTCTTGACGATCATTTATTAACCACGACTTGTTATTCGAATCGAGGCGCTGAAAAGTAGAGCGTAATCCATTTTTCTGTCTTTTTTTTCTGTTGTTGATTGTTGGTGATCGTAGCTCGACACATAATATAGATACGAGAGAAACCACGAGCGGATATCATTGTGTATCGCTGTGTGTTGCGCACTATAGTTACGTTGACCATACTTCCTCGAAGAAGAAATTGTTTCTTTTGATTTTAACCCTCGTACGCTCCTCGGAAATAGCTGCACAAAAGATTCAATGTACTTTCTCACCCATTTTTTGTCTCACAATATAGATAAAGAGGGATCAATCATTTTATAGTATGTAGAAATAGTAAATGGGCGAATTTTCACCCTGAGGAACGTATGAGGGTTAATAAATGGGGCTTGCGTTGTCAAGTAGAAGAATCGTGACCAGTTTTTTATATTTTTTTATCTTACAATTATTGAAATAATGAGGTTGATGGAAATATGCCAATACAGGAAAATTGGCCTTGAATCAAACGGAGCCTTGTCATATTTTTAAGCTAAAACATTTTTAATCGCATTTTCCGTTCAGTAAATTTAGTGTTAATATACGTCCCAGTGATTGGAAATCAAGGAAATGCTTCGTTCGATGTTGGGCCGAGGGTGTCGACGAAACTCATGTAAATTCACGACATAAAGCTATTGTGGAAAGAAGCAAATATATCGAGAAGCCACAGCTTATTGTAGAAACGGACGTATGGTCACCGTAACTATGGTGAAAAACCTAGAAGACTCCAGTTTCCGTAGAGAAAATCTCACACGTTCTCTCTAACGCTGGAACCGCTGTCTGTTACTAATATACCACACGAAGTATCCTGTTTTAGAGCCCGCTCGACCTTAGAAACGAATAATAATCTCTCTTAGCGTGAATCTCATTGATAGACGTAAACAGCTTCTCTTTGACACGCGTCTTAGACGCGTCTTAACGACTACGATTAATATTAATATTAATATCGGAATAATACGGCACTATTATAGACGAATAACTTGTACGTGCGTGTCGAACGAGAGAACGATCGAACACGAGCGCGTCCACCTTTGATCGTGATCGCTCGAAAATGTCGAATTAGACACATGTTAATATCAGAAATTGTTTGATTCTCGAACTATCACGAGCATAACTTGTTCGGCCGTGTTCTCTCGTTTTGTCACCGTTCGACGCGCACAATTCTTAGTCATCGATAACTATCATGCTCTCTCCGTAATTGCATCCGTTGTGTCGTCAGCATCTTGTATTGCGCATGCAGAGTTTTCTTACACGCGGGGTTGCAACGCGAGCAAAGGGTTTTCACGATTCTTTGGGCTGTCCGAAGCATGGGGAACGATTCCGTCCGGTTTCATGTCAGTGGAATCTGCGAAACAAGTTGTTTATATGTATTGTGTCTCCTGTAACGATCCGCAGTGGTAAGAAATATTCGTACACCTCTTAAGAACTAGTAACTTTGTCGTAATCGGACCCAAGAGCTTGAGCATTCTTCAAACGTTAGAAAGATCAGTTTACTATCTAAGTGGCTTTATCTGTAATGAAAATGTGGAAGGTGCTTCAGATAAGTCTAAGTAAGTTAGATCCGCAGTCTAGTGAGGTTGCAGTGATTAGAACATCTTTATCCCCAACGAAGTCGTAAAAGGGAAAAGAAAATTGATATCTTTCGTACAACTACATTTATTTAAGTGCTTAAATATTGATTACTAGAGTGCGGATTTTATGCGTTTATGATAGAATTACTATTTAAAGCAGTGATCATATTAAAAAAGATTTAGTTTCAGTTTAATCAGATAATTAAATAATGAACAAACTTTTTGTGTCTTGCAAGCAACGCAATCATTTAGTTATTTTGGATAGAGATCTGACAAACGAATCAAATTTGATTTCATGTAAATATTTCTATTTCATCTGGTCTAATATTTGTTAGACTATGTTAAAATCTTCGTGACGAGTCTGACTCGTTCAAAATTACGGCAAGGGGTTTTCAAGAAATTACAGTTCCTTTAAAAATGTTGAAGGATCGCAGAGAGCGAACCTGTAAAAGGATCATCCGGGTATTGGTTTTAGGGGATCGTTTCGAATCCCCTGGTTTCACGACTGACCCGACGGAATCGACCTTTACGTCTTTTGTCCTCGTAGCATGCTGGGATTTGGACTTGCCGCGATCGTCGCGTTCCTATGATAGTAGTCGATGCGATAATCCTCTAACGAGCAGACCTGTGTTTTGCAGAGCACTCCAGAGTCCGAAGCCCCGATCGAAAATAATCTGGCCCAGGACAGCACGACGGAGAAGTCGGAAGAGAAGATCGTCGTCACGCTTGCAGCCGTCCCCACCCCCGTCCCTGTCCCCGTCGAGACCCCTGCTCCACCGCCAGCCATCACCGAAGACGTTGCCTCCGTGGCCAAAGTAATTACACATTCTCCACATTCGATACTACTAATTAATCTTTTCAACTGGACGAAACAATGGAAACCGCTCTAGCGATTCGCTCGCCATCAGCTTTTAACGTTCAACTTTCAACATCTGCAGAGATGCTTCTTATCATTGCATTTTATTATGAATTTTATGCGTTTATTGCATAACTGAGTACGTGTACTTCGAAACAGTGAAAACATTACAGGAATTTAAAAATTAAAAGCTGAAAGAGTTGCTGTGCGCGCTGCTGTGTTCCATGGTTTCCGGCCATTTTGTTATGTCGTCTGAAATGATGATCGCCAGGAAGATCGCACGCGCTGTGTTAGCATGAAGCGATTCTGAGGCCATTAACGATTCTCCGTTAGTGTCCGACGAAGAATAGAGTGCGAGGGGCCATCTGAATCGTTGGTCCTCCTCGCGGATCGTGTAGATCCGATCGTGACACAGACATTAACCGATCTCGTTGCGTTGCTTCTGTTGCAGGCCGTTGAAGAGATGGAAATAAGCGCGAAGGCTGTCGCGGCAGCGACAATCGAGTGCGCCACGACCGTAAGTGTCCCTAGAGGATGATCATTAGACTGTGGACCTTCATGCAACCATTAGACTTACTTTGAGGTCACCCCTACAGTCGCTAACTAGTTTGCGACAATACCCTAAAAGAGATAAAAGTCCTGTGAGACTTTCTGAATTTTATAACGCCTTTTAAGCAACTAACGATTTTCGTATATTAATCCTTTGAATCAGTGATGGAAAACCACAGATTCATTCCATAGGCTTTTCGTAATGGATGCATGAGTTCCTCGGTCTCGACGATTCTAATTTCGGTGAATGGATTGATTGATTGTTCGCAGGAAATCGTCGCGGACGGTCCCTACGAGAACAACGTGAACGAATAAACGCCCCGCCTAACCGAATTGTAATTTTTGGGAAGAAGAAAGTTCTTTTCTCTCGTTAAAACCAAAAAAGTATATTATATAGATATGTATATTTGGACCATTCCTGCAAACTAAACAGCAAAAAAAGAAAAAGCAAAACAAATGAACGTTCTTTCGTTACGAGCAGCAACAACAAACAAACAAGCAAACAAAAAAAAAACATAATGAAAGGGAAAGTATAAAGCACACGCACGCACGACGCAAAAAAAGTAAGCAAGAACAACAACAAAAAAAAATACAAACAGAAGTGAGGAAGAAAAATGAGTGGGGCTAAAAAAAACACCGAATAGATAAAAACGGGAATAGTATAACGATCAATGGGAAAACGGCAAATACGGAACAACAAAAAATAATAATAATAATAGTAATACACGAGTAATTGAAAAATAGAGAATGAAACGGAACGGACGAGGATGTTGCCGCGACATCGCGAGAGCATTGTAGACACTTTATAAGTAGGCCTATTAATAATTATTAGACAGCAGTTCGACAGCTGGGCAAACGAGGGTATGTTCACGAAAATGTCTACGGTCTGGGATTGAAAGAGAGTGAGAAAGAGTGAGAGAGATCGTGAGAGAGCGAGAGAGAAAGAGAGGTGACTTCCGAGAACGCAAGTGTTTTGTCTTTCGAACGGTGTTGTGACTGATTTTCTACAATTATACAACTTTTTCTCCAACGGCGACTAATCCTCTGCGGGAACAAAATTATCGTGCGCGCGTGCCATCAGTCGCGCGTGCGAATCGGAACAACAAATCTCTGCCATTGTTAACTAAGCTAAGTCGAACCGCGTGCGGCCATCGCGCAACAAACAGATCTCGAAGGAAACACGAGAAGAACATTGTTCGAGGAAGAAGTGCTCGTCGGATCGCCTCCTCCAGTTGCGGTAACGAGTGTGTGATTGAAAGAGTGAAAGAGAGAGAGAGTGCGAATAGTAATAAAAATCAAGGACTGAAAGGGCAAGGCGTGCGTGTGCGAGAGAATCGAAGAGCAAGGGGCGAGAAAGATAACCGAGAGAATGAGAGAAGAGAGAACGTGAGAGAGAAAGAGAGAGAGAGAGAGTGATCGAAGAACGAAAGAATAGAATGGAGAATTCGGTGTGTGTTATCTTCGCCAAGATACGCGGACGCCGAGAACAAAAGGCAAGGATATAGAAACGGGCGGGACGAGGAAAAAAAAGATGAATTAAAAGAATAACGTCGAAAGCGCACGAGTAATGAAACACTCGGATCCGCGATTCTCAAGGACAGTCGACGATTATTCTGCTCGTATCTCATTCGCGGTCCTTGGTTCTTTTTTTTTTTCCTTTTGGATAATTGTACAATCGAGAGAGGGTTTTTACATTGTAACGAGAAACTGCAAAACACACTTTCTACGTATGACTTTGGTACGCGCGAGCACACTCACATATTCACGCACACACACATACACATTACACAGGAGAGGGCGAGGTACACGTTCGCGAAGAGTATGGCAAGGACGAATTTTTTTTACAGACGGGATACAGGGAGAGAGATAGACAAGTACACGCGATACGCGGACACAGAAAACGATCACACAACGCGAGATAAAAATGCGAAAAAGAATGGTATGAATAATAATAATTAATTAATAATTAATAATAATAATAATAATTGAAAAAGTGGGAAAAAAAGGAAACATAGATACACAGAATCACCAGGCACACACATACCACGCGTACACACAGAGAATTACACGCGAAAGCATACACAGTAAGTTGAGACAAGAATGTAAGTGATATATAATCTAGACATAGAGGAAGCGTTTGTGTAAATTCGGCGTTCGTTCGAAATGCTACTTCTCCATATGAGAAACTTACTTACGAGGAAGCCTATTCGTAATTTTATAATAATCATTAACTAAAAAAAAAACAAGAAAAAAAAGAAAAACGGTATCGCCTAACTACGATTTACGAGACATTGCACAATTTTACCAACCGAGAGAGAGAGATTGAGAGCGAGAGAGAGAGAGAAAGAGAGCGAGAGTGTGAGAGAAAGAGAGATGAAAACGAAAACAACGGAGATTCGTTCGCGTAACGGATCACACACGCGCCCATCGAGTATAAATGATAATTACCTACGAGAAGCTTTCTTTTTTATTAAGAACCGTAGCGTAGATCGTAAAGTTTAAAGAAGAATATGAAAACAAAACAAAACGAAAATGCGCATTACATGTAAATGCTCCAAAATCTCAGAATAACTTGTAAGTGTTAAAAAAAGGAGAAAAGAAACGAAAAAGGATAAAGATGGAGCGAGCGTTTTCTATGTGCCCGCGACCGGCATTGATTTTTAAACGATATATATTATTATTATTAATGAGTAAGGAGAAAGAGGTAAAATTAAAAGTTGTATAGTAAACCATTTTCATTAAATATATTGTCCGTGAAATGATCTTTACAACGAAATTACATCGTTTTTTCGAGACAAGTTTTGGCGACGAGAGCGAACTTTTTTTATTTAAACGAAGAGAGAAAGCGAGCGAGAGAGAGAGAAAGAGAGAGAGAGTAAAAAAAAGAACTTGAAAAAAATGAAAAAACAATCCTTGAAACAACCGACTGATTATCTGTACACTCGCAAAAACTATCGATCGTTGAATTCTGAGGCGTCGCCGACGCAAGCTTCCTCGTTTATTTATTTTGCGCTCCGGAAAGAAAAAAACAAAACCAAAAGAACTACAAAATTATAAGTGAGATCTTTGAGTCGAAGACGCCTCGGACAGAGAATAACAGTCTTCAGTATCTTCGATGAGCAGTTATAATAGTAATTAAACTATTCTACATTTATCTATAACCTATAATAAACTGTGAAACAAGTGTAAAATTGATAAGATATTTATTTCGTCTTGAAAACTCTTCGACCATTACATTCAACAATATCCTTCTTATTTTATTCACAGTTAAAATCACTTAGCTATAGATTGCACAGTGTTTATAAAAGTCTCCAGTTCGTCCTTATTTAATTCTAATCCTAAAACACGTCGTCCTTCCTTATTCTCAACCATAAGATCTAGCTGAAGAAGAGGTTCTCTCAGAGAAGCCAATTTACTCGATCCCATTACCAGCTGCAAAATAAATTATAACAATGTTATTCGCTATAGTACTGTACCGATAATTATTATATAAAACAAAATTATTACTTTTAATCTCCAATCGAAGTCTATGAACGTATCATAGTTTTCTTTGGAATATTCCTTCAATAAAGCATTCGTAAGTTCTTCCCTTCTCACTCGTAGACAAGTTAGTATACTTTGCTGAATGTGTTCCGGTAGCTCGTGGTACTCTTGAGGCATCTAAACAATGGTGTATACAATGTATATATTTATACATTGGCTTTTTAGAAACATGACTGTATACCTTCTCCTCGGACAGGTACAAACAAGCAGGGTTCCGTAATAGAGATGATATTAATTTGTAGGTCTCCTTGTACTCTTCTCTGCTCCAATCTATGCTACTTGCGAATCGATGATAGGATGGGCCTGGTCTACCACATATTTCGTCCACGCACGAATGCAACAGCTATTATCATATTAGACATTTTTTTATTATTATTATTTACTATAGACTGACCGAAGCCCTTTTACATAAGTGTTTACAATATAAAAAAAAGAGAAAGATACAAGACTACTAGTCTAATAACAAAGAAGGTACATGTACAAAAAGAACAAAAAAATATAATAATGGTACAATTTTCTTATCTACTATTTATCAGTGAAAGAGTAACACTAATCATACATACCTCCTTCAAAACATGAACCTTGTCTTCGCTGAAGAGGTTAAGATACAAAGGCTGACTAGTTTCCATGATTATTTGCGATACTTGCACCTGCCAATTTTTCTGCGATAAGCATCGAAACTATAATACTCAATATATTTTATTGAGAATATATTTTATTTTATTTCATATATTTTTCATATTGCACAGTGTTTACAACTTACGTTGTGTCGGTGCTCTCTTATCGCTCATTGTTTACTAACGCAGGCACATTTTTGTTACAGTGGTATTATATTTAGTCAATTATTATATTTTATCAAGGATGCTCGTGCTTTATCAGTCTCGGTACACCAAATAACGCGACATCAATATTTTCAGGGAATTGAAAAGGCTTTGTTGACACCGACAATTGACAGCTCGCTTCGATGCATCGACTAGATGGCGCATAGACTGTCAACGAGCACCATTCGAACGAAACGGAAAAAATAAGGAACTTAAGTGTCCATCGGTAAGCTACTACAAGAAATGCGACGTTATCATCGCGATCTGTCGGTAACTTTTTGTTTGAACAATTGATATAGTATTATGATATTATCCTGCGTAGTTGCATTTGAAAATTTTGTAAAGATTCAATGAAAAAATTAATACAATTATAAATAGTGCATGATTGTTGCAATAATGCGATTCATCGGATTAATTAATCCATAAGTAGATTTTTTTTACCTACTACTTATCAATGAAAGAGTAACATTAATCATACATACCTCCTTCAAAACATGAACTTATTCATATTTTAATTCTTACCGGAATTTAAATGATTCTTGTAAGAATAATTTTCCACGAAATACTGTTATATTTTATATTAAAAATATGCAAGCTCACGCGACGAGCACGTTCAATGGAAAAATGAATTGTACCCAAGAATTGTTTGTCGAACACTGTTTTATCCGTAATCGATCAACTTTATTACATTCTAACTATATAAATTCCGCGATAGTAATCGCTTGATTATCCTGCGTAATTATAGATATATAGAGGGGGTGAAAAATGGAAATAGATACGGGTCTTTTCTCTGTAAATAAAATAGGCAGTTACGTGTCGCGGACATTGTATGTATAACGATCACGTGCACAACTCGTTTCCCGAATTGGTAGAATTAACACACGACGACGGTTAACTTTTAATATTCCTCCTCGTCTTCGGTGTTGGCAGCATCCTCTTGCACTTCGCGGTAATCCAACTCCAAAGCTGCCAAATCTTCCCGGGCTTCCGCGAACTCACCCTCCTCCATACCTTCGCCGACGAACCTGCACCGAACAATTTCCATAATTTCCAGGTACGGAAATATACATTTTTATATTAAATTATATATATTTAATAATAAATAAATTATATATGTATATATATTAAATTACCAGTGAACGAACGCTCGTTTGGCATACATCAGATCGAATTTATGATCGATCCGGGCCCAGGCGTCTACTATGGCCGTGGTATTGCAAAGACAACACACGGCTCTTTCCACTTTAGCGAGATCTCCTCCCGGCACTATGGTTGGCGGTTGGTAATTTATACCCACCTGAACAATGAGAAACGAAAGTCGAGTATACAAAAGAAAAACTTGGCAAATATTCAAAGGATCTACCCCGTCGGAAAGATTTCAGTAAACTGACAAGGGGAAGGGAGAGCATGTTTGTAGTACAGTATTTTATCGATATAAGTCTCCAGG
Organism: Lasioglossum vierecki; assembly: GCA_028455595.1. Taxonomy (NCBI): domain Eukaryota; kingdom Metazoa; phylum Arthropoda; class Insecta; order Hymenoptera; family Halictidae; genus Lasioglossum; species Lasioglossum vierecki. The sequence goes on from CM052337.1 coordinate 17,947,208, forward strand.
ACGGGTCTGCCGAGAGACATTTATGGGCCAGGGACAGTATTCTTCGACTTTTGCCGAACGTAGAGAACAGTGAAGCCAGAACGAGGCAGACTCCATAAGTTGGGGAGTACATGAGGTTCGTTTCGTCTTCATTCTGGCTTCACCGCATAAGACCGGTCAAAATGATGGTCTGGTGGCGAACCTTGAAGCCGGTGGGACACCATTCGACGAAATGGACGTGTTTCTGTCGTTTGATCATGGCGATCGCCGCGTTCACGTCTTTGGGAACGACGTCGCCCCTGTAGAGCATGCAGACCGCCATGTATTTTCCCCTACGAGGATCGCAGTTCACCATTTGGTGATTAGGCTCGAAGCAGGAGTTCGTGATCTCTGCCACCGTGATCCTCTCGTGGCCAGCTTTCTCGGCGGAGATGACCGGCGCGTACGTAGCCTGTAGGCAAACATTAACGATCGACAATGGTATCATTTATTTCAAAGTTGATAATAAAACAGGCTACACGAGGTTTGTTTCGACCTCATTCTGGCTTCACTGATCAGAGGAGAGCCTTCAAAAAAGAAAAAGGGCAAACTCACGAGAGGGAAATGAATACGCGGATAGGGCACCAGGTTTGTTTGGAACTCCGTGAGATCGACATTGAGAGCGCCATCGAATCGCAGGCTGGCCGTGATCGAGGACACGATCTGCCCGATCAAACGATTCAGGTTCGTGTAGGTCGGTCTGTCTATGTTCAAGTTTCGCCTGCACAGCTCGTAAATCGCCTGTGAATAACGATGAATCATTAATCAACTATAACGAAAGAATACTACTGTTATCTTTATCGCGGGGGTTTACGATCGAGATTCACTAGGGAAGGGGGGCGGTAAGTATCGAACGAGTATATACGAACTTGATTATCAACTATGAAGGCCACTTCGCAGTGCTCTAAGGTCGGGTGTGTGTAAAGAATCGCGTTGTACGGTTCCACGACGGCGGTCGATACCTGCACCAATTGGAAATAACATTTTACACATTATAGTTGGTTAGGTTAGAATTAGGGTCAGGTGTTATCAAAAGATGCAGAAATACTTTGTAGCAAATATTACCAGGAGATTACCAGGCTGTTACCAGACTACCTAGATAGAAACCCTTTTCTATGATAACACTGTCCAAAAAATCTCAACTTTTTTCGTGTTTCCATATAACTGTTTAAACATGTTTAAACAATCATAACTTTTAGAAAAAAAGGGGCCATCAGAAATGCGGGAGCATTTCCTCCTTCTGCTATATGGCTAACCCGGTCCCTGCATCTAAATAGGATACATTCATAATGATGAGGGCACCATACATGCTGCGTGCTGGACGACGACTGAGAATCTCGTCTTCTCGATATTACCTGGGGCGCTGGGTAGATGCTGAAGGTTAGTTTGCTCTTCTTCGGGTACTCGGCGGATAGTCTTTCCATCAACAAACTGGAAAACCCAGACCCGGTGCCGCCTCCGAACGAATGGAAGATTAAAAATCCTTGCAAGCCCCGGCACCGATCCGTTAGCCTACGGATCCGATCCAGCGTGATGTCCACGATCTCCTTCCCTGTATTATCATTATTCTTAATATTATAATAATATTATTATTGTTCTTATTATTATATTAATATTATTCCCTGCATTAAACGCTCCATTGCTTTGCTATAGAGATTGTAACGGACGCTCGTGAATAATGTACCTATCGTGTAATGTCCCCGCGCGTAATTGTTCGCGGCGTCTTCTTTCCCGGTGATCAGCTGCTCCGGATGGAACAACTGTCTGTACGTGCCTGTTCGGACCTCGTCTGCAACGTCAGAAATGTCTCTCGGTTAGTACTAGAGATTTCACGTGTATTTTAATGCATGCGTAGACATTTGTGTATAAATAAATGTTTAATTTTATATATATAGATATATATATATTAATTTTATATGAAAATTTTAATATTTACCTCAAATAATATTAAAATTTCAATTTATATTAATTTTATATGAAAATTTTAATATTTACCTCAAATAATATTAAAATTTGAATTTATATTAATTTTATATGAAAATTTTAATATTTACCTCAAATAATATTAAAATTTCAATTTATATTAATTTTATATAAAAATTTTTATATTTACCTCAAATAATATTAAAATTTCAATTTATATTAATTTTATATGAAAATTTTAATATTTACCTCAAATAATATTAAAATTTCAATTTATATTAATTTTATAT
>CM052337.1:17949538-18133941 GCA_028455595.1 Lasioglossum vierecki
TTATTTGAGGTAAATATTAAAATTTTCATATAAAATTAATATAAATTGAAATTTTAATATTTACCTCAAATAATATTAAAATTTCAATTTATATTAATTTTATATGAAAATTTTAATATTTACCTCAAATAATATTAAAATTTTAATTTATATTAATTTTATATGAAAATTTTATATATATATACGACGATCGTGTAGTTGATAAGAAGAGCTTGCCTACTACTGTCGGCTCCAGGTCGACGAACACCGCTCTGGGAACGTGTTTCCCAGTGCCCGTTTCGGAGAAAAATGTGTTGAAAGAGTCATCCCCGTAACCCACAGTCGAGTCGCTGGGCATTTGTCCATCCGGTTGGATTCCGTGCTCCAAACAATATAATTCCCAGCAGGCATTGCCCATTTGCACCCCTGCCTGCCCGATGTGGATGGATATACACTCCCGCTGCGAACATTTCGTCGGGTGATTGTTACAATTCCTAATTAATAGAATAATATTAGTTGGTCGCATAAATTCGTGACCGATTTTCACCATTATTTTTATAACTGTTGAAAAAAAACATTCTTTAATGATTGTATAGCATTTTTCTAATTGGATATAGAAAAGCATTATTTTTTAACTGTTTATAGAAAACCATTCTTTTCTAACTGTATAGAAAACCATTCTTTTGTAATTGTTTATAGGAGACCATTATGTTCTAATTGTTTATAGAAAACCATTCTTTTCCATTTGTTAAAAAGAATGGTGACTATATAATTAATTAATATAGTTGTATTCTCCATAATTTAACCATTGAATTTTATTTTCAAATCGAACAGGAACTCATGCAATCATCTAACCAACAAAAATATTGAACCTATTCCAGAATCATTTTAGATAGGAGATGAGCCAAGTACCAGTTCTGAAACGGTTCAGATTCTTCCAAGAACCCTTTCAAACCATCTAGCGTGTCCCTAATTATTTTTATTGTACTTATTTATCAAATACCATACCATCTTCGCAATTCTGATATTATCTAGTTCCTCCAGCTTGAATGATTGGCACAAACAGTCGGTTAAAAATGTATTCTATTTTACTGCACGCGCGAGGTGGATCTCGATCAACGTGGTTCTTCAAAGGGGTTGTATATAAAATACAAAATAAAAATTTTGTCAGATAGAAAGCGTATTGACAACCGGAAATGTTGAATTAATCTTTTCCTTTCCAGGGGTAGTGGTAACGGACAAATTGGACCGTTTTGCAGAAAATCCCAGAAATAATACTGGGACTGATAAATGGCCACTGGTGTCCGCGGAGTTAACCGAATCCCAAGTCAGCCGACAAGGGATGATCGTAAACTGACATGTTGATGTCTTGTCGACATAAAGCGTTGTTACGCCTGTCAGCAAGTCGCTAAGCTTTACTGCCTTGACCTGCCAATGTCTCTGTTTAATAATTCAGTGATGCCTTAAAATGGAACGTCTCATCGTGTTGCGGCCGCGTCTGACCCGCATGTTGCGCATAGACACCGATTGTCCTACAGACTTCCGATATCTATATATCACGTCCTTTAGAATGTGCCACCGCGAAAAATCGATCTTATACAGGTTGACACACTGTAACCATAGCAGCTTGATCGAACACCGACGAGTGCGTCGCACGATTTTGCGATAGATAACGTGTTTTTCAAATTCGCCAGTCCGAATGGCCGCTGTTTTCCCCACGATTCCACGTAAAGGTTCTAATTATTACAAAGCTACCAATAAGAGTTTGGGCAAAAATTTTATTGAACTAAAAATTTCGAATAACGTGGGCTTAAAATCTATTTAAATTTTTAAAATCAAATAAACGTTCTAATTGTTACAAAGCCCCCGACCAAAGTTGGGTAAAGATTTTATTCAAATAAAAATTTCAATTAATTTTAAACCCACTTTATTCTACTTTAATTTTTTCATTTAAAATTTACTTTAAAGATCAGTTTCTTGGCTCCTACTTATTTTAAACAATTTTGCTTGCTAATTATATTGAATATAGCTCTCAGACTTTGTTGTAATCTATATTTGTGGAACTCATATTTGTTTTTAACTAAAAAATACGACTTGAGTAGATAAGGAAGAACCATATATATAAAAGCACGTTTCATTTACATTTTCAAAGGAGTGCAAAAGGGTTAACTACTAATAAAGAAATTATCCGATTAGGCGACAAGATTTTGGCAACTGCGTTCAGTTCTCCGGAGTGACTCTTTGCCTAAAAACAATCTTAGCTTTCAAACGATTTTATATCGACATGTTTGATCGGTCGATTGTGCTACAAGAATATTGTGCATTTCAATCACGGCGTCTGGCTATACCTGTGCTCGAGCCATATAATTTACCGTTAACTAGCTGAGGTATTAGCCCGCTATTACGAAAACTATAGTTCACCAACAACCCTATTAGTAGACAGCAGGTTTAATGCGTTTATGGGAAGAAATGGGTGGGTGTGAATTAAAACAGCGAAGACATTCGAAAAATTTAAAACTACTTTATATTATTTTCAATTTATTAAACATATTTTTGAAGAAACTCATTTTCGAATTCACTCCGCTTTGTTACAGTGCAGAGTAGAAAACATATATTTTGCAAAAAGATCCACCACATATCTTTCTCATAGAATTTCATTTTAAACATTAGAAGAACCTATTAAACATATTTTTAAACAAAATCATTTTCGAATTCACCCCGCTTTGTTGCAGTGCAGGGTAGAAAACATTTATTTTGCAAAAAAATCCACCATGTATCTTTCTCATAGAATTTCATTTTGAATATTAAAAAAACCTATTAAACATATTTTCGAATCGCTGTCTACCTATCGCATCTTGGACAGTATGGTTGGAATTACTTTTCCCGGCGATTTCACTCGAAATTGTTGAAAATCCGAACAGCTTATTAAATGTAAAATACAGTTTTTATTCTTCGTTGAAAAAATTTGCAATAAATTCTAGTGGAAACTCACTCACCATCGTAGCTGATGTGAGGATAGGAGACGTGTCAGGACGTACCGCGATGCGACCACTGTCTGCATTAGCGGACAGTCAGATCACTGCGATACGCCATATTAATACTCGCAAGTATATAATACCAGCTCCAGCCTTCGCAGGTGACAAACCCTAAGCTATAGCATTTCGCGCGAATTAGCGCGTATAGACACACGCGCAGAGATTTCATTCCGTGCATTTCTGTAGCATCGTTCCTTGAAAAATCTAATAAAAGTTTGAAGAATTAATTGAAAGATGATTACATAAAATATTACGATAGTAGGTGGGAATAATTTTTTACTGAATTTTAGTGGAAATTTCATCCCGATATCTTTTACACGGTTTCATATTCATTTCGATTCTTATCAGCGGTTAAAATGTCCCGTAGCGACGCGCGGTACGGGACAAATAGGTCGCTAAGGGGGTGAAATTTCGATCAGCCAAAATATTTATAGTATAGCAAAATTACAGATTTTTCTACATAGGATTTTGTGACACCGGCCGCTCAGGAATAAAGTGGTTCTAACTAGGGTTCTAGATCAGGTAACTAGCCCCAGAACCTTCTACCGAATCGCCGCCCCTCAGCACAGAGGGGCTCTACAAACTTTTGCACTACCCCCCGACCTCGAAGAAAAAGTTTAGGCCACTCGTGACGTACAGTGTATATACAGTACAGTGTATAGTCAAGTATAGTGAAAAGAACGTGTTATCGCATTGCTTGCTGCCCCCGGCCGATTCAAACCATGGATTTGCTCATATTTTTTTAACAGTTCTCTTTATAAGACCCTTAACCCTTAAGAAAGTGGAACCTGAAAAATGTTAAGACTTTAAAAAACCACATATATACGGAATATACTGCAAAATGATCTACAAATCGAAAAAATCGATTCTTCCGACACGAGAAAGCGTATAAGGTCTCTTCAAATGGATCTGATTTGACACAGGCCAAGCGACAAAATTGTACAACAAGTATTTTATTATACAATATGATAAAAAAAGGCAATAGTATAAAAATAACATTTGCATATCGTATTATAAGATTTCATTTTCCGTTTCGTTCTAAGATCTTCATTTCTTACTATTTTTCGGACTCGACAGAGTAATCAACTGCACTCTTCGTGGAACTTTCGCTGACACCGCCGACAGCGGGTCCGATTTTTTAGGAGAGGTTTTAACGTCAGCTTTAATATTCACACTTTTACAAGTGCTATCTTCGCAGTAAATTAATTCGATGTCCTCGGTCTCTTCGGCCACTAGTACGTCCTTCATCTTCTGTTCCGGGACCTCCTCTGTTTTGTCAGTTTCCGTGCTATTGCTAGGCCCGCGAACTTCCTTGCTAGCCAAGATATCGATGTCCATCGCGTTAGAATCTGTTTCGATGGATACGCGTTTCGGAATGATATCAGTCTTACTCGACACGGGAAATTTATTCACCGGGGTCTTATTTTCGTCTTTGTACTCGACGCCAAGCTCTCCTTTCTCGAAGTGTATGATAGAACAGTAGCCATCTGTTGACGACGCTACCAGTATTTTGCCGTCGCTTGACCTACAAGGATATATCTTTATCAGATTCAAGTTCGAGTACTCGAGTGATCGTGCTTGTAAAGAAAATTATTATTATTCACAATTAGAAAGCGAATTAATTATTTTTCTTTTTATACCGATCGTAAAATATTAAGATATTAGATAGGGTTTGATTTTATCGGCGCTAATATATATGTATATATATATTATTCACCAAGAAACGTCGGTTAATCTGGTGTAATGCATATTCGATATGACGGCGATCGGTGATATCTGTTGCGTATCGTATATAATCACAGAATGCTGTGTAGCAACGGCGAACACCATCCTATAGGGTAGCGTTATCAGAGGAACTGGACCATCCTTTTGCAGTTCAAAGTAGACGGGACAACATCTCACGGCTATGGTGCTTTCGTTTAAAGACGGTAAGAGCATGACAGGCCTGAAATTAAAATCGTAGATAAAACTCTGGTATAGAAACAGTCGAATACAATATTGGTAAAATGTGTTCGTACTCTTTCAAATTGTGTCTCGAGAAAACAATGGTTGCATTGGATATCATCTCTGTGGTCTCGGATAGATCTATTATACCGGATGGTACTATAATTAATTGTCCATCCAAAGAGAATGTGAGTCTTCTGAAAAAAGATTTGAATGTATCGTCATAAAACAGTCTTACTGTCTTGTCTTTCAATGGATGATCCGGCGGCGTTGGAATCTTGGCCTTGTAAACCCTCTGCACCGTTTTCTTTGTATTTATATCGAACAAACGGCACAATCTGAAAATCTCAATGCGTTAGACGAGTCGGGAAGTAGATGAACGTGTCTCGATGGAAGCTCGTAACACACCTGTCTGTGCTTATCGTGCATACATATTGATTGCAAGGATCCCACGATACGCCTTGCACGAAACCTTTGTGTTCCGATAGTATGGCCGAAGACCGACCTTTATGAATGTCCCATAACATAGCTGTATTATCTACAGAGCCCGAAACCAACATGTTAGAGTCTGGGGACCAACTGATATCATAGACATCTTCCAAATGTCCTCTTAATACTTTCCAAGAAATCCATTGCTCTGTATCCTCATCGGAAATAATATGAAATTCACAGTCTTCCTTTTGCTTCCATAAAATGATGGTTGACTCTGTTGATTCGAGGAAAGTAAAGTAAGTAAAGTAATGATATTTGCTCCGCTCAGGGTTTCAATTCAATTTACCACTCTTTCCTTCTTCCATTCTCACTATCGACTAATTTCTGCAGGACCTACTGTTTTTAAATTGGGTTTTACTTTGAAATATATATATATATATGTACAAACCATCATCCCCAGAAGCCAGAATCTCTTTCGAGGGTGAAAACCTGACGACATTCACTGCTTTTTGATGCCGTTCCAAGTCTGCCACGCATTTTACAACTGCACCGCCAGATCCATTTGTCGTTAAATACCATATCTGGTAAGACCATTACACAATTAATTATTTATATTATTATTAGACTGCGAGCGCAATTACCAATTTTTATAGACTAATTTTAAGAAAGTGCAATCAAATGAAATCCTACTTTTAATGCGAGAACAGTCTTTGTAGATACAAAATAAAAAAAAATAGTACTGAGCCATAAATGCATGAATATCTGCAGTCGAATAATTCTTTATAACGATGAAAACATTACCAGAACGTGTGAATCCGCACCGCCGGTCGCAATTCGATAAAACGTTTCACCTTTCGACGTTTCATAGATTCCAATTTGTACATCGACGCTCAGGACTGGATCACGATTGTGCCACGAAATTTCAGGAGTCGTACACCACATGATGTTAATCAACAAGTATAACAAACGATCGTGTGAATCTATTTACATTAACAATAACTACGAATGGACTGACGGCGTCTAACCTTCAAGCTGTCACATTATTCCCGCCAAAACAGGATGCTGGGATATTGCACGGGTTTCAAACGCATGCGCGACCAAATTCAGGAACGTACTTCAATATTTATTCCCTTCTTCCATTCTTCTTCATCTCTTACTGTCTCCTTATCGTTTAGAAGTTTATATATGTTATATATATTTGAGAAACTGTGTAATATTTCAATACTATACACAAGTGTTATTGTGAACCACGATATTGTAATTTTAATGGTGAAAAATAAAGAGTATTAGTTACAACAGTCTCTGTGTTCTTTTTTCCTCACCCTTATAGGATATAAGATCTACTCCTTCGAAATTTTTCGAGCGCCTGACTTAACGTTGACTCGTACTACTGAATCTCGAAAATTTTCGGGCGTCTGATTTATCGTTGACTTGTACTACTGAAACGAAAAATTCGTGAAATTTGTCGAAAACTTTGAAAAGTAGTACAAGTAAACGATAAGTCAGACGGCCGAAAATTTTCGGGCGTCTGATTTATCGTTGACTTGTACTACTGAAACGAAAAAATTCGTGAAATTTGTCGAAAACTATGAAAAGTAGTACAAGTAAACGATAAGTCAGACGGCCGAAAATTTTCAAAATTCAGTAGTACAACTCAACGACAAGTCAGACGGTCGAAAAATAGCGAAAATTTTCGAAAACCTCGGAAATTATACTTTGTATTAGGAGAACATGATATCGAAGGAGGTATCCGGTTTTCAGTAGTACAACTCAACGAAAAGTCAGACAGTCGAAAAATAGCGAAAATTTTCGAAAACCTCGGAAATTATATTTTGTATTAGGAGAACATGATATCGAAGGAGGTATCCGGTTTTCAGTAGTACAAGTCAACGACAAGTCGTAAGTTCAGGAAAAGTTGATGGTTCAATAAGTATATTCTCAGATACGTTTCTTTAATAGTCTTTATTTATTCATCGTAGATTCATACATAAAATGTTTGTAGTGTACATTTACATAACTTATATTCTAAATATTAGAGGTACAAGAACAGAAAAGAATACAGAAGGTAGGAGGTGAGATCCTGTGTTCGGTTGAGATCCTGGCCCCTTCTTACATTTTAGGTGGGAGTGCAGTTTTAGTGGCTAGTCGGAGGGTCCTCAGGACAGCCACACATAACCCCGGCCCCCTGGGGTGCTGGATGCATTTCTGCGCCTAAACAAAAAAAGTACAAGAAAATAAGAAAGAATAAAATACTTCAGAAATTTTTTATGAAAAGTGAATAGACGCAAATTGGGGTGGAAACCGCCATGTTAATTATTATTTATAATTATTACCAGTTACTACCTATAATACCTACACTTGGTAATGCTACTGTCGATAATAGCTAATAGTTGTCTACCAGTTTGAGAGTTCACAGATGGAATCACACACCTAACCTCAAAATTTGCGAGAGTTTTGACATAACCTTTCAGAGTTTAGAATACGAATAAATGTCATAAATATATGGAAAAGAGTTTTCTACGATATGTAATCAAAGTATGCTAATACATGTTCCCTGAGCTTTAAACATATAGTCTTTCAACAGAATGAAATATATATGAACCCTTTAAAATGCGTACGAAAATACGTGCAAAGAAATTGATTTGTATTGTATAAACATGTTGTACTAGTTGTGGCAGGTATTACAATGGTTATGTTCCATTGACAGTCTCAAAAATACTCTAATTAAAATCCTATGTTCGGAAGTTCAACCGAGAGTTGACTTGTCAAACGAACAATATGGATAAATGCGATAGGAACGAGGCTGATGTCATCTCTCAAATACAGTATGCATTTCCTATTTTGAATGGAAAGGTTTGTGTTGACATTCGTTCATTTTTACATCATCTCAAAGAACACAAAGATTATGATTTTATTCTTGCGTGTTTACAGCTTCAGAACGAATGCAGAGACGAAGAATTCACGAAAATAGTCGAGGATATAAAGGCATTGAACTTGAAAAATCTGGTCGAGGATATGGTAATTTACCAAATCAAGTATCACATGCGACAGAGCATTGCTCCAACATTTTGGAAGAAATTTACGTGCAACGTAGACAAACAGCAAGGCTTCGAACAATTCAAGAGCGCGGTGGATGGATTGTACACGCGTATGACGGAATTTTTACCGCTGTTAAAAAGATTAGAGTACCTTTTGCAGGAGCAATCGATTTGTTCGTCACCGAATGAGAGCAATGTTTTAAGCAGATTCAAGTTAATTGTCAGATCGACGTTACTAAGCCAAATACCGCTCGGCTATGAGTACGTGGTCGAACAGTTTTATAAGATTGCGTTCAATGTATTTTGTTGCACGGACAATTCTACGCAAGGTATAACACCGTTAGGTCGTCCCATTAGTTCGTGTTGTTTCTACGAACTTATGGGATGACCTGTATTCACATTTATTCGCTTATCGTTATACTGTGTTACCTGTTGTTTTACGATGCGTTGTTCCAGTGACTACTGCCAGCAGCGATTACCTTCAATGTACCGGCTGCTACCTGGAAATGGAGAAATGTCGATGTCAGCAAATAGTGACTATGTTCCACGAGACGAATAGGAAATTGATCGAGCTAGAATTATTGGAGAGGCTAGCAGGGAATGTTCTAACGTCGTTGATACATGTGCACATCAAGAATCATGTTAATCAATCGTGCGATAAAACGTTCGACGTGTCGCAGTTAGAGTCGTTGGAAAATGTAAGAAGCGCATTAATGCAATCTAAGGGACATATTTTTGTAATTTAATTTTACAGTGGCTGGAGACTGTCGTTATGAGCTGGTTGATAAGAGTATACTCCGGAGGTTTCTCGAAAATCGTTTCGTTGAACGACGACACTCGCAACGCTATAAATAAATTTAAACAGAAGCTGTCTCACTTTCTGTACGAAACGTACACGAGATTTCGGATCGAGCAGCTCTTCGATATTATAATAGGTATCTTTCAAAACGTTCTATCGTTTACTGATCATAGTATGCAATCGATTCACCGTATCACGATTATCTTCCAGAGTATCCTGATTCTCAACCAGCGATAGACGACTTGCGTGTTTGCTTGGAACGAACCGATCTGCGAAAAGTTTTGATAGAAAGTTTACAGGAAGCTTTAACAACGAGATTATTGCATCCAGGTGTGAACACACCGGACATATTAACAGCCTATATCGCAGCCATACGAGCTCTGAAACAGTTAGATCCGACAGGAGTTCTTCTCGAGACGATAACAGAACCGATCAAGTACTTATCGTTAAGATTAAACTTTGCAATATACATATGGAACTGATTCCAAATAAAATATGTTTTGTTCGATCGATACAGAGTTTATTTGAGAACGAGGGAGGATACTGTGCGCTGCGTTGTAACGGACTTGCTCGACGATTCGTCCAGTGATCTAGCAGATGAATTGGTGAAAGGTGAAACTTTACAATTAGATGATTATTCCGATGAAGAGGAGAACGAAAATTGGCATAAATGGATGCCTGATCCAGTCGATGCTGATCCCGGTACATTTAAATATCAAATGTCTAGCTCAGAGGCGGATTAAGGGCTTGTAGCAAATGTTGCCAGTAGGCCCTAGGATTTTCTATGAAAATAAAATCAAACACAACTTTTTACAAACAGAAAGGGCCCGATAGCATTTGCTACTTCCGCTAATTCGGCCCTGGTCCGTCTTATACACAATTTTAATCGAAATGATTTCACAGCAAAATCAGCGCAACGCAGAGTGTCCGATATAATCTCGATGCTAGTGAGCGTGTACGGCAGTCAGGATTTATTCGTCAACGAATATCGCACGCTATTAGCGGATAGATTACTATCTCAATTGAACTATCATACCGAGCGAGAGATCCGTCACCTGGAACTGTTGAAAAGACGTTTCGGAGAGAATCAACTTCATTATTGCGAAGTTATGCTGAAAGATGTCTACGACTCGAAGAGAATAGACGGACACATACAATCGGACACCAGTTATACTTTGGAGAAAGAGGAGTTCCCCACGTCCGCTTTGATACTGTCGGCACAATTCTGGCCGCCCTTCAAGGAGAACTGGAAGTTAGAGTTGCCGAAAATTGTACAGACTCAATTGAACAAATACGTGAAGGCGTTTGAGACTTTGAAGGGAAATAGAACGCTTTGCTGGAAGCCTCATCTGGGAAACGTTACGTTAGAGATCGAATTGAAGGACCGGAAGTTGGAACTTAACGTGACACCGATACACGCCACGATAATCTTACATTTCCAGGACAAAAGTAAGATCTCCTCGAAAAATACTACGCGAATAGTCGTAAAAACATTCGTAACAATGCTCTTTAAATTGTTTTTACAGACCAGTGGACGTTGGAAGAACTGGCGGAAGTGATGCACGCCCCCGCGACCGTGCTCAGGAGGAAAATAACGTTCTGGGTTTCGCAGGGGATATTGAAAGAGAGTTCGAACGATGTGTTCATCTTGCAGGAAGAGAGCTCGACGAAAAGTAGATCTTTAACGGACGTCGTCGAAGAGGAAGAGGTCGAGAGCGTGATGGCGTCCGCGAGCGATCAAAGGGAAGAGGAGTTACAAGTATTCTGGTCCTACATCGTTGGAATGTTGACCAACTTGGACTCGATGCCGTTGGAGAGGATTCATCAAATGCTGAAGATGTTTGCGTCTCAAGGCCCCGGAGCCATGGAATGTGGTTTACCCGAATTAAGACAATTTCTTGACAAAAAAGTCCGAGAACACCAACTGCTGTTCTCAGGCGGTTTATACCGTTTGCCAAAAACGTAGAATGATTTTCTATCGCGGCGAAACTGCCCTACGAACAAACATAAGGAAACACGTTTATATAAAATACCATGACTGACTTTTATTTGTATCTTATATTCATAATATAATAATGAACGAATATACAGCAGTACACTTTTTACAGAGTTCATAGTGAAAAGTGCATATTTATGGTTTCGTTAATTTGTATATGTATATTTCGTTGCTATGATTTTTAACGAACGATCTATAGTACAATTTATATACGCGACTGGAAAACAAATATATTCATCTCGAGAAAGTTATTGTTTCGATTCAAGTTGATCGCCAACGGATCAATCGTTAATCAATACCGAAATGAAAATCATAGTTTAAACGCGCGTTCGGGTCTGTACATAATTGATGATCGCATTTGTTAATTTATAAATTGTATTACATTATTTTCCAAGCGGACGTTATTAAAATTGTACGAAAATAATAAAATGTTAGATCTCTCGCTACATCGAACGTACGAAAATAATATAAATTTCAGGGGTTCGTAAGTCACGTTGAACGTTTTATACGGGACGACCAAAGGAACCCGTCGAAAAATTCACAATTGTATTCTAAACCGGTGAATAGAAAGCGAAACTAAACTTTACAAAGTACTTTTGTAAACTTACGCGGTACTTCGAATTGATTTTCTCTCCTGTAGATTCTTGTTTCTTTACGAGGTGTAGAATACAGTCGAAAATTTTTCAAGAGAATCATTTCCCATGCAAAAATGATCGCTGGCCTACAGAAACACGATTTTGTGCTGTTAAATATCAAAGCTTGCAGAAACAAGATGAATATTCGTGAATCAAGAATGAGAAAACTGTTCAATGCAAGTCTTTCGATGCAACAAATTTGTAAAAGTAGTCTGTCATCCGTTTTGTCCACGTAGCATTACAAAGTAAGAAATGAGAGTCGATGTTATAGTTTCAAGCGTTGTTTAGTCTTGAACACGCATGAGTTATTCAACTATTAGTCATAAACTATTTTAATTGTTCCAACTAAAATATAAGAAAATGAATATTGTCTTTTTTTTTTGTTGTTAGAGACGTAAAGAGTCTTGTTGCAACCCTCGGTGTTTCGAAACACAATCGTGGCCATCTGAACATTGTCGAAATCGTACCAATTAAAAAGATTCTCGAGTCGCGTTGCTCGCGCACTCGATTTGTATCTAAAAAGAAAATCGAATGTACAGTTTTATGATCAAGTCAGTTTCTTTGGTACTGAAACAATGATTAATATCACGTCGATAGATACAACTAAGAGGGGGGTATTCACATATTGCCATAAGAAATTATATGCGCAGCCTAGTTTCTAAATAAAAAAATTATTTATAGTAAATTGCATACTTCGAATACGAAAAGAAGCGTATATAGCCCGTGTTCGACAAGCTAATTCGCGAGACACGTCGAGTGTCCTTCACTTCGAAGAGAATTTCGTGGAAAAATGATCGCACACACGTTCATCTAGAAAAGAAAATCGATCCGCTACGAATTTCGAAATCAGACTTGAACAGATAAACCTGTAATGTTTCTCCAGAATGTTCTATTCATTTTTTTTGTTTTTCACAATATATTACACCGTTTCGTTTTTATACCTCTTTTTTACTCTTTATTTTTACACGCTCAGTTGCTTAAAATAATGTCTGCAGTACACTGACATCATCGAGGGCGGAGCATCATTTTTACACAACAGCTTCTGCTCACCTTCCGATAATCTCTCTAATGCTAAAGTATACTCTCTGTCGAAAACACCTGCAAACGCGAGAGCAAATTTTCATTATCTCGGTAGAATTCATTACATTGGCTTGGCAAGAAAGTAATTTCGGCATTTTAAGGTGAAACAGAGAGCCCGATATTTTTATTCAAGAGCAACGAACATTAACGAATAAGATATTCTCCCTTTTGTTCGATGATCTTAAAATACCGAAATTAATTTCTCGCCGAACCAATAGAATCAGAAAAGAAATTTTTCTAATGGAATTGCTCTGTGTACCTTGATCAATATTCCCTCTACCCAAGACAGTAAATGCCAAAAACAAGATATCACGGTATATAGAAAATAGAGGTTGGTCAGGTGCTTGATTTCTGCTTCTTTCTAAGGCCACTCTTTTAATAGGATCCGCTAGATCACTTCGACGAACGTGCGTGATCACTGACTGCATTAGCCTGTTATAATGAAGCATAGAAATGTTAAGCTAAATAATCGAAATATTTCTGCGTGTTCGAGAATGTGTGATAGGTTGTGTTTACGTTTTATCCTCTGCAACGTTGAATTTCCATTGGAGATACATAGGCAGACGATCCATATGGAGTCTCTCGTTATCCCACATGGTTTTGACACCTACCGCACCATAGTTTATTTGTTCGTGCTTCTTATCGTTATTTAGCCATAGATCTGGCAGGTGACTGGTTAAATTAATTCGTTCAAGGTACCATATAAGATTCCAATACACTATTGGATGCTCTTCGATGAACTTATGCTTCGTCAGACATGTATCACCTTCTTGGCTTAAGACACTTTCTAGCTCCTTCCTTAGAACTAAGGGGTTCAAGTATGGCACTGTGGTGGGTTCCAATAATTCTTTCGGTTTGTCCAAAAGTTCAACTAGTGCTCCCATTAGAGGATCGTTCTTCCTTTCGTTTTCTTTGCATCTTCAACAACGAATTTTACGTCAACTTTACAACCGTGCCAACACGGATTCGTATAGAGAGTGAGTTAAAGCAGAAGCAAAACAACCGAAAATCAGTAGTTTTGCTGTCCACGAATCACTCTGCATGTCTGATCGCCTCTATAAATGTCGCAGATTTAATACTAGAATATGCAATTGGATTATAATGAATGGACAGCGGATTTTATGGATTTATGACAAAAAATCGATAGGTGAAATCTCGGGAAAGTAACAGCGACTGTTTCTCACGGACAACTGGCCATTGGTAAATTGGGACTGCGACACCTATAGAGACACGATACTGTACCTTTCATTACCTATAGTCTAATATCGTTATAGTCAGCAGAGGTACCGTCGCCTTGTCACAATACTGACAGACAGTGTTTAAATTCGAGTCTTCCGGTTGCCAGCCAGCCATGATCTCTTCGTCGTAGAGTATGGTGGCGCAATGATGACATCGACTAGCACTAGACAGTACAAGCTCGACAGCGATTCGTTCGTCGAGTTCTCTCGATCCTTTTGAATATAAACATTCCAGATCGTCCAAACAAGAGTCTATATTTCCATCAGCTGTTCGAGAAAAGTTCATTGAATCAATCTATTCTTGTTCCCCTTCATTTTTCAGCAGAGGGCGAACCTGCAGAACGTCTACCTTTCTGAGAATTTGTGTTATTGCGGATTATCCGATACTTTAAACGCGATGAATCAATCATTGTACAATGCAATATCTACGTGAAGATATTGTTTGTCGTTATATCTTATAATTATACCGGGTGCTTCTATTTTTTGCACAGTAGCTGCTCTGCAGGTTCGCCCAGCAAAGTTTCGAATTGTACAGACCAAACATTTTCATGGCTTCGTTCCGATCTTGCACGGAGCCGTCTTGCGAATCCAGAGATTCGTGCGACGCTCCGTGCGACATTCTGTAGTCACGCTCTTTAAGTTTGACGGGCGTGCTGGTCGCGGAAATAGCCTCTTTGATCACGTCGAATTTCTTCACCACCGTCGTCGCGGCCGATTTTAAACTGTTCAGACCACCGAGTATCAGCTCGTTCGACTTCTTCCCTGTTAAACTGGTGGTGCTGAAATGAGTACTACATTAAATTATAATTTCCTAGATCGAATCACGAGGCCGATTCTTTGTTGGTATCTCGAATAAACTCGAAACAAGAAACAGTTCGACTTACTTAAAGCTAAGTTTCAAACTAGATCCTAGGCTGGACAGGCTGGAGGTGACGCTGTCCTTTTGAGACCAAAGGCTGCTCAATTCTACCAGCCTCTCCCTCTCTTTGTCTTGTTCCCCTTGCTGCGCCACAGAGTGCGGCATTGTTTCGCTTCTTTGTAAATGGCCGCCTATCGCTACGCCGGTCGTTTCGTCTATAGATTGATGAAATGTCGCGCTACGTGGCAAGACGTTGCTAAAAAATACAAAGAAATCAATCAATTTTACACATTGGGGAAGTACAGTAAAGTCGTGATCTAGATCCCTGAAAATCTCCACGATTACTGTCCTTTTCTACGTTCCTTGTCCTTTCGGCGCGGTCGAATCACAAAAAAAAAAGTTTCCCCTATTCGATCCCTAGATTGCGACTTTACTGTAAATCGAACGAGAATCGACAAACAAAATGTACCTTCGAAATAAAAGCGGACCTCCCGGTCTCTCCTCGACATTATTAAAAACAGTTAGAGTACACGTTGAGCAATTCGAATCGTTTTCTTCTGAAGGCGAAACGATTGGCGTCTCGTCGTTGATTAGGGCGCCCAACGGGTCATTCTCGGTGACCGGTGTGCGTATGGGACTCTTCAATGGCGATTCCAAGTTTGGTGCCAATCTGCAAAATTAAAACGAACATTTATAGACCCATATACCCTTATTAAATTAATTCAATCGAGATTAAAATTTATCCTTTACAATAGAGAAACTCAAGGTGACCTTTACGTCGACAATACCACTTTCGTTTCAACCATTTGTTCGTATACCGATTAGAGTAGAATTCATGTTACCTTTGCGTCATCGGCAAATCGTTGAGTTCTTCCATTTGTATAGCGTTCAATGCCACGGAGTCTTTCACTATACTGTTCTGCCGGGGAAGCTTCTTTATTTCGAATGGCCCGTATTCCGGCAAATCCGAGGTGGAACTTCCTTTCGTAGCTGCGCGAATAAAACGAGACCGTGAATCGGAACGATTGCATTGCAATCATGCTAATTAGTGCTTACAATCGCTGTGCGCAGCTTCCGTGTCTTGAGAATGGGAACTGTCCAGGCTGGATCTAGAAAACGCGTGTTCCATATTCGCGATTTTACCGTCAACCGTCGACAAATCCGCGGTCGAGCTTAACCTTCGTCTAGCACTGCGTTTGCCAGCCCTCTTAAACAACGCAGCTCCGACTATGGCGTTTCGGAGCTTGTTCCACATCAATTGGCTGGAATTAGTCATGTCGGACGGCCAAGTTGCTTCTAATACAGCCTGCGGTTAACATCGACGACTATTATTTATTATGCATCCAACGAAATCGAGAAAGACACGAAATTTTGACGAACCTTATTGTAAAATCCGTATGTGAGAGCATTCGGTTGGACACCGCTGCGTTTCATGTGAAATAATAATTTCACAGCTAACACAGGTTGCCCGTAAACACCGCACAGCTGCATCATAGCTCTGTAACAGACCTGTAACCGAAATCTCTCACCATTAGTTCGTCGAACAAGTGTGAAATTGATTTCTAAGCTGGGACTGTTACTTTTCCGAAGGAACGAAAGGTACGAAGGGAACTTCCAAGTGTACAAAGTATTGAAGCTTCGAAGGAAAGTAACAGCCCTATTCTGAAGCTCGCGAAAGAGCTCTTACCTCTTCGATAGGATCGAGGTGTAACTTCGACATTTTCACTAGCAAATCGTAGGCTTGATGTAAGATTGTAGCTGGCTGGTTAGACACTTGCAACATAGCAGGCAGGTGTAGAAACCAAAGGCTGTAACAGGTGCCGAGCAGACATCTGCCCCACCGATTTGGTTTCGCTGCCTGAATGAAATATTATTGGTAAGTTCGAACCGAAAATGTTATCGAAGCGAAGAGATGATCTTACCTGTTTACGCGCCATCCTTTGCGCTACCTTAATCTCATGTTTGGTTCTGCGTGCCATGGGACTTCCTGGTATTATACCGAAGGCACTTAAATTCGCATTTCTTATGTTGAAGTGTTTCTGCGGCCTTATCAAATCGGGGTTCAATTTGAATGTGCGATAAACGATCGGCGACTGATTCGGTCCAGCTTCCGGTGGTGGTATAAATACTGTTCGTTCGCTGTGCTGAGATTCGTCCAATTCCAGAAGTGGTACTGAACGATTAAAGATCACATAGAACGTTACGCAAGTGGAAGCCAACGAAACTGATGTTACGTTAATTGTTTTACCATTTTCGTCCTCGACACGTTCCGTGCACTCGTCGAAAAACGCTAGACCCGCCATATCCATGTCGGATACGAAACTCGTCTCTTCTATAAACCTGAAAGATAAAGAAAATGTTCAATTACGGTATCATTGCGGTTCAATTATGGTTGCATTGATTGTGGGAAAGAGGAATAACGTAAATATCAATTTCATCCCTTAACGATTTTTTGAAAATCTTTTACTGTTTTGTATTTCACCCAAATCAATTTCTTCGTAAATGTATAAAGACACG
Organism: Lasioglossum vierecki; assembly: GCA_028455595.1. Classification (NCBI taxonomy): domain Eukaryota; kingdom Metazoa; phylum Arthropoda; class Insecta; order Hymenoptera; family Halictidae; genus Lasioglossum; species Lasioglossum vierecki. The sequence continues at coordinate 17,967,091 of CM052337.1, forward strand.
CAGTCTGAATATGAATCAAATACCGATATTATTAATCGGAATATAAGATATCTCGTTGTCAGTAAAGCTTAGTCAGTATAATCATCGCTTACACAAATACCGAGTAAACGCGTAACGATATACGACAACAAAATCAATATTTGATTTATACTTCGAGCATCGTGACAAGTGGTACACTAGCGGATAAAAGTATACCGCGCGAACGAGGAAACGTAGAGCTCGACATAATTGAATCGAAAACGAGCGTGTGCAATTACCTTATAAACATCTGTGTCTTCACTAACATGCTATAAAATTTCGCGTGAGCCTTATCTCGACTTCGGAGAAACGCCTGTATATTAAACAAACTGGTCGGATCCGTTGAGCCAACCGTTGGAGCTTTCGTGATCGGCAATAAGAAAGCGCGATACCCTTTCAATATGGTCGCGGTGAATCTTAAAAAAGCGTCTTGTATCTCAAGCTCCAGAGCTTGTTCCTTTCGCTTCTGTTGGAACTCTTTGTCGACGCTGAACTCTTCGTCGTCTATGTCTGAAAATGATTGCGAGTAGAACGCGGACCATCGTGGAAAATAAAGATTGTCTACGTCGTTAATAACTAGACTGCAGATCTTTACGGAGAATAAAACATTACAACGTTCTTGAATTGTTTAGATCCTTTACCGGTATAATATTTTGCCGACCAATTTCTTCATAATAATCTGCAGTCCGATAATAACTACGAAAAGCTGAAGACAATAACGAGAACACTGTGTGCACCTTTCATGGACGAATAACTCTTCCCCAAAGAGATCAGCTTCGAGTAAAGATGTTCCAGCCAATTGCGAAGCTGCCTGGCTGCCTTCTTCGGCAGCAGTTTCACGTTCAGATACTTCTTGTCGTCGCAAATCGCAATATTATTCGTATCCAAATTGACGCAATTGACATCGGACGGTGGATCGTACAGATCGAAGAATCTCGAGTCGACGCCGATTAAAAACGGCAACGGGGCGTGCAACACCTGTAATTTCGAATACGTTTCATATATTACGCCGTAGTAACATTCTCTCGTACATATTTGTCAACGCGTGGGAGTATAATTTACCTCTGCCAAACCCAATGGACACAGCGGTATGTACGGACACTGCCACTTGAACGGAAACAGTATCATCGCGATAGCTTCGCTGACCGACGTGAGTACATCGGGACGCAACGAATGTACAAGTATCTTCTGCTCGGTTAATATTAACAACAATATAAGTAAACAATTGTCAGGCCCTAAATTAGTAAGTAATTGCCGGAAACTGGCGCCGGACCTAGGCAACGCCAAGTCCTCCGGTTGCGTTAAAATTAATCTGTCGTTACTACTTAATTGTACAAGGATTCTTGGTCTCTGCGGGCTCGGAAATGGTATGTCGTACAAAAAATATGCTATATACTTCTCGATAGGAACGTTCTGCGGTTTGTTGTTAACCATGCTATGTAGAAAAACTAAAAATTTCTCGAACGTGTCGAAGAACGGCCAGTGGGACAAGATGCATATCGATTTACTGATGTTTAACGACTGCGAAGCGGGATCCGTCAACTGTAGCTTCTCCAATTGGAGTTGGGTAAGCTTCTTAAGTATTCCGGTCTGCTTAAGCGCTTTTACTTGCGACTGTCCCTTATCGATTTCTGTATGATCAACTGGAAGAGAGAAACGCGTCACAGTCAACGAAACGTAATTCATTGCACGTTCGACGGAAACCTCTTATTCACCTACCAGAATTCTGAATGTTCTCCGCGAGGATGTCGGGCAATTGTTGATTCTCTTTCGAATTGGAAATGTCCATTTCCAGTTCCACCTCCTCGTAGAACGTGATCGCCGAACCGTAGATCTTCTGGGCCGCGTCGGCAACGGTCAAAACGAACGTCGAAAACACCGGTTTCGGTTTGCTGGCCATCTTCGGCCAGCATTCTATCGTCGCACCCATCGGCAAACAGAACATCGCGACGGAATTTGGGAAAACGAAACTATTGTAATCCGACATCGGATATTTGTACAGCACGGCTGGTTTGAATGATATCAGGTTCGCCCGATTCATCGACTTCTTGTAACACAGATACACGTCGCTGCCCAGCATGCCTTTGTTCAAGTTCTTATTGATAACGCAGAAAGCGTGCGGTGGTGTTTCACCTTTGTTCGTCAAGATCACGCATATGTCTGTCACGACTAAAGAGTTGCAGGACATCTTATGACTTGCTCGTCTGTACGTCACAAAGATCCTCGACGTCGAGTTGTTCACGTTCGCCAAGTGCCCCTTCGGAGTTTCCAACACCATTTTCGCGTCTTGCATAATGCGCTCTTTGCCGTCGTATATAACACCTGAAAACGGAGTTTCTCGTTGAATACACTTTCCTAGTTTCACTCGAATACATCCACGACTGGTGTTAACTGGTGTTAAGCGAGTAAAGAATAAAGATTAGCATTAATATATCAAGGATTGATATATCGTAACTGGTCTCACCTATATCGACTAAAGGAGGTTTGTCTCTCCCTCTCCGATAGCATAAATAACATTCGTTGGTTCTCAAGCTACCGTGATTTAAATCAGCCGGTTGACCGGAAACGGTATGCGACAGCAAAGTATATCCTTCCGGACATTGTTCGCCTAACGCTGGGAATATAATGACGAGATCGGTGATCGGAGGTTTCATGTGCATGTCCTTGACATGCGTTCCCTCTTGATACCAATCCTCCAATTTCTCTTGAGTTTCGTTATCATTCTCGAAATCGCTATCTTGACCAGGCAAACCAGCGATGACAAAATAATCCGCTACCCTCCTTTCGTCCATGACTACCTACGCACGTAAATAGAGAAATTATAAATATCAGTAATATATAGAGCTAGCGTGATAAACGTTCACGATAAATAAACAAAGTCACCGACTTTAACCAAAAACTTCTTCACATGGTATTGAAATAATCCTCTGCGAATCTCCTCCCATGTATTTCGAAATGATCTCTGTTACTTTCGTTTCCTAACGATTCGACTAAAATAATAATCGTCGATTGAATTATTTTGCAAAAGCATCCTACGATCAGCTGAAATTAGTATCGAATTAATGCGAGTTTTCCGCGTACGTACTCGTGCGAGAGAGAAACGGTGCGGTAAAAAAATGCGATTAAATTACCTTTGACAAGAGAAGGTTGCACGAAACATTAATATATTCCTGATGCGATTCTCGTTTCGAGCTGATCAAGGTTATTATCTGATGGATGCATCAAAACTTGATTCTTCACAACAACACCGATGTATTTACACTGTTCGGCGGTCACTTCGCTGAAAGTAATGTCTCCTGGAAACGCACAATCGAACGCATACCGATTTTATGTTGTTCGCAGGTTTTCTTGTAAATACAACGATTTATCGGATAAATAGTTGTTCCTCTTGGTAAATGAACAAACAGCGTGCGAGACCGTGGAACGATGATCGAACGTAAACGCAGTCAAACGTTGAATACCACTTGCACTGATTCACTCGATAGTTTGAAACGACGTCTGAATAATTGCACGAAAACCTTTTCCACAAATCGTTTTGAAAGTTATGCGTTTCTAGGTTATGTGTCACGCCAACTATATTCCGTGCATTTGCGTGCTTGAATCGCGAACGGCATTATCGAGATGTCACAGAAATTTTCAATCGTCGACCGATTCGGTTTCGAGTGTTTAATTGTTTCTTTTTTTATACGCGCGGTCGGAGCAAAAACAATCCCGTTAAAAATAAAACATACAACACACGATCGTGTTCAGCGAAAAATTTCGAGCGACTAGAAACTTTTCAAACTGTAAACGGCTCGCGACGTTTTCTGCCATAAGTACACAGAAATCGAATTTATTATTTCAACTTTCACGGTGTATGTACAATTGTTCGTTGCGCTTATGCTAACTCTTGAAAAATACGATTGCAGAACATATTAGTAAATGTCATGACCATACATATCAAGTTTAAAAAAAAAGTTGTAACCAAGCGTATAGTTGAAAAATAAATAGAACCAACGTTGTATATATACATGTACGTGTTCCGCGTATGCAACATGTAATGCGTCTACTCGCGTAACTCTCGTCAGTTTTTATCATTTATTTCCCTAGCACGATAGCGCGCGCGATACTATAATCATTTTATCATTTCTTTTTATTAACCATTTTCCAAAGAAATCAACGCGCTAGTGTATCCTCCATGTGTACACACACAATCATTTTTTTTAAATCGTAACATAAATATAGAGATTACAAATTTTTATACAAATTATTTTTTATACATGTATCTATCGCGACACGTATCTGCTATGATGTTTATAAGTTTTGAAAAAACATAGAGAACAACAGTTTATAATGTTGGATACCATGGATGTGAATGCATTTAGTACATATACGCGTATGTATGTGTGTACATTATGTATATATGCATGCGTATAGCTCTGTTTATACTATAGATTGTGTTTATTTGCTCATTGAAAATGTCAGAATAATTCTAAATATACTGACGCGGATGACAATGACAACAACGATAACAGTAGTTTCAAGAGAATCTCGATGTAACAATTATAGACCGTTTATTAATACATATTTCTGTACGGATATCTCGTCCATGCTACTAAATAATTCATAAGTATCAACGTGTAGTTGACAGTCAACCCGTGATAAATTTAAAATTGAAAAAAAATGAGCTGTAATGATTAAGCAAAGTTCTCGCTAATGTATACATGCTACTGCGAGTGGAACGAAACTCGGTATATCAACATCAACGGGAGCATTCCCCGTCTTTTGTTCTCCGTGTTGTCCTTGATAAACATGTACCGAATGAAGGGCATGCGAAGGGCGTGGGGTACACCATCTCATGGGCATTCTCGTCCATGCGACTCTAAACGACCGCGTCGATAAAAGGCAATGATTAATCAACTTTCTACTTTCCGACCGCGCATACGTATTGTGTATTGGAATTTTTACACAATTCCCCCCTGTTTACCACTGAACCTGCCACGACCGTCACATGACCGGCTCCGGATTTTTTATTTTGCAATTATTGAAATTATGATTTCGTGGTACAATGTCAAATGAATACTATAATATGAACCGCAGAAGGTTCAAATAAATTTAATCTTGTTATTTTCATAGAGGCATCGGCTACTTTTGAAACTCGGTAGGTTCAGTGTTAAACGACCCCCCTCCCCCCAAAGAAATGATAAAATTCGTGAAAATTATTGGCCTGGCAAGAAAGTAATTTCTTCGGTATTTTCAGGTGAAATAAAACCGAATTTTTTTTATTGGAGCAATGAACTTTAATCGATAATATGATGAATTATGAGCATGGAATTATTTATGCTACCAGAAAGATAGCAAAAGACCGTCGGACAGAATGGAAAATATTTTATCGATTTAAACTCGTTGATTGAATCAAAAATTACTTTCTTGCCAACCCTATAAATAAAGTACAATAAATAAAGCATTTTCCTAATGAAAGCTTACTATTAATGAATATACAGAAATGAGAAAAGAATTGTTAGTAATTGTTTGATACAGAAAAGGGCTCGTGCATGCAGTTTGTATCTTGAGAGGGAAATTAGAACGTATTCTTGCGAATTTTATGGCAATTGTTCTTTTTTTTTAGATCGTAGTCAATAACTAACACATCTCTATAATATAATGAAACATAGAAAATTTTTTATTTCCACTAACGATTACTAATTCTGTGCGCTTACATCGGCAACAACGGCCTACTTTATGTTATTATTCTATGTTGCTTACACTCGATTATCCCGGTCATACTTCTGGTCGATCTGTTACGGGTCCTAATTAAAAAACCGTGAGTAATTAGCTCCTCGAGTCACGGTGATCAACGACTCCACACAGCAACGTAAACATCATGTGGATACCTATATATACTATTAATTGAAAACTTCTCTCCATCTGAATGGAGAAAAAACCTCGTTAATTATAGTTATATGTAGGAGTTTATATTCTTAAATGAAATGATTTGTAAACAAAACAATATAACAATACCACTCGCTATTCATAATTTTCAAAACAGTAGTAAATTTAATAGTTTTATTAATACAGAATTTATGTATTTATTTCATCGTTATTATTATATTTAACATATTGAATGCTTGATTCATTTTTGCAGTTGTATTTGGTTTGAAATCTTATTCTTTCCTCATTTTATTAGACTTTTGTTACGATCTGTAATACAAGTCTAATTCAGATGTATACAACGCGTATATTACTGGAAAATTGATAGACCATGTTTATTTCTGTTACAAAAACTACCATGAGTTATGTTAATGCTTACCATATAAAAAAGATATTAATTATAAAATAACTAATTTCCAACTAATAGCAAGTTTACATTCCATGATTGGAGAACGTCGATTTTCTCTCTCTCTCTCTCTCTCTCGCTCTCTTTCTCTCTCTCTCTCTCTCGCGCTCTTTCTCTCTCTCTCTCTCTTTCTCTCTCTCTCGCGCTCTTTCTCTCTCTCTCTCTCGCGCTCTTTCTCTCTCTCTCTCTCTCTCTCTAAAAAAGTAAAAGAAATTTATCACAAACTTTAAATTCTAATAAAAAAATTCAAATGTATAGTTTTATTGTTGTTACAGCTTCAACAGCGTTACTAGTAAAAGTCCATTTCTTAAAACCTTTATATATCCGACTCTTCCTTTTATGAAAGTATCAAAAATATCCTTTCTTGTGTTCATTCCCCAACAGACAACAAAAATGAAACATTAGATTCATAATGAAATCATTAAAAATATAATTAACTCGTTTAAAATAGATGTTGCCTAATTATTATACAGGCCCTTCGACTAACACTCATTCTACCCCCTTTTCCAAAAAAGGTGAAATAACCAATAACAATGCAGATCATCTTGCTTAACTCTAATTCGACTTCAAGATGTAGAACTAAGTAAAATTTATAAATATGGTACAATTGATAATAAGCTTATACAGCACTAATAGATTAATTACAGATACGTATAAGTAATAGCATTGTGTCGTTGAATCTTATGGCGATTTTTAAGTCCCCTGCTTACAAGTAATATAATCAAGGATTTAATTAAATGTCTGTTCTCATATTCAAATTGAGTATGTGTCATTCAGTCGAACAACCACACGCACCAACCACCACAGTGGACTAGCAGCCATCTTGACTAGCTTTTTTCAAATCTTTGCTGTTTCCTCCCATTTTATTCCCATCGAAATGAGAGTCTTCTGGGCCAGCAACAAGTTGCATTGTGCTCTTCCATATTCAATGGGTATAAATCAATCCCCAGGATGCTCGGGGCAACTACGATTCACTTGAAACCATTTATCAATGCAGCTGAAATACATCAATTACATTCGGTTGGTCTCAAATTACACACAGAATTCCATCATTAACCCTAGAATGACATTGCAGAGTCGCTACAACCTTGCAAAAGAGAAACCTGCTAACGAACATTAGGATATAAAAGTCTTTGCTACTTCCCACAACTTTAATAATACTTTACAAACAACTGTAAGAGGAAAAATAATATTTGTACGTACAGACATTCGCGCGTAGGCTATGCGTCTCGGTGAAAAATCTCACTGTGTCTTTTTAGAGTTAATACAAAAAACCAAGAAGTATAATAACACGCTTAAACGTTCTATGTATACTTACTTTTTATGATATATACAGAGGCATGGTAAACGGGCTATAACATCACCAGGTTGTAAGTCTTCGAGACAGATAACACATTCGCCTTTCTCGTCAGATAATACATCTTCTGCAATGCGACGCAAACAGCGATACGTTAAATTCCTTTCTTCTATATACATTATAAATGTTGCAACCGCAAAGAGAATAAATATAAATACAAACTTACCATTGTAACTAAGACGTGGTTTGGTCAGGCACATGACCAGGTGACATTCTATATCATCCGGTAGAATAAATTTGGAGCATACAGGACACTTTAGACCTTCAAAAGAAAACACATCGTTCGTGTAACAGGAACCGGTGACGCGATATTAAACGACGAATCGTCGAAAAAATAGAGTAAACTGTACCATAAAGAATTCTTCTCACTTGATTAGTTGGAACAACCTCAGTCTCAGACTCATTTAAGCATGAACTTATTATAATTCCCATAATAAAATCGGCGTAACTTGACCCCTTCCATCCCAAAATAGTAAAATTTTATTTCGATCTTAAAACGTCATCATTCGTGTAGATTTACAGTTTACCCACGATATATCGTGATTTTAAATTTACGCAACTACGTTTTCATCACGATTGATTTACATGTGGTTACCGGGACAACTAGCAGACAACATGCGCCAAACAAATGTCCGCCGACTCTTTTGCTCACAATTAATTTAAAGCTTTTCAATATAAAACGTGATATCACAACATAACCTAACTTCTCGTCGCGCTAAATCCGATTATGATACCGCGACACCACAAATCCACACCGTCAACTTCTCTCGAGAGATCGAAACAATTCGAAAAAATTCCATTCTTCTAACAACAACAACAACAACAACAACAACAACAATTGAACGTATCCGTGAATATAAACATTCGAACTACTTGTTTTTTTTTTCTTCTATTTAAAATACGGAAAATGACGTTTCATCTTATTATGATAGACACACACAAACACATCTATATATAGGTGTGTGTGTATATGTATATATACATATGTATATATATCACACACACGCACGCAACAACACGCGAATACGTACGAGCTCAACACTGTTATGTAATCAATAATAAAATCTCTGATATTACTATATTAAAAATCGATATACACACATATATATATATTCGTTATAAATTTTCATACCTTGTGCATAAGCATACACATTTAAGCTCTCGCGCGCGCGCGTGTACGTGCGTGTGCTTTAATTTTTATAATTGTGTGTGTGTGCTATTGTATATACATCTATACATATACATATATAGATGTGTATTGTATATATACACACATATATATATACATGATAGTTTGATATGGTAGAATATTACATTGACAAACATAACAGAATACAATGGTTCTCAGGTGTTGCTTAATTCGTTACACAAAGGGTTGGAGCTGTTCAACTCACCGTTGACGGACCAAATATGAGAAGGCAAGCTATGGGCAGCATAAACTCGTCCACCGTCTTCGTCTGCATCGTCCGAATCGAGTTGCGGCAGACCAAGTGCTTGGCCGACCCCGACACCGACAGAGGAAGCAAGACTGCTTTGTTCTTCGGAGGAAAGGTCCGGCACTGAACTCAACGAACGAGCACGTTGCCTGCTATCTCCCGATACTCGAGAAGTCTGAGACTGATTGCCTTGCTGATGTTGATGTTGCAACATGCTAACACCTTCGGGTAGAGAACGGAGCACAGAAAAACTCTGCATGGTAGTCTCGTTCTCTCCGGTAGAGGATTGCCCATTGCCTCCAGCAGATTGTGCTACGGCGCTTGGTTTAGCTCCCATCCCAAATATGAAATGGTTGTAATAGTTTAGTGTTTGAATGGAACCGAGTTCTCGCGTGATAGGAAAATTCTGCCTGACAATCAGAAGAGATATTAGTATTCCAAATATTGGAGTTGGCAGTAATACACGCACTGACACAATTCTTGCAGAGACAGTCTCTATCCCCCTCGGCTGTTTCCAGGTTTTACGTTCAGAAGGCTCGTCGAAAATTTCTCGATCTTCGCGTCAGCAATGTTACAACACTCTAGGATTTAACGTAGGCCGGAATTTTGCAGACATGCACCACAACGAGCAAGTCATATCGTCCGAAAGCATACCAGCGGCTTGTCACGCAAAATACCCCCCGACATCTTGTGAGAAACTTCCTAGAAGTCAGTAATCAGCTGCTAGGTATCCATTATGAATTTACGCTGCGTGGTCTCGATTCGTTTGATTCGTTCTGTACTCACCGGGACGCGCCAATAGCATTTCGCGTAATACGGACGGCTGATTGGTCCTATCAGGGTGAAGTACAGCGTTTCGATTGGCCGAGTGTACGAAGCTGTCGCGAGCCACCAATCGGAAGACGTTTCCTAGTTCCAAATTCTTTTACCGTGCTCGTCGAAAATCTGGAACGGAATGAGATTCGAATGAAATTCTAAAGTAGACATTGAGTTCTTCGTTATCTTGGATAATTTTGGCGTCTATGTTCTACATACTATCGAATTTTTAGTCGATAGTTTTTAGTCGATAGTTTTTAGTCGATTGATATTTTGTTTTAGTGGTTACGTAAAAAATGGGAAAAAGTAATAAAAAGAATGGAAAATAAATTCTTAATTCTTAATTTGTTATTCAATAAATCTATGAATAAATGTCTGAATTTCAGCTTTAAATTTTTAATTTACAAACGCTATGAACTTTCGTTCCTACCAAACAGATTATAGATATTTGCCCACATCCATCATCTGGCAGACGATGTAATTTTGGAACAAGACATGTTATCTGAAGCCGGGTCCATGCAATGGATGTTACAAGGTTTCATGGAAGTTTCGCTTCTACAAAAATCATTATCCCGATTCGCAGACAACTTCACTGCGTCAGACTTACCCGATCAAAGTTAGTCTGTCTCAGCACGTCGTGGAAAAGATAAATTAAGATTTTCTTGAATTCAAACTAAAACGAAACGTAAAAATGTCTGCGTGGAGACAAGCAGGATTAAAGTAAGACAATTCTATTGAAATGTGTCTACCACTAGTACATATTAATATAATTTCATATACGTTATGTAACTTCGAAGAGTGTTTCACGTTAAATTTTGTATTGCAGTTACATCAATTATTCGCAAATTGCTGCGAGACTTGTTAGACAAGCTCTGAAAGCTGACGCCAGGGCGGAAGCAATGAAACGCGACGATGTAAATGTAAAATTCACTCAGTGGAAAGATGGTAGACCAGCTAGTAAGTATATTCAGAAACAATATTAAAGTATCTGATTAATTTCTATAGAATTTTTCATCGAGGTTTATTTGTTTAGTGTGTAACTTTAGGGGACCAACTCTGAACGATTATTTCTTTGTACAATTACATGTACAGGGTGTATAAAAAGTCATGCATCTCTGGATCCATAGACATTTGTAAAAGAAACTTGCGCAAAATTGTTGCTGAAGTTTGTACCTATCGTCTACACATCAAGAAAAGAAAAAGTTTGAAAGGAATCATGTTGTAAACAAATACTTTATCCAGAGGTATAGATTCACCCCTAGGATGGATGACCGTTACTTTTTGTACATCCTGTACACCTTAATAGGAAATTTCATTTAACTTTAACAGAAAACAATGTACTAAGCAATGTACTACAGAAAAATGTTTAATTACAGATGAAAAGTAATAGGTACGATAATTTGTAAGTTCACAATTCCATGTAAAGATTGATTGAGATTTGTGTGAAATTAACCCTGTTTGCGATAGTGTATAACCACTGTTTACAGAAACGAATTTCGATAAAAGTCCGGATACGATTGATATTCTTTTTGTGTGAAACTAACGTTTTACCATAGCACGTGATTTAACAATATTGTACTGTTAGAAAAAGTAAACCGTTTTAGTTTCTCTTTATTAACAAATGCAAGAAATGTAATAATTTACACAAATTACATTCTGTTCAACGCTATCTATGTTTTGTTGCAGAAAAAGTCTAAATTGGTATATCACAGATGAGAGGAAGTCATCCTTTTCCTAGGTTTACGAATCCACGTACATTACGCATGAAAGAAGAAACGGCAATGTTTAATACAGTAGTAACTTGTATATGGTAATTCCGCACATGCTCATCTGAAGTAAAAATATTTCTCTCCAAGTTTCGTGGTCTTCTTTCCAAATCGACCTACCCTTATCTATTAAGATTCATCACCTTATGGAAGGGCAATGCGCTTTACAGTGTACTGAAAAGATACGTTGCTGTGTTTAATACAACTTTGCTTTGCGTTAGGTTGAGGGGAAGTTCTGATGTATTTGAAAAATAAGCAGGTAATTCTGCTTGTAAAATTGAACATATACTTTTACAAATTGATTCAGTTTCTTTAAAACACAACAGAACTTTCCAGCCTAATAATTTCTAAAGACATCGAACGATACTTACCAATAAATTCAGAAACGAGATCGTTATCGCTATCTCCACGCATCGTTCCAGTAATTTCTTCGTCTTCCACCATCGGTAAAAACAAGTGAACAAACTCGGTTGTGTATGGTGGAGCAATAGCTTCTAATACCTAACGATAAAATTTGATTAATATCATTGTAATGTATCCATTGATTAATGTTAAAAAGATTCGTACCTCTGTGACGAAGTACCGAATTAAGGAAACATCGGTATCTCCTCGTTGCCAACATTGCTTGATATAACACACCACTGGTACCACGCAACCTTTGCTCAGTAGATTGACCATTCTGTCGATCAACATCTTTTTCATCTCCAACTGTAAAACATTAATATAAAAATTTCCTTCGAACGATAAAGAGAGCACTGGAGAGAATGCATTTTCGGATATTCATACCTGTACAAGTATCTCTAGTTCGTCCTGTTTACTTTCGAATAACTGTACAAGAAGTTGCAACACTTTCGGATGCAACAGAGGGTGGCAGACGACCACCTCGTCCAGCAGTGCAAGGTGCACGGGACAGTGTTCCGTGCACAATTTGAAATACGAAGGCTCCGTTACGGTGCATTCTACCCACCTAATTACGCCTACACTCACGACAGGGAATCTGAATAAAAGTACATAGGATTAACAAGTTTCTACACCTATGTTTACATTAATAAATGATACGAAAACCTTTGATTAAGCGTACCTTATGCACTGGTACAAAGTATGCAATTCGGCGACCAATTCGGTGGAGCCCTTGTTAATGTTGCAGATACTATGCACTTTCTCGATCGCCTGAATAGTCGTTTTCAAGTCGTCTTTGTTTAACTTGCGTGCGTGACCTTTTTTCGCGGGTATGTCGCACACGCTGGCTGCGTAAGCCAATAAATAAATATACTTTGGCTTATGCTCGGGATTGATTTTGACGTTGGGCTTGAAAAGCGCGTCGACCAACAATTCTGTGAAAGATACGAAAATTGTAATTCGACGTGTTACCTTTCAAATAATAAATAGTTTCTTACCTAGAAACTGCGGGTTTCGAAGTAACTCTATCGGAGGTGGTTCCGCGGTGGAATAGTTACGAAACAGAACACTAATGTCGGCAGGATTTAGAGTGTTCCGCGATAACATAGACGCTAACGCCTGGCACGCGCTAGGGCTACTCGAAGCTCCGTTTAACGCCATCGTTATCGGAGTAACATCGTGGTGGCTGAAAACGTGGTACATGATCAATAGAAACGTATTATAATTAACCCTTTCACACTGTAATTTAAATCGTTTCTTTTTACTTTTGCTGAGCACATTTCGTGATCTCTTGGGAGAGCCTTTTCATCATGAATCCACCACGTGCTTCTTGTGCCAAAATTTGCAACAACACTTGACTATAGACGTACGTATGTTGTCCGTGACATACCATTTTCTACTAACAGAAACATCGTATATAGGCATTCTTGTAGAATCGCTGAACCGTTTCCACCTGTTAATTGCATGATCGCATTACTCACCGCGCATTCTTGTATACTGGATTGCCAATCCTCTGTGTTTTGTAAGAATCCAGCGATTGCAGTTTTTAAAACTCGCGAAAACACTTCGATTTGTTGGGCTGCCGTCGAGATGCTCGTTATTTCACCTTGGAAGCCCGCATCGGATATAAGCTAGAGGGACGAGAATGAATTCAGGTGTAAAGGCTAACAACAAAGCGTAGCTCCGAAGAGCATAAAAATTCGTAGTCCAATTATTCTAGATCTATACCTTTATAGTAAAATTTAGCATCAAACAATCAGGATACTCTTCTGCGAGCCTATAAATAAGAGATCTCCATGTGGGGTGCTGGATCATCTCTGTTAACCAGGCAGGAGTCTAATGGAAAAAACATTTAATTTTTAAGCGTTTCTCGAATCGACAAAGTTCGGAGACTAGAATTAATTATGTCAAATTATTTGAACATACTTCACCCTCCTCTGTGAAAATTTTATCTGCCTTCTTGGGGTCGAAAGTCTTCAATATCATATCTTTCAAATTATTCTCCACCATTGCTTGAACATCCGAGACCTTTACTCCAGCTAAAATTAGCCATTCTGCTAAAAGATTTGCCATCTGAGCGCAGGCAGTGTAATTTTTCGATAATAATTCTATGACTTGTTCAGGATTACCGCCGGCTTGAAAATATCTAAAAGAATATATAAAGTATATTTAAAAATATATTTCTGGAGATACGATGTCCCTCGAAATACACCTTACCTTTTGAGTTGCATAAATATACCAGGTTCCATGATATAATCTGGAGTCTTGAACTTATCTAAACACTCGTTTAATATTTCTTGAGGATTATCAAAGCTGTCTTCTCCCCCGCAATCTTCGTTGGTTCTGGCCATTTCATCCGTCCACCCACCATGGTTCTCATCGTAATCTGAATCCATTGTTGCTGAAACGTTAAACGACTGTGAGCTAAAGTGTCATTTACGAACTGATAAATAGACTGTGGATGTTTACGCAATTTATTTTTAGTCGCAATTGCCTTTGTACGTAGAAAATTAATAAAAATCGTATCAAATTGTACTTAATTTCGTATTCAAATATTTTTTCAAGATTTTCATACACCTTGAATGCATAAACATCCACAGGTTACTTATAATTAAGATTTCTATACAATTCAAATAAAGGGGAATCGTATGTAGATTCAAACTAATACATACCAACGCGAATAACGTAGAAACTATTTAGAAACAATGCATTTGTATTTACAACAGATCATACAATAAGGTTAAGTCACAGTCAATTGTGTCATAACACTTTGCGATCACCGAGTACTCACTTGTATTAATTTTTCGAGCGAAAACTGAATTAACGAATAAAAAGGTGCCTACGTTTTATGAATTATCTACAATACGTCACATAAACACGTAAAGACAAAAAACAGAAAGCCAGCTTTCTCGCCTGTCTACACTACGCAAAGTTTCATTGATACTAAAGCCAGTGCTGCCGAAGTGGTGGTACTGTGGTACAAAGCCATGGTACTAGACTGGTACTAGACCTCCCCACTATGACCAACTATGACTTACCGTTGCCCCTACCTGGCCACAGTACCACGGAATCAGCATCACTGGTACCACCATTTCGGCATCACTGACTATAACCTCCATTTTGGGGTCTTCCATAGTACGCAATTTATGTAGATATGTAGAGTATAGCAAATCAAAAATGTGAAAAGAAATTGGCTACGTTTAACAAATTCGTAGAATGTAATCGTATGATATAATAAATAACATGAAAAAAATTCGAACTAGAAATATTATACAATTATTATGTAGCAACTAAATAGCGATTAGTCGATGGTGCCCATCATTAATTAGTGATGAGCATAATCGATAGTAGCCATCCACTATTTTACACGTATATGTATAAAATAAAAAAGAATAGTTGAATTATCAGCAATTTCACGAGTATCGATCATCTCTCAAAATATTAATTTGAGATAACATGCCGCGTTCCAAGATTACTTAATTTACTAGATGACGGATGTGGATAAAGTGCTATAGTCTGTTAAATCTAAAGTCCTATACATATAGAATTGAATTCTATCGGCCGTTCGTTCGTTTATAGCGTGACGATCACTTTTCATCAAGGTTATACTGCGAAGATTAGTACCTTAACAGCTTAATGACTCTCTTACGAAGAATCTCAACAGAGTTATATAGACCGGTTCTTCGGCCGTGTCGCTATTATATATTCGACTAACGAAACAAACGACCGCCATAAGAATTTAATTACTATCTCTGCCACGTACGAGCCGAGCGCTGCGCACCTGTCATCGAATTTCACAACGCAAGAAAAAGCTTCAAATTTTTCTTGGTATCTTCTCTTGATAGCCAGAGAGGGGCGGAAAAGTATATACATATATATATATATATGTATATGTATATGTATGTGTTCTCTCATCGTCGGTGTACCAGTTGAAGCAAAGTCTATTTGTGAACGACATTTTAAGAGAACGGAGTTACATTGAACTTCCACCAGCGTTTTATGTCATACGCGACGATTTTGCATAGATCTTCTCAATCCACCAACGAGGTTTGCATTCCCCGACGATCCAGAGGCCGAAGCTTTCGTTAATTTCTGCTTGTTTCCAGCAAACCGGAACTCACGATGATGTCGAAGTTTTTGCTACTCTTCTGCTTTACAACGCTTTACGTTTTGGGTATGATTTTTGAAATGTTCCGAATCCATACTATCTCGTTACGAATGACAGTTGAACTCGGCGACCCGACATACAAGAATTTTCATTTCTGTTCGAAATCGTGTGAATTTTTTTTCTTATTTCACGAATTCCAATGTCACATATTTTGTTACTCTTTTTCTCCTCTTCGATTACTCACGGTCCCCTTATCTTGTTTCTATATTATTTTATAGCTACTGTTTAATCTTTATCGCACGATTTATTAATTCGCACGAACATCTTCCAAAAACACGGAGAAACGACGATTAAAATATTCGTAGAAATTTATATTGAAACATAACTGTCTTTGAAACTCGTATCAGTACTAGTAAGTTGTACACTAATTATTTATCCGCTGATCCAAGTGTATTTCGCATACATTCATGTTTAAACGAATAAAGTGTTCTATTCGTAGAATATAGTCTATATCTAATAAGGAAACATATTCGTTAACTGTAACATTGAATAGCGTTTGATAAAAAATTTGATATTGCATGCTGCTAGCATTTAGATCGTTCAATGCTCATTTCCTTACTCCTTAATATACATATATTGTTTTTACAATAGGTGAGGGACAAGGAAACAGTACCCCCATAAAGAATGACCCTGTTTCCGCTGCTGTTTCACCTCAAAAGGACAATGCTGCACAGAACTCTGAAGAACATCCAATTGATGAAGCATTGAAACCAGGTGCAGCTGTGTTGACACCATCGGTTCACGATGATAAGAAGGAAGATGCGATTGTAGTGAACACAACCACAGCGCCAACATCGCCTAAACCCACTCCTCCAACCACCACCTCTCCTCGAACCACCACCCCTTCAACAACTCCAACTCCTCCAACGACTACTCCTTCAACAACTACTCCGTCAACAACTACTACTTCAACGACTACTCCATCAACAACTCCAGCTCCTACGACTACAGTTAGCCCAGTGGTGCCTACTACGCCGTTACCCCCCCAGAACCCTGCCAAATGGATAGTCAGCGAGGGCAATATCACCTGCATCGTGGTACAGATGTCTGTACAGTTCAACATCACTTATCCAAAGGCGAACAAAACGGTTTGTAACCAGAGAGAATTCGAATAGAAGTCGAATAGAGAAATTCTCTTCTCTGTGTCATAGAAAAATCCACGGTCTAATTATTTGCGTAGAAGCAACAACGAGCAACCGATACCATGTTTCAGGTCTCCCATATAACGTTCGACATGCCGGTGGACAATGCAACCACCAATGCAAGTGGAGACTGTGGCAAACTCGAGCAGGTGCTCACGCTTAATTGGTCCCCGAAAAACGCGCCTATCGGCAACATGTCGCTGCACTTCATGAAAAACGAGACAACAAAACATTACTCTCTTCACCATTTGGAAGTCGTTCTTCCAGTAACAGATTTTCTGAACACTACATTGAGTAAGATCCTGCGATCTCTTTCAACATCTCCTCAACTCGTTTGTCGCCGGACGTGTACATCTTTTATTCTCTTGTTAATCACAGATCAGTCCATGGTTCTGATACACGAGCCGACCAACTATGCAGCTGGATTAACAGACTCCTACAGATGCTTAAAGAAGCAAACGTTGAACCTGAAGGAGAACGGCACCAAAGCCGATTCTGGCACTATTACTTTATCAGGATTGCAATTCCAGGCGTTCAAGACAAATAATTCCACAAATTTCGGTTTAGGTGAGTTGTGACCCCTACCACCTCCAAACCTCCAATCTCGTTTCCAGGATTGCTTTTAGTAGTCAAAATCGCTGGATAAAAGATCAATCTATTTTTACGTTTACGAGTCCTAATTTGCGTTATTCGGCAGCGTGTACCTGTCGCAATTTTATGAAAATAGCTTTTGCTTTACCGTTGAGGGATTTCTTTTCCTTCCTTAATCTCTCTCAAGGGGTGTTGGTGAGGGCCCTTTCTTCGATTCACTCACCAACGCCATACTCCCGAGTGTGGCCACTCATGTTCTTGGCTATAAACTTTATTAAAATAGCTATACGCATAGCTTCAGAATAATGCAAATTGTAAACGTAAAAATAGGACTTTTGAGGACGATTGCAACCTAGGTTGGTCTTTCATCTTGCGCTTTTGACTACTGAAAAACCCCCATCTTTCGGATAGAAACGCGAGTCTACATCCTTAAATCGAATTAAATGTGATCACAAGGAACCATGAAGGCGATATAAATGTATTTTCTAATGTTTCGTTAACTTTCTCATGTTTCAGCCAAGGATTGTGCTTTTGATACACCCGACGTTGTACCGATAGCGGTAGGCTGTGCACTCGCAGGATTAGTGATTATAGTTTTAATTGCGTACTTGATTGGTCGTAGGCGAAACCAAGCTCGTGGCTACCTTAGCATGTAACTTTTCTATTATTTTTTATCTCTTATTCATTATGTCGATAATCTATGTTTATTGTACTGCATGTTAATACCAAACAGATTACTGCTTTTTTTCTTCCCTTTGTTTTCTTTTTTTTTATAAACGTTAGAATTTAATTGTTCGAAAGAGAGAGTCGATTCGATTGAAAATGTTTGTTTCCGAACGATCAACGGACTTCGAATCGAACGCACCAGCGACTACGATTTTTGTTTCGTGGAAATTGTTCTTCCTTTAAGTTAATTACGTGTACAGGGAACTTTGTAGTAACGATACTTTAATTATCTGAAATAACGTCCGGTGTAATCCAACGGGAAGCATCCATTGGTCCATTCGTGCTTTCGATTGCTATTTTTTTTTGTCGTTTATGTGAATGTGAATTAGGTTGCTCGCGAGACGTGACGGAAAAAATATTTTTAGAGAGTACAAAAAGAGAAAAACTTTGTAATTCGAAACTACGAAGCGAGCTTATTACGATAACATCGGCGAAGTATGTGCAATTCCCGGCTGTTCTTTCGAATTACTGAATTCGGCTATTTCGATTTTCCAACGGTCCGACGGGTCTCGGTTTTGGTAATTCGATGAAATTGATACAGCGTATGGCTGAACGAAGTATATACGTTTTACTGTGATAATATTTTAATGAGAATTAAATCGATTCAGAAGAGTATCGAATTCTTTGCTGAGAAATCTCTCTATTAATCTGTTAAGAACTCAATTTTCCCTATATGAACATCGTTTATTCGTCAAACAATATATGTATAATATATATATAAAATATATATATATATTTTACATCTTTGTTCTATTTTTCTTTCATTTCGTTTTATTAGTAGTAAAAATAACCATTAATGATTCTAGCAAAAAAAGGAAAAAAAAGAAAGAAATATTATAATATAAAATAGTGTCCGGTTTTTAAGTATAAGCCTATCTTTATCAATAAACAGCTTGGTTGCTAATAAATTACAGTATATTTAAGAATTATGTCGATCATTATCATACCCGAATAACATTTTTCGAACGAAATTTCCTCTACCAAGAATTATAAATATTTATTTATTCCGTCTGCGAGAAACGTACATATACTTCGCAGATATCGAACGAATTCGT
Organism: Lasioglossum vierecki; assembly: GCA_028455595.1. Classification (NCBI taxonomy): domain Eukaryota; kingdom Metazoa; phylum Arthropoda; class Insecta; order Hymenoptera; family Halictidae; genus Lasioglossum; species Lasioglossum vierecki. Next base: position 17,986,881 of record CM052337.1, read on the forward strand.
GTATTTCTGGTAGATTGGTCCGTCGCTGATAACGTACGTGTTGTATGTATATATATATTTTTTGTTTTTATTAAATACGCGGGGAACGTTGTCTGCCATGACATTCGTTTGTTTCGAAGGTAACTATGAAAACATAAACGTCGAAGCCCGACCTGTATGACTATAGAATTTGTTAGATCATTGTAGGGAACCGTCTATTGTGCGTAGTGACGACGTTATCTCTGTGTTTGGCCACAGGGATGATCCTACCTTTACTGACAACGGGTGACATAACCTAACCTATGCACCTGCGTACAGTCATGTATTAATATCTCCACTGCTTTGTAAATAAATGAATACAGCAAGCAGGTTGTTACGGAAAATTCACACCACGAGTCTTGACATCTCTTTTAAAACCTGCAGTCGCGAAGCTAAGGTAATCCTTCATTATTTCCTCTCTTATATTTATTGTTTTTTATTTATCATGTGTGATTCTTATATTGCGCAACGACACTCGCCAAAATCATTCTCCGCGTTTTCTCTCCGGATTGTTTTTCGAAGAATTCTCCCGACAAATTATACGAGACGAACCGTTCGCTATTTAAATATTGTTCTACGTTTCGAGTTTCAATTTTAGCACGTCCACGAATACCAGCGATTGTCGAAAGTTGTAGATTTCAGGTTTTATATATTGTGTAATTATAATTTTCTTCTTCTGTATATAATATGTTTATTTAGAAGTATATTAGCTATATCTTTCTCGTCAGAAATCTGCGATCTACGTTTATCATTGAGGGGAATCGCGCAATGATTAATGATTAGATTGCGGATCTTTATGCGAAATAAAAATCGTTTGCATTGATTGTAGGATACAGGAAGCAAATAGAATATTGTATTCTTTTTTTGATTGTCCTATCAAGCTGAAATTTGTACACTGTGATGTTCTTAAATGTGTGTCCATGTTTTCGTTGTAAATGCATAAAATCTGCAGTCTATTAATGCCGCGTTTATGTAAATGAAACGGGTAACAATGGAACTCTATATAATCGGATTGTAAAATTTCGAATCAACATTATCCTGGGTATATAGTTAAACAAAAGAGTTCTCAGGGAGTTGGGGCAAGTACACGATAAATAGTATGTAATAAAATGAAAATGTAATTCTACGAAATTTCCATGTTATTTTTTTCACAAGGAGTCGAATCGATAAATCCGAAGTTGAAATCTTTTGACGCGATCGCAATTGTATTCTATGGAAAAATTGTATAAGCGGAAGGTACGTCTCGTTAATTATACAAACAGAACTTTTACAGAAATATGTACTCTTCTCCTGAAGTTAGGTTAACAATATTTCCACAGGAGATCCATGCTCGAAAAGCACCGATTATATTCAGTTTCGATCTTTTAATGCTGAATATTTATAATGCTTTATTATTTCTTTGTGTCGATCATTGTAATCGTAACAATAACAAGTTAATAATATTTTCGAATGTACGTATTTTATATGTTGTAACAGAGGTTATGATCGCCGATAGCGTCGAAGCAAACGCTTTAGAAAACTAGAAATGTTGCTTGTTCGATTCGTTGAAAAATGTTAAGAACTCATTGAGAAAATATAATCAAATTTATTCGTCGATTTGCTATTGTAAAAACAGTATTGTGTCCTTTTAAACGAAGACGATAATAGACTGCACGTTTGTAAAAATTGATTTTTATTGACTATCTTGGACAGTGGCGATGAAGTACAATGTAGCAACTAAGTTTTGTAATTCTGACCTAGAATAATTCTATTCTATATTAGTTATTTTCTTCATATGAATATGAAATTGATACAATACCTCACGCATTACTGAAATGTTTATCAGTTGATTAGATGCCAATATATTTTGAATAATGCTACAGCTCTTTAAAAAATTTTTCATTGGTACTTGAGAAGAAATTCCCACTTTAACCGGGTTTCGAATTAACGGATCGCGAAGTTGGCTATCGCTCGAGCTTAGAATCCGTATAAACATTGATAAAAAATCATGATTTATACGGGACGATGTCTGTTATCTTATCGGCGGTAAGCTGCAGAAGGATGCATGGCAAAATGACGCGTCTGAGATCGCGTTTTTCTGTCGTTTCTACTGTTCATATAATATGCGAGTCGACGTTAAATTGATATTAGTCGAGGAATATTTTCGTTACGTTCGTTACGGGTGCGGATAGGTCGAGCGGCACATTCGGATAAGATAGACCGGTCCGAAAATAAAAAATCATTTTGGTACGTGGCTCAATATTTTCGAAAGTTTCACTAGAAACTTCCCCCGTCGCGTTCAAGCTTCGATATCATTTTCGTTGTTATCGGATTATCTGAAAACCCTGGTAACAAATCCTTTGAAACGGCTTCGACGATGTTCTTCGTTTCTCTCAGGCTCTTCCAGGTCCTTTAACGGTACCATGAAAATTTTCATTGACTTTAATCTCTGCTAATTAGACGACAACTGCGTTTGCATAAATGTCCGCAGGTTAACTGTTTTCACCCGAGTAGAACATTTAAAGGAATAAGTGTAACGTCATTAGCGTCTCTTGCGAAGAACTCTCGTCAAGACAGTGAAGTTTTTATTTCAATCTCTCTGAATTATGCTAATTTATACCGTGCATAAATATTGACAGTCGTGTGTGTTGTTAATCGATCTTTACTAATCGCTGCGAGGTGAGGTTGTTTAACAGTAGGTAATTGGTGCAGCAAAGTAGATATTGTAGATTGTAGATATTGATTTCAAGTAGAAATAGCCGGCGATGGCCAGACACGGCTAACCGTGCTGGAAGGACACGTGGTCGTCGTTCGATTTCATTTGAATTTCTCTGAACGACCCACGAATACATTTTATTCGTTTTCTAGTAGATCTTACTTCTAATAATTTATTTAATTTCGGCCTCGCGGCCAAGAAATGGAGCTTGACTTTGTCTACTGTCTCACTCATTATTCCATCCATCTATCCATCCATTCTTCCATCCATTTATCTCTCTATTCTAATCTATACTATCTTACATTTAATATTGCCTCTCCCTCCTTCTTTTCTTTGGATTATCTCCTTTCTTTTTGCAAATAGTACTCCTTATCACCTCTTTGCACTTTCTCAGGGAACAATAAAAAATGGTTCTGGTTCAAACCTACAAAAGAAATCAGCTTGTAGCTTCATTCAGCTCCGTTGTTCGACTTTAGTTCCTATTGTAAAATATCCATCCTTTTTCATAGTTGAGTGGTCTTAAGGAACCTCTTCTCCTTCGATTTTTACAGAAGGTACCTAAAACATTGATAGGTTAGAATATATATATAATGTTTTCACCCATCTTTTACAAAAGTATCGTCCATGAAGTTGTTTGCAACATTCGACCTTGTCTTCCGCGATATTCCACTTCGAGTCTTCATCCTGGAACTGAATTCGCAGCAGAAGATACCTGAAAGAAATCGGTCGATTAGAATCGTTTAAATCGAAAATATTCTTAGGAAAATATAGTTGGACTTTCCTGTGAAGATTTTCTCGTACACTTTTCCAAAAGTATCGCCCATGAAATTGTTTTCAGAATTTTCTGAAGTGAAATTTCAGAGTCTCCATCTTGGAAGTGAATTCCTAGCAGAAGTTACCTGAAAGAAATCGGTGAATTAGTATGGTTGAAATTGAACGTAAATAATTATGATGTTTGTCGTTCACCTGTTCCATAGATATTGTTCAGAAAATATAGCTGGATCAATTATCAAAGAATTTTCGTATTTAGGTTATTCTTCGTTTATAAACTGAACTCGCAGCAGAAGCTACCTGAAAGAAATCGGTGAATTCGAGTCGTTTAAATCGAACGTAACTAATTACGATATTCCGTTTGCTCGCTTTTCGTTCGGAAAATGTAGCTGGACCGTCCTCGTGAAGATTTTCCGAATTTCGCTGTGATATTCTCGTCGGAAACCGACTCCCAATAGTGGTTCTGGTTTGTCCTCGTATCCGCGCATTCCAAGATAACTGCGTAACCCGGTTTTGAACCGTTTACTCATCAAGGATGACTCTTTATCTGTCGGGCCACGTCTCGACGTGACAAATCTACCAGTTCCTTAACTTATCCTTTTAGCGACGGCCGTCATTAACAAACCAGCCGATTAAAAATTACGACGTTCGATGTACGGAACGTTCTATTTAAATTGCGAATCACCTGATCGTGCGACAATCCCCGCGCAAAATAACGCGCAACGAGAACCGATTAGGTTATGCATCGCGACGGAAAACCGTCGATCGATATAGCCTGGGATCATTTTCGATAAACAGACCAAACGTACAAGCGTACACTAGACTGCAGATTTCATGTATTTATTTAAAAAAAAAAACGAATAGATGAAATATAAAAATGTGCACACGTTATTTTAATTTCATTGAAATTATTAAACGAAACTTCACATTTTTATCTAGCTTCTGTTCGGTGCAATTTAACGAACAACATTTTTATTTTGCACGAAGATCCTCAACCTAGTGATCGGAAAAAGTATTGCCTTATAAAAATGAGGAGATCCCGTACAATTTTCATTACAATTTCAATCACGACAGAAATAATTCTCACCAGAACTAATACTAAACTAATACTTCTTTCTTGAAAATGATCCACAGAAGGATCGAAACGTTGAAAATTTAAATGAATTTGTAAAATTGCTTTACAGAAGAAATCGTTAATACTTTTTCTGTTTTAACAATCATAGGATCGACAACGATAACAACATTTACTAAAGTACCGGGTGGACATTAGATAAATATTATCATCGATATCAAGAGCAATAGAAATTTCTGCAGATTTTTTTTAACCGCGAGTGCACGAAGGTTTGCGCGTCGTGGAACGAATGCAACTCGATCAGGAGTACGATTAATAATAAACAGATCGATTACATTCCTCTAGTCTTCGTTATCTCCGCATCGACGATATCGCGTGTCAACATTCCTTCTACTCTCGCAAGTTTCATCTTCCAAACTTTCGTTGCTTGAATTCTCGAAGATCGTCGTCGGGAAACTCGCAAATTTTCCTGCGTTCGTAAAAACGATTTACATCATCGAATACTCGTTACGAAACAGTTGTTGTCCGCATGTAGTGCAGAACAATACTGCGTGTCTAGTGGAAAGCGTTTGAAAGAAAATAAAAAGGAACACTCTGGGAAAGAAAACGCAGACGTAGGCAAAGTCCCGGAGAAGATCGAGTGAGATCGGTGGATCATCTCGCGGGACATCTCTGCGAGTTTGGCTTCACGGAAGCGCTATTGAAAATCCTTCTTATCGTGTGATATTGGTGCACGACGCGCGGACATTGTTACATAAGGCTGCTTAAATCATCATCGCGGAGCATATATTATAATTGTCACATTAATGCGTTCGATAATCCGTACACGACAAACAGAGTCGGCCTGTTCCGTCGAGAGGTACTCCGTGATCCGTCGTGTTTGCTCGTTGTTAGACTCCGGGAGTTTCCCCGCGGAGGATTTGGTTTGCTGATCGTTCGGTCCAATTGTGTTTGCAGACACTTTGCTATGACATCGTCCCGTGTTCAACCGCTGGCTTGTCCGGAGTAGCGAGCAGCAAAGTGGTCCCGCCGCTAGACTCATCCAAGAACAGCGTCTTCCGGTCGCCCCGAGTCGCTGCAACGAAGGTCGACCATTGCGATTTCATGGGAACCGTCGTCCAGCAGCCGTTCTATCATCAGACATCGATGGAATCGTTTTTCGAGACGTACTACAGCTCGAACAGCAGCTGCGAAACGCCGTCGAAGGATTTCGAACACTCCGACGATGATTCGCAGTGCGTCAGCGAGGACGAGTGCATCGACACCAGCATGTCCTTGCAAGATAAATTTATCGGCGACCGGCAAACGTACAAAGCCATGAGACAATGGACCAGATTTAAGAAAAGTAACGTGATTCTCGGAAAATGATCGTACACGATTTTTCTTCCTTTTCACAGACCCTGGAGATTAAATTCGGATCACCATTTTTGCAACGTCTCTCTTCGTGTTTCTAGCGAGATCTTTCTATTATGATCTTTCTGCAAAACAAAAGTTATCCAACTCGATTGTAATAAACTGTAGTCGTAGAAGCTTCTTTTTCTCTTTGATATATTTCAGTATGTAATTCGTTTTTGTTATAATTACATAAAGTTCACAGTTCAGTGATTAATTAGAGAAGTTTAATGCGAAACAAAAGTTATCCAAGTCGATTGTAAGAAACCGTAGTCGTAGAAGCTTCTTTTTCTCTTTGATAATCTCAGTAAGTAATTCGTTTTTGTTATCATTGCATAAAATCCGCAGTCCAGTGATCAATTGGAGAAGTTTGATGCGAAACAAAAGTTGTCCAAGTCGATCGTAAGAAACTGTAGTCATAGAAGTTTCTCTTTCTCTTTGGTAATCTCATTGAGTTGAATACCTAAGTTAATATCTTCACCATTTCAAATTGCACCAACTCAGTTTTGTCACAAATGCATAAAATCCGCAGTTATTGAATAGAGAGGTTTCATGTGAGATACAAATTGTAAGATGCATTACAAATTGTATTTGAAGGCTGTTTGAATATTATTAACACACCTTCCTCAACTAGAAACACGAAGAACGCTGAAAATTATGAGTGGTCCCAACTTTTTGGCCAGACTGTGAAAGCCTGGAATGGAATAATCATGACTTTGATGTTTCTTTGGTGTTTGACTTTTTACAGCGAAGCTGGCATCTAACTCCGAGGAATATTTCATTCTGAGACTACTGTCGTTCAACATTTTGGCACAATGTCTGCTGGATACTTATCCATTTCTGTACAAGACTCACGACAAACGGGCGTTATCTTGGAAGATTAGGAGGCAGCTTCTCTTGAGAGAGATTCTTGGAGCGCAGGCTAATGTTAGTCCTCTATGCACATCGATTGGTAGATTGCGTAGATCCTCTGTACATTTTGTTTATCATATAGCGTAGGTTTTGTATCGTATAAGAAACAAGTCTGAAAATTCGGATAGACATGTTCTCGTTATTTTTACTAAGTAATGTAAAACAGTAAAAGTAATTTTATTTTTTACAAAGTTTTCCTTTTCTGCACTTTTGGTAGAAATAGTGTTTGGTAGAATGTTTGTACAGTGTCTAACAAGGTGTCTGTTTCAGGTGATATGTCTCCAGGAGATGCAAGAAGATCATCTGGAAGAGTTTCTGGTTCCGTTCAGAGACTTAGGGTACAATTACATTTACAAGAAGAGAACGAACGACAAGAGAGACGGTCTACTGTTTCTGTATCGCGCCGATCAATTCGTTCTTCTCGATTACGCGAAAGTTGAGCTGTACCAGTCAGGTATAGAGCTTTTGACTAGAGACAATGTTGGGATCATTGCTAAGTTAGCGGTTAAGGACAGTCCCGACATACAATTTGTGATCGCCACCACTCATTTACTTTACAATCCCAAGCGAAACGACGTGAGATTGGGACAAACGCAACTTCTCCTGGCTGAGATCGAGAGGATAGCTTTCCTGGAGAATACGCTGTGAGTAAATTCAGGTGGTACGGTCAAGCAACTCGCTCCATACGATATCGTTTATTTGATCCATTTCTAGTTCTATTATATAAATGTACAACTCGCCGCATGCAGCTCCACTTGTTTAACCATTCGCTGTAATTGGTCCGTAGGACAGGTGCCAAATATTTGCCTACCATACTGGCCGGAGACTTCAATCTTGTACCATACTCCGGAGTGTACGAGTTTCTCACGGAGGGAGTGTTCGAATACCAAGGGAAAGGGAAGAATCTTGAGCACACGGATTTCCGGTCCTTGTCCAACTCCTTGATACCGCCTCGATTGTTCATCACAGACAACTGCCAGCACTTTAACGTGTTAAAGAAAAGGCTGCGCGGAGAAGGTTCTGCGAAAATTATGGTAGGCTCATCGCTGGATGCGGATTTTTATTGAAAATGAAAATGTTCTTCATGAACTGCAACGAACTGGAGTGAAATAATGATTTATTTTCTTTCTTGTTATGTTTAGTCGGTTGAAAAGAATGTAACAGTAGTCTTGAGAATTCTTTCTTCTAAATTCTAGTCTTAAATCAGACCTACTCGTTCTAGGATGTTCCTCGAAGGGATAATGCAATATTGTTTGTTGCGATCGTTGAATAACATCCATCGAATGAGTGCCCTGCGAGCTGGCATCTAATTGTTGGTTGATTTAATTTGTTCGTAGCTAGAGAACAGCGAGCAGTTGAACGAAGAAGAGAATTTAACGGAGAACAGTACCGACGCGGACAGCGAGGTGAACGTCGACACGTCGGACCAACAAACCGTCGAAGTTGTGCGCGGCCATCAGGCAAAGTTCTCTTCCGGTACCCTGACGCATCCGTTTCAATTCTCCAGTGTATATAAACACCGGAATCATCAAGGGAAACGGGAAGCCACGACCAACCAAGGATCGTGGATCACGGTCGACTACATTTTCTATAATAATCTAGTAGAGCCGTTAGAGCAATACCGTTTGCCCACAGTGGAGGAATGCAATATGTTGCCTACTATACCTAATTTCGCGGTCGGCAGCGACCATCTTTGTTTAGGAGCGACTTTTAAATTGCGCAAATCGAAACTCTAGACAGAATAATTTCCGAACGATGTAAAATACCAAACAAAAAAAAACCCTCCAGAAAAAAAGTCTCTGTAAATCGCAGATAACAAAAATTCCTTTGTATCGAATCGTATCAATGTAGGATGCCGTTTCACGCAAAATGATAGAGTTACTTTTTATTTCGAACGAACGGAAATTCAATTGATTTTGTATTTCGGGAGAGATTTTGTAGTTCTCGTCGAATCTTATCAATGTAGACTGCCATACACGCAGAATTGACACAGAGTCAGTTTTTATTTCGGAACGAACGGAAATAATCCGGTTAATTTTGTTTTTTGTCGGAGAAAAGAGGACACGTGTAGAATGCTAATTGCTGTTTCTAATCTTCTACGGGCTGTAGATCTAATGTATAATTTATCGGTCGAGTTGTCGACTTGGAATCTAGAAGATAATTATTTAAATCAAAGTCGTTACGTTTTAAGTATGATAGTTATGTTACCATTATCCCCGCGGAATCATAGGTTGCTAGTACCCGATTTAGGTTGTCTTTCTTTGTAATATAATATATACATATATAGTACATATGCGCTGGTGTGTACGAAAACGAAATAAGTCACGTTTTATTTTCTCAAGATGTTCAGACTTTTGCGTCTGAAGAAAAAACAAAAATATATTTTACCGCGACAAAGTTTAGTATAACTTTTCAATTTCCCAATTCTTGCCAAAAAAGATCGATTCGTTTGGAATGCTCGACTCATGCCACTCGCGTACTTCACTGGCGCGTATATACGTATATATACAATACGGAGAGAACATTTTTTTTAAAGAGATTTGTGATACAACACTTTGAAATTGATCATACATCGAACATTATCAGATTGCATTCATCACCTTCTCGAAGCAGATTACACTTGTTCAGTACAAAAGCAAAACTTTCGTTACGTGTAATTAGATAGACGGAAAATGTATCAAATATTTTTGTATTATCTGTGATGTGTAAGCTAATAAAAAAAGGTAGAAGGGTTAGACGGAATCTTGTTGTCGTTTCATATTTTTCTCCCCAGAGAAATTCGAACCCTTATTCGATTACAGTTATTATTTCAGATCAGGGAATAGCATAAGAGAAATTATCTTCCGCCACGTGCATCGGCGGACACGCGAATCCTGGAGCATTTATTCGACCGCCATTTCCTCTTGGTTTACAAAACGTTTAATATATACTTGGCAAAAAACAATTCTGATCATTGACGAAGATGTCGCTCATGCTTTTATGTTACATGCGTTCGTTTTTTCTAGGTGCACTGCTGCTATATCTCATTATTTATACGACATTTAATTATTGCAAATATAGACGAACGTTAATCACTTAACACATATGTATATTCTAACGAATTAAAGATAATAGCGTTACAAACGAGAAGTACGCATAGTCCCTTGTTTTCTTTGTCGAATCTGCGATATCGGTTGTTGACATTTGTGTTATTTTATTATTGTTGTTTGCATCTTGTGTTGTTCGGTTTGATTCGAAGTCGATGTCGAAGGTCGCGCGTACAGTGTCTGTGAGGTAACTGCCTGCAACGAAGACGCTTCGCATAGCGATCGAAGAACAGCGTAGTGTCTCCCGCTTGGTTTGATATCGACTTAAGTATATATATATTTTTTTATTACATATATATTATAAGTATGTATTTAAAACTGTGTACAGTACAAAAAAATGTGAAGAGTATTCATCACCTTATGCATGACAGCTGCGTTCATGCTAGAATTTGTTAGCGTTCAGGGGAAGCCGGAGACCGGTCGACCAATTTTGTAGACTTCAAGGTACACGTTAAAAATATTTGGTATACATATACAGAAATAATAAAGAGGTTAGTATACTTTTACGAGACAGTACACACGGTAAGTTATTCGAAAAATATACTCACTAATTTAGACCTACAGATGTTATTTATCTACAACAATTAATAAACAATAAACCTACCGAGCGCTAAAAGCGATTAAACTGTTTTTGCTTACAAAAGATGAAAAGACTATTTATTTCAATTCTGTGCAATTTTCATATCAATACGTGCTTGAACAAAGAAATTTATCGAATCAATTTCGATGGAAGCAACTTCGTAATTTCAATAATTGTGAAATGAAAAATATAAAACCGGTGATTGGAGCGGCAGTGGTAGGTTTAGTGTTGATAAATGTTGCACTGGAAGCATAGTGGTTCCTAACACCTGGCACTTGGCGGAGATTCTGTGTTTGTTAATTTGCAACTGTGCGTTATTGTCGTTGACAGTCTTGTGTGTACGGTGTAACAAAAGAAAAGTTTTTTTAAACAGTTGACTACTCTCTGTTCACCTCTGTATTATACGTATCGAAGAATCGAATTTTTTAACGTGAATTTATGCAAAAACTCGAACAAGATTCGTTCGTCTGTCGATTACAACGAATCAAGAGTACGTAGTTTTGTTCTATATGGATAATATATGAGAAAAAGTTCAGTCGTTATTGCACTAAACGTATAACAAAATCAACCTCGATTTCTGACTTCCCCGCTTCTACATACGTTATAAATATTTGTATTTCTCTTATACAATTATATATATATTTGAACTTATTATATGGTATTAAAATACGCCTAACGCTACTTTTAAGCTACAAACGTAAGTAGATTTCAGATCATTCTAAATACAATTATATTATGAGATACAATTTTATGTACATAAAATAATAGTTACCTGTCCTTAAATATAACAAAGAGAAATTAGGGATGCTCGCTGATTAGGCGAACACATATTAGACAGATCTGTTAAATATACACAAATCGATATATAACAAAATCGTCCGTATTATTACATGTACATATGGCGAATTCAGTAAATAAACAAAACAAACTTTGTATATAGATCTGTATATATATATAATTGTTATATTATTTGTAAATAAATCAATCTCGCATATATTCTTCTATATATCTAGATGATTATTATTAATATTATTATTATTGTATATATATATATAAATATATATATATATATATATATATATATATATATAGTATATAATAAGTAATTATAAATACCTTTTCGAGTTTGCAACAAAGGGACGTAAAAATAAAACATTTGTGCTAGAGAAATTGTTGCATCTCGTAACAATAGAATTTTCTCAGTTAACAGTTCGTTAATAAACGTTTGTACCCTATACATGAATATATACCTTATAAAAATATATATACTTTTGCAAGAACTCGTTTAAACTATGAAGATTGAAAATAGTCAATGGATGATTTTGTGTTGTTGATTGCACCATATATAATATCGTACGACAGAATTTTCAGAATTGTGGAACATTAATAGATAAATGTTCCCTCGTTATGCGATTAGAGATTCATTTTAGTCATGTAACAATATGTAATATGTTAAAAAAACAGATAAGAATAAATGTATTAGACTTAATTAATAATTCGATGGTTTTTTGATTTTTTTTAACGTTCATTTGATTGCATGTGCGCATATATATATACGTGTGTTTGTAAACTTAATAAAATTATTGCAATATTTCACTACTGATAATCCCATTAAAATTCTATATACTCGATCGGACTCCGCTCCAATCATATAACTTACGATTCAAAATTTTGCGTCCAACAGTTTCAATATTCATTTCATATATTTAAATAATCGATTAATATTATTCAATCACCGATATATAAAACTGTAAATATCGCGGCTCTTATGTAACATATTAAAAACTGTTGCGAAACAGAAATATCATTTTCGATTGATTTGCTCTCCCGTCTTTTAAACGGCAGACCGTCGACTTAAATATTAATTTCATGTTCGCATAAAAAATATCAAAATGAAAACAAACTTTTAAATTTCATATTGCACCTATTACATATACGAACATGTTACTCGTTCCATTGTACAGAATACATTATACATATATACTATTTTTCCATTTCCCGTCTTATTTTCTCTTCATTCTGATGTTTTCTATCAATATTATATATATGTATATGTATGTATGTATATATAAGTACTAAAGAATATTAATCTGTCCAGACACAATGAGAGAACTCGTTATTATATGTCCATATATCTACGTAAAATTTAAACTTATCGCCTGGCATAATCGTAAAATCTTGTTCGCTTAGATTATGAGAAGGTGTGATACAAAACAGAAACAAAATTCAGACACTCTTCTTCAAAATGAAATCTTTAGCTATGCACACCTTAGTTACACCTGTAATAAAATAAGTACCTGTCCTGTAATCGACTATCAAACTGCCTCAACATCTATGAAATTCAATTGGCGAATTTTTTCAAACGGATAATTGTTCAAATACTATTATAGAATACACAACGCTACGACTTAGTTTTTCGCACAGTTTAATACTAAATCGGTCAATGAAGTACTCTGGAGTAAAAAAGAAGTGTCCAGCGAGTTTCATACTTTTCTGTCAGACGAGAAGTCGAAGCTCTGACAAGTATTATAAAATCTATAGCTTTGGATAGACGTTAGTCAACGTTGGGTACACCTCGTGTCTGAATGAGTAGACTGTGGATTTATCTGCAAAAATCTACCAAACATTCTCCTCTTTACAGGCTTGTCGTGAACGCAAAAAAATCCGCAGTCTATGAATGAGTATTCGACGCATAGCGAAAGATACAGTATTGCTGGAGGCGATATTAATTTCACAATGATCGTTACACCTTCATGAACAAACGCGTTTTCTGATTATATCACACCTTTGGAGAGACGTCCTCCTCTCCTGCTTGCAGTGGCGCGAAGGGAACTACAAGATTCGTATCTGAACAATAAATAAGTTAACAATCTCTAACGTTAGAACTCGAACCGTTCCTCGGATGCGAAAAAGATTCTGTACGAGAAATCAGAGAAAAACCTGTGCTTCTTTTTCGACGCAAGTAAAGCTTGAGTAAACTCGGTACTTACGGGACCAGCAAAGTGATATTGACGATACGAGGGGCACAAAAGAAACTAATAATAATAAATTACGTCGGTAATCTTGTTAATACTATGAAAGATTTTTTCATGTTCAAACGAACCACACAGTAACACTAGGAAAAGAAAAGAGTAATTTTAACGTTATATAAATCTCTTTTTTAAATCTCTCTCTTTTGGGAGAGATTGACGAATTCCACGGTTTCTCAATTCGAAAAACTCGTTTCAGATATTTCCTGCGCTCGAGACTGTACACGCTGTGACATATGTTATTTTCTTTCTGTTTGCATGGATATATATAATAATAATCTTGTTCTCGCACCGGAACACGGTCGAAAACATCGAGAAGTTACACAATTTTTTGTTTCTCGATTTCAAGAAAAAAAGCACGGAAAGGATACAGGATGGATATAATAACTTGACGAACAGGGCTGGTGATGCGAACGACGAAGGTGGTCATCTTGTTGGTGAATCAATCGAACGCGGATGTTGTTCCAGAGTCCAGGTGTTAGCACTGGGCGAGTGGATTCCATTGTTAGCACTCCAAGCCTATAGGCCATGGGCAACCAATGTTAAAAAGAAAGAAAAGAAAAAAAACAGTTTGTTAGTTGATTTAATTATGACTGATTCATGTTAATATCAAGTCTCTGAATAGTATAATAGTCGAGAGAAACCTAGTTAGTGGGAAGCAATGCTTTAGCTTAGAAATATGCACTGAATTCTTATTTCTTTCTTGTTCTTTTGATCTAGTGATATATTTAGACTGCGGATCTTCGTGAACAAATTGGTTGGGTGAAATATAAAACAGTTTGAGTGTTGCTTTTAATTAATAATTAATATGTTATTCCTGCTATCCAGAATCAACGTGAAATATTTTTATTATTGCAGGAAGATCCGCAGTCTAGTGATATCTAGTTAATCGGTATGATCTTCTGATGTGCAAATCGAATACCAAAACACGAAACACTGAGCAACTGCTTCGCACCCTTGTTTTAATCGATACAGTGTGTCTTCAAAGTTTCGGGCCTCGACTGGTGTCGGTCGTTAGCCTTCTACCGAACATTAACCCTCTAATTGTGAATTTTGTTAATCGAATTTTGGTTTCGCTCCAAGAGAAAGAGAGAGAGATTGTTGTTCACCGTGTAAATCTCATGGTCAAGAGAATTTTGATTTTACCGTGAATAATCATTATTATTATTGTTAATCGATGAAGTCGATCAGAGATTGAATTTGATTAGAGGGTTAAGCAATACCGATTTAAAGTTTCATGAGATCATGTATCCTCCCCGCATGTAGGATACCCACGAGAATAGATGGAATTCTAGAGCACTATTACACGTACGTAGTTATCGAAAGACACGAATGAGTACAAACAAGCAGATTTCGAATAGTGATCGTAACAAAGTTAAGTACATTCTCGTATTGACGTTTTTTTAGATATAGCTTGGGTGTGCACCTGCCACCATGTATATAGCAGAGTTAAAATATAAAGTGATATATATTGTACATACGTTTGACTTAACATTAAATGCGTAAACTAAACATACATATGGCTATTAACAGAAAATAAATTTAACTTTGATTACATATATTAATTAATCATCCTGATGATGCAACAGAAGCGAAATGAACATATATTATATCTCTATTGTATTGTGTTTGTCAGGCATTTAACTAAAAGTCACCCTTATGCATACATATTATTATTATATTATTGTTTCTCTTATTATTCCTCGACGAGACATCAAAATAAATAGTGTACAATATTTATATATATATGTATATATAAATATAGAAACGTTAAGTTAGTGTCAACTTGGCCATGTGGAGCATTTTGGTTAGTTTCGTAAAGACAATGCATAGTTATAATAAATAAAATACAATAGGTACGTAAGTTATACGATAAGTAAAATAAAAAAAAGATAAAATGCGTGTTTAACAAAGGCGTCAATTATTCAATTATATATGTTTGTGTGTGTGTGGTAATTGTTAGTGGTGATACATAAAGAAGGACAGGATGAAACTTCAGGAACGATTCTTTTTTTGTACAAATAAGCTATTTTTTGGTAACTCGAAAGAGATTCAACGAGATATGCCAGAAGAATACAACGAAAGAAACAGAGAAAAAAAATTCCTGAAAAATCATTCGGAACAGTCAGAGAAATATGTTTGTAAATTACGATTAAAATTAGTTGATTAATTTCTCTTTGGATACTGAAGAAAAAAGCCACAACTCTGAATATGCATGTGAATTTCTGGGGGTATAGTTGTTCTTCTATCTGATTGATATTTCTTTTTGCTTTTTTTTAAATTAATACTGTATTTTCGAGTTATGCTAATGATATCCTGGATACACATGGAATAGAGACATCCGAAGTTTGAAAATTATTCTAATCAAATATATATATCGTGTGTATATACATATGCAATATTTAAAAAAAAATTAAAAATACATGTATATATATATATACATATACACACTCTGTTTCGAACCTTCGCATCGTATTACTGTACCACCCCTGTTTACCTTCATTTGAAATAAAAAAAACACTGTTTTCAATGCTTCAATAGGTGCATTTATTTGAAAGAGGAATATATATATATTTTTTATATATATATATTTATATTTGTATATATACATCACGCACGCGCGCATACAATACACGCAATAAAAAAGGCAAATTAATACGTGTTCCACAGGCACAAGTTGCTAAATAGAAATCTCCGCGAATGCAATTCCTTGGAGTGAGAACATTATTGCAACAGGACGACACGGTGTGTGTGCGAATTTCGTCTGAGAGAGTTCAAATCCTTTGTTTATAGATGCTAGAAATATTTATTGTGTTCTCTGTGCTCTCGAGAGCACACGTTTCATCTATTTTTTTTTTTGTACACGTTCCATACAAATTTTGGACTTTTCCCATCGCCAGCGGAAAAATCGCTGAGCTCGAGAAAATGATTCAAGTAACTCGGGTATAGTTGTGTCGAAAATAGGTAGGTGCGCACCCGTACCTTTTTGTTCTTGCTGCGAAAAAGCTCGTCACGTTTTCGAGCTAGATCGTTTCGAAAAATCAGTGACCGACTACCGGCGGACGAAAACGTGACTGCAAAGAACTGCGTGTACGCATTCGATGCACCTAATTGCGGGGAGTTAACATAATACTGAAATTTTTAACTTTTGTTACATTTAAATACACATACAGAGTCTAGTTGTCCTCTGTGTCAGAGAGAAAGCGATAATTATGTGTATTCATCTGTAAGAAGAAAATATTATGGTGGTTTCTCGTTTCGTTCACTTTTTTTGTGAAATATCGATCCATCGGGTTTCGCTCGGTCTAAAAAACACGGTTTTTCCCACGGGGTCGAAACGGTTTCGTGGACAACAAAAAATTCTTATTTTCGTATCTTTTCTCTTGTAGCAAGTAATTATTGTATAAACTATTCGTATATATTTGGAATGTGAAAATTGTAGAAAAAGAAAATCAAACATCTAGGTGGCATTAAAGAATGTTGAAAACTGTTCGATATTTTTTCGAACGGTTACAGTCTTTTTATATGTTAATCTCTTCTTTGGTAAAAGAACTGGCAGGACATGAAATATCGTTTTCGCAGAAGAGAAAAATGAACGTAGATTTTACGGAATGCACAAATCGTCCCCGAGTCTAATTATAAACGGCGTTCTCGGTTCTTGCAACTAGACTACGTATGTTTACGCAAATGTCTAATTTTAGACGGAAATTTGCGAACAAGAAACTCACCCGTGAAATTGCAATAACAATTATATACGAAAAGTATTCGACTAGCATTCGACTTATTAGCTCGGCCTCGTTTATTAAGATTGAGAGATTAAGAGCTGCCAGAAATGCATAAACATCCGCCATCCATTTGGAAGAACGGACATGGCCAGGCGTTATAATTAGAACTTTGACGCAGACTTTGTGCATTTATAGCGTTCGGAATAAAAAGAAAATCGGAGAATTATCAGAAACGCAAGCTCGGAGTAAACGTTCCTTGAAATCGGCGTCCGTTACTCGGATTTTGTAGGACGCGAAAATAAAGCAGAGATAAAACAAGCGGTACTGTTCCGTTTTCTGGAGGGTGGTTCACAATAATTTTCATCTTTAAGAAAGTAGATTCTACCCTAAAACTCGGCAATGCGATTATATTTAAAAAAATTGTTCATCAATCTGTTTGCGTTTACAGAACAGTCGAAACTGTACAGATAGCGATAAGGAATATTTGAGAGTGCGCAGAACTGATTCGAAACCGTTTGCAACCCCTGGTAGGGACGCGCGCGATCGAGAGAGTGATGTCTGTAAAGTGAAAAATTGAATGTTTATAGAGAACTAACCTCTGTGCGGAGGCGCGTACAGTTATAGTGATTGCGCTCTCCGATTCACGACAAAGCACCAGCCCTTTGATAAGGGTGCTCGCGAATCTGACCCAGGTGCCTACGCTGTTTCGCAGCTGCCGCTGCCGCACCTGTCCCCAACATACAAACGTCAATAACTCATCTGCACGTGGCCACATGTATCATTTAATTTTTCCACTCCTTGGAAAGTCTCACTTAACTATTTCGCTATAAACAACAATAGAGCCGATTAATACATGTCCAGACACAGGCAACCCCCGCGTAACCACAAGAATACGTTCAGCACTTTCCTTCCACTAAATAAGATTTTTAATCAATCTCTTTATTAAACTCTTTTCATGTCCAATATTAAAAAAAAAAAAATACTAAAATGCTTTGGAGCAACAACTGTGAGAGCTACAATATTTTTGTTTATTTGTTGAAATGTATTCTGCACAGTTGACGAGGGAGTTGCCTGGGCAATATGCACGAAAGACCATGATCGAAGAGTCAGCACTCCGCAGAGAGCAGATCTGACATTTTCTCCAGCGACAGAAACACAGATCCCGTGTCTCTTTCTACGATCGTGTACGCATGCAATACTATTATCCGATTTACTGAAAAAACAATAAAACATTGATTAAACTCGTGTGAGAGTTGAGAGAGTCACTGTTGGTAGAATAACAACATTTTATTATTCCGATTTCTATCACGTCGCATTTCGATCCTGCCCCCCTTCAGGCTTGGAATAATATCGAATATTTTGAAACATAGTCTATTTTCTAATCGTATAGAAATTGGTAATACAGTCAAGCCTTGAGCGAAGAAAATGAGAACTGTACGATTATACACCACTGAACCATTACTAATTCAATTGCAAAACTTCCTTATTTTTCTAATGAAACTTTCGCCAAAATATTCGTGGTGTTTCCCTCATTAAAATGAGACTTCAAGTTTAATAAATAGTAAAATAATAACTTTTCTTAGATCAAGGCTTCACTGTATATTAATTCTAAACGTCGTACAAAGTAACGAATAATGAGAGAAGGATGCAATAAAAATGGTGAATACCTTGTACATATATAATACTATTTTAAATACACGGTACGCATCCATCGTATAGATCGGAGCAAAGATTTAGCCATCCCGATATTTCGCTAAGAACGAATCTCGTCTGCACTCGTCGATCGCGTAAAACATGAATAAATTAAATAAAAAGACTCGGCCGCGCGCGCGTGTGTGTGTGTAAAAGAACGACCGAAAAGTCAAACAATAATACTCGAAGACGCACAAATCTTCGTTCCGAACTAGAATTATAAATTAAACTTCTATTTGTAGAAACTACCGTTATAAGCCATTATTTACAATTCATTTTGTTCATTGGCGTGTACTTTGCTTAAATTACTATATTCGAATATCGTTCGTAATATCTTTCTCGATTTATAATTAATAATAATTCTCCAACTCGTTTAAGCACGTTCTATGCGCGCGTCTCCAGCAAGATCGTGGGGGATCATGTTTCTTTGTACATTGTATTCCCATCTTCGGATTACGCTATCGGTAACAATTAAATAATCTATATTTTAGAACGCAGCTACCTCAACGATATATCTTTCCTGTTATGCTGGTTCGAATGTGATATGCCAACCTTTTTTTGCCTGTGTGTATGAAAGACTGGACATTAGAATCGTAACACGTCTGCTAATACTTAAACAAGAGAGAACAAGAAAAATTAATGACAGAATCTCGCGTTCTGCTCGTTTCCACAGACTTATTTTTCTACTCGATACGAGGTAAAATGCTTAGCGCTGGTATTTCGTTCGCGTTTCGAATGCTCACAGATTATGCGATCGCATGGTGGCCCGCAATAGTGATCCCACACACAACGATCAAAATCCCTGATTATTTTCCTTTGAAAGGACTCCTCTAACATTTTCACAATGCTAATCGATTAATCTCAATCAAACACTCAAAGTACAATCTGTAACTGTTCTCTCGTTGAGATTACTGTTTTCTCATTTTATTAAAAGGATTATTCAAATGTTTCACTGCACAGAAAAACTCTATTTAGGGTACAATTCATTCTATCGAGTTCTCGAATGTGGTTAGGCTAGTCCAATGGATGCAATGAAATGCATTATGTGCACAAACACTTTTGTGAGCCACCCGTTGGTCTCTAAGAAAATGATCCACTTGGTCCCTAAAGATTTTCCTATCTGTACAACTCGAACGAGCTCGTTAGTTGGACTTGTCTTCGCCAAGCTAATCGTGAAATCCTTCGCGACACTATTTTCAATTGATTAACCCTAAATATAAAAACGTTTAACCCCTGAAGAGTCCTCTGTGTGTCAGCTAAATTAACGAGTTTCGAGGAAAAACGAGTCGAAAGAAATTAAATACTTTTTTTTCTCTGTGTGTTCGCGGTTGCTATACTTTAAGAGAGAAAGATAGAGAAAGAAAAGAGAGAGAGAGAGAGAGAGAGAGAGAGAGAGAGAGAGAACACTGAGAGCAATTTTTTGTTCAATAATGTGCGATACACCTTTATGAAAGCACCACCATCGTTTTAATAATTATTGATCAAATGTTTTATAACATGCCTCAACTATAGTCCGCTGTATTTCTCGTTTTACTTCCGGGATATTTTTCTTTTGTTCGTGTAGCTACTTATTAATTAGGGAACACTTCGTGTGACGAAACTATTTAATCAATCAATTAATCCTCACGCATTCGGCGATACTGTTTCTGGCAAAAAAATTCATATACCAGAAATGGCACAGTGACCTTATCAACTTTGCGTGGAAACTAAAGATTTCTTTTTTCCACAGGCGGCAACGTGATTAGTTGAATTAATCATTGCATAATAATGACGAGATCTTTTTGCCAGTAACAGTAACTCCTTTTTCCACGCTTTCTCGAGACTGTCTCAACTGATCGTTTATCTGAACTAGATTCCTACTATTTTCACTGAACAGTACTAAGATAAAAGCATATAAAAATATGTATCTTTAACATACAAAATCATTCGTGTGTTGTAAAAAAAAGAGAAAAAAACGATTGCTACATTTAAATATATAAATAATATTTTTGTACAGTTTTACAGACCCTTGCCCGACGCAAGATGTATATATATATATATATATATTCTTCCCCGATTTTACTACTTTGTTTTGCTTTCTCATATTCCCTGATAAATATTCCATTACAAAAATGAATTTGTAAATTCTCGAATCTGTGTATTTCAAAAAAGAAATCTGTTGCTATAAATATGAGTATTTATACAAGAAGAGTAATTTTAAAAGTACCGTAAAATATATAAAAATATCAGAAACACTTAACGATTCCCTTTCTTATAACAGGAAATTACACTTTACATTAAAGATTTACAATATGCGTGCGTAGAGTGACGAAGAGCTTCGACGTGCGATAAAAGAGATTTACTTTTAATTAAAAGAATTAAAAATAAAAAAATTTGTTTACAAATTGTCCTAAAAAGAATTCAAACCCGTAAGCTGCCTGTTTAATATCTTTTGGTCGCGAACGAATTATTTTGTAATTTTCTAAACGTAGTAATTCACTGGCCGAAAAATCCAAGACAATTTTTTAAACAATTTTTGAAGACGGTTGCACTACGAAGCTTTTCCAACACGTTACTTTTATGACGATCTATTTTGAAATCTAATCGCACACACACGCACACGCACACACACACATTGATGTGTACTATAATATAAATCATACTAAACTTCCGTACAGTAAGTCTTTGTATAAATATATTACGCGTTCGCTTAACGTTACTTAATTTGCTATCGATGATAGAAAAATTTAATAAATAAATATGACACCAACTGCAAATATGACGCGTGAGTTTACTTATGGCATAAAAATCGTTCGTTTCCCAAACGTGAACGTCGTCTCAGCTAATTCTACATTCTGCTACCGAGATTCACTACTCTTCCGCGATTCGAAATAAGCGAATTTCTCATCGTTCTCAAACATGCAACGTGTGCACGGGTACACCGCTATAATTTCTAACGATACTCAGAAAAGAATGAGTAATAAAAAAATATATACTTTATCTGATTCTTACTAAGAAAAATGAGAATAAAATACTCATTCGAATGCGGCGATGTACCATGCGGAGATTTTGCACTGAAATGTTATCCTGACTCCCGAGATAATTATTGTAAATACTTTGTCAACAACTCTTGTAATCTTCTATAATTTCGACTCATTATTCTCGGATGATAATAACACTGTACTTAAGATGTTTCATTGATAATTCCAAATATTTAGTTGTACGGAAAACACTGAGTGAACGATTGAACTCTAAGGAAATGGCAATTAATTAGCTTGAAATGTTTTCATGAGAAATCGGCTTATTTCACACTTCTTATCTCTTACCCTGCGTATATAATCGCTAAAACTAACGAGTACGTATAATGTTTATGCCACTAAATGTACTAACATGTGAATGCACCAAAGAAAATGCAATAAGCGATGGTACGTTCGAAAAAAGATACCTATCACCGATTAAAAATAATCGAGCACGTTTCTTTCGAACATGATATTCGAAAAAAAACTTGATTATACACAATTACGTGATTCTCTCACGTAAATAAATTATTGCGATTAGATACTTATCTCTTCCAAGAAAAAATATTGTCATTGCACATTTATATACTTTTGTACACAAGCATTTCATTGTTTTTCAAACCTACCATACTTATTTTAATCGAGACACAGAGAAATGTATACTTTCTGAGTAATGGTAACAAATGTATGGAGAAGATTTACCATAATCAAAAGACTATGCTTTGCAAGAGACAAGGAAAATTCATCTTGTATATACTTCTAGAGAATATATATGTATATCATACTATTATACTTGTATGTACATATTTCCGTATGTACTCTAACGGGCAGACAATTTCTATTTACCAGAGCTAGTTATACGAATGCACAACCGGTGAAAGTAAAATCTAATACTTCTGTACGAATACCATTTCGAGCTACTATAAATATATCGACACGTGATTCGATACGTTTGGCATTTCCTTTCTTTTTTTTCGTTATTGAACAAGAAACAATTCTTTCTTTTATTAGAAGTTTTTTCCCCATTTACATATCATCGTTTTCTTTCTTTACTTCATTTTTTTTTGTATATTATATAACTTCTATTTCTTAATATGAACTTGTTCGTTTCATAAATACGTATTTATATTAATATCGATTACAATTACCATTAAATAATTATCAGCACTGACACGACTAGTAAATGACTGATCTGACTCTCTTAATATGGGCACTAGATATCGTACTAACAAGTGATACTAATATTGCTGCTTTGATAATTTAACGAGTCACTTTCAATTTGTTCGTAAGCATCGAATGTCAAGAATTATCATTAAGTTCTTTTCGTTAAGTGGTATTCTGCCTTTATACTCTCTAATACGAATTTCGAGATAATGACACGAAGGTGATCGATGATAATGATCATGGACGATGAATGACGACGACGACGACAAATGACGATGACGATGATACTCAATGATAGTCTCGATAGAAAACAATAGCGAAAGAAGTAACGATTCTAATAATCTTCGATAGATGATAACGAAAACAGTAATAATAACGGTAGTATAATTAATACCTTATTATAATAAAAATAATGATAATCATATTAATAATAACAGTAACAACAACCAGTCACACATGCGACCAGACCACTGGGACTATCATTTAAATCGATACTGTTTGACTGTGGAGAACATATTCGGTTTACGTTAACGCTAGCACAGGCTTGGGCATATTTTATACCGAGCTAAACAAAAGATTAACAATTCCGAACGTTGCGTTATTTCGACTAATTTCTTATTTTTACTTTAAAAACAACGTAACACAACCGTAGTCTTTCATTGCATGAATGTATTATTATAATCTTTATTGCTGTCTTGCAGTCATAAAATTTGGACTTTGTTAACAATGCCTATTAATCTTGCACATTATTTCATACATTCAAAAAAGAATGTATTCGAATTTAATATATTGTTGCAGTCATATTTAAAAAATACTATAAGACCGATGCCCAAGTCTGCTCTAACATCTAGAACTCCTACGTGAAAAAAAGAACAGAGCATTCCACATACTTCTGGATCGTACTAATCTCTGCGGACGTTCTTTCTCTTTCTTATCACATACTGATAAATAAATTTCTGTTTATCAACAATCCGTGAATAAATAAAAATTTCTTCTCTCTGTAGAAAAATACTTCTTTCAGAAGAAAAAAGAAAACACAATCATCTTCCTCGTCATACAAAAAAATTCAGTGGTGCATCCTGCATGCAGAATTGCACAATTTCTTCTGTCCCTGACCCTACACAGTATATATCATAATAATTAACCGTATACCAAAACGTATAAAAAAAGAAAAAAAAAGAGAAGAGATTCTCCACAAAAAAACATTCAATAGAGAAAAAAAAGAAGAATCGTGAACAGAAAAGTGTTTGCTTCGTTTGTCTCTCTGTCTCGCACACATATTCTGACTTTCTGTTTCTCTAGTGCTGAAAGAACACACAACGAGGCCTAGATCTCGAAAAGCCGAAGAGCTTTTGTCTCTCTCGCAGACACATACTGATTTTCTCTAGTGCTGAAAGAACAAGGGGAGATCAAAAAAAGCAGTAAAACTGTTGTCGTCGTTGTCGTTGGTCGGGGGTGTGTTCTGTATCATTGGTCAAAGGACAAATAGAGAGAGAAAGAGAGAGAGAGAGAGAGAGAGAGTGAGAAAAAAAGAGAGATTGAGAGAGAAAGAA
The DNA here is from genome assembly GCA_028455595.1 of Lasioglossum vierecki. Classification (NCBI taxonomy): domain Eukaryota; kingdom Metazoa; phylum Arthropoda; class Insecta; order Hymenoptera; family Halictidae; genus Lasioglossum; species Lasioglossum vierecki. Next base: position 18,011,566 of record CM052337.1, read on the forward strand.
TACTCGTGGAGAACGATCTTGCAACTAAGATCAGCGAGCAAACAACCCACCAGAATGATCAGCAGTCGTGTACTCCGTAAGTAGAGGTGATCCTGCCAGGGCTGCGTAGTTCGCGTAGTCAGCGTACGGTGTGTAGATCAATCCATGGTGGTCCCCGGCTGACAACAGGGAACCTGGTGGGCCCGAGCCGTTCAGAAGAGAGGCAGCAGTCGTTGGCACAGATATCCGTGGCGAGAGGATCAATGGTGCACCCAGTGGAGCACTAGGTGTCCTCATCGGCGTGGCCAGACCTGGCAGAAGCCGTTGCGTTTCTGCTGCAGCCGCTGCAACGCGTCTCCACTCCTCGTCGCAGGCTGAAACGTTCAGTAGATCTATCCCTAAATTATACTATTGTTGAGACTCACTGTCCTAATCACTACACTCTAGCTACTACGCTACCACATTACTATTACAACAAACTATACAGCCATTCTTTTCGAAACCTTCAGCATAATCTCTGGCATGCTTAGAGAATATGGTACGAATTGTTTTGTTGAAAAAATATACAGTGAAACTGGATTTTTCTAGCCACTAATTCCTGCAGCAATGATCAAAATAAACGCGTTTAGATATGTACCTGTAACTGCAGCTACTTTTGTGTTGGAATCCCGGTAGGTACCGTTTATAATAGCAAGCTCCATTAACTGTCGTTTCTTCAGTTCATCCTCCCCGTCAGCCTGCTAACAATCAACATGATTGGTAAGAAATACATATAACCTCGAGTAAAAGTGAATGGTATACAATTTTAACTAGACTGTGAAGCTTTCGTTTTGATCACGGTAAAAGTAAAATGGTAATATAATTGGCTTCGATTAATATATATATGTTGTAAAACTTCGCAGTCTAATTCTAACTACTGTGTGGAGCACGAAAGAATTGTATGACTTCTTGCTTCGTTCCTTTCCAACTACAATTCTTTCAGGCTGTCTACAGTACTTAAGACTACGCTTTGTTTATAATGTGAACTATTTCGAGATTTCATTATTAATGAATTAACAAATGTCTACGGATAATTGAAAGTTCTCGAGGTATTCAACACAAGGCAATTTCTAATCAAGATTAGCGACAAAAGAGACACGAGAACAGAGAACACAATTTGCATCAGATATTACAGAATTATGGGAAAACTGAACGACGATATTGCAAATTGGTTATAGTATTTAATAATAGGAACTTTCTCACCACGGGAACAAGGAGTTTCTTGACTTCCTCCACAGCTCTGGCAAGTTTTAATGTGGCACGATTTTCAGTATCATCGACTGTTAATAAAACATGCAGTTCATCGGTTAGGTGCTCCCAGTTTGGTTTACCTCGGTTAAGCTCCTCCTAGTGAATCAATTCAAATCAATTAGCGTCACATCGTCTACAGAATAATCAGTGTGCAATCATCAAAATAATAATACAATTTTCTACAAGTTTTACTCCGTGTCAAACATTTCTCCTACGATACTTTGAAAGGAAAGGGAAATCATAATAAATGAAATTCATAACATTTTCTACTGGTTTCACAGAGACACACTTCTCCTACGATACTTCGAAAACAAAAGGAACATGTAGATAGAAAATTCTGGAGAATAATTCGCAAAAAAGCGAGTGCTCGTTTTTACACGTCCACAGAAATAACTACCGTAACTTCTCTCTCGTACTTACGATCGAATTGTCTTTCTTTCATCGTACGCAGCTTGAAAAAGAACAGGGAAGGGTGAAATAGGTGTAGTTTTGTCGAATAACGAAGATACAGTTTACACCAGCTGACATAATGTTTCACATTCCCCGAAGGAAAAAGCCAGTCTACCGAAAATAATTTCTGATCGCCTATTTACCGAGCTTTTTGTAGCTTGCAAACGAACGTGTAACACTATATTTTTCGACGTGCAGGCTTGTTGAAACAAAAAACTGAAACCCCCACAGCCTGCACTCTCGCTCCTCTAAAAATACACTGAGATCATCAATTCCAGATGGATTGTAATCAGTATGAATCTCCGAGGGACCATGGATCATCCATTCACAGGAAAAACAGTGAAAATCAAGCTCGAGAGAATTTTCTCTAAAAGTTTGCAAGAATCCCCTGAACTTTTTCGATATTTCTTATTCGATCCTAAAAGGATTATATTTAAAGTCGAGCTTGAACGATTTTTTAGGCGATGGAAGGTTCTCTATGTATTCCAAAGAATTTATAGCTTGCTTTAGAGAATTGTTTATACCTTCTTTTTGTCCCTCATAGATCCTTTACCCCGCACCATAATTTTGCATCCTGTTTCTTGCTCCAATTGCTTGGCCGTCATCCCGCGTGGTCCAAGGATTCTCCCGACGAAGTTAAACTGCAAACGAAATGATTCAGTAAACGAATTTACTCTCGAGAACAAATCCGTAGTGTGGCTGACAAGCGAGTTACTTACGTCTGGGTGTTCTTTAACAGGTACATAAACTTTCTCTGTCAACGTTGTGATCTCGCCCTCTGGTTCTGGCAAAACCAGTGGCTCTTTCTTGACGCCACTGATTTGAAATAGACTCGCCCGCACCTTCGCGATCTCTGCAACAGACAAAAAGCAAAAAGATTGTAGAAATTGAAAAGATTACAACAAATTCTCTTATCAATATTTTCCAGAAGTATCTTAACGCTCAACAAGCTACCACGAGGGGTCGAATCACCCATTTCAGATTTTTTATTCGACAATTATTGAAATTGTAAAGGTGTCATCACACGTGGGAATTTATTTAATATATTTTTCTACTAGAGTATATATTAACTCCATGTTACTTATTATGTTTGTAATGTTGAACACATCAGTCGCTTTCGATGGTGGGTAGGGTTTGGTGTTAGATTTATCACTGTCGACCGGTGGAAATGAATGGAAATAAAAACGCGGTCGGTTTCTCATTGAACCTTTCTGTTTCGCAGAAAATGGCAGCAATGTGGGAACCGAGCTACGGTTCAAGTGCTTGGCATAGTCGAGCAGACTTCCGCCAGTCAAAGACGCCGATTCCTGTTCATCTAACTTTCTAAACCCCTCGCGATTTTACGACCTTCTGCGGCTCCGAGCAACATGGCGATATTATTCCGCCTGTACTGAGAACAACGTTTTGCGCAAACCCACATTTTTCACGAGACATTTCTATACCCTTTTCTTTAACGATCCTGTCACGAGACCAACCTGCAACCACCGAAATGGGTTTTCGGAGACACCCGAGTTCTTCAGCGGATATTTGCGCGAGCATAAGCGCCGCAGTCGAATCATGAATAAAGAAACGTTCGATCGAAACAAGCTAAACTGGTCTAGAAATCTCGTTTGCTGTTCCTGCTGCATAGAAACTGTGTTCGATCGACAGTATGTCATTTGATTTTCAAATGCGAATTTATCTACTCTAGAACGCAGCAGTTTCGTTGAAATATCGTTGGGATTCTTCAACCCCTTGCCGTACCATATTCTTCGCAGTTATAGTGATTAAAAGGGAAAAGAAAATTCATTTTTTTATGGTTATTAAATTTTATGTTACACATTAAATAAATTTCTTTGAAATTCGGAATGGAAATATTCTAGGCCGGAAGAAATGTTTAATTGTTTAGAAACTAAGAAACTTTTATGTCATCTAAAAAGAAACACGTAACATTCATATTTTTTTAGGTTTCGTTAACATATTCGTGGCGAGTTTGACTCGTTGAAATACGACGAAGGGTTAAGATTTAGCGCGAAGCAATTCCGACAACTTCTCGAGAACGACTCGAGGTCTTTCAAGGGAGTTATTTCTCTTTGGAGGTGTCCAAGCGTTAATGGGTGTGACTGTATGCGTTCCGACAATGAATGGCAGGTACGCACGACGACTATGGAGATTTGAACGAGGAGAGAGAGAGAATGTGCGAGCGGAAAGAACACCAGGACTCATATCCAGTTTTAGCAACATTGCTCATTATTGCTGACATCAGCCGCCTTGCATTCTTCGCTTTCTTGAGCGATTCTTCTCGTCACGCGCTCCTTTTATCTAGATACACGCAATTAAATACATCCGACCAATTTTTCACATGATTTCCAAGTAACACGACATCTACATTAACAAAAATTAAATGCCGTTCGTTGATAAGCGTATCACTTGAGAACGGCCTAAAAAATTTTTATATGTGAAATGTATATAGAAAATTTAATAAACCTCAATAATATTAAATTTTCTATATTTTCATATATAAAAATTTTATCAGCGGTTAAACTATGATTCGAACGATGGATAATTAAAACGATTACAAACAAATACACTTGAACGGTGAACATGTTAGAAAAATTTCAAAATACTATTAAACAAATATTAAACAAGAAAATAAATTGTTATTTTATTCTAGTACGTTGCAATTGAGGTGGAAAATTTTCATTTTCCACAAAGATTCGTTGTATAATGATCAATGTCGTTAAGACTTGTGTCCCCACTCTACCTTCGATCATGTGAGAGAGGGAGGGCAACTTTTTCCCCTCAATTCATGCCCCCCCTCCCCTCGTCTGGCGACACTGCTAACGATAATCGACGATGACAACTGTTACTGCTAAAAACCACTGATAAACGACGCTAATATTCCAAGCATTCGACTTAATGAATTCATGATTCACGATTTCATGAATCATTTAGTGTAAGAGCAGCGATTCAAGTCACCTTCGCCACAACTCGTCGCTATGCGAATGTTTACAATGAACACCAACGCCTTGAATCATCGTTTATAGTTTACGAAGCAGCTTCCAGTATGTATTGCACACCAATTAACACTGAACCTATCGACCGTCAAAAGTGACCGGTGTGTACAGTGTTATAGATATAACAAGATTCAATTTATTTACATTTATTGTATATGGGTGTTAACGAATGCAAACTGATACTTTGGAAATGAAACAATTTTTTGTTTCATGGAGTTGAAATATTATATTAAATATTTTTATACGTTTAATAAAATATAAAAAATATTATATTTCTCTTTGCTAAACAAAATTAGCTTCGACTGATGCCGAGAGGAAAACCGTTGGAATTATGAAAGGAAACCAGGGTCCCCTCGATTAGGCCCCAATATAATCCGGCTAACAATATTTTTATGCTTCCTTTACAATTTCAATAATTGTCAAATAAAACAATCTAAAATCGGTCGATTGACCCCGTGCGGTAGGTTCTGTCTTAAAGTAGATGTGTTGCACAAGTTGGCACAATACATGCACCGTAAACTATTAACAATATTATTAATCGGTGTAATTGACCAAGTCATTTCGATTACCCATCAAGGTGTTTCGCACACGAGAATGGTATCCTATTCGATTGAATTTTATCGATTTTTGATGGAGCATAACTTGGAGCTCTCGATTAATAAAGCTCGGTGATTAATAAACTACGGATTGTTCTACGTTTATAGCAAAATTGAGTAGACGAAATTTAAAATTCTAGGAAAATTTTAAAAATTGACGATATCAATATACGATTTCCCATCTATCAAAATTATTGAGGGAAGAAACAATATTCTGTTTGGTGCCTGTTCCTTGCAATCGATACAATCTTTATTTTGAATAAAGATCCGCTGTTCTCGATCACTATCGAGTACACAAGTATTAATGAATTAATTAATAAAACACGTGTAATTATCTAACACAAAGAACACTGATAAAACAGCAAAAACTACTTGAATCGTTTCGATAAAAAAAAAAATAAGACGAAGAATATTAAAATGACAGAAACAGTTCACCGATCGATTAATCGTTCAAACAGTCGTTCGTTCAAGTATTGTCGAGATATATTTTTTGTTCGTTCATTTCAGTTATTCGAATAAGAGCGTCGGTACATACTACGATCGAGTAAAAACGACGGAATGAGATGAAATGCCAGCTAAGGATCTATGGTGTAAAAAAGTTTGCTCATGTCGCAACGATATACATAGATCTATCTAAGCATGGGCAATGGATGTTGTTAGATCGGTTGGTATAGGTGCAGCATTTATGACATCACCGCTGTCGTAACCAAGAAGACTACAATCCGTGACATAGATCATGTGCTTAAAGAAAAAGATTTTATTCTTGGGAGACGAATGAGATCGGTTTCGCGAGCATCAAACATTATTTTTCCAAAATTTACCATCACCAGGCAGCGAATCTTTATGAAGAACAAAAATTTTTCATGTTAACTACAAACACATTCGTTTATTGTTTGTTAAATTTTTATAATATGTTTAATGCATAGAGATCCGCTCAAGATTTTCAAAATTTCTTAAGTCCTTTCCACGGATTCAATCTTTTTGAATACAGCGAACCACAGTAATATTCGGACACTTTTGAAAATGACGATTACATTTTTAATAATATTGGACCATTCAAGGGAAAAAATTAAATTACCCTTTCTCTCTAGCGGATTAGTCACGTGACATGTAGACACGTGCCGTGGCGAAGACGTGGGCGAATAGGTGTCGTCAGAAGACAAATCTAAATTCTAACCAATTGCAATTTTTCCAAAATTTTCTCTTTCACTTTTATAGGAAACTAACTGATCTATCTTGTACAAAAAAATCAAAGTCGTATAACGTTAAAAAAGTTATGGTCAATAACAATACAAAACTCTTCGATAAAATGCAAAGATAAAACTAGTCAAATTAGAACAAAAATTTCAAACAAGAAGATCTACAAAATTAAATCATTCTCTTCATGTGAAATACAAGAACAGGGTTGTATCTATTTCACGATTAGCAACAACGCATATACTCTCATAAAACACGAGAAACGAAGATAGTCGAATTAAAGATTAATTTCATTTCCTTCATCTAAAATACAAGAGAAAAAGCAGTGTTCCTATTCTACGGCTAAACGATCGTAACGAACGTGAATACGTGTACAGGAATAAACATTGTCGTTACTTACAGGCTGGTGTTTAATCGAATACGGCATAAATTGGCGTTATAGCTCCGGTGGCCACGCCTCTTAAGCAATTCAAAACTTATTTTCACACAGTGAGTCACATGGATATATTTATAAAGCGGTGCCCAAGAAATTTAATACTAACGTTAAATTGTGTCTACTAAAATCTGTGTTACGCTTCCACCGATACGACAGTCAAAAATAGCGAGAAAATTGGAACGTTACGAAGCGAAACATTTTTCACAACGAGTCTTCCGAATAAAATCCCGGGGAATCGTGAACGAAGTATTAACGCGCGAGCACACCTGGCAACCGGAAATATTATTTTCATATTTACGGATAAACTACACAGTAATGTTCTATTAGCCGCACAATTTTTACTATCCGCCACGACTCAAAATTTACAACGTGCCCGGTTCAACGTTCGCGAAACAACTGAACCGAATGTCGCATTATCTATCCGACGACCCATTTTCCAGGTAAAATCGTGGGTACGATCTCCCCGATCACCTTATCCAACGAGACGAGCCACTGCCTACCTGAGCGGCTTTGTTTTTGTTTGCGACTTCTAGTCCCGTTGGAGAAGGTTATCGGATAGACCATAATTAAAATTCCCATAATTACACCATAAATCCTAGGAAGTAAACAATCTACTTCGACTCATTTCGAAGCGTAAAGTTTTTATTCAACTGTTTACACATCCAAGTCGGTTTTTTGTACGCGTCTTGACGATGCGTGCAAAAGAGGTGGTCCCTTCTCTAATTGGTCGATTTGAAAATAATTGTACAGCCTGGAAAAAATATAGTGGCGACTCTACCATCGTAGATTCGAAAAAAGAAACTTCCACTTTGCAATGGAACTGGAAAAATTCATATACGATTTTCTCACGACGTTTGTATTATGTTTCAAATTAGAAAGGACACCACGATGCTATTCCTCCACGCTTCGTCATAGTTGGGCAAAATATTTTATGTAAACAAAATTAGTCACAATGTCACCTGACTAATTCCATACTGGCAGCGTTGGGAGTAACTGTATTCCTTTCAAACGGAGGCACTTCTAATCTGATTTAATTTTCTAGGACCTCGATCGTGATAGGGAATCGCTAGTGAAAAATCGAGACTGAACTTCCTTATAATAATAGCAGGATTTAATTTATTCGAATAACACGTGCTCGAGTAAAGAATCTGTCGCTTCAGGAATCGTAAAATTAATTCTATACTGACAGTGTTGGGGATGATTGCATTCCTCTCAAAAGGAGGCACTTCTCCTGATCTGACTCAATTTTCTAGGACCTCATTCGTCATAGGGAATCGTTAGTGAAAAACCAAAAGCCTTAATCGAGACTGAACTCCCGTATAATTAATTTGTTCGAATAACACGTGCTCGAATAAAGAATCTGTCGTTTCAGAAATCGTAAAAAGAAAAATCCGCCATTTGATGGGCTCGCTAATGAGCCTCGTTGCCGTGGAAATTGGCGATTAAAATGAAATTAGGGGCGCACCGCGAGCCATTCGACTAATCAATAGTTGCTCAGCGAAGGATGACTTCGATGACGTTCCTCGGGAGCGATACAATCGTCGTCGCCGTTTATGTCACTGTCGAGAGCGGCTTCGCCGGTCATTCGCGAGCCTAATTCGTCACGTTCATTGTGTCATAGGCTTTTTGATCCCGCGATAGAAACTGATCATTACTTTCTAGACCAAGCGGTCGCGTCGGGGGATAAACAAACGTCGGAATGTCGTGTGGATCGTTTGCGAACGTTTCTCGCCTCGAATCGAGCTTGCGACGCTGCCAATGATTTTCTGACTCACTGTATATTTTCGAAAGTATGCTGAAAACTGGTTTCCCTGTGGCCAATCAAACGGGAACGTGTGCCCGGTATGCCTAATTAACAACGGGGTCGAGTTTACGGAAAAATATCGCGCCCTCGCGATCGCCAGGCTTCGATAATTAACTTTACAAATTAAACAGTGATCATTAGATTGGATATCTTATGAGTAGACTGCGAATTTGATAAGAAAAATGAGTAGGAGTAATTTAAAACAGCAACACCATTAGAAGAATTTTTAAGTACTGTTGCATCATTATCAGCTTATTAAATATATTTTAATACACTGCGGATTTTATGCATTTATCACAAAAATTACCAAGTACAATTTAAATTAATGAATATGTTAAAAGTATTCAAGGACATCAATGTATTATTTTCAGCTTAATAGGATGATTAAAAGAAAAATACAATTTTTATTTGGCTCCCATAAAGATCCTCAGTCTATATATTAAAAAAGCAAATACTTTCCTATTTCACTTTAGTTTGTTGCAATTCAGATGGAAAACTTTAATTTTGCATAAAGAATAAAGTATTTAAAATTTTTTCAAAAGTTTTCTATCATTTTTAGTTCACTGTCCCTACTCTACCTTCCCCTTCCACGTCGCTATTCCCCTCGGTTCCTGCTCCCTCCCCTCATCTGACTCTGCAATGGAGTCATTTAACCTTCGTACATTCCTCAGAAAATTTACAATTTAGCTTGCAGTTTTACATTGTCTGAAAAGTTGTTGTTTCATAGCCGACGGTGTTACCAGCTATTTTCTGATAAGCGAGTGAAATTGATACGAGAGGACGAGAGATGCACAGCATGTTGTATTTTGTGTTCGTTTGATATGTTTATCGCGACGCGGCAATAGGATCGTCGCAAAGCGAAGTGCACGACTCAAATCTATTTAACACAAACGATCGGCCTTGCGGAGACGTCTTATGCATCTTATGTTACGTGGCACGCAGCGAGACTTGAAATGCAGCTAGACACTGTCAAAGGAACGAGACACGTTTCTGATCTCACCTCTTGAACTTGAACCGTCTCGAATGAAAAGGTACACGCGACCAATCACCGTGTATCATGTAATTCACAATTTTTGTTTATTTTTATTTATTTATTTAATCTTGCGTCGCATCAAATGGTTATCAGCAACGGATTCACATTTTTCTTTTGACCAATTTCACGAGAAATCTTTAACGATTACACTCCGAATTATTTTTCAATGTTTTTGTCAACAACTCCCTGCTATTTGAACCTTCTCACCTTGAAAATTTACTTCAATCAATAGACAACTCCTCGACAGCTATTTACTTTAAACAATTTTGTGTACTAATTATATTAGACATAGCTTTGACACTTTGTTACAATTTCTATTTGCAACACTTATGTTTGATTTTAACTAAATAATAAATAAAGGAAGACTTATTTAACCCTTCACTGAATTTTTCAACACATTTTGGTAGACACCGCGGCTTCGAGAACCATTGGCGAGCTGAATTTTCCGAAAAATTGATCATCGTCACTATTTTTCGCGTTTTCGGGTGGTGACATAATTCATTTCTAGGTCCAGAGGTCTATTGCACAATAGAGAACACGTTTATAATTAAACCGTGCGTGGTTTATGCAATCTTAAATTTTTGGAGCACGTCGAATAATGGCGAATGGCGAGAACGAACAGTTTCTACGAAGCCTAGCTACTCATCTCGAAAATCGAACGGCTACTCCAAGAGAAAGAAAAATGGAAAAATAGAATAATGTTAGGTAGCCAAAAAAGGTACCCGGGAAATCGTCGAGGGTTTAGGGCTAGGCGGTTTGGGGTCTTTCCGAGCGAGGATCAACCCCCTAATTCCGGTAAGTCGAAGGGGAACCATGCGGGGGGACTAACCGAAAGAAATGTCGTCGTCTATTTCTCGTCTGGCGAGTCATTCGGATTCTCGGCTCCGTTTCTCGTGTCGAGGGGTACGTCCAGCTAAAATTGGAAAGGCGATATCACGGGGAGAGCGTCCGGAACGGATTGATGAGTGTAAACCATCGTTCCTAACATCGCATCGTCCGAAGACGACACCCACTGGGCCAGAGGCAACCGAACGAAACCAGAGGAGGTTTTGACGTCATTCAAAGCCGGAAAGTGACCCTGACCAGCCGACACTTTTGGCACCGGTCGTCAATATAGGAGCCGTGTGGATCCTCAATCCGCCGGAAATCTAGATATACAGGTAACCCCCCCCCCATGTGTCAAGAGACGCCTCAGCTACTCGGAATTTGGCTAACCGGGACGCGGCGTACCGCGATTATGCCAGTTTCGAATCGGCGCACAGCTGACTTTTTACCAACCCTCCTCGCATCCTCAATTACCGTTTCCGACATTTTAACACACCACCGACCGATCGTTATTGCACAATTTTGAAAACTGTATAGGCTAACTGCACCAGTGAATGAACGTTTAAGAAATTGTTCAGGAAGATATTTTATTTAAAACAAAAATATCTGAATTGAAGGAATCATTTGTCAAAAATATATGAACACAAATAAAATTAATTATTATTTTTATTTATTGAACACTACATTCTAGTAATTATTGGTAATAATTATTGACCCAAGAGTCTTTATGGCTAGTAATCTGATTTTTATCGTGACCTCTCAAAGCTTAATTAGGGGCGGGTTCAAATCAGCGAACACACTAAATTTTCTTTGCATTTATTTCAACTTTTATTTATTCGTAAAAAAAATTTTCTCTGTCTCTCTCTCTCTCTTTCTCTTTGTTTTAAACAACTTCGTGTAATGTGAACGACTATTTTCTTGTTTTTTTTTTCTAAACAACCAAAGCAAATCCAAATTGGGTCTCAAAATCAAATGTTAATGATAACGATTATCGTCTTGCAACTCTCGTACAATAGTGGCAAGACAAGGTTACAACGTTATTATTAATTTATTACGAACCTGTTAGGAGCACACGATAGGAAAATAGTAAGGGAATACGCAGAGATTATTACGGGAGTATTAACAGTATAAATATCAATTAGGATCGACGTACGTTTGTGCAGACGATCGATCGATTTGATAAAAGTCGTCGGCTACTCCATTCTAGTAGCATCGAAGTGTTCTCAATAACGTCGGAACGTTATCGATGTGAAAACAAGATCGATCTTCGGTTTATCTGACCTCCGTGGAAAAATGATTTTATCGTATACCGGTGATCGCGTGTCGGTAATCTTCGTCGAGTGAGCAATATGAAAAAAATCAACTGATTACGTTAAGTGGGTATGTAGTGCAATACTTAACACCGTATCGAACTACAATCGACGGAATATAATTGCGCTCATTAACGGATAATTATCTTCTTGCGAAAAGAGAACTCGACGAAGAGTCTTCCATCAAATATTTCTATCTACTATCTCACTAAAAATTTTTGTAGATAGTGAAATCTACTGGAAAATCCTTGCACATTAACCGCAGATTTTTCAGAGATAAAATGCACACGATTCGAATCGCCGGAATTGTCGAGGAAATGTTCACAAAATTCCCAGTAGTGAATTAAAACAATTCGATATTAATAATTTGATGAACGGTTTTTAAACTTTGTTGAACCCTCTTTAGGGTTCTAGGAGGTTTATCGAAGACAACTTGATAAATTGCCAAGATAATTGTTAACAATTCTCAGCAGGGAATTAAACATTATTAAAAGATAACTCGACAAATCACAGATTTTTATATTGAGATAGTAACTGCTGTGAATCGGAGATTTTTCGAAGATAATTTAATAAATCATCAAAATAATTGTTAAAAATTCTCAACAGGGAATTAAACATTTTTAAAAGATAATTCGCTAAATTAGAATCCTAATTGCGAACGGAGATCTTTCAAAGACAATTTAACAAATTACCACGAGAATCAACCAAAATTTTCCAGGAGGGACATTTTTGAGAAATTATTCGACGAACGAATATTTGTTGAACCGCGTCCGAATTTTCACGGGACGAATGACGGTCAGTGGGTGAAGTGTTTGAAGTTGTAATACGTGAAAGTCGAGAACAGCTCCGTTCTCCCTCTCTCTTGGTCCACAAAAGTTGAAGTAAATTCGATCAAGTAAACCCGTGTCGAGGGTACACACGCTATACTCTCGGATATAATGAGCGGAGGAGTTGCCAGCAGTGTATGAGTGCACGAGGAGGCGACTCAAGGCAAACAGAAAGAATGATAAAGAGAAGAAGAGTGCCGCTTGGAAACGGAGATGGTGAAGAGAATTCCTTTCACCCTACTTACTTTTCGAAGCCTGAAGCGTGAGCCTCAAAACCGACCGGGAGAGCTAAGCCAAAGAGAAAGAGAGACACTGCGGGGGGAGACAGAGAGAGAGAGAGAGAGAGAGAGAGAGAGAGAGAGAGAGAGAAAGAGAAAGGTTGAACGATGGAAAAGGCCGAGGTAAAAGGAAAGGGGGTAAAAAAATGTTGAGGATCAAAAGAAGATGAAAACGGTCAGTAAACGAACAACAACAATTAACCATCGATACTTCTTTTCGACACTCGGAAATATATAATAAACACTGTGAAGTCTGTAGACAACTTCGACTAAATTATTTAAAGGAATGACACGTGCTTCACGTGGTAATAAATTTGTAACAATTTTTTTGAATGTTTTCTGTGGACCGAGAACTCCCCTCGTCTTTCTATGATTAGGTTTCTTCTCGGGCGCTTTCTACAGCAATGTGGACCGTAGATCATTTTTTAAAAATACCCTTGCAGGAGAAAGGCTGTATTTTTAATGTACGGTGAGAGCTTGGGGAGGTTCTTTTTCGTTCAATTCTCCAACTGTAACTTCTACATTCGAAATAGCTGTGAACATTAAAGGATAAATGGAGAAAAAAGTTTCTTCAAAATGTACTTTATAATAAAATCTGTGAATCGTGTAATTTTAAATATTTTTGCATGGATAAAAAATCACACGCGTACTTCGAACAGCAACGAATTTGTGCAAAATTCTAATGCAAAGGGTTCGATGGTTTTTCGTTGGAGAAAATCGTAAAAAACGGGCTTGAGAACGAGAATACCCTCTCTCAAGAAATTCTTCGGCCAGTGTTCAGTCCCAGCTATCCTCCAGAGTCACGAAGAGAAACTGTGAGCTGGCGCACGTGTGTCAGCGTGCCTGAGGAGGTAACAAGGGCCAACGTGAGCAGAATCGGGAAATATATATTCTGGCTTATGAAAAAGTTATTTTTCACGATGCCAGGAAATCTGTTGTTTCTGCGACGTGGTATGCAACGCTGCGCAAGGCTCCGCAAGGTTGTACAGGGTTCTGCAAGGCTCTGGCCAACGCGGCTCGAGGCGTAAGAGCGGACAAGCGAAGATACAACCGCGCAAAACACCGAAGAAAGAGAGGACACGGGAAAGAAAGTGAGAGAGACCAGTGGCGAGAGAGAAAGAGAGAGAGAAAATGACGAGAATGGAACGAAGCTGAAGTGGCACGAGCCCGCCCGTTGGTGGATGCCGTGCGGCATGGAGCGAACTGCAGGTCAATCCGGTCATCGGCCCCTATAAGCTCCCAAGGGCCACCACAAGAAGTTCCGTAACACTTTTCCCTCGATTCGAAATCCCCGATTTTTCAACCACGTCCCGATCGCCGATTATTTAACCATATTAAACATTTAACCCCTTGTATCGAGACGAGACAGACTCGCGAGGAACGTTTTCAAGAAAACAGAAAAAATATTAATAATTTCGGCGCAACGGTTCGATCAACTAAATTTTATTTGATCAATGATTAAATTATTAATATTTTTCCTGTTTTAACAATCGTACGATCGATAATAATAACAACGTTTTTCAACAAATCATTCGAATAAATATAGCTATAGAAAAAAATATACACATTTCCTTTTAATAGCTGCAACTGTAAAGAAAATGGTACGGGGCAAGGGATTAAGACAAAAATCACCTCTCCGGCTGTTCCCCCAAAAAATATTACTTGACCGTGAATTTTTTGGAAAATGGTCTTGGATCGATTTGCAGAATTCTGCTGGCTATACTTCTTAGTGTTTCAACCCTTTAATTTGTAGATGAGTAATAAATCATTACGAAGGTATTTCCGAATACAGATCTTTTAACGTGTGATCGTACCAGGTAGAAATGAAGTGTTCCCCTTCAGTAGTAGGAGCCACCCCTTTCTAGTTTATGGTCTGATACAAAATTCTTCAAGTAGTCAATTATTCTCAAAGTTTGTTTCTCCTTTTTTTCTTTCTACTTTTTCACACGGAATTATATAATTTACATTGATTAGTTAGTAACGTAACTATTTTCCTACAACTCAATTGCAAAAACTCTCGTTTTAAATGACACCGCACGTTCTCGCTTGATGAATGCATCAAAATCGGCATTCTAGTATTATTAGGAACATCCTAATCTAATCTACAAAGAAAAATTAAGGGAGCTCGACCGAGGGTTCTCGAAAGAACAACATCAGAAATTCCCAGAGCAAAACACAAGTGGCAATGCACTCCGCGACGCGTTTCCCGACGAATCTCGCAACCTCGGCGCCAAGTATCGACCCGAAGAAATTAATGACAAGAAAAATCCGGCAAGAAAAGCCGCTGACTCGATGGAAAAAACTAAGTAAATCGTGAGCGTGCAAGTTCCATTGGTATGGCTCTTCATTCATTTGGAACGGTCACGACTATGACTAATGTCCATATAGGAACGTTGAACATTAACAGTTAGCCGAGGAATCTATATATGGCAGCCTTGCAGGATACCTCTTTGGTAGTCTTTCTGTGCAGGCGTTTGTGTACGTGTGCGCGTGTGTTTCTATGTATGTATGTGTGTTTGCGAGAGAGCGGGCATTACGGAGGCTCTTCGTGGCGACGTAGACGAAAACCATACAGTGTCGACCATGGCGAACAGAGACCGCAAAAGTGGGGATGCGTAAGGCATTTCCTTATTTAGAAACAGAGAAACGTCTTTGCTAGTGCACCGGCTACTGCGGAGAACACGTTCGGGAAGAATTCGACAGGATCAGACTCTATTCTACGCGACGCGACGCCATTTTCAACGCGACACACCGCCTTAAACAATTTCTTTTTTATTTTATAGTAAAACACGTTCTTCAGGATAATTGGTGACATCAGCTTTTACAATCATCCAACTATTTTTTTTCCGATCGAATTTTACCTCGTTCAAATCAGTTTATGTACCGAGCATTTTTGGGAAGCTATAATACCATCGGAAAGTTTTTTATTTTTTAATAATTTTTAAATAGCTAGCAGGATTGACGATATTTAGAATCCTCCGACTATTGTTTCGAGTTTTGGCTTTTTTAAATTAATTTTTGTACCGAGGGTTTATGAGGAGCTATAATTCCACCAGAAAAATTTATTCATTTTTTTTAATAATTCGAGGAATTGTTTACTGGATATTAAAACACAATTTTTAGGAAAATTAGCCAGCAGGATGAATGGAATTAACATGCACAGTCGTTCAATAATGCCTCCCATCTTGAATTCAGCTTCGCGTTAAGGAATCGAGCTATAATCTTATTCCTAATTTATAGCGAAGTGTGGAACAATAGGAATTTGTTAACCAGAACAGGTAGAACACATTTTGAGCGAAAGGATTCGGCGATTGACTTGTCGAATCGTTACCAGTATCTTCGAAAATCTGCTCGAAGTGGGATATGGTCACTTGATGAAATTAATGTATGTAAAGTGTATGTAACGTGCTCTGCTGTGGTAATTAATATTTAGTGACAACAATAACTTACAAATTGCGTGTATAACGATACTAATGAGCCGCGGTAATTTCACGAATTAGCGTATCCTCGCGTGGTTATACCGAATACTAACTATTCATTGCTTACTTATTTAATTACTGAATCTTCCCAGCACTCGCGCGTACTTTGTACGCTCTTTTCTCTTTATTCCTGCGAATCACTGTTCCCGAGCATTCCATTCTCATTAACCTCTTGGTCAAGCATTTTGTATTTACCTTAACTGCCTGAACCTCGGAATTGGGAATCTTGTTACAACTCCTCAAGAAACAAATGAGAATTCGTATTTGGCATTTGAAATTCCTACGAAAATCAAATCCTATCGCCTCAAAATTCAAACAGAGTCGAACAGAAATTAGGAAAAGAATATGGAATAGAATCAGAATTCAAATAGAGAATTTTCAACAGGATCAAATAAAAATTATAAAAACTCCATTAAAACTAGAAATGTATACCGAGGAGTCAAAATATTTAATCATTAAATAAATAACGTCACGGAACGTAAACGTTCCTTTAGGAAACAATTAAACTTCCAACTATCACAACTATGAACAAATCCAGATTCGACAAAAGGAACAATTAATTCCAGAAGTTCGAAACCCAGGAACCACGGCGGTACAATAAACAGGGAAATTCTAGCTATTCCAAAAATTGTAGGTAAATCAGCTGATCGACAAGCTTGTATACAAACACCGGCTCTAAAAATAAGAGCCGACAGAAGCGTAGCAGAAGCTTTGAGAAATTTCATCCTCGATTACAAATGATAGCCGGCCGTGTAGGACAATTATACACACGGCCTACAATTTATTAAATTCAATATAGCGGAACGATTGTCATGAGAACGACAATTACGCGCGATAGTCGCCAAGCAAACGAGTACCGTAGAATATTAGAATATGGCGGCGGACATTTCATGGAACTCTAGGATTCGATCGGAGACGAGCGTTTCCTGTATAACTGTTCCCCGCGAACAACTATTAACCACTCGAGCAGATATTATTTGCTTTCGCGAGTAAGTAAACAGAATTCCACCAATTCTTACCGTTTACGCTATAATGTACGTCGGTCTACGGCCGGCAAGAATCACGGTACAGTGTGTGCGTGCCTGTGTGTACACGTGCATGGAATGTACGTGTTCGTGGACGTACGGGATGTATGTAAACTGCACGCATACAGTATCAGGTTGATCGCTAACGGCTATGTGTAACCAACCCAGTCAAGTAAAAGGTAGAGAAGCGAAGAGGCATGAAGAGGAAAGAAGGAATGCGGCCGCTACCCGCCTTTGTCGTCACTGCTGTCGCTATTGCTGCCGCCGCCTTGCTACTCGAGCTCATACCAACAGAAACCATAACCCGGACCCAATCGAGGACCTCTCTTCAACCTCTCCGCCGACCATCCCAATTTTCAATCATCCCCAATCATTATTTTTCCGCAAGTTACACTAGTTACTCTAGAAGAGAATTTTTCCAATTTTACCTCGCGATAAATAGCTTCTTCAACGATCAAATATTTCCTCAGCTTTTCAACGACTCTGACCATTTTCCTAACACTTCAAACATTTACTGGTGGGCTTGGAAATTTTTGCCAATTTTAATTCAACAATAAATTAGTTCTTCAATGGTCAAATATTTCCTGAGCTCTTCAACGACTCTAACCATTTTTCTAACTCTTCTAGCATTTACGTGAAACACTTCTGGGAGGCTCGATAATTTTTCGAATTCTTTTCCACTGTATAAATAGTAGATAGCTTCCGATTCTCGATAATAGAAATTTTTTCCTAAGTTCTGCAAGAGCCCGACAATTTTTCTAGCACTTTCTTTTTCCGTCGGGATAATTCTACATTCCGAGTTTGAATATTATCCGAATTGTTTACAACGTTCGATAATTTATCTAATTTCATGAAAAATCGATGAATGGGAAAAGCTTCGAAAACCAAGTAATTAAAATCATTCCGTGTTGCATAGAAGTGAATGGTGGACGGAAACTCGGCGACGAAATACATATTATATAATCCGGAGCATACATGTTTAAATAGATTCACGACCTAGAGATATCAGCTGTTCAATAAACAGGTGTGTGTTTGTCTGTTTGTTCTAACAGTCTTATAGATATAGCACCTGACGCGACAGCTGACTGTCTCTTGGATTATGCACCATTCACGTGCTTTAGTTTATGTCAATCAATGTATCTACACCATTTCGAATGTCAGTTTCATGAACTATACAAAACTTGGAAGACACACTGGTCGACTCAATCGTTTGCACAGCGTAT
Source organism: Lasioglossum vierecki (assembly GCA_028455595.1). Taxonomy (NCBI): domain Eukaryota; kingdom Metazoa; phylum Arthropoda; class Insecta; order Hymenoptera; family Halictidae; genus Lasioglossum; species Lasioglossum vierecki. The sequence continues at coordinate 18,030,314 of CM052337.1, forward strand.
CTAATCTTCAAGAAATATAATCCGACGCTTCGGCAGCGATCACAACTGCTTCCCTAGATTAGGATTCGAGTACAGGCTAAGTGCTGGATATCCACTTAAAGTTATCAGCTCGAGTATCACGTAATCCCGTAATCATAATCAATGGCGAATTTCCTTCGCTGCGACTGTCCGCGATATGCGTGAAATTATCAAAATTCAATATTTACTCTGATCTTTACGAGATTGACACATAAAAAAAGATATAAATTATATACCCTATAAATTATAAAAACTCAAGATATACTAAATATGTAATATTTATGAGAATGGATATTTCCTGTGTTTTAAGAAAAGCATAGAAAACTAATTGCGATAATGTAAACTTCTAATGATAATAAACAAACGGATATTTCTAAATGCAAAATATTAACGATTCACCCTTCGGAAACTACCGGCAAGAAATTTCGTGCCGCGGTATTTTTGAGAATCGGTGTTGCACTCCGGTTGAAAAACAGCTTCCGGCGTTTGAGACACTAAGAAACAAAGAGGAATAATTTTTCCTACGGACGGATAGCATTCTCGTGACTTTTTTGCCAACACAACCGCACCTGATCTCTGCCAGGGCGTGACTGATAGGTCTCCGATTCGAGGACGCGATGTGAAAACAGTAGGGACACCGATTTATAAACACGAGGGAGGAAAAACGTGTGCGAGCAAGGGTCTACATTGTTATTGTGTGTATAGTTCTCTCCTTCTCGGTTAGTATTACATACATTCCCCGAGCCTGTTCCGCGCTGCACCAGATAATCCCCTGTTTGCTCTTTATCCTTTCGAAACAACCCCTCGCAACGCGCACCCTCCAACGGGACAAAGAGAACCGACGAATAAAAGCCTGCGCAACAAGAAAGGAACACCTCGGAATCATGCTACAGGTCCTTCTTAACTTATGCTAATGGTGAACCTGCTGATTTTCAGCTCTTTAACCGCTTGAATTGGATCAGACGCTATAGCTACCCTCGAAAAAAATTTTTATGGCTGTATAAACAATCGTCCATCAAGTTTCGAGGGATCGACGCGAAGGGGAAGCTTCGATCTTCGAATCTGTGTAAGATTTAATCGGAAAATTGTACAATTCACAAAGACGGAAACTAATAAATTCCCTACTTAGTATGGCCCTCCAACTGTCCCTTAATACAGATCCAATTACAGCAAAGTCGAATATCAAAGCCTGTATTAACATCCACTCCTTCTTCCAAAACTGTAACTTACATATTTAAAGTTAGCAGACATTACTATTATAAATTGAAACTCTTCTCGATAGAATTATAAAATACAAAAGAATTAGAAAATTATTTTTCCGGTCTTTTTTTATTTATAATCATTTGAAATAACTTGAAATCATTTGAAAAATGATTATGCATAAAAAGAATCGGAAAAAGAATTTTTTTAATAATGTTACACTCGTTCGAAAGTCGACAGAACGAGCCAGCGATTTTTTCGAAAATCTGAAATTGTCTCTCTCGCTGTCTCGAGCGGTCTTCTGCGACACCGTGTAGATCAGAGAGGATTATTCATCTGGACGCATCGTTCATGATAGTTCGAACGTATTGCAATTGTGTACGGGGCGGTCTATTTTGAACACGACGTAGCAAGTTTTCTCAGTGACCTAGTGGCGTGAATAGAACTCGTTGTCAAGCACGTCCTTTCGAAACTGTCTAGCGCAAAACTTGGACAGACACGAGGTCTAGTTTTCTTCTGCTACTGGGTCGTTGCGCCTAATCGGCTTCGAATTCAAAACGGATCAAATTATGCTCCCCCGTTCGAACTGATACTCTGTGCAACGCGGAAAATCGTCGAGCTACTCTCGTCGCAGACCCTATTTCACCAAGTCTGCCAACAACAATTTGTTCGAGACATTACCAATAGTTTCGGTACACCCTGTATCAAAATCTTTCGTAAAATAAATCTACAATAGATTTTTTTGAGAAAATTTTACAATTTTTCTTTCCCTAAAAACCTTATTCAGACTATGACGAACATTTAAAAAAAATTATATATAAGAAGATAGAAGATAGATATAGATGGATTTCATGACCACACTCATTTTTAAGTAGACTAACAACCATATGTTTGTAAGATACCGGCAGAGAGAAGGTAACTCTTCCCACTCGAAACGATAAATTCATCGGTTTCAAATGAACCGCGCCCCGCCAGTGCATCTCGGAGAGCATGCGTAGAAACTTTCGCGACTTGTCTGCAACTGTTCGCGCGAAATTCGAAAAAACGAAGGTAAATGTGTTATCCACGCAACGCGTTGCACGCTGGATACGCGTTCCCGTTCGTTTTCTGTCATCATTGTTCCTCGAGATATGCAATGCACCTATGCAACTTGCGCCGAAGGGACCGTCTTACGAATGTATTATGCAGGAATGCACGCGTTGCAAAACGCGCGTGTGCACACCGTCACTGGAAAATATCCGATAGCTTATGGCTATTCTTCTTCGTATCGTTAAAAACAATTCAACATTTTCTTTCTGCCGGAATTAAAAGCGGAATAAAAAAAGGCACATATAGGTCGAATCGAGTAACCTCCTTCTTTTTCGAAGTCGGTTAAAAATAGCATTATTGTCCTCATACAAAAACATACTAAATAAATTTAGTAATATACTAAACATTTATATCATCAAGGAATAAATAATTAATAAGAAAGGATGAAATAAAAAATAATGTATTCTCCATTCCTCATAATTTAAATAACCACGGAATAAAATCTACAAAGTCGATTGGTTGATTTATTATTGAAAAAAAACGATTTGGTATTATTGCAAACATTCGCCGATTTTCATTCGGTGCGACGACCAGTTCGTGTTTACGGGTGCGGAAAATCGCGATTATAATCGGCGGGAAAGTGAAAAATATCTAGCCGGCGTTTCGCGATTGAATAACAAAATGTCCACGTACTCGGCCGGCGAGAAAACGTAAAATAAAATTCTTCGCATCAACAGGACTATGTCCACAGGAATGCGAGAGGTCCGAGGAGCTTTCGTAAAACCGGTTCTGCTCGTAAACGTCATTTGACACATTTCTTGTGAAACAGTATAAACCACTTCGTTGCCTGGGTATATTGTAAATAACGAATACAACAAAAGTACGGATAAGCTTTCACCCGATTTCCAGAGAGGGAGAGAGAAAAAAAGGAGGAGGGGTCCGCGAATAATAAACTAGGCGTCGCGCGCGTGTTTCGCGTCCGTTGTACTGCAAATAATGAACGTGTCTGTCGTCACCGAATGTAAACAACAGGTACAAGCCGCGATAAGGGATCGGGTAGCTTCATCAAACAATTCTTCGGCCTAGAGCCTATTTATAAAAATAATTCGCTAACGAGCTTATATAATTCCGTCCGGCGTCGATCGATTCGATTCGTGAAAAATAAACTAGACCTATTCGTTAAGGAACATTTTCGTAAAGAAAAAAATCATTTCGAATAAAAATATTTATCTTCTATCATCACTGTTTCTTCACTGAAAAAAATAATATTTTAGATATGCATATTTATTTTAAAGAGTGTACAATTTTGAAAATAAAATATTTTATTTTTGATGCAGTAATTTTGGAAAATAGCATTTCATTTTAAGATTATTCAAAATATTCGGACTTTGTATTTATCTTCAATTTCAATTTTAAATATTATTGCTGAAAATACTGGTTCGCATTAAATAGATTTATGAGTAGAAATAGTTTCCTGGTGATAAGATACACTTTATGTTTATCAACAAATCTCAGTAGGCAGTTTATTTTCGAAATTGTATATATTGTTCAAAATATTATTTTCTTCGAGCAAAATAAAGTCTAAAATATCAGATAGTATTCGAAATATTTGTTTCGCCAAATAATGCCCACCCCTGATGACTAGCTTATAAATTATGTAATTAGAAGCCAGTTGGGAAATAATATTTTGCAAGCGTCCACCGCGAATTTCCTTCCGCGGACCCCCCAGAACGCCTAAGTAATTACAAAGAGCCGAAAATATACATAGGTTCGCAGCTCGACGAAATCTCATTATAAAATTGTCTAATCACAGCCATCGATTAATCAGAACGCATACACATGCCGACGCGTTGCAACACGCGAATTACCCACACCGAGCTATAACCAATTTTCATCCGTTTGTCACGCAACACTTTCATGTTTCGTGTATTTTTCACGATAAAGATCCATTATCCAGGAAAACGTTAATAAACCCTGAACACTCGAGTCGAGCAACGCGAATTTTAATTTTCAAGCGAAACGGCGTGGTTGCGTCGGTGCAAATATTCCGAAAATAGACGACGCGCCGGCCAAAATGGTTCCCGCTATCACGAGACACGCTCGGGGAACACGAAAGAAGAACGACAGGGAAAAGAACGAAATATGAAACGTTACCACTTGGATAGATGGACAATTGTACACGATATCTTCTCGTTCCACTGACAGTCCACGACTATGGTTGTTTTTTGGATCGTATCCGACTTCCTCGTGGGTTACACTTCGCCACAAAATGATAAAACGACGAAATCAAGTCGCATTATGATTTTACAATGTCTACGGTGATTACAGAACACGTACTTTCAGAGCTTGAACCCTTTTCGATGGTGGTCCGATTTCGGAGATCGAAGATCGATAAATTATAAAATGGTAGAAAGGTAAAGGAAGAGGGCAAAAATTTTCCAATCTCGTGAAATCACTTTTCAAATCGTATTTCACACCGTTTCTCAGAGTTATGTTGTACATCTTGTAAATTAAGGTTAGTGCTACGGAACACAAATGGCGGGAAGATGCTCAGATTTGAACAGAAGTTACGACGGAGTGTACAGAAAGCTACAGAATCAATGCGGAAATGAAACTGTATCGACAGTGAGATTGTAAGTTTAATTGAAATCGTTTCATTATGAATGAGTTTATGAAATGACATTATGAAAAGTACATAGAGTAGGTTTAATGGAAAATGGTTTGAACAGCAATTCACTAGAACGTGATATACAATTCAACTGCGAATCTTTAAGCATTTGTGTAGCGAAATCGAGTAGACGAGATTGAATATTGTTGAGAAATTTTTCAAGGTGACATGTCAAATAAGATTTGCCTTCTGTTAAAATCATTAAGACAAGAAAAACAATATTGAATTTCGTTTGTATTTCTTACAACCAATGCAAACGACTTTTCTTTTACTTAGAATTTTCGGTTATTCGAATGTCATAGGAACAATCGAACCGAGGTTCAACCGTCCACCTTCGACAATTATATTCGGAGTTGTCTGTTTACTGACTCTCGGACAACTATCATTCTGCTGCCGACATAATTCCTGGAAAATAACGTAAATAGTGGTCCCCTCGCGTGTTACCGAGGAAGTGACTGTCTACACCGGAGTGACCATTCACGTTAATCTTGTCAATAGAGTAACTTAATAATGCATTGTAGATGATACCCTTTGTACAGGCAACCGAAATGTACAAACAATTCGACGATTGACTGGTACCCATGTTCCCTCGTAAAACTTACAAGATTGATTTTAGACTTTGTACGGCTCCAATTACAATACGTGCTCTATTAAAAATCGTTATCGTTGTCTTCAATAATTGTCAAATAATCAATCTGGAACCGGTTCAGTGTTAATGCTTCTCGCATCGCGATTAGTGATGGGCACCATCGACTAAATTCGACTATCGACTAATTAATTTGATTTAGTCGATAATTTTAATCGACGGTGCCCATCACTAATCGCGATACTTCTCCGAACGTGAATACGATCACTGCAAAATATCCGATTGCGAAAGAAGCGAAACGAAGTTACTTACAGAAGCGGCGCTTGTAAGCTACAGAGAGGCCGTTTCAGAAATTGTTACCTTTTGCAGAGAGCGATTATTAAATGTAAGGGTACACAGAAACGCGATTGACCCGGTAGATCGTTGTGAAAATTATAGCTCTTTCGTTCGACTTACGTCCATGTCCGCCGGAAAAATTCGAGAAATATTAAATAACCTGGACGGAAGAAGAGAGCGGGCGCCGGGACGCGTACGCGTGACATGTACGGAGGCACACACGGATACACACAGAGCGGCACACACACACGTTCAAACGGAGAGAAGAAGACAAACAGAGAGACAGACAGAGAGTCGAACAGACACACACGGTTTGTTCGAAGCAGTCCGTTGCCGATTATGGCAAACTACGAGGCAACACGAGAGAGAGATCTCCTCTCGCGTCGTGATACCAGCACAGATACACACAGACACACACACACACACACACGTACACGGTATTCCTTAACGTTCCGTTTCGTTCCCTTTTTCTCACTGGCACCGCTCTCGCGCGCGCTCGAGAGCTGCGTAGAGACCCGTATGTGTGATGCGTTCATGCGTGTGTACGTGGAGTGCGTATGTCGACTCTTGCGATCTCCACGAACTGTGGCGAAAGTTTCGCGGTCATAGAGAGAAGAGACATGCTTGAACCGACGTACTCGATGCGTCTCTATATAGGCGTTAATCATGCAAACTACATACGCTAAGGCGTGTCACGGAACCAAGTCAGATATGCATTGCTCGAAGACAAATTATACAGAGAAAGAGATAGAGAGATATTAGTGGATTAATGGTTGCTTACCTTCGTCTAGTAGGCGCTCTACATGTATGAAGACATTAGGGAAAGCAGCTAACTGCTTTCTGTCTTTTAGTAACTGTGACAAGTAGTCCGCTATACTCTGCGTCGTCGTGTTAGTATTATCACACATTGCAATTACTTGATTACTCCTATGGCGGTCACGTGAAAAATAGTAGATAGTTGGAGATAATCCAAAAAAAATATTTAACTTGCAAATCGGGGGTAGAGACAAGAAGAAAGACAAATCAGATATATATATATTTGCATATATATATAAAAGAAAAAAGAAAGAGAGTGAGATAAAGAGAGAAAGAGACAGTAAGTGAGCAAGAAGGAGACGGCGTTGCGATTAAAATCCAATACAACTCTTGGCTGTTTTCACGTTCAGTTCTCGGGTTCACAATATACGGTTTACAACGTCGATCCTTTCCCCGTTCTTCACTGCCGTCTAATATATATATGTATATGTATTCACTTCGATAACCCGTGTACTCGCACAATTTTACTCGATAGTACAACTCTCGATATATATATTTATATATATATGTTCGTACGTCGCGCCTCCTCACTCGTGGTTTCTCTCTGGCGCGCTCCTCGCATACGTCGCCACGATTGCGTTACGTTTTTAGAAATAGCGGAGTCAGTATACTATGTGTGACGGGGCGAGAGAGGAGGAGTAGGAGAGGTGGAGAACGACGATCGGGAGAAGTAGGAGAAGGAGAGAAGAGAGGGATGAAGAGAGTAGGGGGATAGAGAAGAAAGAATGAGAATAGAGAGTAGAAGAAAAAGAGAGAGAGAGGGAGAGAGAGAGAGAAAATATAGAGAGGGTACAGGCCTCTCTCACGAGTCGGATAATTCTGTTGTCGAAGGAAAATGATCTATATAGTTTTCGATCGTCGATCGCGAATATTAAAAACAAACACGCGCTGCGGGATTCTCGGCTGTACTGCACCGCCCGTGCATGTGCCGCGACAAGCTACCCGAACCAACCGGCGAGTGTCAAGTGGCGCGCAGCTTTCCTACTGCGCATGCGCCTCCCACGTATTAGTTCTTGCGTGCCTCTATCGGCGCGCTTCTACCGCCCACTACCATATACGGCCTCTGCGCGTACGCGCGAATACTGAGGTACACACGCCGTACCATCGTCGCATACAAGTTGGATAATTCAGGGACGCGCCCGACCAACGGCGTGCCCTGCATCTTTACAATTTTAGACACCCCGAGAACATAATCCATTCCACCCTGATCCACTAACCGAACGCGCTCCACACGACATCCACAGAAACCAACGCAATCGTACCGAGACGCTGCTGCCCGAGGGCACGATCTATTGCGCTGCAGCCGCGCAATATTGTTTACACCGCTTACCGACGCTTTCTAAGACGCACCCGCGCCGTCTATATAGATTATATAAAGACTCGCGCCGGCCCGTTCTCACCAGATCTGTTCCATGTTCAGAATAAATGTTCCGATCTTAACTATAGATCTTTACCTATTTTTTTTTGTTTCTTTCTTTTTTCCTCATTGAATATTCTCACGATTGTTCACAGCTTGACGAATCCCTGACATTGACCTATTTCGGTATTTTCAGTTTGCAATCGACCTTGGAGACCTTGGAGACAACCTCCGGCAGTTTTAGTTCAGATTTTTTCTATAACGCGATTATCGAAAAATTCGAGTTCGCGTGTTTAAAAAGAAGAAGAGTTTTTTACCTTGTTTAACGTCGCTTTTTGAATTCTTCTATGAGAATTATTTATTATATTTATTATAGATATATATTCGTGTGAATTCTGATCCTGAACGATTATCGAAGAAATTCATTTATCTCGGCAGGCCATCCGCACGGAATAAATCAGTGAACTGGCACCCGTTGATAAGAATATTGGACAGAGATCGTACAGGTGCGATCAACCGGCGGACATTTAACGCGAAAATGCAATAAATACGTCCGAACTCAACTAATTCGCGACTTGATAAATCTCTCTGTTCGCCCGCTAATAACGTAACCGCATCTCCGTCGGGTCTTTGCTTATTCATGCCGGCGATGTTGCAATAAATTTGAATAATGCGTTTTACGTGCAATTGTAATGATTTATATTTGCACCGGTAGCGCGCAAGACCGAGTTGCCGAGATCCTTTTTAACGAGTCCGCGAATTGTCGGCGACGCTCGACGAATCCTAACGCTCCGGCTGATTAACAAAGACGTTGTTCGGATTCGCCATTGTCCGCGGAAGCTTATAAATAAACAGAAACAACAGTCCGCGGGGGAGGACGACCTCGTCGTCACGAGTTTACCAGTCGCAGAAACCAGCGTTTCTGAAATTCATTTCTTTTTGGTCCGGGGACTGGCCACGTATCTTCCGTGGCTTGTTTCCGTTCGGAGATGGGGGAACTTGTTTTCACGAAATTATAAACGAAATCCGCGTTTCCAAATTCGGTGAAGCTCGATGAGTAATAATCGTGGAACGATTCTATTTCTGACTCATTCTCGCGATATAAATATTACCGGGATAACAATGATTTTTTCGTTTTAGCCGAGACCGACATTATTCGTCTTATTTTCAGCGAGTTATTGTTGTGCAATCGGGCCAACTTGTATCGCGCGCGCACCAACGGAAAGATAACGAAATCGTCTTGCGCGAAACGAGCAAAAAGAAAACGTCTATAAAACACAGATACATATTAGTATGCATACGTATTTCTGACAGTGGTCGGTCGCGTTCTGTTTGTTTTGTAATCGCGCTTTTCTGTCAATATGTGAAAGAGGTTACTATAGAATTCGTTCAATGTTTTTGCTCGTTAATTGGATGCAGTAGTCGCCAGATTAAGACTCGTGTCCTCACTCTAACTTCCCCCTCTACGACTCTACTTCCGCAGCGGCCCGGTCACGTGACCACTGACTAATCCGGTGCCGGCAGAGAGGGGGTAACGTTTCCCCTCGATTCGTGCTCCTACCCCTCGTCTGGCCAATCTGTTCGATTGTACGCAGAGCATTGGATTTTGTTGTGATCTGGAAGCAGCGTGCTTTAGAATGCATAATTAATTTTACCTGCTTTTATTTTTCCGCGGATCGAGGCGTCGCAAATTAGAAGCAGATATTGAAGGATACAGATATAAGGTTACGATAATTAAACTCCGATACTTACGATAACCGGTTGGCACACTGTCGACCATAAGCAATAGCACACTATTTTTATGCATGAAAATTTCGAATATTCAGATACCAGAATTTTAAGCGTTTTTTTAAAATCAATTTATAGAATTCTCAAATGTTTTTGGCACTTCTCAACGGTAAAAGTACGCTGAAGAAGTAGTATCGCAACGGAAGAACATAACTCGAGTGCATGATTCAAAATTTCATATTTCAGGCTGGTACTTCGGTCTACTATTTTCAGTATCCTTCGCATAAAACACTATTTTTAGACGCCATTTTCGAAACATATTGCAACGAATGAGACACTGTACACGCACGATCTCAATAAACTAAATTAACCAGGCTTCTATATATTTTTTATTGTAATTAATAGACTGCGGATCTTTGTGTAATTATATGGGTTTTGCAAATTTTGAAAAAAATGCTAGGACATGAAATATAACGGAGTTTAGAATGATTTTCAATTAATTTATTTCTAAAAAAAAATTAAAATTAAAAAGAATTGGGGGTTGAATAGACGAGGAACGAGGGTTGAATAAAATTCTGTGTCGTATCGATACATTGAAACGGCTAATATATTCGAGAGAAGTTCATTTTAAAACGAACCTAGATTTCGTTTCTGCAGTTCGTCGACTGAAATAATATCCCGGTGCAACGGTTGGTGCAACGATTAAACCCACGTGCACATTCGTTGCACATTCTTTTTTGCCGTGGGCTTTTGTGTCATAGTTAGCTTCTGTTCGCATACTCTTTCGAAATGGCCAGGCCTCGCGAGTCTCGAGAAGACCGTTTTCGCTCGGATCAGCCGAAAATTTCGACTGTTGCGCAAAAACCGCTGGAAGAAATCGCGCGGAACTTGGCGTGCGTGTACAGGAGTCGTCGGGATTGAAAATTAGGCTATGTGGTGTTACAAAACCATATGTTCGCGAGTCGCGAACACGTCGGGTTCGGTCCGAAATAACTTCCGCCGTACACCGCGAAAATATAACGAGCTGCAATTAAAAGTGAGGCCGCCGCGCGAAGGTCCCTAAACATTCTTCCACTCGTAAATGGAGAAATTGATTTTTAACTCGACGACACGTCAGCCGTATCTCCCAATTACAGTTATTTTTCATTGATCTGCGAGAGGCAACTAAAATATTCCGTCGATGTACACTCCCGTCCATAAGTCAATGGATACTTGTTTGGATGCAGACGATTGTTCTGTTATTAACAAACAGACCTCTATAAAATAACTAATTCACTTTATTTATTCAATAATATATACCAAAAGGAATAAGTCTGCTAAATTATTTCTCAGGGAAGCATCTTTACAATCTCAATAATTTGTAAATTAAAACTATTAGAACCCGTCATTTATCAGATATTATGCAATAAAAATGGCACTTGCTAATATTTTCTAGATTTTAAAATACAAATCTTTTTCAATTTCTTTTTCCCAAGATATTAACTAAAATAGTGTATGTATATATTTAACTTTGCATTAAAATATTATAAAAATAAAACAATGAAATGAAGCAGGAAGCTTGTGTTCCTTTAATAACCATTTTGTTCAAGGTAAGCGTGTAAGTATCCGGTAATTTATAGAGTGTATACGAATTTGAAACATTTTAAATAAAGTTCACTGTAAAATTATCGCAGAATTATTTGTCTAGCGGAGATTGAGTACGATCGAATCACAATGGAGAACAGGGTCGCAAGAATCGCGCGGTTGAACGTTTCTGTTCGTTCCACCGGGTAGTTATTACCTCCTGTCTTTCAATTTACGTGTCTAAGAATTCGCTGACTGCACTCTCGTAAAGCTCTAAGAAATGAACTGCTAAACGACCTTGATCGGATTTATACATTTTCAACCGAAATGCTGATCGTCAAACCCTTGCCCTAAGATTTATTTTACGATTTCGATGCTTACAACTTTCTTCTTTAAATTTATAACAAAATCGAAACAGAATTTCATCTCGGTTCGAAGGAGGTTAATCTTCATAGCGAATCTGACACGAAATTATAAGGCAAGGGGTTAAAGAATGCAATATGATTTTGTGGGTAAAAAATAAAAAAAAAATTATATGTAAATTATAAAATTATAATTAAAAATATATATATATATATTGGTTGCCATGTTGGATACGGGTAAATAAATTGTTGAGAGCGCTGCTGGAGACTGTTGCCGGTTGGCCGACGTTTGACCATGTTTGGCCAGGCGATCCTTTGAAATTTCAGTCGCCGGGCATTATCTATTTCATACACATTGCTGATAGGAACTCGGAGAGCCAGTGATCGAAGGCTGCGACGAATTCTATAGGTTCTCGCCTTAGTATTCTCCCACGAACATTTACGTTCGCGCCATATCCAACGCGTCTACCCACGTATATTGGTTAATGTAAAATAGCGTTGACGTCATACAACATGCGCCATACATGGTCCTACAGAGAAGCAACGTAGGTGTCGTGTGCTATAAAGTAGTCGTCTTTGATACGTTTCTTTCCAATTAATAGACAGCCTGTGGCACACCTTTTTTTAACAAACGTGAAAAACCGTCCCTCGATCGTACAACATTCATTAGTTTATTTAACGCTCTCCCGACAGCCATAGAACTTCGGAGTACTTTGATAATTGAAAATAAATTATTCGGGATTTCTTCGAATGCTATTATTTCTTGAAAAATATTGTCAAGCTTCTTTTCGTGAATATTATTATCATTAAAGAATTATTAAGCTTCTTTCGGATGTATTAGTTATTTAAAAACTTCGAGAACAAGGATTCGTTTAAATTTTCATAAGTATCAAAAGTACTTGAAGAAACTACTGATATCTTGTTATTTAAATAATGAAATTATTTGCCGCAACTCTATGAATTAAATGCACGATTCTGATACCACCAATATGGCGACGTTTGTCCTTAAAAGGTCGAAGGGTTAATAAATAAGGGTATTTATGTAATTAAAGTGTTACGTCGAAGAAACGTTCGTCTTGTCAGGCGAATGATGTATACAATGGTATTTTTGAAGACAGATTGAACTTTGATTGGATTAATGACTCTCTCTGTTTCATTTATCTCTTTTGGATTTCCACTGGCGGCGATCTATTCGTGGTCAGATCTAGGCAATCGGTATTATGGGCGATTGATAGTATTGGGTATCGTGGATAATATTATGCTAATGTTCGACTATTCCGAATTTTCTTTGTCTTGACATACTTTTCAAATGTGATTTAGAATATTACTATGCGTACATATAGTAATTATATCAGTTCGCTTGAATCATTAAAGATAAAGAACAATATTTATTTGCGGTCGACCTTTTTTGGGAATAATGCAAGTCTGAATATAATGTAAAATATTATTCGTACTTACATGGAATAATTCTAAATTTCTTACGCGACATATTATTGTATTAATATCGTGAAACACTGCGAAAAGAATTTTCGGAAAATTCAATGAAATTCCAAAGTGGATATCACTTAATAAATTTTTAAAAAATTAATATTTCTCACCAGTCAATTTTTTGTAACGTGTAAAATGAATTTAAGTCACAGACAGCGCCGTCTACAGCAAAACACTCAAACAACTTATTAATTAGTTCCACACTTTCGCCGCGAGATGACGTCGTGGCAACGATTCATGGCGGTCTATTTGAATTACTTCGGTATGTTAATAACATTTGCCCTCGACCGAGTTGTCTTAATTACAAGAATAATTAGACGAGTCTAGGGAGAATAGACGTGTAATAAATTTATTCTTGGTGGGAATTACTGTACAATTGATGCGTTAAAATGTCTTTCATTTCTAAACAAGCGGAAGCTCTCGATTATCTAGCGAATTGTCGATTGTCAGAAGAGTTTTTCTGACGGTAGGTTTTTGTACGATGCACCTGTCTTCCCGAGTTTGGATTATTCGCACCCTTTAAATATCCATAACCACCTTCGGCTAACCTCTTTCGGGGCCGTGAGTTCTTACTCAATCCTACTTCTACGACGAAATTATGTTAAGGATAATTAGATTTATATTTACAGAACCCTCGAACCTCGTTACGTGAAATTGACGAAGATGACGCGAGAAAACAATTATCGAACTTTGGCATGAGACACAAACACATTCTGCTACAGTTAAAAAAATCAGCCATAATGAATAAACGAAGACTCTAAGCTTGTCGACAACTCTCGAAAGCGAACATAAAGAATTAAAGTGAGAATTTTCTACGAGATATACGAACCTTGATGAACAATTTATTACTAAATTGTTTATGTATTTTTTTTAAAAAAGGATACTCAAGTCTATAGCTGGCGGTACAAGGAAACCGAAGGACTTCGCAACTTTCGCTAGATCCAAGGTTTCAATATCAAAAATTTGTTTTAAATGGTGGGAGTCGTACGCCCTCACGTATGCTTTAAATGCCTCTTTCGCCGACATGTTCAAGAAGTAATTTTTTGAAATTAACTTCTCCAGCTGAAAGAGAGAATCAACGGTTTACTTATCTTTATCCGAAGATAGTTTGTTGTACTTTGTCCAGAATATTATAAAATCGAAATTTTTCATTTTGCCCATGCGACTATTCGATTTCGATCTGTAAAAGTTGCAATGTTCATTTTAAAAGAAAAATCAGAAGCTTACCTGCAACTGGATGTCAGCAATTTTATTCCAACTAAAATCGAATTCGTTTACTGGAACCCTTGCTTGTTTGAGATATCGAAGAAAACCAAGCTCTTCTGGTCTCAAAATTAATAAAGCATGACCACTGCTGCCTTCTCCTCGAGCTGTTCTACCAACCCGATGAATGTATTCCTAGAATAGCATGTGCAATTCTGTGTTATCAATCATTTCCACAAATACATTTTCCTCGGTACTAATTTTAACTCTGCAAAAGCACTCTGCGTTTGTAGTCTTGACGATTGTAGCCGTAGACCAACAAGACAGTCTGCCATTGCAGAATTAAAATCGATTAACGTTCGAGTAACCTTAGGATCATCCGGTGGATCATACTGAACGATCCAGTCAACTGCAGGAATGTCAAGACCACGCGCTGCTACATCGGTGCAAAGAAGTATGCCGGAAGTCGCATTGCAAAACTGGAAGAACGTTGTCGTTCTCTTCGTCTGCTTTTGTTTTCCCTAATAAACAGAACAAATGCATAATCAAAACAAATCTTGGATTTCAACGTGTACCGATCACTCTCATGTACTCACATGTATACTTAATACTGGTAAATCGATATAGTTCAGAAGCTCGTGATGGTATTTAACAGACATACAAGAGCTGAAGAAAACCATCACTTTTCTCTTTCGATTTTTCTTCAGGAAGGTAAACAACAGTAACAACCTTTTTTCACTGGGACAAATCACGTATCCCTGTTCCAAACCTTCGACCGTCGCTTTGTCTTTATCGTCGTCGACGCCAACGTAAACCGGTTCTTTTCTCAGAGCCAGAGTCGTTAACGTCTCCGTTTTCTTGGTTTGTGTAGCACTGAACAACATCGTCTGCCTTTTCTCTGTAAACGAAACAATTCAATCAATTCCAACTGCATTGAATTCCATTGATCCCTCCGTCACGATAACTAACTTGGTAAAATATTTATAATTTGCTTGAGCTCTTCTTCGAACCCGATGTCCAAAATACGATCAGCTTCGTCGATAACCAGACACTGGAGATTCTTGTACAAAAAGTCTGGTGTGTTTTGCAGGTGGTCCAACAATCTACCAGGCGTAGCTACAACGATGTTGACTCCTTTAGAAAGTTTCTGTGCTTCGGTTTGCCTGTTTGCGCCGCCCATTAATAAACCGTATGTGTGATAGTGATACTTCATCAGCTCCTTTAAAACTCCAAAGGTTTGCATGGACAATTCTCGCGTCGGAGATATGATTATACAGCCGGTGCCTGTAAATGTTCAATGCATTCAAATAAACCGAAAACGATCACAGTCGTCTACATCGTTTACATACCATTACGAGGCATAAATTTTAATTTATAAATCAGCTCGATGGCTGGTATTAAAAATGCCAAAGTCTTTCCCGATCCGGTTTTAGCAGCACCCACTAAATCCCTGCCTTCCAACAATGGCGGTATCGCTTTCGCTTGAATCTCAGTCATGTTTGCGAAACCCATCTCTTGGATCGCTTTCAAAGTGTTTTCGCACACAGATTTGTTTAATACGCCGAAGCTAGTGTCGTTGGTTACCTCCAACCCTAATGCTGATCCAGGCACTAATAGTGAACAATATTAAATCAAGTATATGTACCGTTATTAACTAAAGACTAATTGCATGAAACTTACAATCTGCAGTGTCTGTATTCGCATTTTCGTCGTCTGTGCTCGGTGGCGTATTATCTTTCGTTTTCTTTCTTTTCTCTGGAATAGAATTACGAACAAGTAGAAAAAATTTATTTTGCACGAAGATCGGCGGTCTAATTATTAAATACAAGTGATCCACTGTTGAGACTTACTTTTGTTTGGAACATCGTCTACGATGTGTGTTTTTGTATTGTCTTCAGCAATATTTGGACCACTTTCGTCTTCTACCAACGAACAATTATATATTAATTGAAATACCATTAATGAACGATCGGATAGAACGAAAAGTCAACTATACGAAATTTCTGTTTACCATTTTGCGCTTGCTCTTCTCGATCTTTCAGTATCTGCAGTTTCCTCTTCTCCCTTTTCTTGATCTTTCGCATCAAAACTTTTTCAGGCACGGACATCTCGAACAGTAATATTATTACTGTGACAAAGAATATTCAACAGAAAGCTTCAACAAAACACGTTCCACCCATGTGGTACAATGATCTAACCTCACTACACAAAACAGGCAGCAAAATGGAATTACAGGCACTGATGCCGGAAACGTGGGCATTTGGGTTTTTCTTCTCCTTTGTTGCTGCCGGCTAGGTTCCCCCACTCTCGCGTTTACTGCGCACGCGCTACACACGAACGTACCACTACTCTGCCCGTGTGAGTCTCACGGTGAGTAGAGGTACGTTCGTGTGTAGCGCGTGCGCAGTAGACGCGAGAGTGAGGGTACTTAGCCGGCAGCAGCAGAGGAGAAGAAAAACACAAATACCCACGTTTCTGGCATCACTGGATTACAGGCGACGTCTACTTCTATAGATCGTCAGATGGGGTTCCGTGTCGAACAATCTGAAATACCGGCAGAAAATGAATTTTAAATTTGAACTGAATCCGAAAAAATGTACAAAGAGAGAGAGAGAGAGAGAGAGAGAGAGAGAGAGAGAGAGAGAGAGAGAGAGAGTAATTTAGCATTAGATCATTAAAAAACATTCCTACCATAATCCCCCTATTTTTTTCCTATATTCTGCAAAGATTCAGCTTTCATTAAAAAAAATTTATCGCTCTACCTCATTTCTATCAAAAGTTATTCCTTTTTGAATCAGGAAAAGGCAGTTTTCCCTACTGTGCGCCGCGCCGATAATGTATAAATTGTGCATGCACTCCGCGTTGAAATTGAGGCCACAATTAAAACCTTGAGATATCATCAAAGTGAAAGGAACTTCAGATAATGTGTCGCGGTACGTGGACGGCGCATTCTTAGTCTTGTTGGGAACATTACACAGGTTTTTCCTGGTTGAGTATAATAAAATTCTCGTATTTAAAGTAAGCATTAATATATAATTTTATCGCATTCGATTTCACGCTGATATACATATTCTAATTTTAACTTACAACAGATGAAGCTTTATTCCGTTTCGGATGGACCACCGTCATTAGCATGTCGCCAAGCATTGAAAGCTCTCGGCATTGATTATGAATTGGTGGACGTTGATTTCGGCAAAGGCGAACACATGACAAAGGAATACGAGAAAGTATGTATCGTATGATTAAAAATCTCCAGCTTCAATAGATACGAACAATCATTTCTTGGATTCTTTTACAGTTAAATCCGCAAAAGGAAATACCCGTTTTGGTAGACGGTGACTTGGTAATGGGAGAAAGGTATTTTTCTATAAAAAATTGGGCACGAATTTAGGCTAATATAAAATTGCTGGGACTAATTTCCCAATTTATATT
Source organism: Lasioglossum vierecki (assembly GCA_028455595.1). Taxonomy (NCBI): domain Eukaryota; kingdom Metazoa; phylum Arthropoda; class Insecta; order Hymenoptera; family Halictidae; genus Lasioglossum; species Lasioglossum vierecki. Next base: position 18,048,100 of record CM052337.1, read on the forward strand.
TGTGTCATATTATGTATTGTTTTTGTTTCTCCGGTGCTCGACACGTCAACATTAATGTTATGCAATTTCTGTTTGCATGGGCGTATCAGCAATGCTATTCTGCAATATTTGTGCGACAAGTACGATAAAGATGGGAAACTGTACCCAAAGGATGCAAAGGCAAGAGCAACTGTCAATCATCGTTTGTGCTTCAATCTGGCCATGTATTATCGCAACATTTCCGAATACGTGGTACGTATACATGTCTGGAAGAAACAAATAAATATATAATAAAGCTCGACAATTCTTGGGTATAGATTCAGCGAGTATTTCATCTGGTGGAAATGTTATTGTTATTAAACATTGTTCACAGATGGCTCCCATATTTTTCGATTATAAAAGAACTCCGTTAGGTCTGAAGAAACTGACGATCGCTTTAGACGCTTTCGAAACGTATCTGAAACGTGAAAATTCCGAATATGCTGCAGGAAGTGAGTTTCCCTATATATTGGGTTGGCAAGAAAGTAATTTCGGTATTTTTACAAAACGATCATCGAACAAAATGGAAAATATCGTATCGATTAAAGTTCATTGCTTAAATGTATAAAACTGAATTGAAATTATTTTCTTGCCGTTACAGCATTTTTGTTTGCTAACAAATAATCCTTTTGACAGACACATTGACTATCGCCGATTTTCCACTGTTCACCGCCACTCTATGTCTCGAAGCAATCGATTTCAAACTGAACCAGTGGCCTCATGTACAGAAATGGTATAACAATTTTAAAAGAAAACATCCGGAGTTATGGGCTGTCGTTGAGAAAGGCATGGAAGAAATTCGACACTTTGAGAAAAATCCACCATGCATGCCTGACATGGAACATCCGATTCACCCAGTTCGCAAAAGCAACGCGTAAAGTCAGTCAATGTTCCACATATAAAATGATTTCCTACGTACGATTATACTTCCTCTGTCATAAAATTGAACATGTATACATATACATATATGTACTTTGATGTCGCGACATTCTCAGTTTTTCAGTCATGTACTTGAAACGTTGAAACTGAAACAACAAATAAATATGAAATATAAATGAAGATAACGATGAATAATTTACATAAAAATTATACCTTGATATTGCGGCATACTACTCCAATTCTCATTCATGCACTCAAGTGTTGACACTGCAAAAACAAATGAAATAAAGTGTGCACGAAATTATAACAAAAAAAATGAACATTATTTATATTATATAATATAATATTAACATATAAGTCACCTAGTCTGGATGAAAATTAATTTCTTTTGCTACGAGTTTTGTTTTCATTGTCTTGATACAAAAACCGTTTGAAACCAACATTAAAGTGCATAAAATGTACAATCTAACGATCAAAATATTTCAATAACATAATTAACAACGAACACGTTATTATTGGTAACAAGATATTAAATAAATAATCAATAAGAACAAGGGGGTACTGATGATTATCAGCGATTATTATTACCTTATTTTAATTACACTTTGAAATTGAATCCCAAAGTCAACAAAGTCTGTCGCTGTTAACGCGACATCTCTCTATACTTCTAAAAGGAGGAGTGAACAGGTGTATCAGAAAACGCATGGTGTGTTCGACTCCTCTTTGGAAATTATAAAAAAATTTGACGAGATGTGTGCACGGGGCACGATGAGCAGCATTTGACACAGGTACACGATGAACAAAAATCGACTCTAGGTGTGTAATTGACTCGCGAGATTGTTAAACGTATACTTGGTGGTAGAAATACAGTGAGAAGATGAATTCCCGTTTATAATCTGCGATATGAACAGTTCGAGCAATCGAATCTGACAGCATAGAAAGATCGGTAGGCAGTTCCAAGCATTGACACCCGTACCTGACATCTGAAACTGTATAAGAACGTTCTATCGTGCAGCACCTCTCGTATCCGAACACCCTTCTTCCACCTTCGAAACGATATCGTATAAAAATTTGAAAAGACCTTCGACAGCTCGAAATTCACTTTCGAATTTCCTTCCCTTTATCAGAGACAGAGGAGGCTAGAGCTCGACAAGTAGACAGTAGATTTTTATGCAAAATAAAAATGTTCTACCTGAATTGCAACAAACTGGAGCGAAATAGAAATTTACAATCTTCAAGCTCGATTCGTTTTGAAGTTACTCTGTCCTTCTTCTCTGAGGTATACAAAAAATGTCAAAATGATGTTATAAAATTCGCAAAATAGTCTCGCTCATTTCAAAAGAGACACATCAAAATATACATATACAACGATATTAAGAGCTGATTCGACTCTTAAAAAAGAATTCGAAAAATCGCCTTCAGAATGCACTTTTCGAATATATATCAATATGGGAGTAAAGATAATACCGTATTCATAATTGTGTACTCAGTAATCGATTTTTTCCTAACGACTCGGCGTGGAATTCTACGCGAACTAAGAACATTTTTCAGCAGTCGGAAAAGTAGAGAATGTTTAAACAAACGGTCAGTCTTCACGGTCTTTATTCGCATAAAGACACATTATATTGATTGTTCTGTTATTGGAACACCTTTGTTTCTCTATAGACTCGGATACGAGAGGCTCTATCGTATAGGAACGAATTTGTTGAAGTTGTACGCCGCTTCTCGAAAGTAAATCGTTCAACAATAATTTACATATTCCACGTAGGAACAATTTCTTCTACCAAGTATACAAGTCGGCGAAGACGTGTCCGGATGTCACGCAACCAGGAGATTCGTAACTTAATTTCGACTATCGACGGTGACAATTGCGCTCGGTACAATTATATGCGTAATAGAAGAACACCAGAAGTAATTCTACCCTTCTCTCAACCTATAGTTTAAATATTCACAGAAATATAGCTCCGCTACCAGTCAAAAGATTATCTATAATAGTTATTGCGTGTCGCATGTGCGATAGTGTCTCGAACAACTCTCGCCTTGAATCTTTTTATCGAGACATTCTCATCAGCTTTCATTTTAAGTCTAATTTGTAACAGAACTTAGCGCAGTTCCCGCAAAATAATATCAAAACGGGAAACAGATTTTTTCCAGATAATTGCGAGCAATTTTCGAGACCCTATTGTACATGAAGTTTTACAATGTTTGGAAGACACGCTACCGCTCGAGAATATTTAATCGTGTATACTTTACAATATTCATATACATATAATTAGTAAATAAGTTATTCATTAAAAGGATAAAATATTTTCGAGCGACATTGTGTCCTATTGTTAATCCTGCGTTACTCGTGTAAAGAATGTTAATTTTACTTGTTTTTAATGAACGATTCGATTAGACTGCGGATGTTCATGCAATTTTTAATCGTTCCAGGCAAATTTTAAGAAAGTGGGAACAAATGAAATCTTGTTTTCTGTGTAATTTTACATATTCTACATTTTTTATGCATAAAGATCCGCAGTCTTGACTTAATAAAATATCTCTAAAAAAATACGAACGCGACCAACGCAGAATTGATTTGACCAATCCGTTACACTGTTATGCACAGCATTAAATTGAAAAATATACGTGTTAAAGTATCGATATTTTATTGAACGCTGAAGTAAAACGAATGATAGTGAAGAGATTCATATTTTTACAGCACAATCGAGAATCTAAAAACAGGCTCGAACAACTGTGCCTGTGAAACTGTCCCCATAAAACGTAGTAACAGCGGGTGAGCCCCTGTCCGAGCGTGAGTTGCACGAGCCTGATTCTAAAGATATGTTTAACGTTAATAGGAGTAAAAGATTTAATCTCTACTTGCACGTGAGCTTCTTCGACTCGAACCATCTCGACGGATATAGTCGCGTGATTTTTATTGTACAGTACGTCGCCGCTTTGCAATGTATTTCGAGAGATAGAGAGAAATTACTTTGATCGAAATTGTAAGTCTGAAAAGTTCGTAACAATCGCGTTAACACTTTACCTATTAGCAACTGTGCCGCTACCGCTAGCAAGAAATATTGATCGAACCAAGCGTCTGTTATCAAAATTACTCGCTAAGTTACGGAAAAATTCGCGCTAAAAAAAGAAAGATTCTTATCAAACGAGATCGTTTTCTTTCATTATCGATGGTAATTTTTGTCGGTGGTAACGTAATAGATTATGTTACAAGAAACGACTTGGTTGACGAATCGTTAACGCATTAAACTCTAGGTCTACTGTATATTTGAAAATTTGTAATTGCCGACAGTAATGTTTTAAAAGAGATTGAAAACGCTGTAACTGCTCGGTACGTATATGTATCATTGAAAAAACATTATAATTAGATGTAGCTTTAACACTGCAAATACCAAGAGATCGAACTGACAGTGATTGATCGTACATATAAATTATATAAAACGCATCTGTTAAGATCTCGATCGACTTCTCCAAGTGGTCTGTATACGAACGAATCGATCTATCCGAATAAAAATCCATAGAAGTACATTTGGAAATTCGAAATGTGTCATTTGGACTTCTCTGGTTAATGCGAGTTAATGGGAGTTTAAAAACGAGTCGCCTGAACTGCTCGGTACTTACGTATCGTTAAAAATATAATACTATTATTATTATTATTATATATATGCGTATACATAGATATAGTTAAGAATACATTGTATAGTAAAGTGTTAACGCACGACTGGAAAAATCGAAAATACCGACAGCAGTGTTGGAAGTGAAAATGATCATGTTTCATTCATTGTGAGAGATCGTGTATGTGTCCAGAAGACATGAATCTATAATAGAACGAACACGTGAAGCGACGCGATCAAGATTTCGATGATTCTACGGTCGTATTGACGTCTCTTCTCGCTGGTCTAGCTGATCTTCCATTTGGTTTGGCGTTTTCTATTTTGCATAGCTACTGTCTGAATAGTCCACCGGTCACTTAGTCACCTAACTCTTCCCGATGGTGAACGAAGATGGGATTTTATGTAACCGGTCCGATAATCGATCACGTCGCGTTGGGTACCACCCGATACACCGTGTCCGTGTCTTCTGCTCCATCTGCAATTAGATCTCCGGTCAATTATGCTATCCGAACGTGCCACTGTGGGGAGTCTTTGCTGCATGCAAATAATCACATTGCTTCACATTTTAATCGGGAACCCCTTGATGCCCGAGGGGTCCCTTTCGGAAACAGTCTCGGAAATTCGCGGACCACATCTTCTTTAAACATTCTTCGAAACGTTACTTTTCATATTCATCCTTATACACAAATGGCGACTCTGAGAACGGCCATTAAAACTTGCTGTACCATTATTCAAAATATAGTTTACATTATTAATGGACTAATTTTTATGGAATTATGGCTTTCGAAAATTTTCAAGAAATGCTAGTATATAAAGTATGATTTTATTCGATATTTTGAATTATTTTTGAAAATAATTTTACGGTCAGCGAATAAAATACAATAAAATTCCAGCAAGCTGTTTGAATATATTTTATGCAACAATCCGGGAATTTCGCGGACTCTTTCGGCTTGTAAATTGAACTATACTTGAATCAAACGAAGACGATCAATTGTTGACTCTACTGATATAGTATATTGTAAGATAATAAAATAACAAGATGATCATTTTCTCGGTGACTCGGTCTTTCTCTCTCTGATTCGAGTATAGTAAGACGAATAATATGACGAGACACAGAGCAGCATGACACCGGTCACAGTGCTTCATTCCAAGTACGTAATGTATAATAATTAATGTAAAATAATTGCTCGACACCCGAATAAGATATATATATATAGGTATACGTAACAGGAGAATATGCTAACGGACTTAATGATTAAACTACGATTAAACAGACGGTCAAGTTACATCGTTAAACAATTTCTAAAGTCATTCCTTGCAGGCATATTGTATATATGTATATATATGTATATATACATATATATGTACTAGCCAGAACAAATGCAAAATTAATATATATTGGCCAATTACCCAAGATATATACATATAAATATATTATATATATTAAATACATATAAAGGGTATCTGGTTATATTAAAATCGTAAACGCAAGGTAGCACTAAAGATCAGCAAAATTGAATATTGGCGAATCTAAGACACAAGGGTAATACACATCTACTAAGAATATAATAATTGGGTACAATTTTCGAAGGACTCTTCTAGTTATGTACACTACTTCCGTTCGTCTTGTAAAAGCAATTCGTTTAAATTCACAACTTTCTTGCTACAAATATATATTCACAGTCAAGTGCATGATTAATATACTCGGAATACTCTTGTTCCTTTTTTTTAAATGATTATATCGAATGAAAATTGACGTATCAAAATATTGCTGTTGCTTCTACAAGTGTAACTCAGTACGATCTACCCGGTAGGGAATATCAAAGTTAAATTACAACGTTACACATTTGTTTATCGATAAATAATGAACGTTACTAATATATACATATATATGTATATATATACATTTACTTCTCGTATATTGCTCGATCGTATAAACACAGAGACTCAACCTAAACTCGGTATAACACGAATTCCACCGTTACAAAAAAGATCTTCAAGCTAACACACGATTATTTGTTACATCTATATATGGTAGAACAAACAAAGAAATTGTTTCTTGGGGGAAACTGACCTGGATCGAAGACATTGAAAGAGTCGCGAATTCGTAGCGACAAATTGGTACTACGGTGTACGCGCTAAAAATTCGACCGAATCTCAGCATTTAAAAATTCCATATATAAAAATTCAATATAAACCTCTATAATATTAAATTTTCTGTATTTTTGTATATAAAAATTTTTCTCGTTTCGATCTTGAGAAACAGCAATTTCTCAGAGATTGATTGCCCTCGACTTTTCCGAAGGCGTTCGCGGCCATCATTCATTACAGAAATTTTCACTGTTGAGGATCTCGCGCACGAGCCGTGTCCTTTTCGAATTGGCAAATACTGCGGCTGACTTCGTCACAGATCTGAAGACACACTGATAATTAATTAGTCTGCTGCTCCTTATGCTTTTATTATATGTTGTCAATAATATAATATCTCTTCTATTAACACTAAACCTACAAAGCCTCAAGAGTAACTGGAATACGTTCATTTCGCATAAAGATCCGCAGTCTATTGATTACCAGAGCATCGTGATGCCTCGTACAGACCTGAACGTTTCTGATCTGACAATGTAATATAATAAATATAATAAATATAAGAAAGCTGTGTCGCAATATATTTCTTTTTGCTTCAATATTCACTATTAACGTATTAATTTTCAGACGCAAAAATGTCTCTCCTGAAGATGATCTTGAAATTAATTTGGAAACTTGCTGTTGTTACAAAATTAGTTTACAGATACAAATAATATTGTGAGTTGATTGATTAAATTAAAGTTCCAAAGTGAAAGAAATGTTCAGATCTGTACGAGGCACAAGAAGGCAGTGTCTTCTGATACGGCTGACAAGAAGATCCAGTTCGAAGAGGAGAAGGCTCAGGAGCGGAGAGGCTGAACAGCGATTTCCGGTGATGCAATGGAAGAGATTGCAACCGAGGACTCGTCCGAGGACGGTGCGCGCCGTTGGTCTTCTATCTTGTCCTAAATGTACACTCATACCTTGTTATTGGGTCTGTAGGCCAGGAAGATGGGAACGTTGATGATTTTTCGTCGTGGTCGAGGTCGCGATTGAGGTCGAGATCGGGGTCGAGATCGGGGTCGAGGTCGTGTACGAAATGGAACTAGGAACACGTCGAGGTTGGGGTTCGAAGTTGTTCTGTTGGGAGTTATTGTGCCTGTGCGTTAGGTTCGTGGTTGTCGTCGTCGTGGTCGTGGTCGAGGTCGTGGTCGGTTCACCTTGGCTCCCGTTACTCTGATTCCTGTTAATGTTGTTAATCGGTAGCAGCATTTGCCCGTCACCATGAGCCGCAGGTACCCCGTAGCTTCTCAGACGATACTGACGTTGCTGCATCGAGGAACACCGGCTTCTAGCAACATTGCTCCTGTGTTGCTGGGTGCCCGTGGTACTGCGTATATCAACCCCATAAGTATCACCGAACTCCCACGTAAACAACCGGATTTTTTTTTTTAAATGGTTGTTGTTGTTGTTGTGCGGCTTCGTACGTTTCGGCAGCGTCGTGAGCGAGGCGTTCAACTCTCGATTCTCTCTACCGTGCTCGTTTATATCAGTGTACTGGCGACACGAATCTCGTTCCAAACAACATTCAACAAACGCGGAATCATATGAAAGCCCTTTCTTCGCACAGTGTTGCGAGCAATGATAATTAGCTGGACAAAACTCGTAATAATAATGATGCTAGTCGTGTCAAGTAATATCTAGCATTAAACCTACCGACTTTTAATTTTAAGAAATTTTTAAATCGTACCAAATTATATTCCTCAAATATTTGTATGCGCCATAAAATGCACAAAAATCTGCAGTCTACTAATAATTAAACACATAAACAATTGGAAATTCTGTTCAATATTGTATTCTAATATTTCTCGAATATTTGTATGCGCCATAAAATGAATAAAAATCTGCAGTCTACTAATGATTAAATACACAAGCAACTGGAACGTGTTACCTTACAAAAAATTATAAGATTGATATTATTTAGACTGTTATTTCAATAATTATCAAATAAAGAATCTGGAACCGGTTATTTTGATCGGTGGTGGTAGGTTTAGAGCTAGACAGTAAGAATATTAACATTTCTCTGTTGGCAAAACTTCCAAAGTATTTTTTTTTTGTCGGAAGAACTATGTGCAAGCATTTAGAATTCATTATTTTCCTAGATTTTGTAGCGAGGTCCATAAAAGCTGTTATACGTAATTTTATTTTATCTCTACGGACAGTAGAATATATTTGAACACTTGAACAATGTTTCAAGTTTTATTTCAAAGACCCTCACGTAAAACGATTCTGTGTATTCTCCCGGATACAATAGATTTTCTAAGACTAAGTTCCATTTCTCTTGGAACTAAAGGGTCCCGGGGAAAATCGAACTATATACCACGCGGACAAGTTAGAACGCAGGATTCGTTTCGGCTCGGCAAAATCAAAGTTTGTAGTTGTAAATTTAAAGAAAAAGTCTTGTGTGTGCGCCAAGCAAGTGGAAGTCATGCTTTCTTAATCAGCACGTAGTCAAGCCGATGCGTTTTGGTTTCGTTTGTGTATCCACGCAAACACAGAATTCACACAGCAAAGTAGAAAACACCATGCAGTTCTTCACATTTTCTCTCGTTCGTCGTTCATAAAAAATTCATCGAAGAGACGCGTCGTAAAATTGCTCGGAAGAACCAGGGATCGAAAAAGCATCGTGGAACCTTTTTCGATAACGTTCTTCGAAAATGGAGAATATATTCTCTTCGAATTAGCTTTTACTTTTTCATGGAAAACCTAATAAATGTTCTACAGCATCTAATTTCCAACAACAAAAAATCGTGCATCAATTTTCTCCAAGTGTCGTTGCAAATCTATGGAAGATTCGTTCATTCCGTGTTTTCAGAGATGGCCTAAATCGGTAAAACATGTCTTCAGTTTTCCGCCTGTCGCATCGTGCGAAATTGACGTAGGCAAAAAATGATGAATAGAAGCTTTAAAATGAGACCAGATTTATTGTTGTATTGATTGTTTCAACGAAATCCTCGAGACTGGGAAAAGCGTTCAAATACTTTTTGGATCCACTGTGTCTGTACGTCTTCTTTTTTCGTACAAAATCATGTAAAAAAAGAAAGATTATTATTGGTGGGCAAACGATGCATATATGCCAGTTGGAATATTCTTTCTCGAGAATAGGAGAACGGATGAATTTTTTACGCGACCAACAAGAGGATGGCGATGTATTCTCTTACCTCGAATTGTGACTCATGAGGACTATGTTTCTGTAACAGCATATAATGCATCCTGATTGTTGGGAAGCGAGTGATGGAGTGTTGACGTCGATCCACACACAACACAATAAGCAGCTCAAGCAATTTTGTTAATCTCTCGTTTATTTCAATGTCTTTTTTGCGGCTCGGTACTCGAGCAATTCAATCTCGAATGCAACTACTTCCTTGTAGACTCTACGTTAATCGCGTAAGCTCGGAGTCAACTACGTGTTCGAATTTCCCGTCAATTTCCAATGTTTCCGAGCTAGCAGAATTCGAAAGAGAATTCGAGTTCGGTCTCGAGCTCAAGGATGCTGCTAAGAGTTTGATCGAGACGATCTCTCGGTGTGGATTCATCGATCTAACGGACGTGATTTATGTTTAAAGACTTGTGTAATTTTTCATTATTCACTCGTTAGCATCGGGACACCTGTTCACACGCTTTCCACGAAATTTTTCCAGCAGATTTCTCGGCGAACAACAAGTGTCCTGATCCTTGCGAGCAGTAACGTACGCTCACTATTCGCAATTGCCTTCTTAACTATACATTATTGTTACATCGACAGGTATACATCACTGTTTTATACCCCACACTACGTATTTCGTTTTAGCTATTCGATCAATTAACAATCAACACACGTAACTTAACACGTATAAAAAAGAATAATGTGCAAGAAAGTATTGAAATAATGTTTCTCAACCGTTCATGAAGAAATGCTTTACATCGTAGACGTTGAGAATTATCGATTGGAAGAATATGCAATGACAATATCAAACATGAACAGTTTTTCTTAGACGAAACTCGTTGGAGAACGTTGCCTAGATTCGTTTATAGTTTATTATTTATTTCGTGATCCTAGTGAACAACATGTCGTTTAATTAGCTTCTAGACTCGGTAAAGACCTACATAGTAGAACTTTTCAATGTACTCTCGCTATCTGTATATTTTTTTTGTCTTTGTTAAATTCGAAACTCTATTCAGTACTGATTTAGCTATACTTTAAACTTCTTGCATATTCCAGGCATCCTGTAAAACAATACGAATGCTGGTGTTTTATTTTAGCGACCTAGGGAACACACACGAAGTATCACTAAATGCGAAACAAAATGTCTACAGTCTGCTTTGTAACACCTTCTATATGCAACTAAAGTAGAAAAAACTTTAAATAAACTGCGACCAGTTGGGTTGCCACCTTTTTCGCGATCGCTGATGCAAAATTAATCGATCGAAAAAAACTCGTTGTTGATTAAAAGATCAACAAAAATAAATAGATGAGAACATCGGAAAAGTGACAACCACAAGTCACATTATTTTTTTCTGTACTTCAAAGCGAGAAGCAACCCCACCTATTATCCTGATTCCTCGATTCTTTGTGTTCACCTAAACAATGCCAAATCGAGTAAGAAAAACTAGAGGGCAATATGTGTTTTCTAAAGAGTGTTTTGGTTCACGCTAAAACATCATTCTATTCGTGTCACGAACTCTTCTGTAAATTGAAGGGACTCCAAAGAAGTTAGTAAATGATATATGTACAGGTTTTAGGGATTCATATATATATGTACAATTTGTGGAGAATTTTTTCTCGTGTATCAAGCATATACTACGTCAGTGAGCTACACAGTAGTTCTAATTTAGTGCAAAACAAGATAAACAGTAGTTCGATAATCTTGCAAAAGTAGAAAGAAGAAAGTATAAATGTAGATAGAGATTCGTGTAAATATATATATATAAATATATTGTGCAGCATCTAGAAGAATGTATCCGAGGGCTTTATTTTTCAACTTACGAGGAGAGAACATTAAGAAAAGTTATAGTATCTCGAAGATGAAAATCGTTTAATAATTTCGAATATTCATTTCGAGAATAGTTATCCCCAAGATACCATGTTCACACCTTTCTTAATCCAAGCTGTAAGTTTCTAGAAAAATCTCTCGATATCGATTTTGGACATTGACTCGGAATTTCAAATGCAATGCAGATGTCCCAGTGTACTCATTCTGGATACCCAACCTTTATGTAGATATACGTACACACACGCGTTTAAAACCAGCAATCTGACATCTCTTTTACTAATGGAAACTGAAAATTATTCCAAGTCTACGAATACATTCCATAAAACTAGTACTAACAAATACGATGATAATAATCAAAATTTCGAGACACTATCGCTATGCGAATTCTAACTCTAAATGAATATCCTAATACCAATGTTTAATACTAATTGTTGTCCCGGTTAAACGATGTGTTCCCTGGTCTGTGAACGTTCGTATAAAACGAAGAGAACCGAGCTTCCGTATTTCCAGTCTCTGTACGTAAAAAAGGGCATGTCCGGGGCCGGTTTTAAACGCACGTTCAAGTGTATCATGTGCGCTCGCGTGCGTATTATGCGATCAGAGGTCGCGTGTATAGTACGTAGTCAGAGATAAAACATTAGCAAACTTACTACGAAACTAAAGACTAAGAAAGAAATTAGGTTGAAGTTATAGAAAACATACCATAAATCATAATTGCAAAGTGTATTCGAAAAAACATACCGAAGCAATCTGGTTATATAGTCGGGCCAATTGTCCGGGAACATCACGAGGAAGAAGCCTACTGCTATGAAGATCATCCCCGCTAGTTTCATGCCGGCGAAATTCGCTCCGTACAAAACAACGTCCAACGCTGCAACATAGGGCGACGTCGATCAACATTTAAAGTTTATAATTTCAAGTTTCGGTTCAGCGTTAAACATTTTACGTACCAGCAGACACGGGTACGGCTGTGATCAAACCCAGGGTGATGAACAGGTCGTATGTCAGGGCGATACTGAAGTTACCAAGCATGTTTGCGACTGTGAAAGGACAATGAATCGTTGTAAAGATGTTAAACAAGTTCAAACGAATTTGAAGATGTACCTAAATGGAGAATGCTGGCTAGAAGCAATGCTGTCCATGGTAACCGCTCCCAGTATACGCTCTCAACTCCCGTAAAGTACAGAGCCAAACAAATTGGCCATAACAGCATCGCATTGCACAGTCCGATAAGCGAGAAGAACAGAGACATTTGTCCGAACGTTGTTTCTCCTATAACTTTCTTAAACAGCACCTGATCGAACAGCGTTGAACATTATCAAAATGGATTACCACAATACCGTAAACCCTTTGCACTCGAAGCGACTTCAATTCCAAAAATCAAGACATTCAAGCACAACGGGTTGATACATCGTCTTTGATGATTACCTTGTAAACAGCAGAACCAGCTGCTGCACACGTGGCTAGAACAACACCCCCCAAGGTTGGACTTCCGGTTATTCCGTCCATGTACGCTAAAAGTGCAATCCCAGTGTTGCACACGATTACCGCTACTATCTGTTACGTAATAGTTATATGATAGTTTTCTATGGAACGGACCTCTATGAATAACGATACTGACCCTTATACCGACGAACTGCTCGTGAAGAATAACCCACGACAATAAATAAACGCAGGACACATTCGTCGCGAAAAGAGCCATCACGTCGGTAGCTAACAATATCCTGAGCGAGTAAATGTACATATAATTGGTGACTACCCAGAGTCCACAAAACAGGCTACATCTTCTCAAGAAACGACCGCCGGTAAACCCTTTGTCGCGGAAACCGCGCAAATTCTCCGCGATTATCTCCGACGGAGTATTGCATTTGATTCTCGCTGCTTGGCAAATGAAATAAATCGGATAGTAGAGTATTTCCCAGTTCGTGCAGAACCACGTTGTGAAGAAGGGTGCGTTATACGGAACCTTCTGAAACATAGTGAAACGTTTAACGAATCAATCGGCGAAACAAAGTTCTAGCGTTAATAGACTTGCGGATTTGATGCATTTATAGTAAGAATATTGTTGTACAATTTTCAACTCATCAAAAAGGATTGCGATTAATGTACATGATTTTTATTTCGCATATAAATTCGCAGTCTAATAATGAAAAGAAACGAACTCACATGCTGTTGATGCAGTCCCGTCACTGACGAATTCGAAGACGATAGATAGCTGGGACTCTCGAGTTTGTAAAAATATAAATATTTAATGCAATGCGTCGCGCCGACCCAGCTTGCTGTCACGCATATGGTTACACACACTCCGAAATATATCTGTAATCGGTTGATTAAAATTTCGAAACACAACTAGCAATCTTAATGTTACATTATTCAATTCGTGGGGGGAGTATCCTTCTGTGTATCTAATAAATAGACTGCGGATTTGTACGCAGAACTTTTTCACCAATTGTAATATAGAGAAACCAAATAGCAGATTCTGTCTTCTTTGAATCGTTTTAACAAATTGAAAATAGCTTTGAAGTTCATCTGTACAATGTTGTCATCGGCGCATACAATCCACAGTCTAATTAAAAGCAACATCCTTATTGGAAATAGTGCAAACTATGCAAATTATATAGTAAGGGAACTAGATCACATCTTAAATCCTAATAAAGATTAAAAGGGGACTGAAAAAGATTTAATTTGGGATAGTTAATTGAGAGAAAAAAGAATGATACGAACCTTTTTGGCGGACTCTGCACAACAGGATGCGTAGCAAGCTGAGAGGGAATTGGGCCTCTGTTGATAAGTGACAGAAGGCGGTGAGATGTGTTGCTGGACTTGTATTTGACTGGCGGCGTGTCCCTGGTTGCCTCCTTCGGCAATTCCTCCGCTTCCGGTTGCCTCCACAGTGCGACAGCTCGGAGCAGAATCGCCACAGCCAATGGTGACGCTGCATCCTTGTTGCTGTTCGCATCCTAAATGATAGAATCGATTAGTTAGTATACGCGCAAGAGATCTCGCTATTATCAAAATATATAAAGTCTTGAATATTGAGTAAAATCGCTTTGTGGCACGGCTATAAATGATACAGTAAAAGAAACATAAATAATCGATACATTCAGTTTCGAACAATGAATGTTGAAAAGGCGCACGTAAGTTTACGAACATAACACTCGACACGCTGAAATGTAATGTTGTGTTATCCACTTGGTGTTCTGACAGAGAATGTACACAGGATTTCAAACAACAACGCGCAAGCGACACGTGATATTTACAGAAACTTACACAGGCATTGCGGATTGGCGTTGTGGATGCAAACGTGGATCAACGAATGCGACGAGAATATTCTACAATGTTCAACAGGTAACAGAGGATGAAATGTCTGATCACACAACGTTCGTTACTCTACTGCGAATGATTTACTACCCATAGGTCATGACAAGGCATCATATGCTATTCAACCACGTCAGTAAACTGCGAAAGCTAGTGCGAAACTGAACATCCAGAACAGATAGGTAAATATACATCAAAGATCAAAATTAAAGGACCCTCGGATCTTAGATAACAATTTGCCAGTCTCTTGTAACTTCGTGAAAACAAATCTGTAAGTACATCATCTGCTCTCATTTCCCTAAGTTCTTTTCTTGGAAATGTAAAAGTTGGGATCCCATGCAATTTTTTTTTCACGGTGATAGAACAGACTGAACATTAATCGTTTATCACTAGACTGCGGATTCGATGCATTTATGAGAAAAATAGTAGAGTATAATTTTAAATAGTGGTAATATTGATTTTGCATAAGGATTCGCAGTCTATCGATCACCCCAGTTAGCGGACCTTCGATTTTGATTGCTAGTCTATAAGAGTAGCGATAATATAATACAACATATTGTACAGTATATTACAATTGTAACAAATGAAGGAAATTCGCAGAATGAAATTTAATTCAATGAACACTGTCGTTTAATCATTGAGTCCTGGCACGGGTACGGGCGGTCTGCGATGCGCTCGATCAAAGGTAAAGGCAAAACTGCTGACACTTGTCATCGCCAGGGCTAAAATTGATAGCGAGAGATTACAATAGAGAGAATACAGCGTCGTATGCTTAGCACATATAATTACTATACAACGGATTTTATGCGTTTGTAGGGAAAACGATCAAATGTTGTTCAAAGTTGTTCAAAAAAAGAAATAAATATCTTTGCGGCTTTCTGTATCTTGAAACGAGTGCAGACCAGTTTTACTTTGCATATAAATCCGCAGTCTAATAATTACTTGTATATCTGTCCAGTAAAAATACAGCGAAGTATCTCTACGTGGTTCTCCGCTGCATTGTTACCTCCAAGTGTACCTGAGTATACAAACGGGCTCACTCTATAATAGACCCACTCTGAAAAACAGAATCGAGTGACGGGAGATAAGAAACGTGCGCCTTTCCATTTCCTATATATCCATGGACTTTTCTCCTTGAATGTCAGTGCTGTGCAGACAAGTCTACATATATAGAAGTGCTTAAAGAAGATGCTGTGCTCGCTCAGTCTTTTGTGCGGTGATCCTCTCCGATGTGCATTGTGTAATGGGACCTAATCTTCGAACAAGGTACGAATGTTTTGAGGAATGCTTGTGATTCAATCGTAAATGTTAATTATAAAATGAGCAGAGGCGATGCAGAGTATAACATTCACTTAAATGTTCTTTGAAATCTAAGGGGGGAGCCTTGTGCGACGAATTTGAAATTTTTTGCAAAGTCTTGATAGTTGTTCAAGGTTCCCTCCTTGATATTCCTTCGACTAAAATCTTTGATCAAAAGAAGGTACGAGAAGTATGGAAAATATTTGATTAGTTGAAATGCCAAGTATAATTCGTGTTTAAATAGTTATTATCACATGCTTACCGGAATTGTCATGAGTAACTTGACCAATACTGCTTTGGGGACCATGGTTCTGCTGATTGTCACCAAGAATGATATTTGAAGTATGAGTTTGTTGAGGATGAAATATTGTTGGAATGTCCCCGACTCCTCTGCTACCCATGCTTAAGTTTGTTCTTTAAAAGATGTTGTAACATTTCTTTTCATTATACTCGGGCAAACACGTACAGTTTATCTCTACCATACGCTGTGCAAATGATCTTATAATACGGAAGAAATGTGCGCTGACATAAATTGTCGATAGAATGTTCCAAATGTTCGAACAAAGACATTTCTTTTGATAGAACAACATCGAAACAGATTTAATCATTACGTACAAATGATCAATTATCCATTATACTACTCAACACCAGGAAATAACGCTCTAATTAAATAATCCTCATGATTTGCCTAACATTTTCCAGGGACAACGAAGCATTATTTGAGCATACTCGAAAATCAGAAATAATTATGCTGCGTTATCTACAGGGTAATGAAAATATTATACCAAGTACAGGATGTCCAAGATTTTTTCAATCGACAATAATTAAGGCAGATACTTTGGCTACTCCTAATTTAGACACCCTGCGATTCTAATAAATATCAATTGCTCAACTCTGCGACTAGCTAGCCTCTACATATAAGCAGCTGCATTCGTCTCAGTAAAATCAGGCTGTTCTGAGAATAGGAATGCATTTGGAACATTGTGTTTCAAGTTGGATGAAAGTGGACCGTAGATAGGAACAGATCTTGCGTCGCTACTCAATCCTGTTCTCAGAGTGGCCGATCTCTAAGTGTATCTCTGTTTACAATATTCTTTACTGAATTATAGTAGCAACGGTAAAAAGAACGACAAATACACCTGAAAAACAGACACACACCATTGTCAAAATGTTTGGCTACTACGGTAAGTATGCTGGTCTGCAGACACCTGTCCATGACAACAATTCTCGTCGACGATCAACGTGATAAAGTGAGTTCTAATTGTAGATTAATTTTCGAGATTAAGCAAATTAAGTGACTAATTAAATCAGTATTATAATCTGTTGAACGTGTGTACCTTGACTTACCTTCCTTACATCTTTCGTCGAAGGTTACGACATGCTTCAGATTCGGTGTATTCATTGTTAACTGTTCACCGAGTTTTGCATTGCATGCACTGTCATAGCAAAATTTATTGTCGTTCGTTTTCTATGGATTCCGATCGTTCACCACTCCATCGGTTCTGTAAGTTGAAACGCTTGGAAGATCGCCGATATACGGTAGAATAATTGTCGATTAGAATTATATCTGTATGACACTGTGTTTGACAGAAATTACCACTATCGAGATAAACACGGTTGACCATTATCTCTTCACGTGTCGACGACAGTTTCGTTGGGACAGTCGGATCTCACGGGACACTATTTACATCGTGTCGCGAGCCACATTTCTCCGTGCGAGATTGATCGCGGGCACATTTGCCGATTTTCTCAATTAATTCCCCGTGATTGAACGTGTAGCATGTTTCGCCATTGATTGCCAGTAAACTTCGTACTACCACCTTTTAGAACGCCCTAGTTGCGACTGCGCCCTATTTGTTTTCCACCTGCTTCGTTGTATTCCAAAAGAGCGTTCAATATGTAAATTGATATTTAAATAACCCGAATACGTGCCTAAAAATACCGCAATTATATATTTAAAAATATTCAAAGCTCCTTTCCTACATCCCTCGTGTATATATACCTTCTGTCCATTTTCCCACGAAGTCTCCTCGAATGTTATTTTTCGAACGAGAAACTGTAGCGGAAATCAAACTTTCGAGAGATAGAAGAAATATTTGAAAAGCAATTGTTCGAATGTATTTTAATTGATTTTTTGTCGTCGATAATAGTCGCGTTTATCGGCCGTCGATTAACAGCCGCGAAAGGGGTTGTACAAGTTAAATAGGAAGAAAGTAGGGATAAATCTATTACCCGAGCTTAAGATGTTAGTGTACTTCAAGTACACACCAATTAGCATCTGACACTCTAATAAATTATTGACCCTCTTTCTTCGTTCCATTGCTTTCGAGATTTTGCCTGGGAATAATAAGCCTTTACGATCAAAAGGAAACGGCGATTTGCATCTCTCAGAGTTGCAGAGATAAAAATATGTATCCTCATTTGCAGGGGATGTACAAAGTATTCGCACAGTTTTCTTGAGACGTTAAAATAGTGGTTTGAAAAGTCGGGGAACAGGTAGAATGATACAGAAAACAAACAAAAACATTCCGCGTAGAAATAAATATATGTTAGAAAATATATTATTAAATATATATTATATTAATTAAATCTTTTATTCCTTAATATTCACTGAATATATTTAATATATTTTGCGGAACGCGGAACACCCGATTGAAAGAACCGGAAGAACCAATGCGTTTGGTCGCAATTTCAAAGGGAAAAATAAACGGCACGATTTAAAAATTTTTTCATCTGTATCTGTAATGGAAATTTAATACATTTCGGGTCCAATTTTGAAAAAGTTATTTGTTTTTGAAAGATGTACGAATACTTTCTACATACTAGTCGTGAAATGTTGAACGACTAGCATACTCTATCCACTACAGAACCATTAGGGTGACAGAAAATAAGACCACCTGGTTACAACAAAAATATTTGATTCTTTATTTTTCTGAAATAAGAGATTTTTATTTGTTTTAAATAATACGTCAACTAAATATTATCGAAATCGTTTCATATTAATACTTGAGGTTCTTGTTCCGTTATTTCTCTACACGATCTATATGCCTATTTGTGTTACTTTGTAAAAAAATTGTAAGTACAAATACACAATCATATAAACAGTATGGTTGTACAGAATAATTCACGCAGTAAACAACAGATGGTCAAATTGCGAATCGCATTGTTACAAATTTTCGTACACTGTGAAACACAGCACAGTCCGATTGAAAGGAACATCTAATATAATTAAATAAAAATATGGAAACATCGTTCTCAGTTTTCCTTGTAGCACTCCCTGCACCCTAATTAAAAAATATCGTGTTCTCTGTCCTGTTGTTCCATCTGTATTTACTGCATCGTGTACAAAATTAGTTTAAATAAATCAAACATTATAACAATAACAATTAAATTTACGGAATAACCAATTTTATTATAGAATAACACCAGCGGATGTTTCCAAAATAATTAGAGCAGGACACAAGACTTTATATGTTATTCTTACTCTTTAAAAAATAAAAAAAGAAAAGCGTTTAAAATGTTTTCGTGTATATTGTAATTATTCGTGAAATCTATCACACGTCTTTCGATCAATTTGGCTATGAAGAATCCCGTGTTATTCTACAATAAATGGCACACTTATTCTTAATAAGGCAGTAAAAGTCTTTCTGGATATCACATTTTTAATGATAGATAATGTCAACAGTTTTTAAGTCTTTTGAGCTATTCAACAATATCGTGTCTACTTAAGAATGGTGTGTGTTGGTCAACTCTCAGAGTTGATATTTGTAAATACATGCGTCAAAGCATATATAAGAGAAAAATTACAGCGGTTTGTGATCTCGCTAAAACAAAGCATTAAGTTGTTTCTCCTAATAAACGCTTAAGAGTAATCTCTGCATTATGAGAACTAAATGTAAATCATAATACGCATTATAGAATTTCATTTGAAAGGTAGCTCTCTAAATTTCATCATGTCGGTGTATATATATGCCTCGAATTTTGTCGAAAATATTCTCGTAATACGTTCGATATAAAAATTTCTATCAAAAGAAGCTTATATAAATATGTATGTGTTTTTCCGTTTTTTTTTTTATTGAATTAAAAGTAACATTTACACTCTCATAAATACTATGCAAACATACCACTGTATGTATCAAATATATTATCTGAATTAATCTACGTTTATACTTGTCAATGTACTGGCTACTAGATGAACATATCGGTAATATAAGTTGGTGATGTACTTGATACGCATTTTACAGGCTACTTGTTGAAAAATAAAAAGTAGACAGTAGGTCTGCTAATAGTCCGTAGTTACTATTGGTAAAAACCTTAATAAATATGAAGAAAGATTGAGTTAAAAGTACAAGGAGACACGAAAAGTAAATATTTTTGAATCCCCCCCCCCCCTAAAAAAGTAAGTTAAAACATTATCACAATGTTCTAATATCAATATCGTACACGACCCTCGATTAGCAAACTCTTGAAAACAGTAGCATTACAAATTGTACATGTAGCTGTGTCTAGATTTCTTGCAGAAATATCCTCATATTATGCGAATCTAATCTCAGACTGTAGAACAACAGACTCGACAACGAAAAAGTTCTGTTAAAGCACACACTGTGTTTCGTCTATAATTATAGAAAATTGATGCTTCTTACTTCTCGAACGGTACAATGTAAAAAATATATATGTATATTTATATATATATGTATATATATATATATATTTAGGTAATATCACTCTTGTTTTCTCTATCGACTATGTTACACAGTACATACTCGGTGCCTTAATAATTATTAATTTAATTTACACAATATACATGTTCTCTTATCTTCTCGTTCTGCACACGCTCACGTTAACAATATATTCCTATGTACAAACTGATCATCGATCCTCTCTCTGTTTTATACAAGATTTGTATAAAGCAATAAGTATGCTTAGGTTTACAGAAGATAACTTTGGGATTATTAATGATTCTTATTTATTAAATGAGTGACTGATGTAAATTATTTACAAATACACAACAAATGATTTAATATAAACACATGTAATTAACTATCTACGACAACGCTTAACAATGAATAATTAAATACAATCCATACATAAAGTATTTCTGAAATTTGTTTTTCTGTTTTTTTTTGTCTTTTGTTGTTTTATCGGATTCTAGGATCTTACTTTTTCATTTCCTTGTTCGCTAGGTGACACTTCAAATGAAAACAGATACTTTTCCACATATATATATATATAATATATATATGGGCTTTTTAATCTTCCTAGGCTGACAATAAAATAGAAGGTAAGATGAACAGCTATGCACTCTCTTCGTATAAATATGTATGTAATCTGGAGAACACACGTTTACTCTATTCCTAAACAAAAAAAAACACAGATAATGTTTTCCCCCTTCCTAGCGAATAGTATGCTGATTTTGAAGAAAAAAGAAACAATATTCTAAAACTAAGAATTGTCGGTTGCCCTAAGTTTGATCTATTCTCGTTGAAAACTAATGTAAAACTGTTGAGACTTCAGTTTTCTATGACACCTTTTATAGGAACATTAAACGCAAGAGACACCGTTAAAATAAAATGTTGCTTTCTCTCCTCGACTGCCGCGCACTCATTTGGCGTAATCATTTCTTTGGAACAGAATTGTTCAGAGTATAAATGCTACAAATAATATCGAGTGGGTACGGTTCTTCTCTCTGACAAAGAGAGGTCCTTCAGCGTAACAAGGATTTTTATATTTTATATTGATAAATGGTAATTCAGATTTCGATAATAACATATTCGACATTCTGCAACCTGAACTTATTTAAATCTAAAAAGAATATAATATCTACTTCATCGTCATAAATATCTAATTAAAAACACCGAGCTTTAAATTATTCATCAGACATTTTCGTCGCGTTCCAAATTCATCATTCACGTAGCCCATGCTTTAAACTAAACATTTCCGCTGTACAACAAAATGTATCCGCTAGTTCAACATTTTTACAGCTACGACACCTACAGTCCTTTCCTTGCGAGAAGAATAAATATTGAAACACTTTCGAGGCACCAATTTCAAAGCAGAATAAGATACCTATCCGCTAATTGCTACTTCAATACAAAATTGTTCTGGTTTGCGTCGTTCTATTTATGGAATTCTCACCGATGAATCATTGAGATTTTATCGAATAAAAAATGGACATACAATGCGGACATTGTTCGAGAACACTTATGACGATAAGGGAGAGTTGTCTACGTGATATTAATCTCTTAAATTGTACCTCATCCACACCTTCGTAATGAATAAACTTAAGAAAAGTACGTATCGATTAAAATCTAAAATAAATGAACAATAAGAAACACAAGGAAAAACGTTTCCAAATTGCATTCTAGTTTGTGCATGCTGCAAACATTTAAAAATATCCCGAGAAACGATCGATTAGCACACATTCTTACGAACTGTCGAAAAATTCTCTTACACTATTCAAATTGGAATACTTTCCAAAGTCAAAAGACGAGGGATTTCAATCGAATACAAAATAAAGTCTTATGTAATTCTTATCTTTAGAAACAAAAATTTTTATATGGCTTCATTATATATGTTTTTTTATATACACTCCGACTAAATTTACTATTTTCTGTTAAATATTTTTAAGTATGCGAGATATCAACGATTATTCAAGACGTTTAAATTATTGTAGGCAATTGGTGTAACAAAATAAAAAATATTGAGATAGATTACATTCCTAATTGCTTAAAGTATCACAATATCAGAACCATATGTACATATTGTTCTTATGAGAGAATTCAAATACGTGAATTGTGTATACATTGTAAGTTGCAATCGTTATTATTATAAAGCATTTTCAATATTTGTTAGAGTCAAATTGACTTTGTGTTTTACCTTGCGACCCTGCCTCTTCGATGCTTTCCGTGAGATTTTAGATTCTCTGGTATCTTGCACTTGTTTCCCAAGTCCTAATCTAAAACGCACAGGCATCTTTGAGTCCAGGGTAGTTTCATCTGCAAGCAAACGGAAATGATTACGGTCAAGTTACTTCTTAACTATTAAAACGTCAAGACTCTCATAGGCCTCCATAAACCATCGTTATATACCACAGCCCCTAGTAAAACTTATTTGAATTAAGGTACTCTATAGATTGGAATAAGTCTGGAATAATTTCTATATATTGGTATAAGTCTCTGATTAAAACCCCTTACAAACATAAAATATACAAACCTTCCGAATCATGTAACTCAGGTATTGAACGGTGAAGAACAGTTACCCTTCGAACTTCTTTTTGGCTAGCTATAAAAAGGAATTTCTATGATTCGAATCCAGGAATATTTATATACGTGAATATATAAATTTAAATCCACGCATCCACTTACATTTATCATCTGCTTTAATTAAATGTCTTTGATTCGTTTTCGCATTACTTTTAACAACTCTGGAAAATATAAAAAAAGACAATGAATAAAGACAGGGAAACGGTGTATCTTATGAAATGAATATTTTATAAAACCAACTCACTCATTAACAACGCCCTTGAAAGCAGACTGTACTAATCTCGCAGACTGAATCGGTACTGTCCTATTCAATCTTTCAGCTCGTCTTCTGCTCAGCTCGGTCCTCAAGTCACTTTCCTCGTCGACCGTGATGTCCTCGAAAATCGCATCCATATCGTCGCTCGGTCCGTCCGAGATAATGTCCTTTCGCTTTTTACACTTCTTATCCTTCCCGATGCGCTCGGACAGTGGTAGTTCGCTTTTCAACTTTCCCACTTGATACAATTCCTTGTCGCGTTTCTTCTTCTTCTTCGAGGACCTATCCTTCTCGGTTTTCTGCGGTTCTATCTCAATACACGAGTTCACGGTGCTTGTGATCGCTATGGGAGAAGTATTCTCCATACTCTCCTCGAAGTCTTCGAAATCGTAATGAGTATCTAAACACAAATCCGACTCCTGAACATCAAACTCTTCGGGAGTCATGCTCACAGTCTTCTTCAAATTCTGCTGTTCTCCCTCGACAAGTTCTATCTTCTTGTTTGTGTTCTCCTGTTTGCTCAGCTTGATCTTTTTGTTCGCGTTCACAGGATCTATAGGCTTCGAACATTCGAACTTCCTTCGCCTAGCTTCCAGTACGGGATCGGCGTTCGGTTCGATAGTCTCTTTCTCGGTAGCAGCAACTTTCTCCAAATTTTCCTCCTTTTGCTTCTTCACACGGTTCACCTCCGGCGACATCCTAGTCTTCACCGTCGGAGAGGACTCCTTTCCGTACAACGGACTACCACCGTCCTCTAAACTGACCGATCTCTGCCTTGCGTGTTTGCGAGGCGGCTCTTTAGGCGACCACCTGGGTGATCTCCGTCTTCTAGGCGAGAGACGAGGCGAATTTCTTGGCGACGACCATGGTGATGTATGCGGCGACAATCTAGGCGATCTGGACCTCGGAGACGCTCTTCGCGGGGACAATTTCGGCGACATCAGACGCGAGAAGCCTCTTCGCGGCGATAGTCCTGGTGACTTTGATCTCGGCGGTGTTCTCCGGCAAGGTGATACTCCTCGTCTTGGAGATAGTTTAGGCGATCTCGATCGTAGAGGTGACTTAGATTGCGGCGATAATTTCAGAGGAGAATATTTCGGAGAACGTGATCGCGCCAGTCTCGGCGATTTCGTGACCGACGATTTAGGCGAACGTATCGGTCTCGGGGACTTCGAGTGTCTCGGCGATCTGCCTCTCGAGGAGGATTTCTTTATCGGCGATCTTCTGATCGGAGACCTGTTCGGTGACCTACGTGGAGACAATCGTGGCGACCTGGATCGCGGCGACAACTTTGGCGATCGCGAACGAGGCGAATATCGCATCGGTGATTTTCGAGGTGATCTATACCTGGGTAGTTCTCGTTGGGACTTCTTTGCCTGCCTGATCGGAGATCTTCTGGGAGATCGTCTCGGTGATTTCTTTCGCGAGCGAGACCTCGGTGACAGGGATCTACGTTTCTGCGAAATTCGGTTGATGGGCGGAGACATGGATCGTCTTTCGTTCTTTAAACTCGGGACTGGCAAGGATGGACTGTAGCACTCTTTTCTATTACTGCTACTACCGTTGTCTTCTGTTCGAATTTTCTGATTTATAATTCTGCTTGTCTCCTCCTTTTTCATCGCTTCCTTGCTTCCTTTCTTGTTGCTTTTCTTCTCTTTCCTTTCGGAAGGCTTGTCGACGTTCATTTCTCGCTCCATTTCATCCATCAGACGCTCTAAACTGTCCTCCTCTTCGAGATCGGCCATCAAAAGGATGTCGTCATCGTCGTCGTTAGTATCATCTTGATCGTCCTCCGTTTTCTTCGAACTTTCCGCTGTCTCTACCGGGCTTTCGACCGCTGCCGAAGATGATTCGACTTGCGCGTCGCTCGTTCCGCTAATCTGCTTTATCGAGTTTGTGTTTATTTGATCTTTGTTGTCTTCGTCGTCCGAACCACTTCCGCTGTCTTTGAAACGATGGAATTTTGATACTTCTGAAAATATTATTCGGTTGGTGATTATTTTAGATCGAATAAATACTACAATTACACGAACTATTACAATACTGCCAGGCTAAAATTTTCGTAGCGGTATTGAATATTATGCCAAGAGGCTGTACCAAAACCGAAATAATACGAAATGGATGAAAACCAAAACCGAAACCAAAATAAATACAAAGAAGAACAAGAAGCACGATCGCCTAAATTGTATTAAACATATTTAACCTTCGGACAATGGACGATTTTGATAGCTACATAATTGACAATGTGATATTGTTATAAGTCCTGCCTCCTGCAATGTTTTACGTACCTACTGAATGAGATTTTACACATGGTGCAACCTCATCTATGGGACAAACTGTATCAGTCTGTTGAAGTAGTGAAGGTTCGTCTACAGGAACTATTGCTATCAAGTTTGGATTCCGTGGACTTTGGTAATACAAATTCTGTAACCAACATAGGATAATATGATACAGTACGAATTCACAATTCTTTTCCAATTACATTATCGGTTGGTAACATAAATCATACAATGTAAAAACCATTGAGTACTTACGCCATTCTGCCGCTTCTGTAATTGATTAGGAAAATACCCTCTTCTTAGAGGACGCTGACTCTTGTAAAGTGGCCGAGATGTTTGCGTAATTTCAGGGATTACTTTCTGCAGTTGCGGCAGGGATTGTTTTTTATAATGTACAGTATCTTTAGTTCTTAAAGACTGCAGTGCTGCCAGCCGCAGTGCATCTAAATCTTCGTCGTCTTCGTCGTCGTTCTTTGTACTTTGCTGTAAAGAGAAAACGAAAACCGAAATGACCTATATGTACATCGCAAAGAAAAATAATTACATTCTATCATAGTCGACTCCAAATTCGTGTACGATGGATACCCGTAAAGAGCGAGATAGCTAAATTTAGAATCTAATATAGAGAATAATGATATGCAAAAATTTGTTTAAATAAATAAACGTTTGTGTCTAATACTTCGACAAAAATACCGTTTTATGTTAATAGCGACTCGTTTTTCGTCCGAATGTTTTCGTAAACGATAAATACGCGAACGTGTAACATTTTCTTGATCGTGTCGTACGAAAAGACCACTGTAAAAACATACATACAGTAGTAATCTTTAAATGACTACGAAACGATATTTTCTGCATAATTTGTAACAGCGTTATATCACGTATATAGAATTCACGATATAGTTCCTTTACGAGCTAAACATTCGCGTAGATTTTCTGTGATTTCCGCAATCGCGTTCGAGCTTACCTTTTGGCGATAATCCATTTTATCCGAATTACAATTGTGGAAAAACTTGTAATTATCACTAACAACACAAAAGTCCAACGATTGCATGAATAACTGTATAATAATCACGTTCGTGTACGATTCACCGCAGAGGCAATTACATTTTCGGTTGCTGCTATATTACAGAAAACAAGTAATTTTTCTCGCTCAAGCTTTTAATAATTGTAAATTTCACGGATAATGCTGCACACTTTGTTGCCCCCCACCACACGTAAATAAAAATGGCGTAGGTATCCATAAAATCAAAGGTCCCCGAACTACAGTGTCACATAAGATGCGCGACGAATTACCAGTTTTATGATTAATATTACGTATCCTCATAATAAATAATACTGTTCTACACACGTTCCCGAGGAATCATGTTTGCTCGCGGATCACGATCGGTCTGTTACAATATTAATCGATAAGTAAATTTAGAGGAGCGTTTAAATTTAGTAAAGCGACGCGAATAACATTTCTTCACTTCGTGATATCGTGAGAAGCCAGCTGCACGCTGCAAACGCTGTGACTGGCTGTGACGAAATGCGAAAGATACTAAATGCACTCGTCTATATATTTGATTGGTAGAGCAATTTAGAGGGAATGCGCAGGAGCGAAATTGACGCCTCTATCGGTCTAGAGGTGAACTAAGAATGAAGATCGAGATTACGGAACAGCTTGATTTACAAACTGTCAAGAGCCCAATTGTAAAAAATTTCTCTGTATGAAGGTCTGGAATAATACAGAGAATATTTCAAAAACATATTGCTTCTTCGCTCCACGAAGTTGTAAGTTTATCGGAAAAATCAAGGATCAGTTTCGCTCTTGCGATGACCAAAAATAATCAAATCCGTTGCATTTGAAACATTTTTTTCGTAGATCGAAATATTACGTATTTTTTAAATATATATATTTAAATTGTAACAAACGAAATCGCAATAAGTTTGAAACAGTGATAGATGCGATGCTATTTCCGATAGGAGTTTCGCCTCCATTATTCTAGTATTCTATGCTCTTGCGAGAATCGACATGACGCAGCTCACAGCGCCATTTTTTGAATTTCAAAGACGCATTTATGAATTATTAAATAATCAGCAGAAAGAGCCAGATTTAGTATTTATTTATTTCCACGTCGGGAACGAAAACAATAGCCTCCTATGTCTTTCGAAAATTCTACGTATATCATTTTAACGTTAAACATATTAACGGAAAGGTTCAGACACCATTATTTTCGACGTCCCTTTATGAATTATAAAGTCTTTTATTAAGATCTACGGTTCTCATATAAAATAACTTCAAAATACCAAAAATAGAAAAACTTCAAGACAAACTTTCTATTTTAGATAAGAACATACATCTGGTCATAGAAAATGCATTTTCATTCTTCCTCTCAGTCGGCAAACCGCGATACGCACAAGTTAAATATATATTACACTAATGTTTCGTACGTAACGATAATTGGGAATACTTCTTTGTAACAATGCTAGTAAAATACCTTACGTTTAATATTGTATAATAAAATAACGTTCTTGCACAACCGCGTAAGAGTATCTACTGTAAACAATGTTGTTCCTCAGTATTCTTCTTTTTCTTGTAGTAGATTGTTCAGTACAAACCAAATATGCTAATAATTTATTAGAATAATCTTTTCATATACATAACATTCCATGTATAGGATCGAATCCTTCACCGGCAAAGAAAGGCAGCTATACAAAAAAAACACACATCAGTTACACGCGCGTAAAATTTATCAAGTCGAATGATTTTCGAAATGAACAAGTGAATTTTCAGTGTAACAAGAAAAATCAACAGAAAATAAGTGGCAACAACGAACCTGAGATAGAACGCATATAAGGAAACCGAAGGAATCGTATCCTAGTTAGCTGGCGATATTACAATGTGCAATTTGAACATGTCTTTGTTTGGCCCTACTAAATAAGGAGACAAAGTTTCCGGCGGAGAACCCTGTTGCGGATTAAGCTCCTCGAATGGCAAGAGATCTTCTAGATTAAGAACACGTTCTTCTTGACTAAATCTATGTATGACCTCGGTCACTCTCGTAATATGTTCGACACCGTCTTGCAGACCATAAATCAGTACGCCTATTTTGACACGCATATCGGTATCGTCGTTCATCGGTGGTTCCTTGCAGGTGAACGACAATCGGACCGATCGTTTGATGTGCTCGGGCATCTCGACCGTGCCCTGCCACACAATTAGAAAAAATTTCTTAAACCAAACACCTTTCGGATAAATGTCTACGACCCATTCGCACACACGATCGCCGGCGTATTCCGCCAGGCACGAGTGACTGGAGAACACGAGTGTCCTGGTATGATAAGACGGTAAACTATGAAAGTTCTCTATCGTAAGCAGCGAACTGCACGTGTCGACGGTATACAATCTCGGCTCGAATAGCAGCGCGCCGTCTTCCTCGTTCAAACATATCTCTCTGATCCTGTGAAGCTGATTCGAGTGGAACGACATCCCGATGGACAAACGTTCGACGAAGAATTCTTTATACCTCTGCGTTAACGGGGACAGCAGCAGTTCCGCCAGCTGTCGAGGAGACATCATCGGAAACCTGACCGGGGTCATCACAGTAATCACCAATTGTTTGATCGTCACCTTGAACTCGTCGGCCGACAATTGCGCTTTCAAACGAGCCGTCTGATGATCCAACCAAGACTCTAGGCACTTGTACAATGTCATCTCGTCCTTTATCACTAGACTACTCTGGTGCAGCAACGACACCAAATTGTCGAGATCGATGTTCCCGAAATCGGCAGTCTTGAATACCAACTCCAAATTCCATTTGATGAAATTTTGACACGCTTGTGTAATATTGTCATGGCCACAGTTCGAGGTGTACTGGAGCCACGACGCTAAAGTGCAATGTATGGCAGCTAACGCTATGTGATTCTGCATGTAGTCGAGGCACAGCGATATTAAATCTCTGACGTTATACTTATCTGCCAGAGACAGTATCGGCAGAACGACACCGCAATTGATTCTTATTTGACCGGTGTAAAAGTATCGTAAAAATTCGCTGAATATCGGCGCGCACTGCGGCGTTTCTTGCAGCGTTACTCTGCTCTCTTGTGATTCGCTCCATTGCGGGCTCATTAACATCACCTGCGTTCAAGAGTGGATGAAACGTTTAACGACTTTATTGTTCGTTGCATTCAGGGACTTGATAACGGCACGTAAAATAACGGTGTTATACCGGTATATAATAATTTCAATTTTTCCAATGTACAGGATACGTTAACTGCTTCACGATAATAAATAACGTATATTCCGCGACTTGAAATCACTTAATTGGGGATAATTTGGAAGGTCTTTGGCTTAACGGTTTATGATGGCCATGATAGATCGTCGTTGGGTAGTTTACCTGAGTTCGAACTATCATTGGTTTCTTCGCACAAAGGGTTTTATATAATAATAATTATATCAACATATAATAATAGGACATATGTAAGTCGCGATAGTATTCCAATATTTCGATTTTTATAACAGTTAGAAAGAATTGACTGAAAAATACCAGTATTTTACGTACCGGTATAAGTCCCTCGTTACATACTAAGACATTCAGATTTACTCACTTGAAAAACATCGCTAGACGCGCAAAGTATAAGACGGTGTGCTGGATATTCTATACCATCCACGACAAGACAAATATCGTTCATAAGACGCTCCGCATAAAGCGTCGCTATTTTCAGTAACACTGTACGCGAATTATCCACCTGTATCAAAAAATTATCATATTATCTTTCCTATAAAAGATTGAAATTTGTTGAGAACATTTGCAACAACCTCTATTGAATCCGAATTTTCTCGTTCTTCTACATGTTTCGATATAGAACTTATTTCCTCCGTTTCCCTAGGAGTATCCATTTTAGGAAACCCAGTCATTCGCCTGAAAGTACCTTGTCACGTCTGCACATGTTTCTTCTGTCTGTCTTCGCTGCCATTTATCTTCCCATGCTGTTACAAGAGTTGTTCGATAAAGCAAGCTTCAAAATGCTCTCCATTGATGAATAGGAGTTTCGAAACGGTGTAACTGTAAAGGAAAAAATGTAGATATGTAACGACAGTGTACAAGCATGTATTTTGTTTACAATAAATAGGTGTCGTTAAAACAGATGGGAAAAATGTTGCAACGATGTACGTAAACATTTCGTACAATGTTTTTGAACGAAATGATAAATGATCGAATAATTGTTACAGAAAAATTAAGAGTTTCATTTTTGATGACACGTAAGATGAAGACAAGATCAGTTTTTGTTCATATTACCTTTGCGAATTAGAAATTAGTACAGCATATGGAGCAACACTACCATTTCTAGTTAGATATAATAGAAACACATGTGTAAAATAATGATAATACACACTTTTTTGATAAGCATGATTTTTTAGAATAAATTGAAAAGATTTTTACCGATTACTGTGATATACGAAGCTGCGAGTGAATTGAGAAATTATCCTTGTCATGCAAAGTTTCCTATCGAGTGACAGAATGATCCCTACACCATGTAATTTTCGTAAACATCATTTTTCTTTGATAATTAAACTGCATCGTATGGTATCGTCCTGAAATAAAAACTGGACTGATTTGAAAGTCAGTCGTATAAGTATACACACTAGGCATGGCGGAATTGATAGCAGCGGTCTCTGTTACGTCCAGCGGGAATTTCAAATTTATTTCGAATTAAAAAAATTAAATATTTCCACGGTTTTCTCACCGCCGGCCCCTCTGGAAATATTCCATGTGCTACCTAAATACTGTGGTGCCCAAGGTGGTTCGGAACCCACCATAAAAACCCAGTAGGTCCCGCTGAAAGAGGCTGCAATTAGGCGATAGGTGAAATTCAAAAGAGATCAGATTGGTGTAAAATCTTTATTTGATAAAAATATAAATACATTGTAATCATTTCAGTTTACTTTAGTCACAATTCTGACACCCTGGCGAAAATTATATAAAACTCGTAGTGTTTTCTACTATATGCAAGCATTCTTTATCATTTAATTCCTAGTTATTATCGCTGTTCAAAGAATACATTTCAGGCTGGGATCTTGCACTGTCCTGTATTCTTCTCTCGCTATACTGTAGGATCACATTTTCCAGAGTACTTCCGTTTTTATTAAATTGTAAAATACTTGCAATTAGCTCCTCCACTACCCAAAGATACGAATTGGTCGACACGTGAATTTTGATTTTATGTTTGAACGCTTGGTACTGGTGTTTGAATTCAATGTTACATAACAAACATACCCTATCATGAAACTTCAAATAGTGCAATCTGTAGGATTGCGTGTTTGCGAATTGCACTAGGCACACCATACAATTAAAACTATTGTTTTTTGGATCGTTAAACCTTTGGTACTCGTAAAGAGTGATAAGACGTTTCAGCCCTAGATGGTCTACCACATTTTTTTGAAAGTCTTCTGTTCTGTTATAGTCTAATTGTGCGTCAGTGTTATTTCCCATCGAGTTGAATTCGCTCGTAACAATGTGACAATCCATTAGATGTTCCATTAACTTGGTCGCGAGGTAGAGTCGATTGCAAAGTTCGCACACCTCTGCTTTAGTCCCGTGCCAATTTTCTAGATGGGACTTCATTTGTTTCCTTGTGAGACAAACTATGTCGCAGATTTTACATTTGAACATCTCTTCTGTATCAGACTCTAACAATATATTCGAGTTGCTAAATGTGTTCGAGAATATATTAGCTGCTTCTGCGGGCCTGTTTAAATCTGTTCTGTTCTCATTCACGGAACCAGAGGACTTATCATTTTCTGAAACATACTCAAAAGTATCTTCGGTACTATCATTGCTGTCGTTTTCAGTATACCTTCCAGTATTACTATCTAAATTATTTACATTATTACAATCGTTAGTCGGCGAATGCACAGATCGATGTTTCTCCAGCATATACTGTGTAAGAAAACTAGTTTCGCATACGTCACAAGTATGTGGTCCTACTATCTCGAAATGATGATTTATATTATGTTGCGCTAAGTATGTGCCGTTAACGAATTCCAGATTGCATCTGCTACAACTCCAAGAAGTGACGTTGGTACATTTATGAATGTTCACCATCGCTACAGAAGTGAGAACTTTCTTACAATTTTCGCAGACGTGGACGACAGTTAAGTCATTGTGAACATAATATTTGTGACGTAGATAGTTTCGAATTAAATTGAAGTTCTCCTTGCATAAATTACAGCGCCAGTTTTTGTTCCGTTTGTTTATGCTACAGTCGCTAAGCATCTCGCAAATTACGTTCTCGTACATTCTGCCCTCTTCTTCTCCTGTAGACGTGTTATCTTTGCTTCTTGAATTTTCATCATTGTCTTCTGCGGATACACTTTCTTCTGCAGTATTATTATCGCTATGGCTTAGGTCCAGCAAATTTAATACTTCTCGATCTTGTAAGGAAGAATCGTGTACTAAGAACATGTGCTCCTTTAATATTTGTTCAGAATTAAATTTGATGTAACATATTTTACATTGTATTTCTTTCTGCTCGTTAGACACAGCTCGCGTGTCTCCATTAAACGTAAAATTAGGCTGATCCATATAATTTGTAAATAAATTATCCTTGGATCCGTTCTTTAAAGTTTGCTGTACAGTACTATCTGGTTTCAATTTCTTCGAGATATTTACATTACATTTAATAAATTGCTGTCTCTTTTCACCTGTTCTTACGGTTTTAGTACAATTTACATGTAACAAACACTGAAAATCAAATGCATTCTTTCTCTCCAACAGCCTTTTTCTATCGGTATTGCCATGATCAGAGTTCTTAAAATTTTTAATACTTGTTTCTTCTACTATACGCTTACATTCTGATTTCTCTAATTCATCCTTCAAAGCAACAGGAGGTAATGCATTGTTATAGCGGTCATATAAAAAATGTATATTACTTTCAACTTTGCTCGGATCGTTGTCTAAAATTTCTTGAAATGTTTTTTCACTTTTCTCAGAGTTATCCAAATTTGCTGTATGTTTAGACACATGTGAAAGAAATGAGTTTTTTCTCTTATAAACTCTATTACAATGTTTACATTGATATAAAGATGTTTTACGAATTTTTTTTGATCGCTTCTGGTTATTTTGATTATTAGTAGAATTTAAATTTGAACTTTCCAATGCTTCTTTCTGTTCCAATTCCGTCTCGTTTGTTTCCACTTGACTTTCTTCGGTATTTACATTCAAATTAGTATTATTTAATACATTTGTACTGTCTTGTACTCCATTAGGAAATTCTGCTGTGTTATTTACAGTCTCAGGAATGAGATTTTTTTTTAAAACATCGGTTTCTAAATCAGTAGCAATATATTTCGTTGAAAATATTCCTGGTGTATACTGGAAATTAGGAAGAAAATGTACGGCCATGACATGTCGTTTAAAATTACTCATATATTTGAATGCTTTCAAACAACAACAACATTCGTAAATCGGAATTGCCTTGTTTGAATTATTTATATTAAATTGAATAATTTCAACTGCATATTTCTTGTTTGTCTTCATTTTCGATGTTTGCTCACATTGTAAATGTGTATCCATTAAATGCTGTTGGAAACATGATAGAGAATAGATGTGCACATTGCAAAGCGTACATTCAATTTGTATTTTCTCGTCCTTCGTAAAATTCGTTTTCCCCGAAAATTGTCGCAAAAGATTGAAGACCTGTTTGCATTTACTGCAAATTGCTACTTTACTTGTTATCCCGACATTATTTTCTGTCATCCTCATGAATTTATCTAGATTGTTACTATTTACTTTTTTTATTTTGTTTTTCAAATAGAATTTATAAATATTTTGTAATAATTTGTTAGTCTGCAATTCAGAATCACGATTTTCTAACATTTCTCCTATATCAGCTTCATTATCAGATACCTTATGTTTATCAATTTCTGTATTGCTTTGTTCTAGAATAGTTTCATTAGAATGTGTATGTTCCTTATTTAATACTGACTCTTGACTTTTATTTAGCGAATGTTCATTTTCAGCAACTTGTTGACATTTCGTAAAATACTCTTCTGTATCCAACGAACTCAATGTACTGGAATTATCTTTTGCCATCTGTTCTGTTATATGTTGATCTAATGAAACAATCTCATCGCACTCTAAATTTGCATTGATTTGCTGAGCTGAACTCGTGCTTTCTCCTCTATTTTCACAAAAATTACGTTCGCCTTGGTCTTTACATTTTTTCGGATTGTTGTGCAGCCCATCGAATTCGACATTATTTTTTATTTGGGTAACTTCATACTGCTTACGAATAATAGTGCACTCTTCTGTGCTGGTATTTCTTACTGTATATTGCGCTTTTTTCTTCTGCAACATTTCTATCTTGTTTTTAATATTATGTGGAATATGTAATAATTCAATTAATTTAGCTAAAGAGAGATCCTCCAATTTGACTAATGGTATTATCAATTCCTTCTTTCGAGAATATTGATTTACCATAACTTTATTTTTACGTTTCCCTGTGATGGCTTTAAACGACTTTATTGTTTTTCTTTCTTTTATCGTTTTCGAAACGAACGTTTTCTTCGTTGTTTCGATAGCGTTACTTTCACAATTCTTTAACAAATCATTCTGTTCTGTCTTCCTTATTTCAATATGACATTCCGATTCGATTATCTCTTTCTCCATACTGTTGTGAACATTCATTTTCGAATTGTCGGTTTTGAGAGACTTATTCACTTTGTATTCATTTGTTTGGTTTACCTTCATTGAGATATCGCAATCGTCCTTTAAATTCGAGTCTACCAAATGTTGAAGATTGTTCTGTAAAATAGTTTCCGCAATGTCCGTGTTTTTTTGTAGTTGCGAAGTTAATCCTCGGTGTCTCTCTCCCCTAGAACAATCTAGATTTCTCTGTCGTTTTCTATTGCCCTTGGTTGCACTATCCATGGAAGAATTATTATCGTGCAAATTGCACGAGAACGTATCGTATTTACTATGAAAATGTGTTGTCATTTGCAAATTCTGTTGAAATATCGTTTCTTCTTGAACTTCAATTATGTGTTTCTTTTTGTACGTGTTCTCTTGAGCAATCTGATGATTTACCCTCCATGGTATATGCTCCATTCGCCCCATTGATCTTGTTCTCATACGTCTTTGGAATGGAATATAGTCTGTTATTACACAGTCTTCGTCAGACTCTGAAATTGAGTCCTCATTCTTTCTTTTTTCATTTATAGAATCTACCAGCGTTCTATCGTATGCAAAATTAGTAACAATCATGTCAGATTTTTCTCCAGAATTATTATCGTCATTCTCGTCATGCGATTCAACAAAATTTGAAACTTCTATTTTATTTCTCGTCTTTCTTGTCCACATCCGTTTCCTACCTTTTCTGCGTTTACTTTTGGTAGCTTTTGGTTTCAAGATATTATTCGCCGGTGTATTTTCAGTCTGTAAATTATTCTGTTCTAACTCTTGCCTCGGAGGTACTACATCTCGATTCGTCTCGCTCGCGCAAGCCATGTTGTCTCTCTCAATGTTGTTCATAATTGTCGGAACATTCTGCTTTTCATGAGAATACCCGAACACTACTTCTTTCAGTTGTTTCTGTCTGGATTTGTGAGATTGTCCAGCAATATTGTGTGACGAGTCGCTACAGAAATCACTATCGAGTAAATTAGAATTACAATGAGAGAGAGATGAATAATTTACAGATTGCGAAAAGCCATTGAAGTCCTTGCTATAATTACTATCAACTATATTAGACAACTGAAGTTTGCTCGAACTATTTTCATTCTGTTTCGATCTCAAACTCTTAGACACCTGTACATTCGGATCTTCCTTTTGTCTTTTCTTCATTTTGAAAATAATATCGTTCAGTATCAACTTGTTGTTCAGACTCACAGTATCTTGTTCACGAAGTATGATGGTTCCAGTATGATTTTTTGGATCGTACAAGTTCTTCTTGTGTTTGACCAAGTTCAATTTCTTCTTAAATATCTTATGGGTCTCCAACTGGTTATCAAATTTCGACTTCATAAACTTCTTCATCACGAATTCGTTGTCAACAATCAGTTCTGTGGTCCCAAAAGTTCCTCACATGATTCGTCTACTTCATGTACAATCAATCTAAAATTACATTACGCTCTGTTGTTATTCACTCGAATATTATTAATCAAACGCCAGGCCATAAATATAAAATTTACAGTAAGACTACATCCTGTCTGTGATACAGAAAACTTGTTCTAACATTTACCTTATTCGAACACAAGCAAATATAACATAAACATTTACCAGTGCGAGACGTTCTCATGCTCTGAAAAAGTTTCCGTTACAATCGGTACAATTATTTGAAACGAACACGCTTCCTCGCTTCGTTTCTCGTTTACATCGAGTCGTGACAATTTCTCTAAACAATAGGATTCACACCTTTCCGCTTGTATGATGGAACACCAATTAATGTTATACAAGGAAAACATATACCAGTGATGCTGAAACGTGCTATCAGTGGTTCTGAAGATATATTCACGACGTACAAGTTGCGCACGCACGCGCATTTGAAACAGATTTTTGAAACAGGTCTCGTTGAACAGGTCTTTGAAATTTTCGTTATTGGCCCAGCTAAAAAAATTGTAAAAAAATCAATTTTTACTATTGTTATTCACAATTCCGTTCGAATGCACTTTTTCAACATATTTATTAGATGTAATTTGGTCCATTCATACAAAAGTTATTCCTAAATTTAAATACGTACGTTATAGACGCGCATGCGCGAGAAATTTTGCGCGATATCCAATGATATTTCACCACTGGTTCTCATTTGTATCAGCCAATAGATTGTGTTACAAGTTACGTCAATGTTTCGGTGTGTCAACAAATGTGACTGATAAAAACATTACAATTGGACTTCTTCAACAGCTCGTCATTAATATTCAATCATCGTGTTAATTACGTTGCAGCTGTTTCGTCCGGTAAGAGCAATTAATTCAGTGTACCAATTGATAAAATGTTGTTCGTTATACTTTCATTATCATTTTTGCAGGTTATACCCAGAGAATGTATGCAACACACTGTGCTTATGTTTTTCTAATTATTTGCGTGACGATTCTCGCGAGAATATGTTTCGTAATATTTCGGACATTTAAGACAGAACGTAGACAGATTTCTTCTGTCGGCCGTGTGAAAACATTGATAATATTGGGATCCGGCGGGCATACTGCCGAGATGATAAGAATTCTTAGTTATCTAGATTTCAAAAATTATTCACCCAGAATATACGTGCACGCTGATACAGATGCGATGAGTGTGGAGAAAGTGAAGGAACTAGAGAAAAATAATACGGATTATAGGATAATTAAAATTCGCAGGAGCAGGGAAATTCGCCAGTCGTATTATACATCTGTTTATACTACGCTGTGCGCGACGTTAGAGTCTGTACCGCTGTTGTGGACAGAATGTCCACGTTTGCTTTTGTGCAATGGTCCAGGCACTTGCGTCCCTCTGTGCATCATTGTTTTTCTATTTAAAGTGTTCTATATCACACAAACTACCATAATATTTATAGAAAGCTTCTGCAGAGTGCATACACTATCTTTAAGTGGGAAGATTTTGTATTACATAGCAGATCATCTGCTTGTACAGTGGCCATCGTTAAGCAAACCTATGTACAAGAAAACAATTTATGTATGAGTAAAATAATTCTAATACAAAGTTTATTTCTCTTTTTTTTTTAGCAATACACCTTTGTCATTTTTGGATCATGTGTAAAGACATGTTCGTCGCGAGCCTGGTTCCTTGGGAATTAATGGGAACCTTGCTGGATTGTTTACCCATCGAAATGAAAATGCATTTGCTACCGATAGCAACGAGACTGAGAAAATTCTGCGAAAATGAAGTGTAAAGAGCTTTCGTATATACTTAGTTCATTCTTAGCGTTGAAATTACATAATGAATACACATTCGGCAGCTCTTTGCGCAACCAATATAATCGTTTGAAAAACAGAGACTGAGATTAATTGTCTTTCTTTTTGTAACAGAGATTTATCGATAAAGTGGGTAGACAGTTCACTAATTTTAGTTGAGGCGTGTTTGGACAAAACATGGGAAATATTAAACTCTGGTTATTGGAAGTATGTTCCAATAGAGTACCGATATTGTTATTCATTATGTACTATTTTAAAGGTATTTTAATAGTTAGACTTATACAAAAGATTGTCATATAGTAAATACTGATGTCTAAGTTAAAATCCTGAATTAATAGGCTCTATTGCTCGAGATTCAACATAACAAGATCAATGACAAAAGCTTCTCGAATAACGTGACACTGTTAAAAAGTATTGTGCAACAAATTGACAAAGGTATTTTATTGGGTTCGCCGCTTCCCGATGCACCTGACTTGTTGCCAATGATTGCTTCCCAGTTAAACAATTGTAGTGTCTGTAAGTATTATAGTAAAATAATTCTTCACGAAACCAGCAATTTATATATTTATTGTAACATTTTCAGCACAAGTATCGAAAGCTTCATCATTGAAGGAATTGATCGGTGGCTTTGAGAGTATAGTTGATGTTACTCTTCCCGGATTCAAGAGCATTTCCGAGTACAATGAACCATCGATGGAGTCCTTTTACAAAGAAACATTTATGCCTAAGGTTCCAGCACTACTGAAAGGTGATCTAAAAATTCTTTTTTAAATTAATATATTTGAAATCTTCGTTTATTGATCTCAATTCTAGATTGCATTAAACATTGGAGAGCTTTGGAGCAATGGCAAAATATCAATTATCTGAGAAAAGTAGCGGGACATCGAACAGTACCCATCGAAATTGGATCGCGATACACCGATGAAGACTGGACCCAGAAACTCGTTCTCTTCTCCGAATTTTTAGAAAATCATATATTGTCGAAGCATGATAGAATCGGGTACTTGGCTCAACATCAACTGTTCGAACAGGTTTTTATATATTCTTATAAATTGATCAAGTAGCTACTCTATTCTAAAATTGTGCGATAACGATTTCAGATTCCTGAATTAAAAGACGACTTTGCGATACCGGAGTATTGTAATTTCACTGACAACGAGGAAGTGGAACAACCAGACGTGAATGCATGGTTTGGACCCAGTGGGACCGTTTCGCCATTGCACTTTGATCCGAAAAATAATCTACTGTGCCAGGTACGAAATTAATTTTCTCGTGTGAATTATTACGATCACTTGTGCACGAATATATGAACCCTTTACACTCGAACATTATTCAAAACAGTTTTGATATTAGTAAACTCGTCTGTATTCTATGAATTGTAAAAAGCTCAACTATTTTATGAGAAAGCAGGTCAAATTTGATGTGTA
This sequence comes from Lasioglossum vierecki, assembly GCA_028455595.1. Lineage (NCBI taxonomy): Eukaryota > Metazoa > Arthropoda > Insecta > Hymenoptera > Halictidae > Lasioglossum > Lasioglossum vierecki. The sequence continues at coordinate 18,088,438 of CM052337.1, forward strand.
CAATGTGAAAGAAATATCTTGATTTTCGAATTAAAATCGCTTCGAGTCCAAAGTGTTAGCTTGCTCGATAATTTGAAAGTTTAAAGTACGTGGACGGAGAATGACATAGCGCGAAGCTGAATAATTAAATGGTTTTATTTTCGAGGTAAGCGTCGAACATTTATTGTATTCTTTGGGTTTTAGGTTTTTGGATATAAAAGAGTTATCTTGTACGATCCAAAAGATTCGTCTAATTTGTATCCGTATGATACGCGGTTACTTAACAACACTGCGCAAGTAGACCCTTTAAATCCAAACTACGAGCAGTGGCCAAATTTTCGAAAAGCCACAGGGTTCGTGAGTTACTTGAAGCCCGGAGAAATGCTTTATATTCCTCCAAAATGGTGGCATCATGTAACCGCTTTGACTCCGAGCTTTTCAATAAGCTTTTGGTGGAATTAAGTGATATAGAGACTGCAGATGTTTATGCAATTTCTTTTTTTAATGGTGACAGTCCTCGTAGATCTAAAACAAATAAAAATCGTACTGAATTCCATCCAATTTCATATTCTTCGCATTTTTCGAAAATTTCCATGAGCCATAAATCCCTAAAGATCCGCAGTCTAATAATAAATGAATGACATTAGCATAAGTGAACGAATACAGAAAAGTATTAGATATAAGTGCCCTGTGGTAAAAAAAACCTGTGATACCATGGGCAAATAAAATATATTGCAATTTGAATACTATACCTGTGAAGTTAATGCATTAAGTTAGGTTTTCTGTTTCCAAAATAATTATACAAAAATCTCCTACAATGTTTTCTAATCTTTTTAGCAGAGTTCTTTAATTTTCGATCAGTAGTCACCTAGAATTTTTAGTTAAACGTGTCTTGGGTGTGTATAAATTATCATTTAACCCTTTTAACCCGTGGGGGTGAATTAAGAACGAGAAGACCGAGCGTAGACTTGAATTTTCGTTTCTGAAACGAGTATTTTTCGTGGGTGAACTAACATTGGGAGTTGAATAGGAAATATTTCAGCAAAAATTAACTGTTATCAGCGGGTTCGAGCGATTTAAATAAAATAGGTGTACACAAACCGCTAAAGCAAATGTAGCACAAAAGCGTGTATGAGAATAAAACACAATGCTATAAATAACACCTGACCTACGTTTTCAGTATGGGGCGTAGAAAATATACGTATATGCAAAGTCTGTCAAACGAAACACACAGTTATTATTTGGGAATGACGACAGAGGAAGCATTTCCGCCGATCATTAGGCTCCAGGTAAAAATGTGTGCTATAATACTTCTCATAACTTTTTCTCACGCGTACCCGTAGCCGCGTTTCTATATCGACACATGCTCCGTATACTTGAAACAATGTTTTCTCAACATTTATGTCACGTCAGGTGAAAGAAGTTTCAACAAACTTCCAAAGAAAAATCGCGACCGAGGAACCGACGGTTTCAGTGTTGTCCCCGTGCAAACGTAAAGCCACGCTGATCAAAATCTTTCCACGGACACATTTTTCCGCGACGTGACATAACAACAAAATATTAAACAGATTTTTCGATTGAAGATTCGATCGTGCATCCGATTTGATAATATACTGTCAGTTAAAATGATACAGTATTTACACATGTCGTAATATTGGCTAAATCCCAGTATTTAAGAAGTTCGTAAATATTTTTAGAAAATCCACGTGAATAGCATATTAATTTAATCGGTGATCACCTCGGCGTGAAAATATGATTTTTGCCGAAATAACGGTGTCACAAGGATACGGAGATTCGTATAATAATTCGTGCAGATCAAAAAGAGAACAGAACTTCGAATACTTTATACTTTTCTTCAAGCCATCACACGGTGTCGATTTCACCGTGGTTCGTTTAATGATGAAAGAATGAAACGTTAATGAATATTTTTATTGAAAAATATTCGAGTTATTTCGACACCTGAGCTTGAGCCACAGCGCTTCCGGTTCCAACTTTAAATTATTTATAATTCGTAGCACTGTCTTCTGTAATACACAAGAAATAATAAATTGGGATTAGTCAAGCTGTGATTAAATGCAACTTGCACAATTGACAGGGCGTCGAGACGAGCTCGATCGAGTGTGAGATTAATTGAGAAAGTTGAAATTTATGTGTGGCTTTAATTCTTCAAGAAATATCAGCTTATCCTCAAAAAATGATTTCCCCCAGAAGATCTCCATTCTCGAATGTTTTCACAGTTAGGCGAACCTCTGTCAATTACACCACCCCTACGTTAACCGGAAGTTATCCGAGCGCGTCCGACAAACTTTCAAATTCAATTTCCTCGAGCCCGGAACCGAACAAACCATCTTCCACTCTTAATTTTCCCCGTAAATATTCATGCAGGAGTTTATTAACCGCTACCCAATCATTAAAACCGCACTTAGCGATTAAATTACTCTCCGATTTTAACCCTTAATGGAGTAATTGATTAACCGCTGCGATTTATTTAATACTAAAAGTAGTTTATTCATCGCCGCACCTGCAAACCCACCAGTCGAGTTAAGCCCCTGGTTTTTAAATTTGATTTCACAATTATGGAAATCACAGAGATTTAATTTCATCAACGAATCAATTAGCTTGATCGATTAATCCGAACTCTAGTTTCTGTGCACAGGTGCGATACAAAGGTTCGCGATGAGAAATGTCGCCGGGTCGTTGCCAGACTGCGGAACTTTATGCAAATGTCCGTTTTCATAGAATATCAAGAGACGCGTTCGGATGAGATTTTCTGAAATCGGAGTTCAGACACTCGAAATAAAACGATCAGCCTTCTCCCAGAAACTCCACCGACATCCTCTCAGCATCGAAACTGTTATTGCTTTATTATTCTCAAGAGATCGATTTTCCTTTTTTTACATTTTCTTCACACACAAGCGTTTCACCCCTTGTCCTACCATTCTCTTTACAGTTACCCCGATTAAACCGCCGTTATCCCAAAAAATATATTTATTTCAATGTTCAAACAATAGTTACAAACAAATCAAATTTTTATTCATTTCAAAAGAAACGTGTAACATTCATATTTGTTAGACTTTATTTAAATTCTTCGTGACGAGTGTGACTCGTTACAAAAAAAAAATAGGGATGTTTTTCAAAATACCCTCCACAAATAAAACTACACCATTCTCGGTTATATTCTTGTACGGTTATATTTATTTCAATGCTCAAACATTGGTTACAAAAAAATCAAATTTTCATTCATTTAAAAAGAAACTTGAATCGAATGGTTTTGTAATTTATTTAAATGAATTTATTAAAATAAATTCATTAAATTATATAAAGTAAAAAGAATTACATTTAATTTCGACTTAACATTCATATTTGTTAGACTTCGTTTAAATGAACGACTGTGACTCGTTACAAAAAAAGATAGGGATGTTTTTCAAAATACCCTCCACAAATAAAACTACACAACTCCCGTGACTCTGTTCTGAAAAAGATTACACGCGTCCTTCGAGCAGCATCGAGAACGCGTGTAAAATCCGGATAGCTTAAAAATATTTGAAAAAGCTAGTTTAAAAATTCATGGAAAACCGTCTGGCATCGAAACGACGTTCCGAAAATCCCTATCAGCCTTGCTGCACGGTAAATCATCAGTATTAGCATAAGGGACATGCACCCTTCGTAGCCGTTCACCTATCCGTCATCTATTTTTTGTCCGCAAATTGTTTACCGCTCTGTCGGTATAACTCGTGCATGTTCTATGTGTCACCGGGTTCGAATCTTGCCCATGCAAGGGGGAAGGGGTCGTAGAGAGGGGTTGTAGGGGATGAAGACGGACTAAGAATGTACCGTGTGTCCCTGTACACATACGTACACCCTGTTCGAATGGCGCTTGCGCAGCCCTCGTGTAGGATAAAGAAGATCTCGGCACCGGTCGCCTTGTCTTGGATCAGAGAAAGACAGGTGCGAGGGTTGATCGGGTAAGGGGTGGTGGCGTAGAAGAAAGGGGACAGCCCCGATGCAACCCCTGTTTTTCCCGTAATCGTTGCCGCTCGATTCTGCGCCTTGGCCGTCGTACGGGGGCGGCTCCTATACTCCTGTTTGCGTTCGGCGTTACTCGAGGAACGCATGAATGGTGATTTCACGGTGCGCGAACCAACGGGACCGACGAAAAACAAAAGCCTCCGGATAACTATCTGTGTCCGGCGATTGCCTGGACAGGTGAGAAAGTCGAGAGCCACCGGGTGAAGATGGTCACGGACACCGCCAGTCAGGTAACTCGTTCTCTCTCTCTCTCTCGGCACACCTGCGTGTGTGCCGGGGTGTCCTCTCTCTGTCTCTCTTTCGTTTGCCGGTGTGTTGTTCCGTTTCCCCCGGTGCAAAGGGTGTGAACTCAACACCATCGGGATCCAGGGTGTCCCCTGGAAACCCTATCGATCCCAGCCACCCAGGAAATCTCCGCGAACAATTTCGTCTATAGAGTTTTTTTCCAAGTCAGGGTGGTTTCGCCTCTCCGTCAAGTCACCCCGTATCCGCGACACCGGGACCTTCGGGGAGGGGGTGATTACGAGATACACAGGCTATAGAGATGACTATAGAGAAAGAAGAGGTTTCATAAGCCGGCTGCTGCTGCCGTACGAATGCTGCACCAATCCTTCCGAACTTGATCGCTATACAGGAATATATCGTTGTATCGTTTTTGATCGAGCCGGATCGCTGGATCGTCAGCGATCCACTAGACCTTGATGGATAACCTTTCGGCTATCACTGTCGGGGTTGAATCGTTTCGTGTATCTTTCTTTTCAAATGAAAGACAGGAATTTCGCTGTTGAAATTGCCACTTTATTCTATTTTTCAACCCTTTGCACACCAAGCTAGTTTCACTCGAAAATTAAATTAGAATATTTCCATTTCCTATGACTTTTTTGGCATTTTGTGTATATGAAATATTGGTATAAATACAATACCTAAATTAATAATACTTATAATAAATTATACCTTGTTACGAGTAATTGATTAGATACAGATGCATTTATTAGTTTAAACAATATTTGGATATTGCTACAGCAATTTTTATTGCCGCCTCGGAGTCGCCATTGGAGTGCTAAGGGTTAATTATTTATATATATACTTTATTTGATTCCCCTTAGGGTTACAAATCGTTGAAATTTTTCCTCCTTTCTATTCAACCGCAATTAAGGGTTAATTATTTAATTTTCAGTGTAAATATTAGAAATTTGATATTAAGATGATTTTGGTTACCCTTGTGACAGCATAAATCTTCCTGCGACATGGCGAGGATTTAAATGTATTCCTAGTTGACACTATCGCTTCACGAATAACTAGAAGATATTTTTATGGAAAGTAAAAATTGTCGGGATTCATCGCGAGATACTGCATGGATATTTATTTTTGTTCTGAATCATTTTCGTCTGATAATGCATCGCGAATGCATTGAGTCCGCAGTGATAAATCAGGAGGACGATCGTATAATTAGTTAAAATTCCCCAGATATAAATCTACACCCTCTACGCACACGTTTGTTTCTAGAACCTGCGTGGACATTGCGTCTATAAGTATTACAGCACGTAATTGCGACTTACTATGTCGGTTGTATAGGGTGTTTCGTTTGTCCGACACCTTCGTTGCTTCTTCGACTCGAACGTGTACACGAAAATTACAGGAAAAGTTATCTAATTCGTACAAAATTTATGGTTCTCTAGATTTCACAATTTTTGTTTATAAAGCTGGTTGAAAATTGATCAAATGCTGCGTAAAATTCTTGTAGGAAATTACAGAAGAAATAATGTGTACTTTACAATTTTACAACTTTATCGCAGTGTTCATAAACCATGTTGAAAGTTGATCAAAAACGAAGAATGAAAAATTTAAACGGCTAATTTAAGAATTATTTAATTAATTTTAATTTAAGAATTTAAACGCGCGCGGCTGCGTTAAATTCGGAAATGGGAAATTACAGAAGAAATAATTAAATAAATATTCTCCGTATACCGAAGAACATTTGATTCTATGGTTTTAAAGGGTTGAAATATTTTAACGTCGCTCGATTGTCCCCGATATTACGTAAAATCCTAGTGTTCCGGGCTCACGTGGAAATCAAGGACTCCGCAGGATGGTAGGAGGGTGTTTAATGTGCTAGTCCTGGAAAGTTGAAGTGTGAAGGTTGTGTTCTTAATTAATTCATTCTGTTTTCGGCACAGGCTGACGACACGACAGCATTCCTTCGCGCTGCTCGGTCTGGAAACCTTGAGAAGGTGGTCGAATTCCTCAACACCGACTTAGATATTAATACAGCGAATTCGGTGAGTAACAATATCGAATACACGAGTGTACTCTCGCGTTCTAATTATTCTTCTGCGTCTCTGTCGAGTTGCTTTTAAACGCGGGTTACCCCTAAAGTGATATTCTGTGTTGTCTGGAAACTTTGCTTCAACTAGATACAGTCAGTGGTGGACGTACACGCGAACCAGTTCAATTGATCTGATCAAAAACCATGTAAATCTCTCTTGAGAGAAACTGCTATTTTAATCTTGAAACAGACATACCTAATTTTATTTAAAAATAATTATTAACCCTTGGCACCCGAGTGGTGATTCAGAGTCACCACTAAAATTTGCTGTACCTTATTCAAAATATTAATCACATTATTAAATATGCTCGGATCTAACCAATTATACTAAACAGTTCATTATTGTATGAGGTATTATATTAATTTCATATCCAATTAGTAGAATCCAATTGTTTCGAATAATAATTTACGTGAATTTCTATCAATTTAATTGTTTGCTGTAATTTTGAGAGAATTAAATCATTCTAACGAGATTCAGTTAGTAAATGATTGGAGGTATGAATTTTAATTTGAAATGACGAATGTTATAATAATTGAGTATTTCGTGTTCCAGAATGGTTTAAATGCTTTACATTTAGCATCGAAAGATGGCCACGTCGAGATAGTAACGGAATTGTTGAAAAGAGGCGCCAAGGTTGATGCAGCTACGAAAAAAGGCAACACCGCGTTGCATATAGCTTCCCTAGGTAATCATCTTCCACTGTCTTATAAAGTTTTCATACGATAAAATAGTAACTCGTATAGAAAATTCAAGATTTTATAAGATTAATGTATTTATTTGTTCGCAGCCGGCCAAGAGGAAATAGTAAATATTCTCATTCAATATGGAGCCGCAGTTAATATTCAATCGCAAAATGGTTTCACGCCCTTGTACATGGCCGCTCAAGAGAATCACGATCAAGTCGTCAAGGTGTTGCTGAGCAATGGAGCCAATCAGAGCCTCGCAACCGAGGTAAACAACAATCAAGCAATTCGCAATTTTCCCTGACTTCAGAGTCTCCGGATCGACCGATAAAAATCTGAAGTTGCACGAACATTATCAACGAAATTATCACCATTTTGCAGGATGGATTCACGCCCCTTGCTGTGGCGATGCAGCAAGGACACGACAAAGTTGTCAGCGTACTCCTGGAGAATGATTCCAAAGGGAAAGTCAGGCTACCGGCGCTGCACATCGCTGCCAAAAAGAACGACTGCAAAGCCGCCGATTTGTTACTACAGGTGGGAAATAAACCAATCTATAAACACGAGCCGTTCAATGTAGAAACGGAGCAAGTCGAACAGTTAATTGCATAAGGAGGAATTATAAAACAGTTCTATAAAAAATATCGAAAGATATTCTCTTATGCGAGCTAATATTATATTACAATTATTTTATTTAATGATATCTGGTAATTGTTGAAAGTCTATGGTTTATGTCTGATTTTCTATGGCAACAGCAAATTTTAATCGTAAACTCGCCGTCAATAACAAAGTAGACTTGGTACTCATAATACATGCTGTTCATAATAATTAATATTTTCTGAAATGGTTTCGATACTGATAACAAGTGTTCTTCTTCCCCAGAACGACCATAAACCCGACGTCACTTCGAAAAGTGGTTTCACACCTTTACATATCGCATCTCATTACGGATACGAGGAGATAGCTCGTTTGTTAATAAAGCGTGGCGCTGATGTGAATTATTTAGCGAAGGTAACACTAAAGTATAATATTTCGTTTCAATTCTCATTCAGAGAGCAGTACGCCTCGAACGTGATCGACTAACACAGCTGTCTTTCTTTCTCTTAACAGCACAATATAAGCCCGTTACATGTCGCCGCGAAATGGGGTAAAAACAATATGGTGAAAGTATTATTAGAAAATTCTGCACAAATCGATGCTAAAACTAGGGACGGTTTAACGCCGCTTCATTGTGCAGCTAGATCTGGACATGAACAAGTGATCATCACGCTTCTCGAACACTCTGCGCCTATCAGTGCGCGAACGAAAGTACGTAGAACACTGCCAACAATCAACACCGACTGTCAGAGATTGGTATATTCATTTTGGAAAAGATTACACGCAAGTTAGAACCGTTATGCCCTCGCTCAGCGTTGAGCCTTTGCACTCGGAGCTATTTTCATTCTAAAACCAACATTTACGATGCTTAAATATATAGCGGTAGCTCGGGGTCGCCACTCTAATGGATTAATCCCTTGCCGGATTTCAATTAGTCAGACTACATGAAGATTTCACAAAGTCTGTAATTAGAAAGTCTTCTGATCAATATTTATTGAATATTTTACGACATTTTTGGGGCTAAAGACATTTTAATCGCTGCGACTGTAAGTGGTACGGCAAGGGGTTAAGCAGTAAATTAAAAATATTAGACGCCCAGCCATTTTTGTCGGAGACGCATAAAGTCCGCAGTCTAATCACGACTTACGCTTTTCGCAGAATGGTCTCGCGCCGTTGCACATGGCATCGCAAGGGGATCACGTGGACGCGGCAAGGGTATTGCTGTACCACCGTGCCCCCGTCGACGAAGTAACAATCGATTATTTAACATCGCTCCATGTCGCCGCTCATTGTGGGCACGTTAGGGTTGCGAAATTGCTCCTCGATCGAAAAGCCGACCCGAATGCACGCGCGTTAAACGGCTTCACGCCGTTGCACATCGCGTGCAAGAAGAACAAAATCAAAGTCGTCGAGCTGTTGTTGAAACACGGAGCGTCTATCGAGTCTACGACCGAGGTAATCGGGCATGTCAGAGTCGCACACACTGTTTCTTTAGTTGTGCATGCACCTTGATACCAACTGTGACGCATTCTCGACGCGTTGTCCTGAAATAAGCGGACGTCGTGACGCATCGGCGACTTTCAAAGTATTTTTTAACTGTTCACTTGATCGAGCTTTCTAGAATATTTCAGTGTATTCGCTATTGTATTTGTTCTTGTGTATGTAGTATATCGTCGTCGTAGTGTACAGAATCTAATATAACTGATATACCAAAAAGAACGAGACAGGACGAACGATTTTTTCACTTGAGGATCGATAAATTGTTTTTCTTTATTTAAAGACTGGTTAATAAATACTGTCTTGCTCGATAACAGATATGGTTAATTTGATGTGTGGCTCGTGTTAGCGCTATAAGTGTTTGGATATGTTTTGTGCATAGTCCGAAGGGTGTGTTTACATTCTGGAAGGAGGAGGCTATTTGTTTTACTGTGTTAATGAAACGTGTCTATATTTTACAGTCTGGACTGACTCCGTTGCATGTGGCCAGTTTTATGGGATGTATGAATATCGTGATATTTCTGCTGCAACACGAGGCGAATCCCGACGTGCCCACTGTCAGGGGCGAAACACCGCTGCACCTGGCAGCTAGGGCTAATCAGACAGACATTATTCGAATTTTATTAAGAAACGGAGCTAAAGTCGATGCTCGCGCACGGGTAAGTCATTGAATCATCTAGCCCGAAGACACGTGAGTCTTTCAACCAATTATTCGATCATGGGGATCTCCGTTGAACGTCGCGGAACACCATTGATATCTGAAACACCTTCGTAGGTGGAGTAGGCATCGTAGAGGAGATTTGAAGGTCAACGTAATATTTTAATACAGACAGATCTTCGAACACCGAGTAACTTTTATATGAAACGTTTCTCAAAATTTCGTACATATTAAAAGTTACAAGACCGTAACGCTTAAGGGACGAAACCACCCTTATCGTTCAAGCCGCCGTAACTTTTGACGAGCGTGGAATTTTGGAAAATGTTTTCAACAAATGTTACTCGGTTTCGTAAGTACTATAAGCACCCAAAAATTTGCTGTATAATTTGCTTAAAAAAATTAGAATTATCTTGAAATCTCCTCTATAATGATGGAACCTTACCGAGATGTTGTGTACAATAAGCGGCATTATAAACATATAACTAACATGCACATATAAATACACATTTACTCAGTTGTTTAGCATATATACAGTCTATTAACCAGTCTTACTTGCTTCTTTTCTGTTCGCGTTTATCGGCAGAACTTTTCATTGAATGGTTAGAGTATTGTAAAGGGCAAATTATACTGTCCAGAAAATTTCCGCTTTCCCAGAAGCGCGAAATTCTGTTGGACAGTTATCGATAGCACAATTTCTCGACACGGACGTCGTCGATATTGTTCAGCTCGGTTGTATATAAATTTCAGGAGCAACAAACGCCGCTGCACATCGCCTCGCGATTAGGAAATATTGATATTGTTATGTTACTTCTGCAACATGGCGCGGCCGTCGACACCACCACGAAAGATATGTACACAGCCCTGCATATTGCATCGAAGGAGGGCCAGGAGGAGGTAATGTACAAAGAATTCACAGAAATAGCGGAACATATCTGCACGCAAAACGAAATCTATTTATTTTGGACGAGACTACGCGAATACCTTATATAGCCACAGCGACACTCGAAACTTCATTATTATTTGCTCTCGTTCTACATATATATATTATTTATTCCTGTAAATTTCCATCACTTCGCATCATCTCGCGCGTCATCTCACGTCTCCTGTCACGAAATTTTTATTTTGCGTTCGTTATACTTTTACGTTAAGCTATTTACATGTATGGAATTTTAATAAAATGTTTCGTCACATTGATTACTATTTATGTTGCCTTACTTCAGTTTTACAGTTTCTGCATGTTTTCTTTTTCAATTAATGTCCTCTCGTTGTCACACTTGTGTTCCAAGCACCGATATTATTTCTCGCCATTTATATACATGTAACGAGCAGGCTGTAGATTTTTATGTAATTGAAAATTCAATGCGATATTTAATCATCGATTTGATCCATAAAATCGGCAGCCTGGCTACGAATTAAATTATGTATAGTATGTTTGTAACAAATTTAGTTTAATCTTGCGACTAGATATGTTATCACAGTTCTCGCAAAAGTGCTACGCCCTTTCGCGAGGACTGCTGTGTCTTGTAGAAAAGTCACGTCTGTGTTAATCAAGTATCATCTCGTTTCTTGCATCCTGTAAAAAGTCAAATGTGAGAGTAGCGTTCACGAGCTTTGTCATTTTTAGCTGTTCGCAGGTAAGCTATGTATATATCTATTTTTTTACAATCCGTTTTTTAATTTGCTTGTTGTATATTACATATTGTTGTACCTGCTAATCATTTTCCAGACTTCGTTAACACGTTCCCTAACTCGATACTTTCTTTCAGTTACTTAACAATTACATTGCTATATTATTAACTAACACATTGCGATTTTCGCCTCCAATTAACATTCCCGAGAGTCGGACAACAATTGTCCACGCGCGGGTTTACGATACAAAAGTTTATTTCCAAATTCAGTGAAATTTTTGCTTGCACTAAAACCATCAGCGGATTAGAAGAATCGATTTGGAAACGATTGACTTTTCTATTTGAAACCTCGTTGTTTAAAACATTGTTCGCATTGGTAAAGATTTGTTTTCAAAGAGAAATGAATGTTTTTATACGCAGGTGGCTGCTATCCTTGTGGAAAATAACGCTTCCCTTAACGCTACGACTAAGAACGGTTTTACTCCTTTGCATATAGCGGCTAAGTATGGCAACATGAGCGTCGCGAAGATACTTCTGCAAAGGAACAGCGTGTTAGACGTCCAAGGAAAGGTTGGTGCAATTCATTTACATTATCTTCATTTGTTAAAAGACTTATTCGCAAAACCTTGGAAGAAACTCGTCGAGAAAATGAAACTTCAAAATCGTGTCTGACCATCGACTGCTGTTTCTACTGAAGAGAATAGCAATGCGGTTGAATATTTTTTTCGCTTTGTTCCACGACTTTCCATTTGTTTATTCGTACCAAATTATTGTTAAAAATCTGTGCTACTATTGTATTATTAAAAGAATTTTAATTTTAATTTAATTAATTTTAAAGTCATGTGTTAAAATTTAAATTTTTTGGTTGAAAAAACAAATTCGATTGTTTTTTTTTTAATATGTTTTTTAATCCAACAAGTATATTAAGATGGAGAATGCGGAATGTTTCAGAACGACATCTCGCCGTTGCACCTGGCGTGTCACTATGACCATCCGAACGTGGCGAATCTTTTGCTGGAGAAGGGTGCATCGCCGCATCTCGCTTCACAAAATGGACACACACCCTTGCACATTGCGGCTCGCAAGAATCAGGTAACACCTCTGAAATTCATCACAAAGCTGCCTAGCATTGGAACGATAAAAAATAACAACACGACGATTACCAGATGGAAATTGCTTCCACCCTTTTGGAAAATGGAGCGGACGCGAACGCAGAATCGAAGGCAGGGTTCACCCCGTTGCATCTCAGTGCACAGAAGGGCCACTACGACATGACCAATCTGTTGATTGAGCATGGTGCCGACCCTAATCACAAATCGAAGGTACCGTGGCAAACTGCTGCTAAAAATATTTAATTTCAAGAATTTTCCCTCGAAAAAATATTGAACCTTTTACAATGAGATTTTGCACACGTATTCATTGCTACTTAGAGCACATGTGTGATTTTTTTGCAACTAAAAATATCAAAAGTTACACGAATAATTTTTTGCAGAGTGAAAAATATAAAACTCCTATCTCATATATTTTTAGAACGGTCTGACGGCACTGCACCTATGCGCCCAAGAGGATTTCATCAGGGTGGCCTCGATTCTGGTGAAAAATGGCGCGAACGTTGAAAGCGAGACTGAGACCGGCTACCGTCCGATCCACGTGGCCGCCCATTTCGGAAATCTGTCGATGATCCGGTTCCTTTTGAAGCACAACGCGGACATCAACGTGAAAACCAATCAGAACTACACGCCGCTTCATCAGGCTGCTCAACAAGGACATGCTCACATTGTTACCGCTTTGTTAGAAGGGAATGCGTCCCATAAAGCGCGAACTAACGTGAGTAAAATATCCACGGAAATCGCAGTCTAGTGATGATAACGATGCAAAGGGATTGATCGTTAAATGTTTTATTGGACTTTTGCAGGACGGTTTAACCGCGTTGAACATAGCTCAGAAATTAGGATACATATCTGTGACGGAAGTGTTGAAGGGACTGTCCTACGACACCCTGGCACCTGATAACAAAAATTGGGACGAGAAATACAAAGTGATCGCACCTGAAAGTCTGCAAGAGACGAGCTTCATGTCCGACTCCGACGACGAAGGAGGTGCGAATTATTTTTCTACGATGCCACTCAATATTTAATAATGCAACGACGAGAAGAGAACACTCGATTGTCTCCGAATTTTTTAGTTTATGATAATGCTGTTCTTCAGCAATTAATATATAGTTTTGTAAATTTTCGTTTCATCAGCTAATGGAATTTGTGTGCTTCCAGGTTCAGACGCGCTAATTAGCGAGCAACCGTATCGCTATCTGACCGCGGATCTAATGAAAAGTTTGCGAGATGATTCTCTCCCTATCGACGTGACGAGAGACGATCCGATACACAGACAAGGTAACGTCCATTCAAATCGATCATCGTAAAACATCACGTTCGTGTTCTAATGAGTTTTTTTCAATGTCGGTGACGAAAGATGGCAAGCAGGAGTTCACGCAAAGTAATAATTACTGTACGGCAGAGAACTTCGACACGGAGGGCTACAATCTAGGGTACGTGTGCGTTTGTTAATCGGTAGACAGCGTATCTTTATGCAGAATGAAAATTTCCTACCTGAATTCCAACGAACTGGAGTTGGATTTAGTTTTAAACTCTTGACTTTTGTCACGAATGCATCAAATTCGCTGTCTACTAATTGGGGAATTTGATTGACGAGTTCAGCGATGCGCTGCAACGAGAACATAACGCTTCGTTTGAAAATTAATGTCGATTAATAGAGAAATATTTCTATTTCTAGCCGACTGCACTTCAGATCGTAAGTAAATTCGATTACTGTCGACTCAATCAAAAATACGAACGCTATAACGAACAGTGGATCACAGAATAGATCACTCCTCCTTTTTAAATAGAAAATTTGAAACTGCAAAGAGAAAGAATAGCGTTTGGAAAGTATGTTATCCATTGTGAATATAGAATTCGTTACCTTGTGGCGTTGCGAGTTGTTAAACATTTTTTGGAAAATAATGGACATTTCCAGAAGATTTTACCGGTGTGAATTTGCAGATTTTTAGTGAGCTTTTTGGTGGATGCACGCGGCGGTGCAATGAAAGGGTGCAGGCACAGTGGCGTGCGTATCATTGTGCCACCTCGAAGAGCAACAATGCCGACCCGCGTTACCTGTAGATTGGTAAAGCCCAGCAAAGTGGCAAATCCTCCTCCTCTGATGGAGGGAGAGGCTTTGGCGACTCGCATAATCGAGATGGGGCCGGTCGGTGCAGCATTCCTTGGGTAAATCATCCCCTAACATTATAAACAATCAATCTTTCACAACGATCAAGACAACGAATCACTATTTTCATTCTGAGGAGACAACTTGTTTCATAAATTCTTTCGATTTCGTTTCAGACCGGTTTTAATAGACATACCACACTTCGCGTCTATCCAAGGCAAAGGGAGAGAGATTATTATCCTGAGAAGCGAGAATGGAGAGACTTGGAAGGAGCATGACAACTCTATCGAGAATGATCAGACTGTGTGGGCTCCGTTCGGTACTGCCAACAAACCTAAACTATTTAATCCATCCATATTTATAAACTACAAATTTTGCTGTCCAGACAATTATTTAACACATTTCTTGAATTCGCAGATCCCCAAATGAGCGCCACGCACTCGGGAAGAATCACTCGCATAATCACCACGGAATTCCCGCAGTATTTCGCTGTGGTGACAAGAATCAAGCAGGAAGTTCACGTGATCGGTGCCGAGGGTGGAATCTTAATATCCAGCGTGGCCAACCACGTGCAAGCAGTCTTTCCACCTGGAGCATTGACCAAGAAAATTAAAGTCGGACTGCAGGCAAGCACGATTTCGTACGATCAGTCGAACTTTTCAATGTAACAACGATTATGTTATAGAAATTTGTATTTTTTATCAGGCGCACGTGATTCCGGCAGAACTGACCGCGAAATTGCTCGGCAATTGCGTTGCTGTGTCACCCGTGATAACGATAGAACCCAGAAGACGTAAATTCCATAAACCTATCACCCTCACTATACCGGTGCCGGAGGCTGCGAACAAGGGGATGATTAATCAGTATGGCGGAGAGACGCCCACGCTGCGTCTGCTTTGCAGTATTGCAGGTAAACTAGCCAAAGTATTCGCAGCATAATTAATTAGTAAATAATTAACCCTCAACCGTCCCTTATTTCACGAACTGAATCTGTCCCTGTTAATAGTCAGGAATTTTCCTTAGAGAAAATACTGAAACTTTTGCACTGGGATTTTGCACACGTATTTATCGGTATTTGAAATACACGTGTGACTTTTTTCAAGTGAAAGTAATCGAAATTACACGAGTTATTTGAGAAAATATGAAATTTAGGTGGCACGAGTGAATCGCAATGGGAAGACGTAACCGGCTCGACACCGTTGACCTTTATGAACGACAGAGTGTCGTTCACCACGACAGTGTCGGCTCGTTTTTGGTTGATGGATTGTCGAAACATAGGGGCGGTCTCGAAAATGGCGACCGAATTGTACGAGGAGTCTTTATACGTGCCGTACATAATCAAGTAAGCCGCGCCCATCGAATCTGAACATTCGGAATAGATGTCTGCACGCCTCAGAAATCATTTATCGTTTTTTGCAGTTTTGTAATTTACACGAAACGAACGGACGTGTTCGAAGCGACATTAAGAATACTGTGCATGACAGACGGAAAGGAAGGCATGCACACTTTGGAAAGGCAAGAGGAATTTGTCGAAATTGTAAAAAGCCGCGACGTCGAAGTAATTATTGTTTATCACATAATACTTATTATGGTTCATTTATTAGCATGTAATAAACGGAATTTTTTTTCAATTATTCTTTCGTATCTGTGATGTTTTTTTTTTAAATTCTAGAATAGGAACGATGCTATAATCTTTTTTCTTTTATTTATTCATTTTCTTTGATTCAGTTGATTACGTTTTTCCCACGCACACGAACGATTTTTTATTTTCTTCTTCGATTCGATTATTATGTAATGAATTATATAACGAACACGTTGTGTTCTTCGATCGGGTTACTCGCTTTTGTTCACTTTCGTTCGTTTTTCCACCGATAAACCTGATTTATGCGACTTTACACCGCATAAAACGAAACCACAAGGAAAATGTATCACTCGTATAAATCGAGGGATAACGTAACGTGGTAGACCGCGGAAGTTTATGCGTTTGTAACGTTGAGAAATTTTTGTATGTTGATGTGGTTAATATTTCTCCATGGAAATACCTGAGCCATTTTAAATTGATGCACGTCGGAATATCGATGATTATAATAATGACGGTACTTGCAGGCTCTCGACGGGAAAGATCTGTACATTGAGTTTAGCGGGAATTTGGTCCCGGTGACGAAGTCCGGGGTGCAGTTGAAGTTCACGTTCAAAGCTTTCCGGCAGAATCGTCTGTCTTTCCATGTTAAAGTAAAAGATCCTTTGCTGGACCCTGTCGCTAGGATGCTGTTCATGAAAGAGCCGAAGGTGGCCAAGGGTGAACCGCCCCAGCAACCGATTTGCGTGTTAAATATCGTTCTTCCAGAAAGCACCACCAAAATCGACGACACAACGAAATTAAAAGGTGATTATCTAACGGGTGGCTAAATGTTATCTTCAGCGTATTAAAATCATTGAGATGAGAAACTCATAATTCATAGATACAGATATTTTTGTTAGGCTCCTTCTATCAAATAAATTTCATATTTCTAACAAAATTGAAAGTTCAAATTATAGGAAGATTAACCTTCTCTCCGTGTACTGCTAATTGGATCCACAGTATTTGTGAAATTTCTACGATTCTTAAAAAATTTTTGAAGCCTATTTACTCTGTGTACAAAGAGGATGAGAAGGTTAACTAAATTCTTTAATTATTATATTATTTAACGCGTTCCTTTCCTCGTTGCAGAATACGAAGACTCGAATATCATAAATCAGAAACTGGACGCGTACGAATCAAAGTACAAAGGAGAGCAAATGGAGAAAATGGATGATCTTCAAGAAACCTCGCCGTCGGAAAAGAAATTCATAACAGACACACTGCAAAAGGAACGAACAGGTATGACGCTCACTTGCATCTGAAACTTCGAACAGCTTTGCTGGATGAGTTGGACCACTTTTTAAATTATTCATCTTTTCGTCTATGTCTGTATAAATTGCCGATGGGCCAGGGAACGCGTAGGCAAATTCTATATGTATTCAACAGAAAGAATATAATTAATATCTGCTTGAGCGATATTGGCAAAGCACGAAAGTTCAAGCTCACCCAGGCAAAGCTGTTTAAGCCGATTCGTAGAACTAGCCGAGACAAGATAAATATTGACTAGCTTGTCGATCAAGAGAACCGCAAGCGAACGTGGAAATTGCATCGTCTTTCGGAAGACGAGCCGATATAACGACCCGCTAATTTTTAGTCGTAAAATTCAAAGCACCAGGTGCAAAAACGAAAACCCATCTATACACACACACACACACACACAGACATCGATATATCGAATATCAATTACCCTGATAATCCTAGTCGACGTTATTACGCAATGAACGCGTAGCGTGCGAGAACGAATAAATTAAATGACGATCCACATGTGAAATCATCTCGATTTCAGCCAAATGATAAACGTGATATCATCGTCGGCCGATCATCGTTTCGAATCAGTCATATCGCCGTGAACATATTGCACCGGAATGCTATTTTCGTTTACGGCGAAAAAGACAAACCAAATCTGCTTACGGACTCTCGAGCGTTCACTATGGCTTCCCCTAACTCAATTACGCATAATAGTATCAACAAACAGCCGGACCGAACAAAAAATAAAATGCGACAGGCACGTTTAGTTCGCAGCGAACCTTCGATGGACGCCTTTTCGCGATAAGCTGTCGCCTCCCTTCGAGCGTAACACCGCCGTGATCACACAAATGTGAGTTTCTTTTACGTTCAACCTTTTCTGTTCCGTCCTTTTACCGTTTCTTTTTTTCTGTTCAGTTCTCTTTTGTTAACCTTTTCGCTGCAGTAGTCTGTACTGTATTTCATTGGGAGTATTCATCATGTTAATAAAGAACCAACCAATGCAGACTTTAAAATGAAACAGTCGAAAAGATTAAACGAATTTTTATAGAATTTACTATGTACAATATAATCACGAATCGCTAGAATCAGCAGCGAAAAGGTTGCTTTATTTCGGTCCCAGCTCCTCACTTTTTTTATTTGGCTCTTCAGTTTCAGGTTTTTTTGTTTACATTTCTTTAACAAAACCGCGCTAGAGACATCCGGCAGAATCGTTGAAACCTACTCCCGGAGGGTCCGAAAATGGAGCACCCGGAAACGAACGGGCACGACGCCCCTGTAGAGAAGCCAATGGAGGCGATAGATCCTCCGGAAGCTTTGATCAATTGTCCCAGCAAGGTTGCTCCTCCGCTAAGTCCTTCTAGTCCTTCGAAGCAGCCGATGAGTCCTTCGAAGCTGAAGGACGGCGTGACAGGGACGAAGGTGAAGCGGAAAACCCGCAGGAAGTTGAACGCCATGGTGAGCAACGCGTCCTTGCACTTCTCGGACACCGACTCCGAAGGGGAGTTGACGACCATAACCCCTGCTGGACGGATATCGAGACATTTATCGGACGTGCCCCATCAAGCTCCGACGATCTCCATCACCGTGGAAGAGAAGGATAACGAGAACCCCTGTGACAATCCTCCAGACGACAAGGACGATGCACTCGAGGACAATGGCAAGGAGACACTGCAGTGCAACAACTTCGTGGAGAGTTTGACGGACGTCGACGAGATCTACGCGAGCGAGACTGAGAACGAGGTCAGAGAGAACAGTCCCAGCAGTCTGAACGTCGTCGAGAACTGCTGCCCAGAAGAGACAGACCTTGAAGACGTCGAAGCTGACGAGGAGGTCCAGGCTACGATCTTCGTGAAGCCAAGATCCGACATCTTCTGCGAGTACAGCGGGGAGACCATCACCACCAAGGAAGGCGATGGACCTTTCTCCATCGAGGTCAGGAACAGGATGTACCTCGAAGAGGCTCCCAGCAGACAGGCTGACAGCAACACACCCGAGATCACGGTTCTGATCAACACCGACGAAGAGGACATGACCATATCCGACGATGAACTCATGGAGGAGGCTTGCTTCAATCAGAAAGAGGTCTTTGATGACCTGGACGTCGTCGCCGCCTCGCAGATCGTCATGAAGAATGTCAACAAGACCGACAACCTGTTGAATGTTAAAGAAGCCAGTGACGAAGCCATCGGCGATTGCCATACAGATGTTGAGGACGTTGAACAGGTCGAGTAGCGAGTTTAAGGGACCGGTAAGAGGATCTATGGGGATTTTTCGTTTATCCAGGTTCCATCTCTCTACTTGGGGATGTTTCAACCCTCGCACTGGGTATTCTAAGCAATGTGTATCATGGAATTGATGTTCAGACTCGTTTGCTGTTTTGTATGCAACGTGATGATTAGCCTGCGGATCTTTATGCGAACATTTTTAATGATCTTCTTAAAATGTTTTTATCCTTTTACTGTTATACAGTATATTCTTCTTTAAATGATCCTCTTAAAATGTCTATCTTTTTACTATTGTACAGTATATTCTTCTTTAAATGATCCTCTTAAAATGTTTTTATCTTTTTGCTATTGTACAGTGAACTTTTGTCGTGAACGCATAACATCCGCAGTCTAGATCATATTTTTTTCTAAGTCCCTGTGTGCTCTTCAGGGTCCCACAGACCTTAGGACAATGGTTCCAACTATTTATTTGTACACTGTAAATTAATTGATGTGTTCCTGTTCGCGTTGCGAAATGTGTTTCCATGAGATGTGGATGGTTTTGGTGAGAGGGTTGATGTAGTTTTTTTTCGAAGTTGTTTAGAGAATCTTTTTATTGTCAGTTGAAGTGTGTAGAAACATATTAAAGCAGTCATCGAGTTATTGGGAAAAAATTATTCTTTCTTGTTTATAAGATTGCTTTGCCTTGCGAGCAGTTCGCTCAGAGGAATTAATTCCAGAACGAATGAGCGAATATCATTGGGATTTGAAAAGCAACAACGACTAAAATCTGCGAACGCGTAAGTATGATTAGAACAGAGAATTCAACGATTTAATATGATCGACCAAAAAAATGATCAACCATCGAGAAGAAGACAAGATAGAAATCCCACCACGGAATCCTCAAGGTGAACCACAATTTATCTTCGTCGATGCACATTCCAATGGTTTTCCAAGCTAACATCCGAATTGTTTACGATTGTTTAACGATTTCACTGTAAACTGACACATACTACCAAGATATATATCTACCATCCGCCACAATTGATTTCCGGTTTGTTCTATCCATCGAGATCGACCGCCATCTTTTTTACTTTTCTTTTTGCACCGTGCTTTGAATGAAGTGTCTCTTGCTCGAGAACTGTTCGATAACGAAAGACCAAAACGGAGAGCGAAATGTAAAAAGCTGTCTGAAAAATTCTTTCGAGAAGTCTAGCGAAGAAATCTGTATTTGGAACAAAAACAAAAAAAGAATGAGAAAATATCTAGGATTTTGTTAATCAAACAAAAACCCGCCCCCGATGGTCGACGATTGATGATTAACACAATTTTCTGTACTTGTACTTGCAGACAAAACTGCCGTCCTGAACATTATCATAGACAACCGTATGGGATATTAAATATTAAAAATAATGTCGATGGATACTATATATTATCTAAGGACGTATACATATAAATATAAAAAGTGAAACCTTTGTAGAATCTAAAGGAACTTAGACTTATCTCGATAACTATACTCTATCTTACACAGACATACACACACATGAATATATATATTTATATATGTGAAAATACATATATACATAAATATATATTATATAGAAAGAGAGATAAATATATTTTTTTTGCTTACACTTGTCGCATGCATGTTACACGTTCAAGGGATAATTGATATCTCGTTAATTAATCTTTTTGACATAGTATGCCGCCTATGAGCAAATTGTTGTGTGCACAGTAACAGAGTTTATCTTCAATGTTAACAAAAAAAACTTACCGAGATTCTAACGGAGATATACGTTCGACACCGATCGATGTGTGACGCTCGCTGAAAGAAAATGGACTGCGTCTCCTCGCGACAAATACAATTAAAATATAAACTAATTAGGCTGCAATTTATGGTATTTCGCTTCGTCGAGTATCGAATTAACACCGAGGAGATCTAATCGAATCGTTCTCAGCAGCGGACGGTAGATCTTTATACGTTTATCGCGTATTTAGAAAACTACAAAAATACTCGTATCGACAATAGATCAGGCAATAATAATTTTAATTTTTTAATAAATCTTGTATTCTTTTATTCGGAAATTTTAATTATTTGGAAATAAAATGATTTTCCATTTTTGCATAAAGATCTACAGTCTAGAAGTCAGCGGCCAAGTATGGAATATTTATCTAATTTTTGACTTCCGGTACAATTAACAACTTCGGTCGTTGTTAACAATGCTTCGGGGATGTTAGTCCACATTATACATTATTTAACATGACAGGCTAATTATTAGTGCAAGGGTTGAATTATATAATCAGAATTGAAGAGTTCGCGACGTCCGTCGATGTGCAAACGAAACCACCGATTCCATGCTTGCGCATACTTGTTCTCGGGTAATCGGGAGGACCCGCAGTCCACGTAACCGCGACCATAGCCCAACCGCCCCACAGTGGTCCGATAGCCCACTTTTTGTAGCCAAAATGAACTCCAAACACCTATTTCGGCATTTAAAAAAAATTCAACACCTAAGGGGGTGAAAAGGGGTTGGTACTTTTGTATGAGAAATATTTTATTTATGGTCAGATTTGCTTGAAACTTGGTTTCATAATGCTCTTTTATTTCGGCATTTAAAGAAATTCATCTCCTAAGGGGTGGAAAAGGGTTGCAACGTTTGTTTAAGGAATATTTTGTAAACAAAATTTTCTTGAAATTTGTTAGCCAAAAAAATTGAATTTCGGCCACAAAAAGGCGGTCTCCGGGAGCGCTGTGCAACCGTCGCGATGCGTCGACGCAGCTGCGATTGTAAATACCCTCTGTACCTAGACAACAGACATATGCGCCGGCTGTACTGGTTGAATAAAAGTGTCGTAACGTCATCATAATTCTTGGTTGTTCTAGATGCAGTTACTATTCATGAATCCCTTGCGCAAAAACCGGCTTCTCCCCTAGAATCTGTAGATGCTAGTTATCCCAGTAAAGTAGTCGGCCATCACGAGCAGGATCTGTCGCCGACGGTCGAGAGGCAGACCTATTCGGAGAAGAGGAAATTCTGGGAGGACATCTCGCGAAAACGCGAGAGCTATCAACGTTCGGAGTCGGACGTCTCGCGGACGTCCGAGCTGACGGTGAACGAGAGCGACAGCCTGTACGTCACTCAGAACATCGCGACCGACGGGACAACGGACGCTGTTCCGCCGATCGACAAATCTGAGACGATGGAGGACCTGAACGTGCCGGACATCTCGGAGTGCTCGGTCGCCGAGAAGGCGCACTATTTCGAGGAGCAGATACAGAAGGAGATGACGAAGCTCCCTGGCAAACAGCAGCAACAACCCTCCGTCAAATCCGAGAAGACAAGAGACATGGACTACGAGGAGAGGAAGGAGATGGTGAAGACCATGCTCTTCGAGAAGGAGGAACGAGAGAGAAGAGAAGGGGATTATGCGACCGAGAAGACCGACGAGCCGGAGAAGCTGAAGAGAGACGAGGATAGAGAGGATCTTAGGTCGGAGAAGATGAAGAAGACTGAAGAGAAGGTTGTTGTGGAGACAAAGATGGTGGAAGAGACATTTGTGAAGAAAATGGAAGAAACGAAGGTAGAGGTAACTGCGGGGGGTGCGAAAGAAGAGAAGAAACCGAAGAAAGCTGTGTCTGTCGTGGAGAAAGATATTGCAGAGAGAAGACAAGATGCGAAAGAAGTTGCCGAAGAAGAGGTCGCGAAGATTGTGGAGAAAGCGAAGAAGATCGTTGAGAAAAAACGAGAAGAGGAGGCGGTTGAGAAAGAATCTGTGGAGAAGGATGCTGGGAAGAAGCAGGAGGACGTGAAAGAGGCTGTCAGGAAAGAACCTGCGAAGGATGATGGGAAGAAGAAAGGAGTAAAAGAGGAGAAAAAACCAGAAGAGATGAAAAAGATGGTTGTGGAGAAAACACCAGAAGTGGAGAAGAAAGAAGAGGTAATCAGAGAAACTGTTAAAGAAGAAACTGTGAGGTTGAAGGAGACGAAACAAGTGGTCAAAGAAATTGTTAAAGAAGTCAAAGAGATCGTTAAAGAAGAACCTGTGAAAGCCCTGGAAAAGAAGCAAGAAGAAGTTAAGCAAATTGTTAAGGAAGAAATGAAAGCTGCAGAAACGAAGGGAGAAGAAGTGAAAGAAATCGTCAAAGTCGAGCCTGGAAGATCTCCCGGAAAAAAGCGAGAAGAAGTGAAAGAAGAGCCTGCGAAAGCCCTAGAAAAGAAGAAAGAAGAAGAAGCAAAGAAAGAGGCTGTGAAACCACTGGTGAAAAAGGAAGAAGTCAGAGAGTTGAAACAGGAACCGGAGAAAGTAGAAGACTTGAAAGAATTCACCGAAGAGCTTCCCGCAGTCTCAAAATCGGAAGTAGAAACGAGTAGAGTGATGTTAGAGCCTCAACTGACGATGGAAGAGGTGATAAAAGAGAGATCTGCAGGGAAGCGTATCATCACCGAGGAGACGACGATAATCTACAAAGTACAGAAGGATGGATCGTTGGTTCAGGAGCAGGTGACGAAATCGGTGCAGATCGGCGACGAAAGCGGCAAAATGCAAACGATAAGCGACGTAACACAAGACTCGGACGGAACGGAGCTGTTCCAGATGATCAGCGCGGACGAGATACGCGCGATGCAGTTGCAGCACGACGCTGAAAGGAAGAGACTCGAGGACGTAGAAGCTGCAGAGCCTGAAAAATTGCTCGGCGATCAAGTAGTTCCAGCTGAAGAAGAGAAAGAGCAAACAACAGACATGGAGAAGGTGAAAGTCGAAGAGGAGTTGGCTCCGGAGGTGAAGCAGGTGAAGAAAGAGTCCCGAATCCCGATTTCGACGTCGATGAGTAAGAAAGAGACCAAGGCGAAATCGCCAGACGCGAAGACACCGAGCAAGTCGGAGTCCTCCAAAGAAACGAGTCCAGAGAAAACAGAGACGGTCTCAATCACGGCGAAGAAGAAGGAGTTCGAGTCGCAGATACCGAAACGGGTGGTAGACACGAAGCCAACGGAGAAGAAGGACACCCACGTGAGAAAGGAGAGCGGGACGTACACGATCACCGAGAAGAAATCAAGCGAGGAGGTGACCTCGAAGCTGGAGCAGCACTCGACCACGAAGAGCGAGACGTTCTCGAAGATCTTCGCGGACCCTCAGGAGGCGTTCAAGATGTTCGAGGGGATGGACAACGGGAAGCCGGATTATTCAACGGTGACATCTAAGATCGATCAGAAAACGTCTAGCATGTTGGAAAAGAAGGAAGTGAAATCCTCGGAGATCCTGACCGGGACAGACAAGATAATCACACACGAAGAGAAGGAGCAAGTGGAGAGAAAGAAATCCTCGGAGTCACAGCTGCGGAAGGAGTCTCCTACGGAAACGGTGGAGGAGAAGAAGAGCAAACGCGAGGAGGTGGACACGGTGGCTGTCCAGAGGATGTCGATGAACCTGACTGACAAGGAGGAGGTGATCGACGCGTCTGCGTCGGAGTCCCGTGCGAAGACGAAGGAGGAGAAGACGTTCAAGAAACTGTCGGACAAAGAAGGAGTGACGACTCACGAGGCTGGCAGTAGTTTGATGAGAGAAAGCGACGCGGACGTGGCGATCAGGATCAAGAAGGACGTGTCGGACTTGAAGAGCGACGACGTGAGATTGATCGAGGAGCCTGCGAAGGGTTCACCTCAGGTGGAGAAGCTGGCGCACGCGGAGTCGCACAAAGAGACCAAGGAGAGCTTCGAGGTGACAGAGTTCGAGCCGAAAGAGAGATCGGAAGAGGATCAGTCGGAAGAAGCCGAAGAGGCTAGAATGGAGAGCTTGGAAGAGTTGCAGCGGCAGAAGTTCAAAGAGATCGAGGCGCGCACGATCGCGGAGACGTTGATCCAGTCGATCGAGAGCGAGCTGGAGGCGAAGTCGGCCGAGACGTTGAAAACCGAGCTGTTGACCAAAGGCTACCTTGAGCAGATCATCAAAGAGGGTGCGGAGATGGACCACGAGAAGCTGGCCGACGAGTTGACTCGCAAGTTCGAGGGTATCATGAAAAGGTTGGCCGACAAGGAAGCGGACAGGTCCGCGAAGGACAGAGCATCGTTCCAGGAGGAGACCTGCGAGAAGAGCTCTGCGAGGGACAGTCTGAGCGACGACATCACCAAGGACGAGGAGTCCTCGCTGCACGAGAAGGAGGAGAGCTTCCCTCTATCGTCCTCCCAAGCGAGATTATTGGACAGAGACATTACGATGAGTCCGAGCAGCATGTCCGAGCAGATCGACTTCGAGGAGACGATGGATGTAGACACGAACGAGCTGGAGGACTTGTCGAAGCCGACATTGAGCCAATCGGAGAAGCAGGAGAAATCTGGGAAGGACGCAGAGCAACAGGAGAAGATCGCATTGGAGACTTCGGACGCTTGGGTGCTGGAAGTCCTGGAACCTGGAGCGGACAGTCAGTCCAGACAGGACTCGGTGGACGTTCCCTCGTTGGAGATGGACGAGCACAAGATCTCCGAGCAGACGAGTCGAGGCATACCATCGTTACGAGACACGGACTCGTTCGAGAAGATGACCAGGTCCAGAGACATCACTGTGAGCCCTAGCACGGTGTCCGAGGACACGAACGTGGACTCCTCGCTGGTGCAGGAGTCCTCTCTGGAGAAACGGAAGGAGGCGAAGCGGACGGACAGCTTCGAGATAGAGAGTCCGCCGTTGATGTCACCTAAGCCGAAGTCGCAGGAGCTGGAGGATGAGAGCGGTCCGCCGTTGATGTCGCCGAAGCTGAAGCTGCAGGAGCTGGACATCAAGCCGATCAATTGGACGATCGGTGAGAAGAAGATCGAGATCACGGAGACGCTGGAGCCATCGCAGATCTTCAATCAGGAGCTGGAAGCGTACGAGTCGATGCAGAGGAAGAGACTGTCGTCGCAGGAGTCGGTGGATCTCGAGCCAGAGTCGGGGACCAAGTCCTCGGAGGAGGTAAGCGTGATAGAGTCAACGAAGGAGGTCGACGGGAGAGCAGCAGGCAAATCGGAACAGGACTTCGACAGTGAGATGGTAGAGAACAAGCTGGACGTGAGCCTGCAGGAGTTGGTGGACATGCTGCAGCGGGAGAACGACGAGAAGACGTCCATGGAGGACTACTCGAAGGAGACTGATGATCAGAAACCGAAGGACCTTAGAACGGAGGAGCAAGACGATCAGACAGGAACATCTGGGGTGGAGGATGTCGTCGAGAAGGGCGCAGATGAGGCAAGCGAGAAGCAGACGAAGACCGACGATGTTTCAAAAAAGGACAGGCCCTCCCCTAAGCCGGACGTCGAATTAAAACTTGAGAAGACTACATTGGACGGCGAGAAGAGCGTCGAAGAAGGGAGTCAGCGTACCGGGGACGAGCTGAAGGAGTGGACGGAGACCTATCTGTCGAAGATGAAGACCTCTAGCGAAGACTACAAGAGGCACGTCGAGAAGACGATCGAGAAGCACGAGAAGTCGTCCGGCAGGTCGTCGACAGTAGTTCATACCGACACAACATGTGCCTTCAAGATTAAGAAAGACTATTACCCTAGCGTCGATTTAAGCGCCCGTTACGCGATCACCTTGCTGGACCAGGTGGTCAAGAAGGAGATCGCCGAGGTAAAGGAGTCGCTGGAGGCGGCGAAGCAGGACCTGATCGAGGAGCTCAGCGAGAACAGTGAGACGGTGATCCAGATCAAGGACTCGCCGTCGGAGTTTCAGTTTAAGCTGCAACCGGAGTCGATACCGAACGATATGCCGCTTTTGTACAAACCGCCATCACCGGAGCCAGTTGACGCTGGCGAGGCCGAGCCGACGACGAAGAGCAGCGACTCGCCGGTGGCTTCGTCCCATCTTCATTTGCACCCGGAGCCGGTCCGATCGGTGTCGAAGGACAGTACGGAGCCGAAGACGGCGTACGACGAGTCACCGTTCAGCAGCTTCGAGGAGCCGATACACCTGACCAAGGAATCGATGCCGCTGATCGTTACGGAGGCTGGTTCTACCGTCCAAGAGGACTCCAGAGACGAGGAAGAGGACCGTCCGAGTCCCATACTCGCCAGCAGGTCCGGCTCCGACGTAGACAATAAGGACGAAAGCTCATCGCTGGCGTTGCCAAGGACGGTTCTCAGAAGAAGGCACAAACCCAGCAGAGCCTCCAGAAGAGTGACCTCCGAGAGCGAGGCGGACGTCGGCTCCAGCTCTGGGGATAGTAGCAATTACCAATCATGCGACTACGAGTACGGCAGCGGCAGCAGACCTAGCTCCTCGGACATGGAAGCTCTTCAATCTTGTGGAGTAGCTTCCGCGACGGTTTCCGAGTACGAGACCGCGGTGATGTCGGTTGATTCCTCGTCGAAGCCGACCTCGCAGGATTACTTCACGGCGGCGACCACCATGAGCTCCAGAGAGTCCATGAAGTCTCTGGCGTCCCTCAGCTCCGGTCATCTTGGCAGCATCGACAGTACCAGCGAGATGTCCGAGACTCTGGTGGCTTCCGAGGCTGACGACGAGAAAGAGGAGGAGGATAATCTCCGGGACGGTTTGGAGGACGAAAAAACGGAGCAGTCGGACTCTTCCAGCAGCGACATACCCATCGACGAGTCCGCGGACAAGATCGACAGCCACGTACCCTATCGCATGAAGCGGTCCTCCGAGATGATTTTTCCACAGGTTTTTATGAATTAACAATTTATAAAATTGGTTTTAATTTAATTTTTTTAATGTATATAATTAAAACTTAATTATAATTCACGAACCAACACCATCGTGATTGTACGTAACTATATTACAGGGGCTGGAGGGCGAGGCTGCCTCCGAGGATCGTAAAGAATCGGTACCGAAGGACGCTAAAGGCGTGGATTCTGCGACGTCCACGGCGTCCGCGACACCGGGGGCGCTTCAATCGGTGGACATCATGACGTCTAGAGTATCCGAAGACGGTGTCCAGAGCGTCTGCACGCAGGTCAGCTCTGTGCAAGTAGCAGAGGCGATAGAATGTCCTGTTCCTCCATCATCGAGTCCAGAAAGAAAGATCTCCGAGTCGGAGGTTGTGGAGAAGGACGCCGAGCCGGCGTCGGAGGCTCCGGAGTACCCTGAACTGAAGAGGGCAACGTCCACCGAGAGCCCGGAGCTGTCGATGCAGACGTCAACTCCGTCGATAATGCAGCAAGCTAGCATGTCGACATCTTCAGCATCGGCGGTGTCCGTCAGCACCGTGGTCGGCAAGGAGAAGCTGGATCGTCGTTCGCCGGACAGCGACTCGTTCGAGATGGTGGACAAGCCGGACATCATCGACGACTTCGTCGTGGTCGAAGAAGTTGGCCGCGAAGCCGAGGAATTCGACTCGGAGGGGAAGAGCATTCGAATAAGCTCGATGCCGATTGTCAGCAGCAAGAATTACGATAGGGAGCTGGAGAACCTGATCGCGAGCGAGAGCAAGGAGGTTGTTCAAACGTCGACCGGAAGCCAGCCGGTGAAAAGGGACGATCTGTTCGACTTCGAGTCCGAGGAGAGTCCTCCACAAGCATCGAACGAGGATCAATACTCGCAGTCATATTCCGACGAGGAGCAGTACGATGGTAGCAAAAAGTGGATAGAGATGCAGTTTCATGCGGATCCCAGAGGCTACGATATAGAGTACGACCGGGGCCCGTTGGAGGACATCAAGGAGGAAGAGATCACCGACTTCGAAGCCGGCAGCAGCAGGTTCGGGGATTTGGGATCATTCGAATTCGAGTTATACAGTATATTTTCTATAGACGCGACAATTTCTACACGATAGATGCGACCAAGAATATTTTCCCCCAACTCAGTAATCTAATATCTGCTCGGTGTATCGGTCTGTCCTCCTCTACGTTGGATTCAGCCTTTGATTAAAAAAACATAGGTACCCTGTACAGTAGATGCGACCACATTTCCCCGAGGCTGTCGCGTCTATAGAAAATGTGATAATTATTTACTTTGAGGGCCTTGAAAATCACCGATTTTGATGACCTTGAAATATGTTAAGGTAGATATTCTTGGTCGCATCTATCGGGTAGAAATTGTCGCGTCTATAGAAAATATACTGTAATTGATTCACGTCATAGTTGCATACAGTGAGAGGAGCAAAATTAAATAAAACAAATTTGCTCCTCGCAGTAATTCGAAACTGTTGAATTAATCGAAAGCGCTGTTGTTTTATTTATAAGTAATTCTACACAACTGTGCAGGTTCGGCAGCCTGGGCAGCCACAAAGAGTCGATCGGCAGCGTGGGCAGCATGCGAGGCAGCTTCGGTAGCACGCCCGATTACGATGTACTAGCCGGCAAGAAGTATTTCGTGAGGCCATCTGACCACGACAACGTGTCCCTGAGTTCTCTGCAGGAGTTCGAGCACCTGGAGAGCGCGGTCGCTGCAGAGAACTCGAAGAAGTTGCAGCAGTGCGGCTCGCACGACTCGGTGAACAACGGCAGTCTTCCGAGGCGGTACACAGCCAGCAAATCGGGCCACGGGGACGACGTGTCTCTGTCGTCGTTGAAGGATTTCGAGGGTTTGGAAAAAGCTTGCAGGGAAGCGCATATAATTGAGCTCAGAGCTAGAGAAGAGGAGGATTTACTGGAGCACGAGAGCCCAGAGAACAAGTACAAGCTGGAGAGTTTGAGGGCTAGGGTGGACGCGAGCACCGCTGCGGCTGCATCGTTCAATCCAAGCACGTCCGGCTCGGATGATTACGAGAAGAGGATCAAGGAGATCGACGAGATCATTCGCATAGCGCAGACGAACGTTGAGAGATTCGACAGGCAGGACGATACCACCGAGGACATCTCGCAGATCGAGATCATGGACGCTGAGAAAACGACACCTCTTCCTCCGGCGCCGGCCGGCTTGAAGGAAGACGTCAAGGATCCTAATCAGAAGGACGGGAACGTTATGGAGACGAGCACAGACTCGTTGGAGCTAGAGGATAACATGGATAAGAAGCATCATCCGCTTTGTAGAAGCTCGGATTCGTTAGAGATGAAAACCACTTTGGACTTTCCGTCCCTGAGCTCCGACTCGTTGAACAACGTCAGGGACGGGAAAGAGACTCAGCAGGATGTCGTCGGATATGCGAATAATCTTAGGCGTATTTCGTCCGATTCACTCGACATGCCTCACTTGGAGCCCCCCAATCTAGAGAGCCAGGCCAGAGCCGAAGGAGAGCCTTCCGATGGCCCTCCGTCGGACAACTCCTTGGATCAGGGACTCGACACTACCGAGAGCAACGTCAGAACTGATAAAACTAGGACTACACCGAGTACTGGGACATAGGAATATTTTCGTAGGTATGGCTAGCGTTAAGTGTCTTTCAGATTTTAGTCTTATGATTATTAGAAGGTCAGTTAGGTTTTTTTAATAGTGAAAAAATTGAGAAATCCTATATTAAATTTTCCATATAAATTTCATATATACAAGTTTTTTATATAACAATTTTCTATATAAATTTCATATATAAAAATTTTGGGGACTTTTCACACAGAGAATTTTTAATCATATCGATCTGGGACTTTACACACATGCTTTGCATTATTTTGTTTGAGCAAAAGCATCGATTTAGAATCAAAGAGTTCTATGTCGGTTTCTTTCAAAAGAATCGTTCGTTGAAGGGTTAATAGGCTTCTTAATGTCTCAATCGAGGCTCGGTAATTTTCCCTTAATTAACCATTCCAGCATCTCAATTGTTGGATTACGTTACGCGGAATGACTTGCATGCTCCGCGGATCGTAATTGCTACGGATATTGAAAAAATATTAAGTAGTCCTTGGCTTTTAATCGTCGTTTCGCAGAAGACTTGCTAACTGTCGGTCGACGGAGCATTAAATAATAAATTTCATTTACATCTTTACTCAATCGTTCTTTACAACTTATGTTCTTACAACTCGTTGCAGATAGCGGACCATCACGGTTAAATTGTCAGAAGATCGGCTCCGGCCACAACGATGTATTATCGAAACACCTTAAAACTGCTTTCTGTGTACAACATACATACGAGAATTTTTACAAGTTATCGAGTACGCATTTGTCTTCGTTTTGTGCAATATCTTCTAAGGGACGTTTACCTTATTATGCTTAAGTAAGATATTTATAATCCTTAAACTATAAGGTTGTTATCGAGAGGGAGAAAAAGAAAAGAACGATGATAGTAAGAGAGAGCGAAAAAAATAAGTAACAGAATATAAATGGCGCTTAAGTGTTTCGTGATTCGATATCCTGGATCGATATTCGGCTCTTCGGTTGTTTCGTTTTGTTCGTGTAAATGGCGGAAAAATGTGTAAGGTCTTGCTTGAATTGTTCCATCGATCGTACCTCGCGATCGGTGACTCTGTGTATATTCTAAGTTACATTTTATCAAATTGTATCTCGAATGTTACTCGCCGTATCCTATTTGTATAAAATAACAGTGTTATATAAAAAAAGAAAGGAAGAAAGAAAGAGTAGAATGAGAAAAGGGAAGAAAAAGTAGAAAGGAGATGTGAGTGACAATGCGTTGTCGAAAGAGAGAGAAAGTTTTTTTCTGTTTGGCAGAGTCGTGTGTGTTCGTGAGTACGCTTTTCCGTAAGATGTTGACACGTGTTTGTTCGCGAATCGATTTATAACCAGGCATCCGTTCTCGTTCGATTATTGATTACGATCGTGTTCACGGGACGATGAAAGGAAAAAACAAATTTATATTAAATTGAATAGAAGATTTTATACGCAAATTGTAATATTTAAGATTTTAAGAGACCCGGGAGGAAACAATTTAAAGGGGATAACCAATTTTTCTGTACTTAATCGTAAGGGGAGGAGAAGCAGAAAAAAAGAAGGAACATCGTTCGAAGCCAGTGTCGCCAGACCCGACCAAAACCTGGTCGATTTTTCCCTCTCCTACTTTTCCCCTTCCACTATGCCACCCCCCACTAAGTCACGTATTAATCTGGTCATCGGAGAGGGGGTGAACTGTATTACCCACGATTTCCTCGATTTGGCGACACTGTTCGAAGATTTTGTAAATCAGCGATGGGCACGGTAGGGGTCCCTTGAACGCCTGCTTCCCCCACCAACCTCTCATTTACGCAGTGCTCGTCCTCCTCCATGGCAACGGCGAATGTTGGTGGGGGACGGTAGACGCTACGGTGGGGATTATTTTGTCTCAATCGAGATACCCATCCCTGATGTAAACTGTCAGCGAAAAGAGAAAAAATATATGCGAGCAACTCGTTTTCCATTCTGATTGCCGACGAGACAGAGACTTTTTAAACAAATAATATTGTCGACGTTGCGTGCCTTTCGGTTGCTTTCAGCACATGGCAATAACCGCTTAAACACTCCGTTGTCGCTCGTTCTACCGTAAGATACGTATGGCAATTTATTTCCGACACAAGCTCTATCATACAAATATTTCCTTGCCAGCGAAGACATTCAATGAATCGACGTTGCGTGCCTTTCCGTTTCTTTCTGAATGGCAATAATTTGTTAAGAACCCTTTTATTTATTGTACCGCTGTACAAGGGAATCTTGGTTCAAGTCGAGTACCACGCTGAAAAATCCACCCAAAAACAAATTAACTTTTGGTTAAATTATTCGGGAACTCCCGGATAATTAAGAATAATGGTTTAAACAATGTCTAATTAATGAAGTTTTTGAAAAATCGACAATTTTATGCTACAAAGCAATGTAAAAATCAATTTTGCAACCAAAAAGAATTGTTTTAGTAATTTTTTATAAGAAATTCATTATATTTATCAGAGGGTTTTCTTCGAGAGGAAAATCAATTTGTTTTGGATGCGTTTTTCAGCATCTTATCCGGCTACAACCCTTTAGCAAATGTTTACCATTTTCTCGCTAACGAAGAATCTTTTCTGAATCGATGTTGTGTGCCTTTCCGTTCGTTTTAAGAAGGCAATCGTTTCTTTCCCAAGCTTCGTTATCCCTCGTTTTACTATAAGAATATCATAAGCATTTTGCCAAAAACCATTTTTCTTACAGACTTTACCGAATCAATGTTGTACGCCTCTCTGTTCGTATTAAGAAGGCAATCATTTTGTTTTTGTTTTTTACAAGTTCGTTATTCCCCTGAATTCACCAGTAAGAACATCATTCAGATTCAACGATCACTCAATCAATTTAGGAAACGTCCAGCTACCATTTTCTTACCGGCGAAGAATTTTGATAAACGGTTGCGTGCCTTTCCGTTTCTATTCGAGAAGGCAGCAATTTTTTAAGCTTTGTTACCTCTTATTCTACTGTAAGGAAATCACGAGAATCTCGTTTGCATGTACCGTGGCTGCGAACATACTGAAATCCGTCGAGGAATGCCATTATTTTGCCTGGACACTCGACAAGTTTTTGCAAATGTCCATTTTTCTTGGCCACATTTCATATTGCCCTAATCTGTGGGATCGATGTTCGATAATTTCTTAAGAACTTCGTTGTTTCCAGATTTTGCGAATAGCATCCGTTTCCACGTTATTGCCAGCAGAGAAATCCACTAAACCGATGCTGTGGGCTTTCCGATTTCTTTCATGGACGATAGTAACTTTTGAAAATCTTTTCCATCGCTCCCTCGACTATACTAAATGGGAATTTGGTTGAAAAGGTATTATTTCGTTGAATAAAAATCGAACTGTATATCATGATCAGAAAAATTTGGCCGAGCTCGAGACATCGTTTTCTTGACTCTATGCTCGGCTGTCCGACGAACAAACATTCCGTAAATTCGATTCCGATATAAACTCTATACAATAAGAGACGAATGACGCCGTTGTACGTACTGTAAAGTTGTTCCGAGTAACATCGTATTTGGTCACATTGTTATTATATAACAACAACAACAACAAAAAAAAATGAAAAATTAGTCAATTGCTTGTTTAGCCGATACTCTATATTTATTAGCTCTATTTCTCGATCGATTTGCTTCGGAGACGCTCCAACGATGAAATCGACATGAAATAATACATTTAATGATAATAAACACCTGTGGGACACGTTTATAAGCAAACGCATGATTCTATCGATGACCCTCATCATTGATCTCATTCTGTGTCGTTCCTTCTCTCGAATATTTAAACGATATGTAACAGGCAACCCTCGAACAACACTGATTCCAGAAACAGTTCAACATTCGTCCGAAATAACTAATATCAGAACTGCCAAAAATGATATTTCGAAAAATGTGAGAATTAATGTAAAGTAACTCGCTCAGATTATTATTGAAATTATTTTCAGATTCCGATCAAAGATTTAGAAGTTACTGGCAACAAATAAAATTCGGAAAGGTGTTATTTGAGGGTTGGTGAAATTCTTGTGTTACATGAATTTTTAACGAACTTCTATGGCTTTTTATGGATTTTAAGTACCGTGTGGGTTACGCAAGAGTTGCCTGTATTCGGTAAGTAAGCTCGCACGTTGCTACAAACTCTGGTTTATACAATACTTGTACGCACAACGCGATTAACTAATGTACGGATCTACTAACATGTAAATTATATTATGCGGCAAGATGACAATAATATAATATATATGTACATCTACACATATACATATATTATATAGGAGCCTTTGTTTTCCGAAAATGATACAGGTAATTCCATTTTTGTATAAGAATTAGTAATGGTCATTTTTCTAGTCGGATGCGAAAGAAAGTTTTTTAAAAGAAAATTAATAAATAAATGGACTGTGGTACCGCTCTCGAAAACAACGGCTCGTATATCGATTATACAACTGTTCTTATCGGCGTCGCGAAGCCACGAGCGACTTTATTCCGTTCTCACAGTTCTTCTCGATCTAATTTCGCTAAGGAAACATAATAGCCAAACGCAACAGGATGCAACGTGTGCATAATATATGTATACATTTATTGAATTATATACCGTTGAATAACTTAAATAAACGATGCATCGGAACAGTTCCATCACGCCAGCGTACCTCGACTTGTCGAACAGCAATCCGATCGTTGTTAACGCGAACAGATCGTTCGCGATCACCAATAACGAGGACAGGAATTTTGTGTCCTGCAAAATCACAATTTTTTAATCGTACGAAATCTCAAACACCTCGATAAAGTACGTGGACGAAGATGCACCCATTTTATTTTTAACTATTCTAAAACAGTATTATTTACGTTGGCAAAAATATTCAAAGAATTTTTTATTCTTTGTAATATTCTATTAATTTTTCTTTTTTAATTCTTCAACAAGTTTCATATAAATTTACTATTTTTCTATCAAATTTATAAAAAAAATTTGTATATGAAATTTATATAGAAAATTTTTAATGTTCCGATTCCTAACTTCGTACAGATAGTGGTGAAAATTTGTGATTGTGAATTTTGAATTGTTATGAAACTATTTGTAAGATTTAAAACGGAAAACGTGGGACGCAAGATGCATCAATTATCTATTTAATGCGCCCCACGTTTTTCGGTTGAAATCTTACAAATAGTTTCATAGCAATTCAAAATTCACAATCACAAATTTTCACCACCATCTGTACGAGGCTAGAAATTATTTTTAAAAAATTACAAAAATTATTTTATACATTTTAGTCGTTTTTAAAAAAGTGGTATTTTAAAAAGAATTATTTTTCTTACAGTTAGATTGGAAGGTCTTCGTCCCGAAAAATGTCGCAGAAGAGAAAGGGAAATTTATATTCGCTGAATGAAATTTTTTATTTCATTCGAAATGAAAGGCGTAACATTTATATTTAATTAGACTTTGTTGAAAATCTCCATGCCGAGCGTGACTCGTTGAAATACGGCAAGGGGGTTCGAAGCTGTTCATTAATATTAAAATGAATAGTAATGGAATGTTTACCTCGGCTTCGTACAACTGTAGATGATGGTACAGAGCCATGCAGAAGTGCACGATTGCATAAAGATTTTGCCAGCTAGGCAGGGACGTGTCGTACAGAATCCTAGACGTGACCTAGAAGAAGCAAGAAGTGACTATTAAAAACCAGTAAGAGAGAGAGAGAGAGAGAGAGGCGTTTCAGTGGTCATTAAAAAGCCGAGATAAGTCTGTCTATGGTCGGCAGTGTCAGTGTGCTTCTAATAGAAAAGTCGCTTCATAAAATCAAACCGGTTTACTCGATCGTTCCCGTGATGCATACACAACCGGTACTTAAACGCGAGTTCGTTGTAACGCGTAAATTTACCCTCGCATCCTCAATGAATGGACCGAAACATTTATTATTACCACGTCTTTATTTTTTGATAATATGTCTGCTTTTACGAGAGATTTATCGTACGCGGAAAATCGAGCGATGCTCGTTGCCATTAATTACCGCAACATTTTGCTCAATAATTGTATAAAAAAACATTTTATCAAGAAGCATTTTAGCAAAGAAGAGCCAATCATTTGATAACGTTAGAACTTTTTTCAATTTAATTAAACGCTCGACTCGTTCCGCCATTAATAAACTGGTTTTATTATATGTTAAATACTATTGTATATTAAAATGATAATAATATTTAATAAATATGTAAAAAATATGAGGATGGTGTTTTCGATCGATTAAAATAAGTTTGCAGAAGAAATTAATCTATATTCAGATTCATTTCGCTGTCTATTTATCAATAAACGATCGAGAAAGTATCATCGAAAGAAAGTATGTTAGACAATTAATTCGTAATATCTTTTTCAGTTAACTGAACGGCCGACTGGTCCTGTCATTAACAATCGAAGCTTCTTCGTCGATGAACGAAAGAATAATTTCGTAATCGCCAGGCAACAGGTACGAAAATGAATAAAATCAATTTCTTCGGATTTGTCGAACAACACAAATATTTTGAAGAAAATGTCCTTACGTTTATTTTGTGTTCGTCAAGGCCCAAACGAGGCCCACCAGGGAACCAACTGGGCCCTTTCCAGAACACAGCCAGTTTGTCGGTAAGTGACTGCATTTGTAAACATTTCCGCCACAATTGTACATTGTAAAATATCTGCAATCATATTGAAAAATACAGTAAATACAGTATTGATCGAAATGAACCACAGGAAACCGTTTACTATATTTTTTAAATGATGAGATCCACAGTGGATCGAGAAAGTATTTGCCGAAATCGGCCATATTTAAACTGTGATAATTTCGTTGAAAAGAAATTATTATTATTATTACCACCCATCATTCATTTTTTATGTAAAATATTTTTACGTGACACAGCGATTAAGAAACCGAAGATGCTTTTCAGATCCGAAACGTCTTAATTTTTCTTCAATATATTCTCCCTTAAAATAAACCACAAAAACTTCTTTCAATTTTTCCATACCAATTAAAAAAATCATACAGTGCAGGGTTAATTTAGAATTAACTTAACCATACGTGAATAGTACTCTCTGCTTCGATGATTATTAATGAACAGTTCTTGCTAATGATCATAATTAGGCAGATTTTCATCCAAAATAAAATGGACCAATAAAAACTCGTTTTCTCGTTTCATATCTCGAATGAGTGGTATACTTTTCTACAATTATTTCTCCATTACTTTTCAGTTATAAATGCGTTTAATTATTTTCCACCCCAATGAAAAAAATCGTGCAGCGAAAGGTTAACAATTTCCCCGAGGAGATCCGGATTATTGAAATACTTGCAAGATCCACTGTGTATAAATAGAAGCCAGATAACATCGAACTATTTTACAGAGCAACAATAATAAAAAAAAGATTGTTGCAAATGCGTGAATGTCGCGTAACGAACAGCGCGATTTATCGATGGGAATCGATTAGAGTGAATCATCGTGCAGACATTCTCGAGAGAGAAAAAGAAGAAAGAGACGCCGAGAAGAAGTCGAATTATTTTGTAACGCGACGGCACTTGATGTACGAGCTAATTATTCGAAATCGAAACGCGAATCCTCATTACAAACATGAATCCACGGTGAACGTTTAGTATCAATTGAATATCCCCGCCGCGGTCTCTCGGACGCATTTGCATATAAGTGATTCACACTTTATGTAACGGAATGATCATGCGTTCGATCAGATAGGCGCGCGCGGCTCGATGGACATATTATGCACGAGTTTAATAAGAGAAACAACGGTTAAAACAGTTGGCCGTGCATGTGTGTATGCGTGCCGCGGCCTGCGCACAGCTTACCTGCAAATACAGGGGATTAAACGATTGAGGACTGACAACCAAGCCGTAAATTATATCCTCCTTTTTATTCTCCTCCACGAACGTACCGAACAGCTTATCCCATATAATGAGAACGCCACCGTAATTCTTGTCCAGGCAGTACAAATTACAGCCTGCAAGTCGTACCGAATAAATTATTACACACTTACCTCCGAATTATATAATTGCGGCTAATATCTTGCATCATTTGTTGTACGCAATCGGCTAATTTATTTACAAATATCTTTCGAATTGACATTGTCACAGGACCGAGGATCTTCATGGGAAATAGTGGTCCAATCTTTTCCAAGATACAGGAGAGCCACCATTAAACGCACCATAGATTTTATGCACTTTATTGTAGAATCAGGATAATTGTTGGATGAATTTTATTAATGGAATTTTTATAGAACTCCCCTTTCTTCAGCTCGGTGACAATTTTCATTTCGCATAAAGATCCTCTAATCATTTTTTTAAAATGCACCACGCCAAAGAAAAAGCAAATTAATTTTACCATTAATTTGAATATGGATCGTATACAATTATTAACAAATTAACGTTTAGTGTACATTATGTACAAAATTAGCTAAAAATTAGTGTTCGCAAAAGACTGTAACATTCGTGCATTTAAATCGATTTGTCTATTATTATATACTAATAATAATATTAATATTAATAAATGTACTACGTAAATGCACTATAGAAAAGGCAAATTAATTGTACCATTAATTTGAATAGGGATTATACAGAGTTATTAAGAAATTAACGTTTATCGTACTACTGTTTAAGGCCTCGTGTCCTACTGCGTTCCGGAAGTAATCCATAAAGAATCGGAATAACAGATTGCGTGGTTACGCGATAAATATTAGATTTGCATAAAAATGCGGAGCTGGAATAAAATATCGCAAGGGATTGTCGGTTGAGGTAAACAACTGCAGGGACAAACGCGACGATGCAACCGATGCCGCGTCCGATATACGTGACATTGAATCGAAATGCAGAATCATCTGTAATCACTTACCGTGATGCACACGATGATGTTTCGGGGTATTGAATATTAATTCTAACGGGCCGAGGTCGTCGATGACTGTCGTATGAATCCATAATTGGTAGATCAAGTTGAATTGGTTGTGCACAATGAAATGCGACGGTGGTAGAACGAGGGCGAGGGGTAAGTAGAACATCTGCAACCATAGTTCTCTCGTTTATGCATAGGTTTGCACGTGGAAAAGGTTCGGAGCGTGAATTTTTTAATCTATACAGGGTGTCTCAAAATTCGTGTACTTCCCGGAAATGGGAGGTTCCTTGGGTCATTTGAAGCGACATTTTCCTTTACAAAAATGACGCCAGCGGCTTTGTTTAGGAGTTATTAACAAAAAACAGAGACCAATCAGAGTGCGGCTACAGCGGATTGATTCTGACTCGGCCAATGGCGAAGCCACGCTAAGCGGGACCTGTCGCTGAGTCGGACTCCGTTTGCTCTAGTCGCGCTCTGATTGGTCTGTGTTTTTTGTTAATAACTCCTAAACAAAGCCGCTGACGTCATTTTTGTAAAGGAAAATATCGCTCCAAATGACCCAAGGAACCTCCCATTTCCGGTGAAGTACACGAATTTTGGGACACCCTGTATAAATAAAAATTAAATGCTGTTGGACCGATTTCACTAATTTCTTTAAAAAAAATGTTCGTCCAAGTTCGAATAAGGTTTTTAGGGATAAAAAAATTGGAAAAGTTTCGCGGAAAAAATGGAAAATTCGGGGAACCAGTGAAAGTGCTTTTTTCTCGTTATGGTCCGGAAAATTGTTCAAGAAAAAGTATCGAAACAATTACAAAGAAAAGTCGGAAAATGCGGACAAACTGGAAAAGTCATAAATAAATTCACAATTTCGACAGGATTCATTTTTAATGAAAATATTTTTATCATTCAGAAAATTGTGAAAGGAAAAGGGGTAGGTGAAAATAGAGAAGATACGAGAGGCCTCAGGGCCGAAGTCACGTCCAAGGTTACAGCTTTACCATGTTATAAAAGTCTGTTATAAAAAATTTAAAATGACACCTGTCAATTGAAAACCCTATAGCGTAATTTAGATTGTTTTTCTGCACGGCTCTCGGCAACGTAACAAACAAGCTGCATAATCAGGCATCCGTAAGAGACTCGATTGCACTTTCAAAGGATAATCGTGAGGACAATTTTCTAACCGGCATAATTACATAGAACGAGATATATCCAGTCGCGTTTTTCCTTTTTTACGTGAAATCCGCCCGGAGAAAACGGCAATTCCCTAACGAGCAAAATTCAAATGCGGCTCTAATGAGTACTATATTTATGAATTCAATTTGCATGTGATTAGGCTGCTGATTTTCAATACACGTTCCAGTAAAGGTGCCACGCGTGTCCTTGAAAAGCGTCCTACCATCATTTTCCGTTTAGAAAACCGATGCTTTTATAATACAGTCGAATTCGAATAAAAATCTATCCATTTATCTATTAATTATTTATCGTGACAGACGAAACACGTGCAACGGTAAAAAATAAGAATGGTCCGATCGTGACTATAGAAGCTGAATAAATAATAATATATCCAGTACTATTAAATTCAATATTTCCATTAAATTGCATTACACAACAATACCAATGATTTTGATTAAAATAAAGGAGATCTTCCAGTAATTTCAACAAAAATGAAAATGTCAAATTCGAGGAAATAAAGCCTGAGGAAAATGGCTGCAAGATCACTTTTAAATCTTGCTAATAAAATTGAACTAAGACAAAATCTCATGCAATTACTTTTTCTTAAAATGCAGGAGTCCAGTTATTGTGTCGAAGACAAATGAAAATGGTAAACTCTCGGAGACAAAGGCTGAAGAAAATGGCTGCAATGCAGATTACTTTTAAATCTTGCTAATTAAATGGAACCAAGTTAAAATCTTATGTAATTACTTTTTCTTAAAATGAAGGAGTCCAGTTATTTTGATGAAGAAAAATGAAAATGGTAAACTAGTGGACACAAAGCTCTTGTTAACACTAAAATTCGAAATAAAATGGCATGTAGCGGGAACACAATCCGATTAATTTCTCTGGAAAGAAAGATTAGCTGATCGAGTGCCAGTCAAGGGGATTGCAGGCGGGTTCGCAACAGCGAATCGATTGCGCCCGCAATGCACGGTTGCGGTGGTAAACACCCGCAGAATAATCCCGTGTAGAGGTGTTGGGGTCATTATAGCTGGTGTGCGTGTACACATTAAACGGGGAGCATGTGTACGTTAGGTATCGTAATACGAGTGATACTCACGAAATTACACCAGTGTTGCAAAATGGACTGCCGCAGACCGACCGCGAGCGTGAACTCCTCGCTGCTGTGATGTACTTGATGGTGACTCCATAAAAAGTGCACCTCTGGAAAACGGCCGAGAAGAGAAACACTATGAATTCGTCGACTAAGATGGCTACGCGACTATTTCACACACATGGTTGATGATAGGGAATTTAACCGTGGTTACTGCGGTGAACCCAATAGTAACAAAAATCCACGCCGACTGCGGTGATGCACCAGGTCCACGCCGAGTCCCATGGCAAGCTCCACAAACGATATCTCTCGTGGATCACGATGTACGCGTAATACTCTCCGCCGCGGAACAAGATCCTGCAAACCACACCAAAAACAAAAATAAAACAACGTACAACCAACCTCCGTTCTTTTCATCGTTCATAACTAGCCAGCCGATCTTTATGCAAAATAATGAATTTTTTATTTGAATCGCGACAAACTCGAGTGAAATGGAAATTCTATCTTTCTTTATTTCTAACTCTCGTCCATCCCTCTATTTGACACTATGTTACACTTGCTTGTTCTAAACTACACGAATTCTTCGAGTATTTTTAATATTCTCAATTATCATTCTTTGTCGTAAATGCATAAAATCCGCTGTCTATTTATAACTCGTAAATTTTTCAACATGTGCATAATTCATCTACAAATTACATTTTCAAAAGTTTTCAATTTTTTCGTGTTCAGACTAAACGCAATTGTTCAAAATTTTCATTCATATCCGGTACATCTATCTTGGCAGAAACACCGAGCGTCGGTTGGTCCATTTACAAAAATGTTATTGATGATTATATGCCCAATCAAAAACATAGTGATTTATCGTTTCAAGACGCGTAAGAATTTTTTCTCGCAATAAACTTGACTCGATTGGTTCTTAATACAGATTTGTACGTATTTTTGTACTCTTCTTCAACAGGCAGGAATTAAAACGCACGGGTCAGCGCACCAGCTAAATATACTCGCGAAAATCAACTGTACAGAAATAGGTTTCGCCTAAATTAATCAGGGCATTCATTTCGTCAAGGTACTAAACGTGATGTAATCAGCTTTCTATTCAAGAACAATACAATGTCTTTTATAATAACATTACAATATTTGTTCAGAGTCGAAAATATGTCTTTTTTCAAATTAAAATTTCTCAAAAACTGTGCGCGTAGGAGAAAAATTCTATCAGATCCATCCAACAGTTTTATGGAAACATTTTTGTTGTTGGACAGTGTAATCCCCCCAATTCCATCCGAGGGAGAAGCCGAGTCCGACACTACCCTCTCCGACCAACATTGGAGGTGAGGGTGTCCGCAAAAGGATTCCCCTACCGCCCTTAAACAAAAAAAAAGATAAGTTAACTGTGTCAGAAAAAAATTCATCGGTGATTTCTATCGAAAGTTCTTTGATTTTGATACAGAATTCTTCCGTTTGCCCCATAGTGCGCCGGTCGGCTCGAGAGTAGTGCATCGAGTCAACGATCCGCTCATGAATTATGCATGTGATTTAGGCGTCGAGGTGCAATAACAGTTGAACAATATAAGGCTACATTCGTCACCGGTCATTTACCTATGCTTACCGGCCACTCTCGTGGAACAACCAATGGGACAGCGACGTCATCTGATCGTTCAGACGAAATTTCTTTTTCTTCGAGGTAAGTATCACTTGCTCCAGCACGATCAGTATGAAGAACGGTAGCCATACCTGCGAAGACAGTTCATCTTAGATAATCTTCATTGAAATGTGTGCAGTTGACGCGACAATTTTTTTCTTGTTTGTTTTGCAATTGATTTTAAACTAACTTCCTGATGAGCTAGAGTCTCAAAATTGGATATATGGTTCAGACCTGGATGACAATGTATTATTCAACAAAAATTTTTTTGAAAGTCTATCCGTTACAGAGAAAATAAATATTTACTTTTTCATCCCCACGCGAAATACGTCACCGCGTTCAGCGATCCCCACTTCGCTAGACAACCCTCTCTACTTTACATGCGCGCGCACTCCGACTCGTCCCCACTCCATGGACCCACTTCGCCCCGACGAAGCTCAGTATGTGATGGTACGTCACCGCGCAACGATCGTTAGTGCATCATCGCTTTGTTTACCAATTGAAATTTACAGTGAGCTTAGTGAGTATACATAGTGTTAATAAAGAGTGGTACAAGTATTAAAACAAGACTAAGAAGCAGAAAATAATTATTTAACAGATCATTTTACGAGTTTTTTTAACGCAGTTCTCTTTATAAGACTCTTAACCCTCACAAAAGTGAACCCCAAAAATTTTTAAGACCTTTAAAAAAGCAGATATATGGAATATCCTGCAAAATAATCTACGACAAAATAGAATGAGTTTTGCAACTTATAAAAAAACATTTTCCGCTAACAAAGCAGGTAGGAATGATATTTTAACGTCCTTTCTATAAATTTGACGTTCGTTTTTTGTTAAATTGAAATATAATTCAAAAAGCACTTTAATGACTTTGTACAGTTAATTAAATGCACAACGATTAGCAGTCTAGCTACCGCTTCTCGGCGTCGGAATTGTTTAATTTAAACAACACTGAACAAATGAAATAGATAAAACAGCGCACTTTAACCCAAGTGCAAAGTCTCGCTACAAGTATTCGCTACAAAGCATAAGCCATCTGAGGAAAAATACAATCGGGAAGCGATAATGCAATTGTGATCGATAGAACGAGCAACATTTTTCCCGCGGGGCAACAGTTCAACGCATTCA
Organism: Lasioglossum vierecki; assembly: GCA_028455595.1. NCBI lineage: Eukaryota > Metazoa > Arthropoda > Insecta > Hymenoptera > Halictidae > Lasioglossum > Lasioglossum vierecki. The sequence continues at coordinate 18,133,286 of CM052337.1, forward strand.
ATTAAAACACAGAATGGGAACGAATAGAATTCATATCGTGTTGTGACATACACACGGCGAGATAGGACTACTGACACAGTTAGCTTTCAATTACACTAATTTACGATTCGCGAACGATTATGTCTTTAACGGAGTACACATAAAATATTACATAACCGAAGTCGATAACACTGTTCTATTAAATGTTGTAAACGGATGCGATTGTTTGACTCTCGATGCACATTGTTTGCTTACCTCCGCCTCGCGATTAGATAAGCAATATATATAGTTCATATACTAAAGTTGTGGGCACTTATAGCTCACTTTTTTACCGAAGAAGGTGAAATCTAAACAGTCAAATTGTTCAAATATTTAATTTGCTGTATAAAATCGTATGAGCAAAACTGGTGAACTCTTTGAAAATTATCTGGACCTGTTTAAACGCGCCTAACGCTATTTCAAAAACACGATGGGACTTGGAAGAGTCTACGGAATTATCCCTATTAAGAATCATCCCCGTATCTACCACCGTTGAGGCCCAAAAAATTGTGAAAGTTCAGGAACAGTAGAATAGAAGAACAACTGACAAATTCGCGTTTGGCGCATCGCACACACGTAACACTTTCATGAAAAAAAATACCGTGTCCTTCAGAACAGTCTACGGAATCATCCCCAAC
>CM052337.1:18134041-18286010 GCA_028455595.1 Lasioglossum vierecki
GTGAGAAAGGGAGCCAGAAGGAATATTGAATTCGATCTGACTCCCTTTCAGGGTCTCTGGTGCAGCAACCTCCTCGTGGTGAGACCTGGGCAATCGGCATTATCCTCTATTCGTAAGGACTTCAAGTGTCTTACGAATAAAGGGTAATGTCGAGCTAATAGCTGCACACTTTGAATTTTTGTTAATATTTTAAGTCGTGTAAAAATAGTGTATATTAATATCCAACATTATTTAAAACCTATTCCCTTCCATAACATTTTTTAATGTCACGTTCCCTTAGTACAAAACATGTACAATATTATTCAAGATTGTTCATTTGATTTTTGCATCAACGCGAAGAAGATTGCTTCGAGTCTCGATCTACTATTGTTCTATCACTTTCCCCAATGTCCATGTAATCATCGTGTGCTAATTATGTTCCTTTCTGTTTCTAGTCTTTCAGTACGTAGTAACTTACACTCGTCTCTGGTGCAATATTTAACGTGAATTTACGCTGATTGAAGTAAAAATTAACTGCCGCTTTGTGGGAAGCAGCCACCTACACGTAGCCGAATATTTACGTATTCGCATGGACATTCGTAGCTGCGTTACTGCAATCCTGCATTCATCACGATACACATTTAATATAGTGTAATCTTATGGTGAAAAATAAAGAATATTAGTTACAACAATTAATGTGTTCTTTCTTACTTACCCTACACATGCGCTTTCTACCTTACCCCACACATTGACAAAAATTTTCGAAAACCTCGGCATTTGAACTTTGTATTAGGAGAACATGATATCGCAGGAGGTATCCGAAATTCAGTAGTAATTTTCGACCGGCTCACTTGTCGTTGATTTGTACTACTGAATTTCATGACACCTCCTTTCACATCATGTTCCCCTAATACAAAAGTCAATTTTCGAGTTTTTTGAAAATTTTCGGCAGTCTGACTTGTTCTTTACTTGTACTACTGAATTTCGAAAATTTTCGGGCGTCTGACTTATCGTTGACTTGTACTACTTTTCGGAATTTCCGCAACTTTTCAGCAATTTTTAGGTTTCAGTAGTAGAAGTCAACGACAAGTCAGACGCCCGAAATTTTTCGAAATTTCAGTAGTACAACTCAACGACAAGCCAGACGCTCGAAAATTGGTGAAAATTTTCGAAAACCTCGAAAACTGAACTTTGTATTAGGAGAACATGATGTCGAAGGAGGTATCCGAAATTCAGTAGTACAACTCAACGGCAAGTCAGACGGTCGAAAATTGGCGAAAATTTTCGAAAACCTCGGAAATTGAACTTTGTATTAGGAGAACATGATGTCGAAGGAGGTATCCGAAATTCAGTAGTACAACTCAACGGCAAGTCAGACGCTTGAAAATGTCAAAAATTTCGGAAATTGAACTTTATATTTTGAGAATACGATATCAAAAGAGGTGGCATGAAATTTTCGAATATGTCAATCTAATTCTGATACCGCATATTCATATACAGGGTGAAGGAGTGGTGAAAAAAAGCACATGTACTAGTGTAAAAATATTCTTTATTGTTCATCATAATGATTACAATATTAAACATGGAACAAACAATTGGATTATATAAAATACTTTATTCTCGCATAACAATGTGGAAACCGCATTAACCGACGAACGGTAACCAACCATAGACTACGTTTGGCTAAAATTTTGAGCGTTGTGCAGCTGCGTGAAATGGCGCTGTTCAGATAGTAGAATGTAGCAGAAGATTCTTGTCGGTATGTGTACGGAGCCTGTTGGAAAATCGGAAAGAATCTATCCCAAGTAGTCCAACAGTGGAGATAATTATCTGTAACATAATTAAAGAAGAGAGAGTAACAATTAGAAAATGATGGACAATTAAATAGTGGAAAATAATGGTTCAAAACTTCTGGGGGAGATGTAAAAATTCTAGGGACTTCATTATTAGTAACTACAACGCGTACAATCTGCAGGATATTTCGCACTATAATGTTTCGAGACCTGGTTATAGAGGAGCAACTCTGTGACATGAGTTGATGTATTATTTTGAAGTGTACAAATAAGATTGTAGAAAATGGAAAGTTGTTGCCTTAAACAAGTTACAAGCTCTAATTAGCTCTTACAAATATACACAGGCTGTGGAGGAGACTAGGAACTGTTACAGAAATGGTATTGAAAGGTGTTCGCTCTTTCTTTAAGAGGTAGCCTTACAGAAATGACACCAAAACGAAAGGTATACATAGGTTATACAATAATAAAAACACTTTGCAGTTACGTCTGCTTCAAGTCGTATTTAATACTGCGAACACTAGACAGCGGATCTTATTATATATTATCAAAACGAAGAATGGCCAAACAATTTTGATAGACCCGTAAATGTATAAAATCCACTGTCTAGCGAAGACGAACATTGAATTAACTATTTATACGACAAACTAGACAACCAGTTCGGAATCTACTTCGACGACCAGTTCGGGTTCTTCGTCCAGCAGTTCCTCCAGTTCCGGAAGCGAGTCCAGCTCGTCAGATTCAGAGAACTCGAGCAGCTCGGCGAACAGTCAAAAAGCTTCCGATGCGGAGAGAACAAAAAAGAAACCCACCTTTCCCGCTAACCGACATGGCAAGTCTAAGGCTGAGACGGTTTCTGTCCCGTCGTCCGAAGCGAAAAGCAAGGAGAGAGTGCCTCCAAAAAGTAGGTCTGTTGTGTATTCGTCCGAGTCGGAAGACTCTCCCTCCAAAGTTAAGTCGGCCAAGAGAAAACCACCAGCCAAACCCAAGGCTACGGCAACGGTAGCTCCAGTTGTTAAACAGCAGAGACCTCCTGCCAAGTCTGCAGCTGCTTCTGTTCAACAGAAAAATGCATCGAACCCTAAACCAGCTGGCAATAAGCCTAATAAACCTGCTGGTAAATGTTGTAAATTCAAGTTCAATATATACTCAGAAATCCAAGTCAATTTCAATAACCAAGTTTTGATTCATGAGTTTCGTTAGCTACTTAAAAGCAATAATGTTTCAATGATTATTAGACTGCGGACATTATGCGTTTGCAACATAAGTACATGTAAAAGGTTCAAAACTATCCCGCATACGTTTCCAGTATACTTACGAGTACTGTTAACTTCTCATAGAGAGTTTGAATTCAATCAAAGTTCCAACTTGTTTGTATGGTACTTGATCGCATCTCTCACGACTGCAGCAGTGATTATTATTTGTTTATCTGTGAACGTGTACAAATTTGCAGCATCTACGAGCGCTAATGGAAAAGCGATAGACAAATCGACGAAGACGACGTCCGAGCCTGTACAAAAGAAGCTGAAGAAGAAGAGTATCTTCAGCCCGGAGAACAGCAGCGAAAGCGACAGTGGTATTCCCACGAAGGCTGCGGTAACCAAGTCGACCAATAACTCTGCCAAGTACACGAAAACTCAGCAGCCTAAGGCAAAGCCGAACGAAGTGAAACAGAAAGCACCAGCTCCAAGTAGATCTAGTCGGTAGCCTTTGTTATTCGCGATGGTTTCGAGGTGTTCCGATCCTAACAATAATGATTTCCTTAGGTCTGTTAACGAAAACTGTACAGCCTCAAAAGTCGGACAGTTCCGCGAGTTCGAAGAGCTGTTCCGCGGGGTCAGGTTCCTCTGGTTCGTCGGACAGCAGCACGGACTCTGAGTCCTCCGAGAGTATAGCGAGTCCTCAGCCTCCTATAAAGAAGAAAGATCCTCAGCCGAGTGCGACGGTGACCGCCGCGACCAGCGTTTTACCAAAGCGGCCATCCGCAACGGTTGCTCCCGTGAAACCGCAGAAGTGTACAAAACGACAAAGTAATTTATTTTGTTACGGTGATGGCTCGTTTCCGGAATTGTAGGGGCGCGGGAGGCGCCTTCTCGAAAAACTACTTTTACGTTTACGTAAGTTGCATTATTCGAAAGCATTCAGCTATCTTCATAAAGCTGCGACAGCCACGTGCGACCGAATAATGCAAATTACGCCTTGCGAATGTAAAAATAGGATGCGTTATCGAGCAATGAGAAGATCCTGCTCCCTTGCAGTCCTGGAAACGAGTCCACACCCTTGATGCGACTCGTTCACGGAATATCGATGCATACATCGTTTCTGAATACTTTGCAGACACGGTGAAAAGCGAAGATGAAGCCGACGCGTCCGCAAGCGAGAAAGAAATGGACGAGCACGGGGAGACCGCTGCTTCGAAGGCGACAACGAAAGGCAAGAGAAAACTGCAAACCCGTAAGGGCAGCAAACTACTTCAGCTTCAAACGAAAGTTGCCAGCGACTCGGAGTCCGACGCAGGTACGGACGTATCGCATATGCCCCTCGCTTCTAAATCCTTCCTTTTGGAAATTTCGTTTCTTTCTCTTTGTGTGTGGTATTTTAATATGTTAGTTATCCACCAATTTACAATTTCTTTTCATTTTCAATTGATTTCTTCTACGCTGTACGAGAGAAAGAAAGAAAGAGAGAGTGAGAGAGTGTGTGACTGTTTTGGACATTAGTTCTTTTCCAATGAGTTCAGTCCCTCCTGCCGACCCTTCGCTGAAACAAAGGAGATGCCTATTAGTCTAGAGACTGGGTAAAAAGTCTAGTGCCATCGTTTCATTCGTAGCGTACGTTTGTTTAGCGAGCGAAACGCAGGATGTTCGAATAATCGCGACGCAGCTTGAACGAAGACGATTCCGTGCGAAACAAGAAACAAATCGAGACTGTCTCGTGCAAGGCTTCTGTGAAATTCGAATAAGTTCTAATACAAACTGAATTTCTCCGGAAACAAGGTCTCGTACGGACGAGTATCGCAGTTCATTACCGCTTACTTTCGCACGGGGAACCACGCTTCTTGTTCGGTCGCGTCGCAAATTACCGAAACATCCTGTGGAAGGCCGCGAACAGAATAGATACAAGTTCGATCGTGAAAAGAGGCGGGTAGAGAGACTACATTTCTGCAGACGGTGGGATTTAGGACTCTATGCTGCCTCCTTAACACAAAAAAGCAGTATTTGCGGTGCTGGATGGATGGATTGGACATATAACTATACATATATATATATAAATATATTATGTGGCCTGTAGGGAATGCAGTGGTCGATGGGACAAACGATATACCCTATAGAGAAACAGAAAGATATATATTTAAAAAAAAGAACAGAAAGCATGTGTCCAAAGTGTCCTAAGATGCAGATACAGTCTTTTTGCTTACGGCGGCAGTATGGTTCTCAGGTACGGAAACGGTAGCGTGTAAGCGTGTCCTGCAAATTCCGCTGATCCGGTGTGATTTATCGGAAGTAGCCGAGAGCAAGAGGAGCACCAGCAAATCGCCGGTTAAACGTGCTGGGCCTAGCACCCAAGCCAGGCAAGCTTCCGGCACGAATCGTCCGCCGCAAAACACCGCCATCTCCAACAACGCTACCGGCGGAAGATCCGGCCAAGGGAATTACGCTCGTGCACGTGTCACGAAGGAGAGGGATTGCCCGTTGGCGCCGGCATGCGACTCCAGGGGCCACCTCTCCGGAAAGCTCGAGTCGCATTTCACCCTGGAGGCTTGCCCCTTGTACCATAACACTACGCCGCAAGCTTGCGTGTAAGTAGTAGAGATCTCTGTTTTGTTTGTTCTGATGTTTTTCTTGGGATTTAGGTATTACTCTTATCCCTGATTCGTTAAATCCTAGTAAGAATGTTGGAGAATGTAGTTAGAATTTAAGAATTCATGTACACCAATCTGCGAATACCTCGGTACCCTACGGGTCAACGAATTGGTTAAATCTTTAACGAAACGCCAAATCTTGCAGGGAGTTCCACAAAGACCGGAAGAAACGGGAAGAGGAACGAAAGAAGGCAGTCTCCTGCCTGGCGAAGAAGTCGCCGAAGGGTGTGCACCAGACAACGGAGCAGCGCAACTATCAGCTGAAAGTTCGGGAGCAGAGAAACAAATGGAAGGGCGGTTCTGGCGATGGAAACGAAACGGACAACGAAAGCGAGCTGCAGGGAAACGAGAAAGACCGACAGCCTCGTTTGACGAACCTCACGCCGGACTACGACTTGAAATTGTTTATGGAAGCGCAGGCGATCGCCAGCGAGAAGATCGTAGGTGTCCTTTCTTGTTTGTCGATCGATCTAGGGGCTCGGAATTATTTACTCGCGACTATCAATTTTCGAAGGCGTAGCCCTTTCCCATTCGGGTCCCATGGAAATCACCTTCAGACTCCAGATTTGACCGACAACGTATTTGACTCCCAACGATTTTAGATTCCTTGTCGGTCAAATCTGAAGTCGATGAAAACTGTGTCGGGGAAATCTGTTTCGGTGATTTCCATGGGACCCTTCCCATTCGTGGCGCCTAGGAAGCGAGGCAAATCAGCTGTCGCGAGTGAATAATTCCGAGGCTTGAATCTCTACAAAGGATTTACAAATTTGAAACGTTTGACCACAGGAGAAGGAACTGAAAGAGCTGGAGTACGACGGCGAGGGCAGGAACGTGGGTGGTACGCGGGTGATAGAGATGGGCAAATGGGAGATGGAGGTGTGGTATCAGAGCCCTTATCCGGAGGAGTTCAGCCGCGCCCCGAAACTCTATCTGTGCGAGTACTGTTTGCGCTACGCGAAGAGTCGTCAGGTGTTGAGGCGGCACAGGGAGAAATGCTTGTGGAGGCATCCTCCTGGCCACGAGGTGTACAGGTTAGCTTCCAGTCACTGACTGTTCCGTTTCTAGTTAAGCATCGTTTGCGATTAGCATTACAACTCGACCGTTTTCCCGTATAGGAAAGACAAGATAGGCGTGTGGGAGGTCGATGGGAAACGGTACAAGCAATACTGTCAGAATCTCTGCTTGCTGGCCAAGTTCTTTCTCGACCACAAGACGCTGTACTACGACGTGGAGCCTTTCCTTTTTTACGTGATGACGATCGGGGACGCGGAGGGGTGTCACACGGTCGGCTACTTCAGCAAGGTGAGCCTCATCCCCTCCTTTTTCGAGACGAAATCGGAGACGCGCGCGCGCGCCAACCGTGTGGCCCTGAACAAAACGATATCGTTTTTTACTCCGGTTCATCGTGCCGATCGCCTTCGCCGTATCCTTCGGGGTTGCTCTGTACGAACTCAGGCCTGTACAGAACCACGGGGAAGAGACGACCGCCGACTGAAAAGTAAAATCGCTTGAAGAAAACGTTCTGTCTTTCTCGAGACGCTTGCTTCTCTTGTTGGATACAGTCCTCGTTGCGACAATCCACTAGCGAAGATATTAATGCGAGACACGCGCAAGTACGTGCGCGACTGCGTCGCTCACGATACGATCCGGCGTGTACTCGCTTGCGTCGGCCGGTACTTGCGTAAACGTCGGGGCCCACGGTCGCATGGTAGGTGCCTCGCAAACAACGCTCGAGGATAATATGAAAATCGCTCGGAACCGTACCGAGGAACGAGACCGACCTCAAACGTACGAAATCTTGTACGAAAGCGTCTCGACACGACCTCGATGATCGGCGAATAAAAGTTTCCAGTGGTTCTTTGGAGCCAGCCGCTTGTTATTTATAACTTGGATATACAAAAGTATAGCAGAATATACTAGAATGTGCTAGAATATATGCTAGAGTATATTTTAATGTGCAGGGATACACAAGAATATACTAGAGCATATTTTAATATGCAGGATTACACAAGAATATACTGGAGTATATTTTACTATGCAGGGATGCCTAAGAATATACTAGAGTATATTTTACTATGCAGCTATACACAAGAATATACGAGAGTATATTTTAATGTGCAGGGATACACAAGAATGTATTGGAGCATATTTTAATATGCAGGAATACACAAGAATATACTAGAGTCCATTTAAATATGCAGGGTTCACAAGGATATACAAGAGTATATTTTACTATACAGGGATACAAAAGAATATACTAGAGTATATTTAAATATGCATGGATACACAAGAATATACTAGAGCATATTTTAATATGCTGAATTTAAATAACTTGAATTTGAATTAAAAAAAAAGTTCGAAAAATAACTATTTACCTTGTTATTTTATCGATTTCTTTTATCACTGTGTCAATTCGACACCGAAGGACAGATTCAGTTCCTGAAACAAGGGTTAACAAACGAGGGTTAAAACCTTTTATATTTAACATATTTGCAGAAATTCTCATTTTCAATACTATAGATTAATATATTAGCGAGCAAAGGACTGTCCAGAGAAATTTTGTAATACTTTAATACTTTTTTTTGTACCCGTTTCGCTGCACAAGGGTTGAAAAGAAAATTCCGAACAAACTCTTCCTCGTGAAACGGAAGATTGCAAATCCGCGCGATCATCGGCACTGTCCGGCTTCCGATTCCGCAACACTAGGGGTCTGGGTTAGGGTCGAATCCTTAGCCGTCGTTACCGGATGACCTAATATATTCGTGGGGGATTGGTGCTCGGGCATTTTTGCTCCTATTTTGCGGTTTACCAGAAGCCTGGTAATCTCATCGGCGCCGCGTGCACGGATTACACGTTCGCGAGTATGCGTCTCGTTCGGAGAGGGGTGTCTTGCATCTACGGAGCGATACGGGAGCCCGAGTCCTCCGCGGAAGCTGCGCGCAGGGTGGGAGAAACGCGGCAGCCCTCCACGCACGCCTATTTACCGCGGAACAGCATCGCCGGAGTTGAAATCTTTACCAACGTTCAACGACCTCTGACCCTGGCGCAAGACGCGGCAGATCCTCACCCCCTCCGAGACGGAAAGGGAGGTTAGGGGTGAGCAGCAGCCACGCCGTGGGATGAGGCTCGACGAAAATTTCCGTCGGTTTCGAGCAAACGTTTACCCCCGTTCTCTTTTGTCCTCCCTCTGAACCCTCCTCCGAAGAAAACGTTCTTATCCCCTTACGAGGAATGGCTGCTACGTAGCTGGTTATCTCTTTGTCGGGGGGGTGGCTTGTAATCCGACTAGCGCCTCGAACACTTCGTGTCAACGAGAAACACATCAAGTCTGTGAAAACAGGATCCGAAAGAAAGATGGTGAAGGAACAAGGTTGGCCGGTGTGTCTCTATTTTGAGGGTAAGAGGAGGGCAGGATCCCCGAAATAATTCGCAGAGCGAGTACCCCGAACGGGGGTGGGTTCGTCGTACCCGGCAGCGCTGCGATCGCAAAATCCCGGAGAGCTTGATAATTTCGATATCGATCCCCTCCCCTCTGAATTTGCAAGAAGGGCCAGCAGCCGGTGTAGAGGCTGACTACTGGTTCTTAGAGGGCAGGGGGTAGTAGCGAACCCGTCGCACACCTTGCAGAAGGAAGGAAGGAAGGAAGGAAGTAAGGAAGGGCGTACCCCTCGAAGGGTGACGCTGGCTGCATCCGCAGTGGCGTCGGCTTCAGCGGTAACGCGTAGTCGAAATCTTTATAGACGTTCAATGACCCCGACCCTGGCCAGACGGTCGTGGGGTGACTGTGGTGTGCTGCCTAGTGGCGGTGACGGTGTCGATGGTGGTGGTGGTGGTGGTGGTGGTGGTGGTGGTGCGGTGGTGATGGCGACGCAGAGATAGAGCAAGGGAGAAAGGAGAGAAAGAGGGTAGGAACGAGGGGGTTGGGGTGGTTCTGGCGTACGCACGCTATGCGCCGACGACGTGCAGTGCCAGGTGGGTGGCTAGACTGAGTGGGGGATGCCGACGGCGATGGTGGTGGTGGCTGGTGCAGGGGATGGTGGTTGCAGAGGACGGCCAAGAGGGGAGAGCACACCGATAGGGGAGAGAGAGGGCGTCGCCTGGCATCGGGTCGTCAACCTTTCTGCGGCACTGCGACGTCGGGGTCGTTATTATTTCCTCCTACTCCTCCACTCCTCTGGCGCGCATCTTCTCGTATCTTTTTCTCGGCGTAGACGTTTCCTTCGACCCCGCTAGATCTCTGCTCCTTCATCTCCCGGTGTCTTCTACACCCCCGGACTCTCCGGCCGCAATGTCCCCGTGTGTTTCTTCGAATCTTTTATGTCCCGTCTTCTCTAGGACTTGGCTAGCTGACGCCCCTCTCTTTTTACAACCCCTGTTAATTTATTTATTATTTATGGCGGTCCGCTGTTGTTCGCGCGTCACCGACGCCCATCCTCGACACCCCTGTGCGATTCTACCATGTTCACCGGGTAGACTCGTTTTTCTATTCCATTTTCTCGATTGTGCAAACAGGGGGATTCTCGAAAGCCATTTCTTTATGTTCGCCTAGTTTGAAAACTGGTGTTCAATATCTTCTGAAGATACTAAATTTGATAAAAATAGCAGAATTGATCCTAAATTTTTTTTAACATCGAAGCTGTTAATGATTCAGCAGAAGAAAATTTTTTGCGAAAGATTCCATTTTCTTGATCATGCAAACACGGGGTTACTCGAAAGTAATTTTTTTTACGTTCGCCAGGGGTAATTTACAATTCTCGCAAGCTATGTTCATAAAGCTGCGACACATCTACATGCTGCTTTCTAATGAAAATCTTACCTTTTTTTACGGATGAGGGGGAAATTTCTTTACGCCCATCCCAAAAGGGGGTGAGACTCAGGCCACAGATGATCGGCGTACCCATACTAAAAACCTTGAATCTCATCCCCGGGGGCGGCTAATAAGACGCCCCTCTGCTAACTTCTTAACTGTTCTGCAAAGAACAGGTGTAGATTCGACCCGGTCATGCTGAGCCATGCGGGGTGCCGTTTTCTACATTTCTCACATGGCTCGGTGATCGAATCTACACCTGTTCTTCTTTGCACTCCATGCACATCTAGTAATAATTCCCTAAAATTTTATATAAATTTAATACTTTACTATAAAATATATACAAAAATCAATATATAAATTTTTTATATAAAAAATCAATATTAACCTCAAATAAGATAGAAGTTTCGAGGGGCGGCACAGATTGATGTTTCACCTTACGTTTTCGACTGTTGTAAAGCTCCATCTTTGCATTATCGAGAAACGAGAAGGCGTATCCCACACCCTCGCAACCCTGGAAAAACGAGTCCACACCCCTTGCCCCCGCGATGTTCCAAGCATAGCTGCGCTCACCCGGAGTTTAGCTTCCGTGGAGGGGTGTTAACGATGTCGCAGAGACGAAGGGAGAGAGAGAAAGAGAGACTCTCTCGTTCTTTTTTTTCATAGTTGTCGAACGATCTTTCTTGGACGCGTTCTTCCCGGAAGATGAGAGAAGCGGAGGGGATGAGGAGGACGACGACGCCGCATAGCGAAACCGATCGATCGACGCGTGCACGGACGCTTCCTCGGCGCGTCTTGCGGTCTCCTCCGCTTGACCTCGAATAATCCGGACGTTGGCCTTGAGCCTCGAGGCCATTGACCCGGCGTGGCGGCCGTTGACCTTGAGTAATCCGGCCGTTGAACCCGCACGCCGTCCACCCTGCTCGTCTCGTGATATTAACGCGGGGGTGAGAAAGAGATGTCTGCGAATAGCGACCTTGAACGATCCTAGCCGCGACCTTGAACGATTCGACGCCCATAGTCGAGGGGACACGGTTTCGAGAAAGACTCTCGAAGGGGTGAAGCCGATGCTGTGATCCCGAAATTTCTACCCTCGACAACAGCTTCCCCTCTACGTCGACCTGCTTCTACTGTTTTCCTACAATTTTCTATCAATTCTATCACTTCCAGCTTTGCAAGGAGAACCCTTCTGACATAAGCAATCTAGATTTTCAACGATTCGGTTGCCAATGATGCCAGAATCGTGTGGCGCGTCAGGGCAATTCGTTTCTTAAATGTTCGACACGAATTCGTGAGAGTATATAATTGATTTATATAATTTTGTAGCAAGTCCAAGGAAGAAACTCATGGATCGCGAAGGATCAACAATGAGAACTGATCTTCGAATTCTGATCTTCGTTCCTGACACTCCTGACCGCAAGAATCTTCAAGTTGATCGCTAGCTGCGAGAGGATGTTCGCAGAGAACTGCAAAGATCTACTAAATCTTAAATCTAAATCCGAAGATACGAAATGGGAAACTCTACTGATCCTTGTCTCTGACTATCATTCTTGACCAGGAGGATATTCTAGTCGATCGCTAGCTGCCAGAAGATGATCGCTAAGAACTGCGACGACCTAAAATTTCAAAAGTGAAGCTAGGATACAGAAAACTCTACTGATCCTCGTCCCTGGCTGGCACTCCCAGCTCGGAGGATCTTCTAGTCAATACCTTGCTGCGAGAGGATGCTCGATAATAGACCCGACACAGGTTATCATAACGCGACACCGATGATCCCCGGTTCTCCGTGCGTCGTAAGCTGGCTCGGATATGTCCCGAAAAAGGAGAAAGAGGGAGGTTTGTCGCGTGAAATCCGGACGGAACCGGTTCTCGGGGCCATCGGGTCCAAGATACAGGCAACAACGGTGCCCTGCTCCTGAAATCCTTGCCCCCTGCGTCTTCTGGTCTGCCAGAATCTCGTCCTGACGAGAGGAGGTGGCTCCTCGAGCCTGTTTCTAGCGAAACCAGAATTTCGATAGCCTCATTTTGACTCTCTCCGGTCATGGGCTGTCTCTCGCCAGCTTGTCCGCTCTCGTATAATCGAGGGGATCGACCGAATCCTTCGAGAGGAGGATCTGCGACGACATCGTGGCTCTCGGTTGCGTCATACGGATTAATCGATCGGCCGAGACAATCTAGTAGCTTCGTGTCTCGTTGCCGTTAGATGGACGAAAGTTTCGGGCGACGAGGAACTGAACCCGAATTTCTGCGACACACGGAAGAGAGAAGGAACGGCTGCGAGGGAACACCTGGAAACTCGAGACACCACTTGGCAGGGAAGCCTGGCAATTAGCTCGTCGAAGGTGTAGGAGTCTCGGAGGTTGGCAAGCTCGCGACCAGACCTCGTCTTTCGATCGGTGGCAACGGGAGGACTCGTTCGTCGTCCGCTAGCTTGCGGCGTGTCCCGAGCAAACGAGAGGACAACGTATCCTCTTACGCGGGTATTCCAGACAGGATCTCGCTTGAATAGGGCACACGCGGAGAGAGAGAGAGAGAGAAAAGAACCGAGGAACACGACACGCATGTCGAACACCGGCACCTACACCACCGATGCCGCCCTGTGTCTTTCTCCACTACCGCGATACGGATGAAAGAGTATCCTTTATCCTGTTAACCGGGTAGAACGAGTTCACGCGTCGCTTTTTATCCACCTGCGAAGTCCTCCTGACGATTTTTTTTTTAGACGTCCAAGTCCGTTTCAGAGAAGCGAACGAGGAAGATACTGTGACTCGAAGTAATTGATTAAATGTTGCAAAGGAAAGAATATAAAAAGCACTACACTCTTCCTCTTTCACAAAAATACATTCTTTTTTTTTAATTTTCACTTTGTTTATACATTTGCAATAGCTTCTCACAAAACGATCATAAACAAATTTATGGTTTGTTGGGTCAGCTAGTGAGAAATAATTATTAATTCGAAAAAGTGAATGAGAAAGTACATGTACCATGAGAGGGAAAGTGTAGAGTACGATTTATTTTCTGTTCGTTCGAACATTTGATCAATTGTTCGAGTCACTGTAATTCGAGAAGAGAAGAAGAATGAAGAGGAGGAGGAGGAGGAGGATGACGCCACAGTGATCGGTTCCTCGATAACAGCTTTTCTCGGACTCGACCGGACTTCGTTCTTTGATAGCTTTGGAGGATACTCATTTCAAAGTGATGATACTGAATATCGCTTACCCGTTTTTGCCTATTAGTCATTGATATAATTTTTTAGGAAAGACTGATGTTTGAAACCTGGTGTTCAACATGTTCTGAAGATACTAAATCCAAAGTTGATGCAAATAATGGGACTGACTCTAAACTTTTTTAACATCGAAGCTGTTAATGATTCAGCAGAAAAAAGTGTTTGCAAAAGATTGCAAGAAAAATGGCAGAAATGCAACCTATGATGCAACATGAAATGATATAATTCTTTCAAGTTCGTGTAGGTTTAAAGTAAAGCGTTATTACTACAAGTAGTGTACCAGAAATAACGAAATTTTCAAAAGGCTTAACTCAAAGCATTTGCGGTATTCCCAACCACATGACATATGTAGTCTTTTGAATTAAAAAAAAGAAAAATGGCGGTGTCTTGGGAACGCTGAAAAAATGTTTAAGATTTAACGAATCAAGGATAAGAATAAACCCACTTGATAATTGATAAAATTACAACAAAAATTGATGAAATCGCAGTGGATTTGAATTTTGTGCAGCTAGAATCGATGAATCGATCACTGCAATGACGATGAGGAGTAGTAGGAGGAGCAAGGATGATTCGATCGGAGGAGAGGCCGTTGGAAATCAGCAGACGGTGTATCCGTGGAGACGATCCACGGGCACTCGGGCCTGCTCGTTTGACTAACTTCCGGTGGTGCGCCAGTTAGCCCGTCACGAACCGTTCCACTGTATATGGTCCTGAATAATGCATGCAGAAATGGAGCGAGCGTACCTTCTAGGAACGAAGCGGCGCGCTCGAGAGGAGCGACAGAGAGAGAGAGAGAGAGAGAGAGAGAGAGAGAGCGACCTTGCCGGCTGGAGGGAGATCGCGGTTTAAAAAACAAAAGAAAAAAAAAGGAATCACGAAAGGGGAAAAACGAGGAAAGGATCAACGGGGAAGCGTATCTCGAGAGGCCCCCTGAGGAACGATGGGTCCGATACGCGTAACCTAACAAATAGGCAGGAACGTTTATACGTCTCGGAGAGAGAGAAGGATCCTCGTGCCCTATGCCGGATAAAAGGGAAGAATGGCCGCCGTCGATGGAGAGGATCGTCGGAGGAGATCCACGTCGAGAGGAATTCCGGTTCCGCGAAATTCTATGCCCGTTTATCCCTGGTTTTCTCGAGTTTATTCCCGAAAACTCGAGAGAAAGAGGATTGAACGTGCGCGCACACCGGTCTTTGGATAAACGCATTCGAATATCCAGAGAGAGAGAGAGAGAGAGAGCGAGAGAGAGGGACGAGGTCTCGTGAGCGCGTTTGCAGAGAGCGGCCCACGGTAATTCGAAGCTGAAAGACGTAAATTTAGCGAGACAGAATTGGCTCGGCCCTTTCAAAGAACGCAAGGGCCGCGGTGTGCGTAATGCGTAAATAGTTGGACCCCGAGGCGTTTATAACCCAACCCCTCTTCGAACACGCAAAGACGGAAAGGATCGCGCGACGTAGGGCGCACCGGAGAGAACCGGGAGGAGGATCTCTTTGAGCCGAGAGAAATCTGATTTCGCCGGATGAATTTATTTATTGTCGAATTCCTCCGGGAAAATCGTGAACCCGATACACGGCCAAAGAGAAACGGACGTCGACACCGAAGACAAAGGAGCCACGCGGAAACGAAAGAAATGTTCAAGGATCGATCTCTCCGGGTCTTTGAGAAAACTAACGCGGACGACCATTTTATTTATTAACAAATTCCTTCCGATTTGTCTACCGACTCGTGCTATTTTTCCTGGCTGACATAATCCCAGAGTTATCAAGTATACGTTGAAATTTAAGAAATCGAGGTGATGTGTATGTTTCGGTGGGGAAGAATTACTGCATCACTTTAAAAGTTGCAGCTACTCGTACTTGAAATGTTTGAGCGTGCTCTGAGCATTTTTGAAAACTCATAGACTGAGTTGTTTAAAATTTTACGGCATTTCTACGCGAATTAAATAACGCTAAGGAGCTAATTGGCTAATTAATATACGCCTATTAAAAAATATATATATATTTCCTTATTAAATATATATAAGTTTCCTTGGAAACTTCTGAAATATTTTACAATTTCAGAAACTGTTTGCACAGCGTGAAATAATATATGGAAATAATAATCAATTTTATAATAATCAATATATACATATATAATATATTATTTCACGCTGTGCAATCAGTTTATGAAATTGCAAAATATTTCACAAGTTTCCAAGAATCATCGATTACTTTTCGAAACGTCGAAAGATTATTCAACCTAGCAAAATTGCTTTAATTTATATTTCCGATCGAACCTTTGCACCGAGATCATCGTTACACATTTTATTTTAACAATATCACGATCGATAATCGGAACACATTTTATCATCGATTATTGTATAGAAAATTCTGCGCAATATAAAATCGAAAAAAGAAAGAGGATTTCCATCCCCGTGCGATGCAGGGAGAAAGAGAGAATGGAAGACAGGCGTGGCGGTCAAAGAGAGGAGACTGAGAGGCAAGAAAGGCAGTCAGAGGGTCGGTCAATTTTCCTTAAAAATATCCCGTAGACGGGGTTGGAAGGGGATGGGGGTTGGCGCGAAAGGGATTGCGAGGGTGGAAGAGAGAACAGGAGTTGGAGACGTCCGGGAGAGAGCTTTGGAGGGGGGTGGGTAGAAAAGGAAAGGGATGACGTAGAGTAACGCGGAGTACGCGTAGTAGTAGTCGTAGTAGTAGTAATAGTAGTAGAGGTCGTCGATACGATACGCGGCGGCCTCTTGGAGAAGAGGTTGGGGTAGGCTCGCCCAACCCTGGTCTCTGCTCCTCCGCAGTCGTACCCGCGCCGGTACCCGCACCCAGAGCCGTCGACCCGTTCCAACTTCCCCTGGGCCCCTCCCCGGTCCTCCCCGCTCCTCCCTCGTTCCTCCCTGGAAAAGCTCGACGCGGCAAGACCGGGCGAGAGCGAGCGATCGATGCCAGACAGTCCTGTTCACACGAGCAAATCCCGCCGAATACACAGACTCTCTCTCTCTCTCTCCCTAGAAGTTGGGGTAGGGTATCGTCTAGCCCTAGCATCGCGGCCCTTCGTTCGCCGCGAGTTTTACTCTAGCATGTCTCTTCCTCATTCTCTCTCTTTTGGGTTTCTACACGATGCACGTAGCTCGGAAGGTAAGGAGATCAAACTCTGTATGGTTTGCAAGTGGCACAAAATCTGTTCACATCATGGCGCAGTTTTTTACCAAATTCGCCACCTTGAAATTGTATATGTCAGTGTCCAAAGAGGAAATTTTCCTATATTTTTCTTCCAATTTTGCACATTTCCACGTCCTGTTGTAACTCTCATTTCTGATCCTTGCGTTTCGTCCTTTGACACTGCATTTGCGATTTTAATATGACCTCCCTGACGCGTCGAATTCTTCGATTTGGTGAAATTTTTATCGGCGCACGGTTCGATCAATTTCTACACACGAACAATTTTGTTAGCAAACCCAAAAGTGTCGATTAAACTATTAAACATTTTTAATAGCAAACGTGGCCTTGAAACAGCACCATGATTTACAACAGAGTCGACACGTTTGGGTTTGCTAACAAAGTTGCTAGTGTGTAGAAATTGATTTGGAAGTCGCGTGTTTACGCGTCCGTGGCTCCTCGGAAGCGGCATGGCGTCGCGTGTTTGCACGTCTGTGACCTTACACGAACGGTTTCGAAGTCGCGTGATAACACGTCCGTGGTAGCGAAGTGGTTAAGCATTGGTTCATCCGCGATGATCTCTCGCGACAGAGATCCTCGAAAGCAAGAAACGTACACACCACCGAAGAAGAAACTCGGATCCGTTGCACGGTTCTCCTCGTTGCCGCCACCGCGTTGGGTTTCCAGTTTCCCTTCTCGCACACCTTCTCCGAAGAGAACGGGCGTCGTCCCCCTCGCGATTCCTCACGGCCACGAAAAATCCACGTGGCTGCTAAGCTTCCTGTCGCGGAGCGAGGAGTTTCTATACATACATAGAGGTGTGCGGTAGCCCAAGAGAGAGAGAGAGAGAGAGGAAGAGAGAGTTCGACGCCCTTCCGCCACCGAGACGGAATAGACGCTGCTCGACGCACGACGACGCACAGTGTGACGTTTCGATCATTTAGGCTCGTTTAATTCTTAATGATGTCGTTTCTTTTTTTATCAAGTATTTTGATCATGAAGTTTTATGATGTATTTCACTTTAACATTACTTTTGTTGTATTGTTGTATTTTAACTCTTGCAAATTACTGTGTGAATGGGTATTTCATTTAAATAATATGAGGAAGTTGCAAACACAGTCTTACATAAATATATTCAATAAACAATGAAAAGTGTTTCTTCCAGATAAAATTTATATATAAATTTTGCCTAATATTTTTAAAAAATTTTATATAGAAAATTTAATTCAAATATTTATTAATAAATTTCATTCAAACATTTCAAACATTATAATACATATAATTTAATGAATAATAATAAATACGAAATTTTTAAAGAATGTTCAATTTCGGAATTAAACGATCCTAAATAATCGAAACGTCACATTGTGCGTCGCTTCGAACGCTCGGGGAATAGACACGGCCGAGAAGAGGGCTGCTCGATTCCTTTCGCGCGGACCTTGACCTCTTCTCTTTCTCTCCGGCGCGTCGTGGCGCTCCGGCCCCCGAGATCGCTGTAAGGGGTGAAACGAGAGGTGTGCGCGTCCGGGGCTGCCGATCGTAAAACTCGATTTCGTTATTAATTCGCCGCAGCCCTCTCTCGACCGCTTGTCCGTCCTCTCTATCTCTCTCTCTCTCTCTCTCGCCCCTCGACTACGAGAGAACGACTACTACCAACGCGGGGAACGTAGCTATGGTAACCTCTGTGTTCTAGCACAGCGCGGATGGGATTAAAACGCGAACCCATCGATCGCGTTTTGTCTACGACACGGAATTAACGGACACACGATGCGCGACGCCTGGCCGCCGGTCACCGGTCCCCGGTTACCATCGATCCGATGTATCGACTCCTCTTCTCTGGCTAGAGAGAGGTTTCACTTCGACCACGACGCCACCAGACGAGACGAGACGCGACGCGAATGCACAAAAGCCTATTGTTCCACCGCATCGCGAAATCCTACGGTAGGAGTGTCCAGGATTCGCGTGGGAAGAACGCGACAGGGGCTTCCCCGGTCATTCCCAGCCTCCTTCCCGGAAGAACCTTCTACGGCGATCGGGTTATAACATCGTCCCGGAAGACAATCCACCCCCTTTACGTTACTCGCTCTCGTTTCACCTCTGATGCAATTCACGTTCTTTAACCTCTTTGCCCACTCGGCCGAGTTAAAGAAAATTGAAAAATAGGGTAACTGCACATTTGGGAAATTGTTCAGGAAGATGTTTTATTTTTAAAAAACATGTGAATTTTAAAGTAATCTCATATATGCCAAATGGCTCCCTATATACTTCATTCGTCAAAAATAAATGAATACAAATAGAATGAAATTATTATTATTATTTTTCTTTATTAAAGGTTAAATAAAGAATATAAAAAATAGCAGTCGATGAACACTACGTTCTAAAAAATACTGCACCAATGAATGAACATTTAGAAAATTGTTCAGAAAGATGTCTTATTAAAAAAAAATATGTGTTGTAAATTAAATAAAAAATATAAAAAACGACAGTCGATACACACTACGTTAAAAAGATTTAGTGTGGTCGAATAATATTTCGCTCGTTATTCGACTGATGCCCAAGTCTGGTTTCGGCCAACGCGCGGGACCAATGCTCGACCAATAAAGAGCGCGGTTGCGCTAA
The DNA here is from genome assembly GCA_028455595.1 of Lasioglossum vierecki. Taxonomy (NCBI): domain Eukaryota; kingdom Metazoa; phylum Arthropoda; class Insecta; order Hymenoptera; family Halictidae; genus Lasioglossum; species Lasioglossum vierecki. The sequence goes on from CM052337.1 coordinate 18,153,474, forward strand.
TTGAATGATATCTAATTTAATTACGCTGCACTCGAATTCCCTGGTAACTCGATTGTGGTCGAATTAAATCGGGCTTTCGAATTTACGAATCTCGACGTAAGTGTACTCCAATCGAACACTACTTTGTAATTATAATATCCCGGGGCAGTCCGATTGTGATTCTATGCGGGCGACCTGCTTCCGCCGCGTCTGTGTGCGACTGTCGTGCAAGATTCGGGACTGATCGGAGGGAATGAGAAAGGGAGAGAGAGAGACTGTGCCAACAAGCGATACCGATCGGCTCCCGGAACGAAATAGGAAAGCGAAAGAACTCGCCCCTCGGAATTCCTGGCTGCGCGTCCAGACGAAGGGCGCGTCTCGAGGGACGCTGTAAATTTATCAATGGCGGGTACTCGAGGACTCGAGGGTCGAACAGGGCCGTCGTACAGTGCGGTACTTTGACAAGAATTTTTCGGACAAAAATAAAAAATTCGTTTGGCGTAGCAACAATTTATATATCTCTTTTCTTTTGTTCGGAATTGTTTGGAATTGTTTTAAATGCACTAATCGAAGATTTAGAATATTGTTTTAGAATTTTCCACTTATTTTTACACTACACAAATTTGGAAGAAACAATAAAAATTGTGTTCGGGCCCCGGGGGCCCCGAAATTCTACTTTGCCCAAGGCCCCAATTAATTACAACGCGCAACTACCAGTGGCGCGTTACTCTCTGGGCAACTTGGGCGCATGGCTAAGGCCCCAAGCGAAAGGGGGCCCCGAAATTCTACTTTTCCCAAGGGCCCAACTAGTTATTCAGCTCCTTATCACATCTGTTCTTGACTTTAACCCTTATACGCTCCTTAAAAACGTCTGCATAACATTCCACTAATTTTTCTACACGTGATAAATCAACACATAATGTTTCATTTTAAGCGTCACATTTTCAAGAAATAAACCTCCGGACATAAAAGGATGAATAACTTTGCAGCATATGAAAATTTTTAATGGGTGAATGTTCACCCTGAGGAACGTATGAAGGGGTTAAATAAGCTGGCCAATCTACTCAGTACGGTACACCCTCGATGAGAGACGTACTGCAAGTCCCTCTCTCTCTCGAAAGACGGTCGCGTCGAGCGGGCCAGCAGGGCCGTAGGAAACTCGACGGACACCCCGTATGTCAAGAGGAACGCTTTGTTCGGTATAAAGAAAGTGGAGGAGGAAACTCGGTGCATCTAAATATAGAAGTGACCGTCGTCGCGAGGAGCTGTATAACCTTTAAGCGACGCTCACACCGTCGCGATTCATCCAGGAATCTCGCGAGCCGAGCGTGCCTCGAATCGGTCGATCCGGTCGCTCGACATTCCTCGAGTCCGATCCTCTCCACGGTCTGCTAGATCGCCTCGAGAAAAAGTCGATCTCGAACATATCCGTATAGCACGCTGGAACTCGATAACCAACGACGGTCCTGGTTAACGCTTTTGCTTCGCGGACAATGTCAAACGCTTCGATTACGGTTATCCGCATACTTTCCAACTTATCGAGCACAATGGCTTCCAGTGTCGGGCCGGCCGACCACGCCGCCGCAACGAACACCGAACTTTCTGTGCGCTCGCCTTGACACTGAACCCCGGGACACAACCCTCTTCTTTGTGCCCTCCCCCGAACGGAGATACCACCGGAGTCCTCGAAAATTCGACTCGGTTTTTCGATGCCTTTGTTCGATTTCCGTGGAACGGGACCGAGCCGGGCCAAGCTGAAATTCTAACGACCCTGATCCTTTCTTCCTTCACCCAAAGCGAGAATCTTTCGCACACCGATTTCGCACTATGGGGCAAACGGAAGAATTCTGTGTCGAAATAAAAAAACTTTTGATAGAAATGAAATAAAGCGATGAAAATTTTTTTAAATTAAAGCTGGAACATTGTAATATATAGGAAAAATAGAGAGATTATGATACGAATGCTTTTTAACCTTGAAAAAATAAAAGTTTAACTGTTTAACTATAATTCGATTTTTTTTTAAATCCTGAGGTTGTAGAAAAATTTTCAGGCCACATTTGAAATCTACGGGAAATGATACATATTATGTTAAAAAATTTTCTGTTCGTTTGTGCAAATTTGACGAATTTTCTCAAGGTTAAAAACCGTTCATACTGTAATCTCTCTATTTTTTCTATATTCTGCAAAGATTCAGCTTTAATTGAAAAAAAATTCATCGTTCTACCTCATTTCTATCGAAAGTTATTTCTTTTTGAATCAAGTAAAGTCAGTGTTGCCTACTGTGCACCGCGGTGGTGGATTGAATGGGCATCTAATGCGTAGGATTTTTTTTCCACCGAGAATAGTCATTCGTCCCACTGTGGTGCAACGGATATGTATGCGATGGATGCCTGACGAAGAATAACCGCGCTCTCTCGGACTTGTTACGATGCTGGTATCGTCGCGAAAAGGATACCTACCGATCGCACCAAACTATTTACGATCCACGCGATCGATCAACCACGGGAACTCGCCCGATCGGGCCCGGAACCCTCGCGTCGTATGCGTTGAGGCCACTCGAGTCTAATTATTAAAAGAAATCAATTTTGTAAATGGTTTTGTTCATTTTACATGATTTTGTTCATTTATTCACATCGAATAACATGACCAATATTTCAAACAACGGTACACCAGTTTTCAGTAGCGCTAACCCCATTATCGAGCAAAACAGATTCATTTCTAGAAGAACACGTTTGCCGCGTGATAAAATCACTACCTGTGAGAAGGGTCAGCGTGGAGAATTGTTCGCTGTGGGAGCTCGGCCCTGCTCCGCGGAGAGCGTTCAAGCCACGCCTACCCGGCTCGGGGCACGCCCATTATGCTCCACTGTGCCCTCGCAAGGCAGCTTGCGTACTTTGAAGATACAGAGTATCATGCCAGAGAGAGAGGTTGCTCCGTGGGGCATTCCTTCGGCTCCGTCGAAATCGAGAGTCGATCGATGCGTTTGTCGCTCGACTCGGTTGCCGGTGGCTACGGCGATCGTTAAACCATGGCCGAAAGGAGACGAGAACAGCGCGGAGAGAGGCCAGGATATCGATTCCTCGCGACTATATCTGCGGAAACGTGCTCGTCGCTGGACGTCGATGGCCGTTTTACGAATTCCTCGACACAGTGAATATCCTAGGATCACTTTGTATCCTTAATCTTCTACGATGACTATGTATCCTTAAACTTCTAGGATGACTTTACATCCTTAAACTCTTGAGATAACTTTATATCCTTCAACTCCTAAGGTGACTTTATATCCTTAAAGTCCTAGGATGTCTTTATATCCTTAAACTCCCAGGATGAATTAAATCTTCAAACTTCAGGGATGACTTTACGTCCTTCAACTCTTAGGATGACTTTATATCCTTAAACTACTAAGATGACTATATCTCCTTCATCTCCTACGATGTCTTTATATCCTTATTTATGTCCTTAAACTCCTAGGATGATTTTATTTCTTTAATCTTCTGGGATGACTTCATATCCTTAAATTCCTAGGATGACTTTATGTCCTCAAACTTCTAGAATGGCTATATCCTTAAACGAAAGAAGAATGAAGATCGATGAGGAAAATCGACGCGCGATGTATGTTTTCCGAATTCCTCGACGTCGGATACTATTGAATCTATCCTTAAACTCGTAGGACGTCTACGAAAGAAAGAGAGAAGTAGGAGGATCGGCGAGGAAAAGCGACGCGCGAGGGCCTTTCTTGGTCATCGCGCGCCAGGTGGGGACGTCGAGACGTCCCTGAACGGAGCGTAGACTAGTGGCCCAAGGACGTCGCGGGGCCCAGATTCTCCTCTCCTCTTCTCTTCTCGCTCTGGCCGGCTCGTCGGGCCCGTCGCCTCGTTCCTCTCCCTCGGTTCCGCTCGAGACTATCCTTCGTCGCCGAACGGTTGCTATAAAAATCGCGGGGCGAGGGACAAATTTCTTTCGCGCGTTCGAGATCATCGTTACTCCAGACTTTTCCTCCAACCAGCTCCACCGACCGTCGATTTAAGCCTCAAGCGATCGGTTCCTTTTCCTTCTGCCAACCCACCACAGAAACGCGCATGCACGCTCGAGAGGACTCTTGCTTGTGTGTCCTTCGAACCGTTGCTGCCCCACTCGCCAGTTAGCAACAAGCTCGCCGCCCGTGGCCGGAAATACCGGGTGTCCAACTTGTACCGGGGTCCGTTCCTGCCCAGGCCCGAGGAAACGGGACCCTGGCTGGGTGTGCAGGTTTCGATCTGCCTCTAGGAGATCCGATGGATCGATTATCGAGATCGTTTATTTTTTTAAGTGTGTTCATTATTTTAAATTGTACGCATCCCTTTTTGTCATAAATGCGTAAAATCCGGAGTCTACTTATTACGAATTTTATTAAGATTAAAAATAATGCACTGGTGGCTCTAAATTTTTTTAAATGTATCCATTGTTTTAAATTGTATGCACCCCTCTTTGTAATAAATGCGGAGACTAGTTATTACGAATTTTATTAATGTTAAAAATAATACACTGGTGGCTCTACATTTTTTTTAAATATATCCACTGTTTTAAATTGTACGCACCCCTATTCGTTATAAATGCATACAATTCGAAGTCTAGTTATTACGAATTCTATTAAGCTGAAACTAATACACTGGTGGCTTTAATTTTTTTTTAATACGTCCATTGCTTTAAATTGTACGCACCCCTGTTCGTTATAAATGCATAAAATCCGCAGTCCAGTCATTACAAATCGGAAAAAGAAGAAATTCTAGAGAGCCCCCGGCGTTATCGCGTGCTCCGATATAATTTCCTAAAGGCGACTCGCAATTTGCTCGCGGATCGGCTTAATAACCACGAAGAACCGCTCCGGCCCTCTCGCGATTAATAACTCCATTTACGCTCCTCCTATGGAGCCGGTTCCACCGAAAGCAAATCGCGCGTGGTCGTATTAATTCGTCGTTCGATCTCTTTGTACGCTCCTGCTAGTTTCTTTCGGGATTCTTTCGGTAGATCAATATCAACAACTGGAGCCTACCTTACTGTTAAGGTCATGTCAAGGTCATGGTATACTAGGCCGTTGAACTTGTCTCGACACAAGCAATTGTATGATATACTTAAAAAATATATACTGCCATTTAAAATGATGAAGGTCACGCCTTAAGTTTACATAAAAAAATTTTGTTTTTTTTTTCGAAGTTTCTCTATCTCAATTTTCTAGCCAGCTAGAAACTAATTAATTTTGGTCCAAACATTTTTGTATCTGGCTACCGAAAGAAAATGTTTTAATAATTATTGAGGGTTAAGAAATCTTCAGCTTGTATTATTACAAAACTATGGAACAATCACCGGTAGCTAACGTGTTAATTACCGTGAACAACGTGTCTGTCCATGCAGACACGCAAACCATTTTAGGATGGGCGGACGAGAACGATAAAACGTAGCGGTCTGGATCCCGAAAAACTACTCGGACCCAGAGATGCGATGTAATTTCACGCGAAATTTATCTAATCTCGCGAGCGCGATACGCTTAGGTGTACGCCCACCATGTGACGCGCGACGCGTCACTCCGAGAACCACAGTCTCGGTAAGAAAATTTGAAAATACTACCTAAAACTGCCAGTTTTTTCTTCTTCTATATCGTCAACTTTGAAATATGTAAAATAAATGCGTATAAACGAACATTTAAAAACATTGATCTATTAGAAAGAATATTTACAAGACAATATTTTAAACGAAACAATTTTAAACAACCTATTTCATCAACTTCGATAAGAGGATGAACGTTGACCTTGAAGAAGGGGGTGCATAAACGACCAATTAAAAACATTGATCTATTAGAAAGAATAGTTAAAAGCCAATATTTTATTACGAACACTAATACTTTGTACGAAACAACCTAATTTCATCAACTTCGATAAGAGGATGAACGTTGACCTTGAAGAAGGGGGTGCATGAACCAAAGTCGTTGGAAGAGCTATTCGCAGGAGGGTGAATCGATGCGAAACAAACGACTGGAACTCGGGTTTTCCGCACCAGTGTGTACGCTGCGCGATCGTCGACGTCGACGACGACGTCCGCGGTGCCTTGAAACTCCGACGAAAAGAACCGTCGAAGGTCAGGTGCACGAAGAGCGCAGCGCTGAATCGAGGCCTCGTTCGAGAACTTTCGATACCGCGCTACCGTCGTTCCCCGAAACACGATCTTCGAAACTGTTCGAGCATTTTATCAGCGACGACGACTCGAGACAGATAACTCTGAACCCGACCTCCTTTTCTGTTCCAGGAAAAGAACTCTTTCCTCAATTACAACGTGTCCTGCATTCTGACGCTTCCGCCTTATCAGCGACAGGGATACGGCCGCCTCCTGATCGATTTCAGTGAGTAGACATGTCCCTGCTGAATTTACAGTGAACCATACTTACTTTCGGACACTTTCAAATAGACCATCATTTTCTTAGACTTTTGTAGTCGAAGCTATATTTTTTACTTGGATAAATAAATATATCTATTTGGATCTGGAATAATAAAAATCATTTTATATGATTTTGTTCGTTTCATATGAATTTGATAATTTGATTTCATTCTCTTAGTTGGATATGATTTTTTTCATTTTATATAATTTTCATGTAATTCGTTTAATATGTTATTCGCCATGTTGTTTACGTTATTAAATATGTTCGAGTCCAATTGATTATTGCACATTTAAGAATTGTATGAGGTATTGTATCAATTTCATATTCGTGAATTTTCATATTTAGAATCGTGTACTGTGAACGAAGCCATATGAAATGGATACAATGAATATTAATCCAAATACAATCAATCAAATCATATCAAATGAGAAGAATCATATTCAATGAACAAGTCATGTGAAATGAATAAAACGATATAAAATTGGCAAGATCGTATAACAAAAATGTGGTAAAATGAATAAGATTATGTGAAATTAATGAAATCATATAATATTAACAAAGTCGTGTAAAATGAACAAAATCATTTGCAACGAAGAAAATCATATAAAATGATTTATACTATTCTAGATCGTAAGAGATGTTTAATTCTCAATTTAAAATAGCTCCGACTGCAAAGGATTAAAAAGATTATCGCCATTTGAAAATTGTCCGAATGTTACTGTGGTTCCACTGTCACTGTCTTCCTTCGAAATTCCCCTAAATCAGCTATCGTACATTATGTCGATGGAGACATAAATTCCTTTTTGGAAGGAAATCCTAGAGCGATCGTAAGAGAATTATCATATTTTTCCATCGTTTAATTCCTTCGTCGATCGATGCGCGTCCTTGGACACAGGATGACGACATCCTGCCGACGAAACCGAAAGGACGACCGAATTAGGAACCGGACGACTGGGAACCGCCCCCGCGCGTCTCTCGACGCGATGCGAATTTTTGCGCGATTCAACCTAATCGGAGACCTTGAACGTCATCGTGCCTAGCACTAAAACTACCTAGCACAGACACACTTAAAAAATTTTTGAAATCGTCGCTTTACTCTTTCTACTTCGTAATTACGACGAATAACAATTTAATAAAAATTTTTTAAAAATTACACATTAAATATACACATATTATTAAATATGTCATCAATTTAAAATCAAAATTAACTCTTAGAAGTTCAGGGGTGACTCAGAGTCACCACTAAAAATTGCTGAACCATTGTTGACAATATTGTTTATATTATTAAATATGTCATCAACTTCCTTTCAATATTAATTCGTTTCGCTGTACACCCACTGTTTCGCCCGCTCGAAAGTTCAGCGATTCGCGCAATCTAGTCCGTCTAGACAAAGCTAGTTCTCGATCGCGAGCGACGCGGTGAAAGTCGATCGCAGAAGACACGTGTCCCGGTTACAATTAAACGGGAATCCCGCGGTTCAAGCGTCAACGAAAGTACAGTCGCACTTATCCGTCAACGGGAATACCGGACTCGCCTCTGCTCGATGAATGGCAGCGTGACGCGTGTACGAATTACGACTTCCGGTTGCGATCCGTGCTGACTCACACATTTGCTCGGGAGCCGTCAAGATCGTTCATCGAGATTGCTACTGAATTCCGATATGTAATTTGCCTAATTCTTTAACCTCGATCTTCCAGCGCCATAATTATTCTTATAACGAGCTCGCATGGGGCGATCACATTGATCAACAATCAATTTCAAATTAAATTAACCCTTAGCAGTCGTGGGGTGGCTCCGAGGTCACCACTAAAAATTACTGAACCATTATTCATAATATTGTTCACATTATTAAATGTATCATTAATTTAAAATCAAAATTAAGTCTTAGAAGTCCAGGAGTGGCTCAGAGTTACCACTAAAAATTGCTTTACCATTATTCACAATACATGTTATTCATATTATTAAATGTGTCATCTATTTAAAATAGCTGCGCGCAATACAAAACCGTATTTCCGACTGATTCAAATTATTATTACGATGAACTAATTATTATTACACCCCTTACGATCAACGTAGTACATTTATTTTTAGTTCTACCCGCTCGTACACGTTATTCGACCGCGCCCTGTACAATAAATCCGCAGAGTATGATGTACATATTCCTAGATCAAAACCGTTACATACTAAAATCGGCCATTCCACACGCGCGAATCTAATACTCTTAAGTGGACTGCAGATTTTACGCGTTTATAACAAAAACGAGTGGATGCAATTTAAATCATTAATAAGATTTGAAAGACTGAAGATAATTATGAAAGTGGTCTAAGTCGATTAAAATATTCTTATTTCGATACATTTAAAAGAAAAGAATGTTACCACTAAACGTATAATATTGAAATAACTGAATTAATTTAGCCTAAAATAATGTGGATGCAAAATAAATAATAAAACTAATTTCTTTTAAATTTTCACAATTAAGGACACGAATATTAAGAGACAACAATATTTACCTACGGTGCCATTTTACCCCTACATCAAATAAAAAATGTCTGCATCGATTCGAAGCCACAGAGGTTAAATAAAAATCTCTTTCTCCGTCGAATTACATTATCAAACCGAATCTAACACGTTGACATTTTTAAATTCCCTAAATATAATATTACTAAACAATCTATTCTAAACGATCAACCACAGATCCGAAAAGTCAATAACTGTTAACTCGCCTCGCAAGCTTCCCGAAATCCGTAAAAAAATTGGCAGCCTCCTCGAGGGGCGGAAGAGTAGACAGCTAACACGTTGACGTTCTTAAATCCTCTAAATTTTTTAATTTTTCTCTCAAACGTATCAAATTACTACTAAACATTCTTCATCGCTATATTCCTTCTAAACGATCAACCGCAGATCCGAAAAGTCAATAACTGTTAACTTGCCTCGCAAGCTTCGCGAAGCCCGTAAAAAAAATTGGCAGCCTCCTCGAGGGGCGGAAGGGTAGAAAACGAGAGAAGTACCGCAGCGGAGAGCAAAGAAACCGAAAAAGCCGCGGTGAGGATCGATTGCGCATTCGGAGGTGTTGGCCGGTTCCCCGCGGCGGAAACGCAGGATCCAACGACCGGGATGCTCTCATTGTCCCCTATTTACGCGTCTGGGAAAACGCGTCGTTGCGGAAAGAAACGAGGGGAAAACGCACGATAGCGAAAAAGAGAGAAGAGCCTCCTTCTTCCCTCTCTGACAACCCCCGCGCGTGTACACCGCGAAAGAGAGCGTAGCGTTGATAATTAAACGCGAGCTTTTTGCCGTGACGTCATTTTCATTGATGCCGACGAGGCGGAGGAAGGAGAGAGGGTGGAAAGTGTGGGTCGCGCGCGATCGTAGGGGTGGCACCACGTCGACGACGAGCAACCCCCTAGGTGGCTGGGGTTGTGGGTCGACGTACTATGCGGACGAAGTCGTCGGGAATCGTAGTGCTGTTGTGCGGGGGCAGGGCGGGGGTGGTTGCGGCGGCTTTTCCGCAGGGGTTCAAAGAGAGAGAGAGAGAACTTACCGGGGGTTGAAGAAGATAGATCTAGATAGATGAAGAGAGAGAGAAGGTGTATGTGGTGGCAGTGGCGGCCGGTGGTGGTGGGAACGAACGATCACTGTGTGTGCTGGTGGTGGTGACGGATAGTGGAGTGTAGGTCGGAGTGGAATGGTTAGCGGAGAGTGCGACGCCCGGCGTCTCGCCGCATCGATCGACCCCCACGACGACGTTCTCTCTACCTGCTGTTGGCTTGCACACCGACGAGACGCACACGCTATCGCGCACAAAACAGACACACACACGCGCGGCTTGGGATTCGTCTCGTCTGGCGCGCACGGGGTGTGTCCGATGCACCCTGTCCCGCGGAGGAATTCCTGGCGCAGCGTCCTAGCGGAAATTCGAGCGCACCGGCGATTAGGGCAACGATCGCAGAGAACTTGTAATGTGCACGGGACCACGTGTCCGTTTGACGCGTGTCGTCGCACTGCCGTCGCGGTTTCCCGAGGTTTCGCAGATAGATTAGAAAGCGGCTCGAGGATGGGGGAAGGTTAAATTTCTCGAGGGTAGCCACGTTTGTTTATTTTTTTTTGTTTCGTGATTATGTACGACTCGGTTAATAATTTTTTACTTGAGGGATGGCCTCGATCGCACGATTAACGATAGCCCCTGTAAAAAGGGTAGCTTTGCGGTGACTCGGTGTCTACCTGCAATAATTATATTATCGACTGGGGGATTTTCTCTCGCAGTTGGGTTAACGGGTTAAGGAACTGCAGGGCGGTCGGTTTGGACACACCCTGTGCGAGCCGCCCTTCTCGCCAGTTTCTCGGCAGTCTAGCACCGTTTCCACCTGGTTCGAGCGCGGCGTAGGGCTCTCTCGCATGACCTCCGGTGACCTCTCGCCCCTCTCGCAGGGCGTAGAATTGCCAGGGCACATCGCCGCCCTTTTCCTCCGTTGCGTAGACCAGCCATCCAACCAGCCAGCCGGCTCTCGCTTAGGTTCGAGAGGGACAGAGGAGTCCGCGAGAACCTTCTCCTGGCGGGCTGCTGTCACACCGATCCGTCCGTACAACCCTCCCTTCCTCCCGCCCCTCTCTCTTCCTCTTCAACCCTCGTCGCCGTTGTTCTCTCGTCCTTCCAGTCACCGGCACTTTCCTCCTCCACGATCCTCCCCACCAACAACGCCACTACCATCGCCTAGCATCATCCCCTACCACCTCGACGCCCCCGAAACTCTGCAAACTGAACGGACGCGTAATGAATGCGCTCTTGCCGAAGCTGTTGGCCCTGCTGGAAGAGAGACGCGGAAAAGAGAATCGTGCCACGCCGTGGAAAGAGCCGACGGAAAAGAATTGGCAGAGGGTGGTGGAGATGGCGACTGCGGAGGGTTGAGAGACTCTGTGCTTTCGCTCCTGGTACAGAGGCGGAGGATTCTTGCAGAGGGGGTGGAGAGGCGGATGGAGGAGAAAGAGGAGGAAAAGGATGGTCATTGAACCCCTCAGACTCTCCAGGACGTCCTGGAATAAGCTCCACACAGGACCGGTCCTCCTCGCGGCACTGCCTTGGTCACACTCTGCGAAAATCGTCTACCCGTTCTTTTCCCACCCCCTTCGCGTCGGTGCTACGTTCGCCACCGACACCTGGGACCAACGTGTCCTTCTCTCTCTCTCTCTCTCTCTCTCTCTCTCTCTCTCTCTCTCTCTCTCTCGCTCTGGTTCTCGTTGTCTACTCTCTTCTTCGGACTCGCCCCCGTTGGCCTCTTTCTTTTTCCCTTTGTCGACCCGACGGACATGCGGAAACCTCCGTCTATCGTCTCGATTTCGATTATTCGGGTAATGAGAATTCCGCGGTTATTTCGGGCGCGCTGCGACGCTTCCGCGGGGACACCCCCCGGCGCACCACCCTGGTCGTTGAACCGCCACGCTTCCGGTCCTAGAAAACTGACTTCGATCAGAGACGTAACCGAGATTCGAAATCCGCCCTCGTCCTGCTGGAAAATCCGAGGTTTTCAACCCTTATTTCAACCCTCGTTTCGGGAATTGCATCTGTGAATCGGTGGCGAATTTACACAGTGGTACAAGGGAACATATTCAGTTGATACGATTAAATGATTTTGATGAAACTTATATGAGATATAGTTCTTCGAAAAATATTTGAGAAAAAATATTACCCTCAAAGTTGGGGGTTGAAACCGTATTTTTGAGATATCTCGGAAACCAGTGGTCGAAAAAATTCGATTTTTTTTAATTGTGTGTTTCTTAATGGAAAATATAGTCGTGCAGGAAATTTTTAACAAACTTTGTTTGTTTAAACAATATATTAAAAATTTAATGTTTTTTGCAGTTTCTTGTATATATTGTTAGTTAATTTTAATGTAAATTTGGATGTGTGATCTTTGATCCAGAATGGGGATACGTATTTCAGGATTTTCTTTTTTTTGCCATTTAACATAAATTATACATAATCCTCACTCGTGGCTACCATTGTTTTAGCCACTTCGGTCATATACTAAGCGGATAGAGATTTATCCTCCAGAGCACGAACCTCCAGCGAAAAAATCGAACTACTCGAATACATACGTTCGGATTGATGCTGTCCGTCTCTCTCTCTCTCATTCTCTCACGCGAATCTTTTCAAGCGCGGCCGCATACCGGCGCGGTATCAATGCGGTCTGGTTCCCGCGAACATAACGGATGACCCATAAACGGAGAAATCGGTTTAGACGCGCGACGTACGCGCCGGCGGATCGATTCATCTAATTAGTCGATCGGTCCGACTCGGACCGGGAAACCTCTCAGCGATAAATCAGACTCGCCTGGACAAAACCCCGGAAACAATTGGAATTGAACGAAAAGAGTATTTCAAGGCTATCCGTTTACATCTCGAAGAGGTCTACTATGAATTCGATAGTTGTTCGAAGTGACAATTCTTAAAAATCGTTGGAGAATTTTTATATTAATTTTGTTCAATATATCTTTGAATCTCGAAAATATTGAATAAATATCTTTTTCAATTATTGGAAAATATTTTTTAAGCCACACTTTTTGTATAGAAGAATGTTCAGAAAATATCAGCTAAATATTCAGAGAATGTAAACTAGATATTTAAAAGATCCACGTGTCTGTTGTTTCTAGCATAACAGTCTCCGATTAGACCGACGAAATAAAGTGCCGTGGGTCAGAGTAGACCCAGGCACCGCGATCAGAGTCCGCATCGTAGCTGGAGATATACGACCAAATCTAAATCCGAACGATCGATAGTCCTACGCGGGGATTACTCTGCGTGCAAATGGGTTAGTCGATCGCGAGGACAATGTATCGTTTTAAGCTTCGGAGTGGTGGAACCGTCGACCGCGTCGTTTTGGAGCCAAATCAGTGCGAATCGGTGATCGAGATAAATGCAAATGGCGGCGAGGCTGTTACGGGGACGGGGTTTGGAGGTTGGAAATTATTTTCGATACGGTACTGACGTCGTGGCGTTTCATCCTTCGTCGGTCAGTGACACCAGAAACGGCTTATAGCTGCGGCGTCGATTCCGGCCGGCGACGCACGCGTGTGCGTGTTTGCATGCGTGCACGGCCGGCGTTGGCTCTCCGTACCTATGCGGCTTCGATGTCTCGCGTGCAATCGGAATTTCATAGTCCACTTAGCAGTCCCCCGGCCCAAGGACGTTCGCTACAGTAAAGTCGCGTTTACTGTCCAACAGGCTGTGCTCTGCACGGACAATAATTGGATACCGACATCATTTTTTCAGTGAAACTTCTTCTTCCAGGGTGTAAGCCTAATTCGCGTCACGGAATTCGCGACAGGAAAAAGCGTAACGGTCAATAATATAATTTTTTATGATTCTATCATTGAAACAATTGCCTTGTGATAGCTAAAATTAAATACTGTACCACCTACCTACTGCTTTGATGGCGGATTGTCGATATCCATATCCATTCGTTTTCTCGAGAATTCACGGGTGTGAACAACGGCGTGTGTACTTCTGCGCAGGTTACTTATTGACCAGGGTCGAGAAAAAGATTGGCTCGCCGGAGAAACCTTTATCGGATCTAGGCCTGATCTCGTATCGCAGCTATTGGAAGGACGTTCTGCTGCAGTACCTCTGCAACTTCGGGGGCAAGGAACTCTCCGTCAAAGGTAAGGAAGACACCTCGTAGAACCCACTGGTTCTTAACCGGTGTTTCGCGGCAAAAAATATATGTAATTATATTTATTTATTTATTTCAACAAAATATATATTTATTTCTACGCGGGATGTTTTTTGGATCATAAAAATCCTTGGTGTTCCGCAAATTTTTCATACAGTCAAAAGTCAGATTGACACAAGGATGAGGGTTAAGAACCACTGGCGTAGACTGATAGCGTCTTAATCTGGTTATCATAGAGGAGGGGTTAAACTATATTCCCCTCGATTTCGTCGGTCTGGCGAGACTGGACCGAATACCGAATACAGCAGCGTTCCTTCTGCAGGACGTTTGCCCCGAAGAGGCGTGGCTTAGCTCCTCCGAACTGCAACGGAGCGGGAATGACGCCCCACGGGGCAATCTGTCCTCGTTCCGCTGCGATAACGGATACAAGTGAACATTGTCTTCCAGATATCAGCAAGGAGATGGCGATCGACTCGTACGACATCGTCAGCACCCTACAGGCCCTCGGGATGATGAAGTACTGGAAGGGGAAGCATATCATTCTCAAGAAACAGGCAAGTTTCCCCTTAGTCGCTCTGATTTCTCCACTAATTTCTGTGTGCACTGTCGCTCTAAAGTATGTCTACACTATTGCATTCCAAGTTGAAACTGTAATTTATCTTCAAGTGAAATTATACAGGGTGTCCCACCCGATTTCAACATTTTGATTTTCTCGCTATTGTTACTCTGTGAAGGTCATATAAAGGTCAACTTTGTTTTTTTAAATGGAATGAGGTAGTTTTTTACACACTGATATTGACACACTGTATATTTCCATTGAAATTGAAGACAGGACCTAAAGGGTTCGTTTTCTAGCTTGACGTACAATAAGCGTGTAACAGTATTTTTCTTGATCAAAAGAAGCTTTGTAACATTTGCATCGGACGTTTCACTTAACGATAACTTACAACATACTACAGTGGGTGTACAAAGTATTCGTACGAACAAAACGTTTATCAATATATCGATAAAATATTCTATATTATATTGACAAATAAACATAAATAAATATTATTAAAAAACACATTCTAAGTTTACTGTATACGAGATTTGTTAACCATATCAAATACACTATATAGCGAAGGGTTAATATTTATACCAAGAACGAAGCCCGACAAAATTCCAAACAAAATAGTTATCGATATATCGATAAAAAATCGTATAAACACTATTGATAAATATAGTTTTATCGTTTACATTATCTACAATCGTATACAATTGGTTAAACAACGCACCGAGGGATGGTCTCACGGATAGATTTTCCGAGAGGCCGTGT
This sequence comes from Lasioglossum vierecki, assembly GCA_028455595.1. Lineage (NCBI taxonomy): Eukaryota > Metazoa > Arthropoda > Insecta > Hymenoptera > Halictidae > Lasioglossum > Lasioglossum vierecki. The sequence goes on from CM052337.1 coordinate 18,168,845, forward strand.
CTCGGTCGAAAAAGGAAAAGGACCGTTGGGAGAACCGTTGAAATGATTTCCAGGACGTGATCGACGACTACAAGGAGAGGGTGAAGAGACGGGGGCCCGTCTACAGAGAGATCGATCCGGAGTGTCTGAAATGGAACCCCTTCCAGCAACCAAAGACGCCCTCCGCCTCGAACTAAGGTCTGCGACGAGGAGCAGCAACGGCCAGAATCACGCCGACGTCGGCCTGCCCCTTCCACCTTGGCTGAGCCCCGACCACCGGACGATCTCTTTCTTCTTCTTCGCAGACTTCGTCTTCCTCCCTCTCCATTTTTTTCTGCCCCTTTCCACGCGAGAGATTCTCCTTTTCTCGCTCGACGAGGACCATTCGTTGGTCTCTCGCGCTAGCAACGATCCGCGAAGCCCGTGGAAATCCTCGAATGATTCCAACGAGGGATCCACAGGGATTTTTGGGTAGACGATCCAGGGATCGAAAACTCCATGGAGAACAGGGGTCGACGGACTCTAGATCGTCCTGGAATTCTAGAGCAGGCATGGACACCGATTGCCCCGGGGGGCACGAGCCCAGCTCTATTATTGTCCGGAGCGACGAGGCTCCGCCTACTGTGCGCAGAGAGGGGAGATATTTAGTCCTTAAGAAAGAATGCCGAGAGATCCACGGGGATATCGCGTGTAGAGTGTAGACAATTTAGGGATCGCAAACCCACGAAGTACAGAAATTCTGGAGCAGGCATGGACACCGTTTGCCCCGGGGGGCACGGACCCAGGTCTATTACTGTTTGGAGCGACGAAGCTCCGCCCCTCGGAGGCGATCTGAGATGTTCCGGGGGTGAAGATCGCCGTGCTCACGCCTGCTCTAGATTGGCTGAACCTCCTTGACGATTACAATCGTATCGAGCCATCTTGCGAATCGTATCGATTCTTGCCCGGTAACCTTCAGTGTAAGATAATCATTGTTTTATACGACACCCTCCTACCAACCCCTTCTCTACGGTTCCATTTCCGCGTTGATCGGAACTTTTTCACCCTTTGCACTCCTTTGTCAAAGTGTGCCTCGACGTTTTCAAATAGCAGGGAGTTGTTAGCTACCGAATTAAAAAGTAATTCGGAGTGCGAAGGGTTAATACTCCGGAATCCGACGCTGTTGTTGGTCAACCCTTCTGTAACGCGGGTAAGGAATTGCGTGTTGGTATTGTAAATTAATTTTAATCGAATTCGTACCGATCCCGAGTTTCTCGTGACACGGTACGAGTTAACCCTTGTGTAGCCAATCGGGCGTAACCGTTTACTGTATTTCTGTCAACAATTTGTTAATATTTCTCAGAAAAGTATTGCAAAGTTTCTTTGAAGGTCCATCTCTTTACTTGATGATGTTGAATAAGGAGATAAGTTTTAAATAACTTATACATTTTGGTTGACTTCACAAACCCTGGTTGAACCTGCCAGACATACATGTCTCAGTACATATCGCATTAACCCTCAACCAACCTCGTGTCAATTTGACATAGTTTTACGGATTTATTATTTGTAAATTAATTTGAAACTTGATGAATTTTATTTTTCAATACGAAACATACAACCGCAAAAACCAAAGATGTAAATATTAGCTGACTCTTTTTGAGTGAAAAAAAACCATTGAAATTATGCTTTTTCAGATTTCAAATCTGACCCAAGTTTAATCGGATAACTGTGATAATTCCAGAGCAAATGCATCATTGTAAATGTTGTTATTGTTATCGATCGTACGATTGTTAAAACAGAAAAAGTATTAAATGAACACTATAAAGCAATTTTACAAATTTAAACTTTCAACGTTTCGACCCTTGCTTTCTAGTGTATATTTATTAATACTTTTTCTGTATTTCCAAATACATGATTGATTACATAAGGGTTGGTCTCGTCGCAGAAGGGTCGACGTAATTACTTTCCGACGCGGGGCCAGAGGGGCCTGAAGGACCTCGAGAAGATCGTCGTAGGTCCCTTCTTCGAGGCCGGATGTCTTCCGGCGAGAGGATGTCCCGCGATCTTCTTGGTTGCCGAGGAATTGAAACGGCACGCGTCTCTCGGCGTGGTCGTCGTTGCACGAAACGTGGCAACCGACAAGAGAGTTTATTGATCGGGCCTAGCGAGGTGCACGGCTCGCTGCAAAACAGAGAAATTCAGCGGCGAACACGTCGAGAAAGAGAGACGCCGGCGAACGAAACGAAACGAATACCGGCGTCCTCGGTCGAGCCGTTTTCGACCGCGACGCGCCGTTCAAAATAACTCGAAAGCTATCGAGTCAAGGTTGAACACCGGACCCATTTAAAATGAACACGCACACGTGTGCGCGCGTGCACACATGCACGCACGCACGCACACCGTTCGTCGAGACCGTTTAAAAGCGGCGGCCACGAAACCGCTCTCGAGGATTTCTGCGAACGATCCATTTCTGCGCGTGTATCCGGTGCGTGCGCGACGTTAAGCTCGGTTCCCACGTGCGGACGCGTTCGCATTCCCGCGAGTGTGAACGATTTTAAAGGAGTAGACTCTTTTCAGTGACGCGACACCCTGTGTAAGCAACTTGGGCAAATGCCCTTTTGGGACCTGAACACAGATCCAAATTCTACGTTTTTTTCCTGGGGCCAAAAATTCTGCTCTATACAAGGCCCAAACTGGATAGTTATAAAGAGAATCATTAATTTATAAGAATTATTTAGATAGTTACAAAGCGCTTTTGTTTGCATTATTCCGAAGCATACTACAAATATCTGCATAGCTACGTGCAGGGCCGGCATGACGTTCTGCGGGGACCGGTTGAAACATTTTGTTGGGTCAGGGTACACATTCAAATTCTATAGTTCGCAATAAGGAATTAATTCAATCTACTATAGAGGGGGTTCTGTAAAATGTCTCATGAATGTTCGTAGACCGCGGACCCTTTCAAAACGCGAGGCTGGGTTTGGGCCCTGGCAACATGCTGCCGAATAATGCAAATTATGCCTCGAAAAAATTAGATTTTCGGAAAAAGAGTCTACTCCTTTAACGAATTTTGTTCCGAGCCGTCACAGAAACATACTTTTCTTCTCGTTCGGTACGAACGGGTTAAAGGAAACAGAAGAGATATAAAAAGCTCACGTGGGAACGCGGCTTAAGGACGCGACGGGAGAATTTCCTGTGTCCGACCGCCGCTCGCAATTGTAATATAGCCCGGATAGTATCGATTCCACCGAATAGGAATTCTTTTTCATCCTTTTTTTAAGTACTGCGACTTTCTACGTGCATAGGGTTGAATAAAGAAATTGAAACGTTGATCGACGTTGTCGGTTGTCTCTTTATTTTTCAATTGTCCGATCGTACACGTACCGTGCGCTCCGGAATTCGTCGGAAGAGTCGCACGAACCAGCGCGCAGCTGTTCAGCATCTCGTTTAAGTATGAAAAATTCAGTCAAGTATGAAACTTGACAAATGTGTTTGAAATTTCTATCTTATCTGTCAAGTTTCATACATAGCGAACTGATATTCGGAAAATTTAAACTTACTATCGTATTAAGAATATTCTTATGCTTTCGTCGCACTGATTTCATCAATTATTTTATTATAAACACTATTTGAAAATTACCACAATAATTGTTTTCGACGTTTCGATCTTACTTTAGATAATTTTTTTAAAAAATAGGGAAACCCTACGTTTAGTGGTGACAGCTCCGATGATCTTCATCTTCACGTATGTTGTCAAGGACAACATTCTGAACAACTTTCTTAGTTTTCGAGTTAATTGCAAAAAAACAGTATTGAATACGTAAAATTCAATTTAGTACTAGCAATAGTTTTTTTGCAATTATCTCGAAAACTAAGAGCAAGCATCGGGTAGTTGTAATGACAAAAATTGTTCAGAATGTTGTCCTTAACAACATATGGCAAGGTCATCGGAGTTGCCTTTCCTAAACGTAAGGTTGACCGAATAAAATAGTTCAAAAAATATGAAGTAGACCCTTTTCTTTGAATCAACGCACAACGAAACATAATTAAGTTTAATAAATTACAGACGCAATTCTTCGATTATTCTTTTCGTTGGAAAGCCGGTTGAGAACCCGTCGCTTATCGTCACACGAGAACAACTACTCGAGTTTCTCGCGTGTACACGTTACATCGACGCGTTCCGAGGCTCGTCCGGTTATCGATGGCCAGTATTCTGCGAGCGTAACGTTCCGCGAGTACGCTCACGCTCGCAAATACCTGTACACACAGCCCTGTATTTATAGATACGCGATTTCTCTTTATTCCCGAGCACGCAAATATTTTTTTCTCACGCTGGGAATCGGAATCGCGCAAAACATATCCGCAATACGCCCTGCGTTCATTTCCCCGCGAGTAATCGAAAATACACGCGAGTGGAATCGATCCGACAACGAGCAAACTACCGAGCCTTCGATTCCACTTCGTTATCGCGCAGAAATTATGCTCCGTTCGCAATCTATTCTCGCGTGCTCGACCAAAATGGACCCTGGCCTGATCTTTAACCCTCTCGCTCCAGATCACCTTTTTATTTATTCAACCCCCTCGCCGTGATCGAAGCGACTAGACTGCGGACCTCTGTAAACATATGTTGGACTGCTGTTCAAAATAATACGTCGATAGTTTTGTTACCCTTTCTCTCTCGCGCGAATTACGACTTCTCATTTTTATTTCGGATATAGCAAATCCGTAGTTCAATATAAATTAACAACAAACGTACTATGAAAGTAATAAGGATTTAATTTATTTAAATTTTACGGGCTTCGTATTGGAATATATAATGTTCTCAAAAAATGCTGGAATATACAATTTGATGGAATTTAGGAAGATTTTTGTTCGTTTCGAATCTACAAAGGTTGTTACAATTAAAAATAGAATTTTATTTCATATCACTTTCATAACATTCATTTGTTTTGGATCTACAATGACTGTTGCCATTAAAAATAGTATTCTATTTCGTATCACTTCCTAAAACTCATTTGTTTTTGATCTACAATGACTGTTGCCATTAAAAATAGAATTTCATGTGATGCCACTTCCATAAAATTCATTTGTTTTGGCTTTACAAAGTCTGTTGCAATTTAAAAAAGAATTTTATTCGATGCTACTTCCGCAGTCTAGTAGTATACTAAAGATTCCACACTCCAACTAGAAAATTTTTATTTAGCATAAAAATCCACTCTCTACTCGTAACGTTCGATCGGAGCAAACGCACCCGAAGAGGAGCGAAAGGGTTGAACCGAAGACGGCATCGAGAGCTCGAGACGCGAGTCGCTCTCAAGAGTTTCACAGGTAGCCGACTTAATTTCGAACCTTCGACCAGACGTCTGTCTATTCTAAGCAAATCGCATTCGCCGCTGGCCGATTAATTAAACACGGCCTTATGTAAGTTTAATGTATCAATGGCTCCGAGGAATTTCCCCTGAGTCCTCCGGCTTGTCCGAGAGAAACGAAACGAGACCGGCAACCGGTCCGGCTCGACGGACACGCGTACCTAGCGATGGCTACTCGACACTCTGTTGTGCAAAATCCTCAAACAAATCAGAAATCAGAAAATTAAAGTCTTGGAGTCTTGACAATTTTAACGAATGTTATATTTTTTTCTAATATTGCTACGTTCATAATGTTGTTATTCGTGACAGATGTAACATTTAAAGAGTGCAGCTCCCTTCTTTTTTATTAAACGAGTAGCTTTTTTATTGTAAATACTTCTGTAAAACAACTGCGGACTGTCTATAATCTACAAAAATAAAAATTAAATGCTCTCTTTTCATTGGTAGCGCATCACTTTTGGCTAATTTAAAAAAAATGTTCGTAATAGTTCGAACAAGGGTTGTTTAGGGAAAGAAGAATTGGAAATTTGTACAGAACAACGTTTGCCAGGTCAGCTAGTAAATAATAATAATAAAAAAAGAGTTCCAATTCTTCCAAACCTTCAAGAACTTTAAAATTCATTTTTAATTTTAAATTTCAAGATGTCTAAGAGCAAGTGATTCGAGTATTTGGTCGCAAACATTGAGTCGAGGCGATGTGAGTACAAATGGTCGATTACGAGAGAGAAAATTATCGACGAACACACGTCGCGTTTGTAAGTCGCGCTTAGACGCTAGACGCAAGCAATAAAGACAGTTTTACGGACACGTTCGCTGTTTCGTTGAACATCATAACCTGTCCCTCCTCTCCGTCGTTTTACAGGCTCGTCGATACAGTTCATACGAGCACGGTCCATTGACTCGTAATGCCCCCGTTCCGTTTCTTTTATCATCCGGAGTGTCACTGGTTCTCCCGTTTCTTTTCACCGGCACGCTTTGCTACGTGGAGCACGCTGAGCCTATGTCCACACATCTGTTACCGCACCTCGTTAGCGTCGCTCGTAATCTCATCGGGTGGTAACGAGGCCATTTTTCATCTAACTTACTGCCCGCCCGTACGCTCGCATCCCACCACTGTTATTTCTTCACTGGTCTACACTTTCTTATTACACTATCCAACAACAAAAATCTTTCTATACAACCGTTGGGTAGATCTTGTAGTTTTTCGCGCTGACTTCGAATCTGGTCTTAATTTTTCTCCTACGCACACAGTTTTTGAGAAATTTGAATTTAAAAAACAGAAATATTGTAATGTTATTATTAAATTTTCCATATAAATTTCATATATAAAATTTTTTTAAGGAAAATTTAATTTAATTTAAATGAAAGTTAAATTAAATTTTAATATTATAATTAATCATTATTTAATTTTATATATTTAAATAAATTTTATGTACAAGATCTTTTGCACACCGACGTCACACTATGAAACACACCGCAACGGACAGTTTTCGTGGGACTATTATATATCGGAATCGAGCAAAGAGGCGAATAATTGCGTTACCCGGCTATCTCTCCTCTACCTTTTCCTTTCAACTGGTACCGCCACGCGACCCCATCGTAACACTATTATCCCATTAGTTCGCGACATTACAACGACGTTCTTCCTCTCTTTCTCTCTCTCCTGGTCCAGCCAACCGGAGAGAAACGATAGCACTGACATCGGCATCCAGGCCGGTCGACTAACAACAGGGTGCCGGTTTAACTTTGTTTGCCGATTGAACGCGAAACGACGTTGAAAATTCAATCCCGTCGTTCACCGACGCCGGCCATTAATCGCGTTACAAAAACAGTGACCGCTTCGTTTCGATCGAGTTCTCCGAAAACCGTTGCTCTCGTGGGTCCCATGATGGACTTGATTCAACGATCAACGACAGAAATTATTCCGAAGAACCAGAACTGGACATTCAAGATCAGCTTTAGATAATTAATTTTTCGGCTACAATCGTCTTTCAAACGTTTCATAATTAGACTACGGATCTTTATACAAAATAGAAATTGTTACACTAATTGTGACATTCAGGAGAGAAACTTAAGAATGTCCTTCTTCCCTTAATAATTTAGGTAAATTACTTCAAGACTAGACTGTGGATCTTTGTGATAAATCAAAATGGTCTACACTCGCTGCAAGATTCAGAAGCAAAGTAGGCACACTGATTTTTACAGGTCCAAATTACAGGTACGTTTCAAAACAATTTTTGTGTGCAACAGTTTAACGCGTCCCACATTTTTGTATCTCGTCTACGCCAACATTCGACGAACGCGACAGATAAACGCGCAATGTGGGACCGTAGGAGTAGGCTGACGAAGCGAACTCTGATCGACGACGTCCTCGGTAGCAGATCTACGTTTCGTCGCGATGTAATAAGGCAGCAGGGCACAGTCATATGAATTGCGCTCCAACAGGTGCCGGGTATCGAGTTCACCAGAGCACCTGATGAAGTACAATTAACATGCAGCCTCCACAGTTGTTCCGAACACCATCGTGTCCCTCCTCTCTCACTCTTTCTCTCTCTCTCTCTCCGTATCCGTTCCTCTACGATCTCTCACGCAGACTATCTTTCTCTCTATTAAATATTATTTAAATATTAAATCTTACGGATTTAAGAGAACGCTAAAGCAATTCGTTACGACAAATCTAATGTAATATAATTGTAATCGAAACTAGCTGAGAAAGCTAATAAATAATCAATCAAATAATCTCTCACACAGACACACACTCTTGTATCTCTCTGCTGATGGCGGTGCTCCCGCGTAACACCGGAACCTCGTGCCGGAGAAAAACGATGTACCGGTTTCGCCGCAGTGCGCGCTACTTCAGGTACCTGACTGACTCGAAATTGGCACAGCCTGAAGTACCCGAGTAACGCGTGTCGCAAACGACACATAGTCACACAGTAGCTGGGTCCGTGATCGATCCGGACGGTCGACAAGCCCAGGTTGGCCCCCAGTGCCTCGATCCGCGCCGATCTCCATCGATCCCCGTCGTCTCTGCTGAAGATGCCTTTCCAGCTTGCTCCGAAGTCCGACCAGCAATCTAGCCGCCTTCGAAATCTTAAAACGTAACGGGACAACGCCAGCTGTGTTCCTCGCGCGGACACGATTTATAGCTTCGGCTATATTTGCTCGCCGTTCGCACGTGACAAATCAACGAAACGTCGTTAACATATTCGCTCGACGACGTTGCACTCGCCAAGCTCTTCAGGAGCAGCAGGATTCAGGACCTCCTTAAGAGTATCCTTCTTCCATTAATAATTTGTGCAACCGGCATTGTTTCAACATTTTTACAAGCCACAAGTGGATCTTTACTCGTAAGAAATCCCGCTGTCAATGGCTAGGTCATGACGTCACGCAATTTAGCCAATCATTCGGCCAGAACCGAAAGTGCCAGTGGAATCGAGTCGGATGGCGGTTCTCTGCCGCATTCCTTTCGAATTCCTGTCGGACTTCTTGCGAGACACGGAGAATATATCGCGATTCGAGATTTTGTTCCAGCGAGCAAGCAGAATTTAAGAGATTCGAGAGAACGACGAGATAACGCGAGGTCGCCCGGAGTTTGCGAATCGCCTTCGCAGAGACTTTCACAGAGAAATTTTCAAATACAACTACACAGGATTGTACGATGATACCATGTCCCTTCTTTGTTGTTGTTAAACGAGTTATCTTATATTTTTTTCTTCGTTATTATTAGGTTAGATTGTTAACAGTTTTGTAAAAGGATCTCATTCCGTTTACAATAAATAAATAATAATAATAGCAAATGTGGTCTCGAACCGATATGATTCAAATCCGAATCGAAACATCTTTGAGTATTCTTACAAATTAGCTATAGTGTATACAGTATGATCCTATCGTAAAAAAATTAATGCCAAGAATATGAGTGGCCATACTCGGGAGTATGGCGTTGGTGAGTGAATCGAAGAAAGGGCCCTCGCCAACGCCCCTCGAGAGAGAGATCAAAGGAGAAAGAGAAAGAAAGAAAAAATAAAAAGATCTTATCGTAAAGGAAAGTCTACGTTCCTCTAAGCGGTCTGGTACCACTGCAAAGTTTCGCCGTTGTTCGTCGACGAGCGACGATTTAATACGGCCGGGAACCGTGGAGGGCAGCGGGGGCGAGAACCGAGATCCCGATGAATCAAAGCGAACAAGCCAGACAGAGGGGGTGGAGAGAAAGAAGAGAGAGAGGAGAGTATCGTTCGGATCGAGATAAGGGGAAAGGATCGAATGAATCGTCCGAGGTGGGGATAAAAGTCGCAGCGTGTCTGGTGGGGGCAAGGTTGCGAGGAACTGACGGCGACGACCGAGAGAACCGTCTCGCCGCAAGATACGACCGAGCTTTGCTTTGCTTGCTTTGCCTGGGGCCTTTCCCCTAGACCGCTCTATTAGGAATCGACTTACAGCTTCGAGGTTTCGAGAACTCGATCGAAATGCGACCGTGCCTCGGACGTGGCATCGCGACGGTATAAAAGGAAACGCGAGACGAGAGGAAAAGTATTAATGATTTCGGCGCAACGGTTCGATCAAATAAAACGTTGCGCCGAAATCATTAATACTTTTTCTGTTTTAACAATCATACCATCGATAACTATAACAACATTTGCAAGACATGAGTGTTGAGGAAAAGATCGTGGGTGGTGTTGCAAACCAACGTCATTTCATTTTACATTTTCTATATAGATTCTTGAATAAAAATTGAATTATCCTCAAACTCTGCCCCATCCATGATCTCCGTCCTTCTTATTCGAACAAGACAATTTTCAATCATGAATTTTTGTTATGCCGATCGTATTAAGATAATAACTGGAAATGATTTTATCGGTGCACAGATTTGATCAATCTCTATACACTATACTTTAATTGCAAAGGAGGTCTCGAACCAAAGTGATTCAAATCCGAATCGAAACGTTTGGGTAATTCTTACAAAATAGCTATATGGTGTGTAGAGTTTGATCGAACCTGTGTGCCGATAAAATTATTTCCAGTAATTTTCAAAAAACTTGTTAAGGCTATATTCGAAACTCTGACCTTATCATTCGAGCCCTTACAATTCCTAAACCTACACCATTCAAGTTAGAACCTATATATCTGGGTATACACCCCATCTTCCCTAAAAATCAAGTTTTTCTTTCTGATTCACTGTTTGACTAGTAAGAAGTACTTAAAAGAGACTTAAAAAAAGAAATAGTACTTAAAAGATTTAAAACTGTCTTTTAAGTACTATTTCTTTTTTTCTATACTTTCTCACAGATTTTTTCCTCGCACTTTAAGCTAACAAACTTCGCTTCGTTTATCGCGTCACATTCTAGATAAATACGTCTCGCAATACAGATAAGGAGGAACCAATAAAATGATATAAAATTATATTACGTAAAAATAGTAAATGGGTGAATTTTCACCCCTGAGAAACCTACAAGGTTTAACGTGTACAAGTTCCGTTGTATCTCACGAATAAAATACCAATTAACGGAGCACAAGAGTGGTTTTTAAAAAATAGATCGACGTTGCTCGTGGCCACAATGCGCATCGATCCATTGTTCGCCGATTACAATGGAATTTCCGTCTCGAGAAACTTTTCCACGAAACGTTTTCTCGGGACATTTGTTAACAACGCGGCCGATCGATCGATCACAATCTCGAGTGCTTTTCCAGATGCTTCGAAGGCGATATGGAAACGAGGGAAGATAGCGGCGGCGTTCTTTCACCCGCGTGACACAGGCTCGGTCAAAGTACGCGAGGCCGACCCGAATCGGAACCGATAATTAATCGTGACTCTCGCGGAGTCTACCGTCGTTGCACAACCTCCCTGCTATCTTTAGGAAAATTCTCCGCGCAAACAGTCGGTGCATGCGTATCGCTGCAGCGGAGGTGCACATTTCGATTCGCAGAGGATCCTGTGCACAATGGCGCACCAAGGGAGGTGGCCAGCGGGCCTTGGTCCCCCAAGAAAAAGTAAATAGAACATCGGAATATTAGTTAAACCGTAGAATAATTGCTTCTAATGTTGCAGGGCCGGATTTAGTTATATACAGTAGCGTGTTATAACTGGTTGGGCCCTTGGGCAAAGAAGAATTTGGATCTTGGATCATGGTTTGTGTTCAGAGCCTCCTTTTGCTTGGGACCTTCGGCAAAGTAGAAATTCGGGCCCCCCGAGAAAAAACGTACAATTTGAATCTTGGATCTTGGTTTGTGTTCGGGGCCCTCTTCTACTTGGGACCTTGGGCATGTGCCCAAGTTGTCCATAGAGAACTGGCTATGCAGCAGAAATACAGAATGAATTTCTGCTAATAGGCTTCTGTTAAGTAAAGCATTAATTTACATTCTGATAATAACAATTCTTGCAAGCACAGAAATATTTTAAATAAGATCTATCCATAAGTCCTGAACTCCCTGTACAATGCCTTCATATTCTTCGCAAATCTCTCTGAACTTCTCAACACTTTTCCATAATATCAACTCTTTTTCAACATCCCATTCTCTGTCCTGTCTCCTATCCTCTAAAAGTTTTTCAATAATAATCTATACATTCTGGTCGACTGCACAAGGGTTAAATTCACAGAATAAAATACTTTGTGAACAATTCTCTAAACTTGTTTAAAAGTTCGATCGAGATTGCAGAAGAGAGGAATTGGTACCATTCACCCGGGAACAGTTTTCTGCAGAAAAAGCCTCGTCCCGACAGCAGATCGGACACGTCGATGTCCACCGGAAGTCGTATGCACTCGGCGAGCAGACGACCCCGCGGGCGCGTCGCGTAACGACCGTTAAGAAACTTCCGTTGCGAAGCGCCAGTGAGGATGAGTCAAGATTACTCGGAAAAAAAGACCGGCTGCGCGTAAGTACGCGTCTGTCTCACCAAGAGAATCGAAGCGTTCGACGAGGCTCGTTCAAAGCGTGAGTCATTTCACGGTAATGCGTGGCCTGCCTTCTCGCGAGTCATTTTATTTCACGTGGCTCACGCGTGAGGCTTTCGACGAACAGGGGCTGGTATCTCTGGGGACCTACGAGGAACTTAGGGAAATTCCCATTCGGCCAGACATTTTTCGATAGACACGAAACCGGTCGTCGAGATGACTAAGCGGCGAAGAATGAGAACGTTCGCGGGTAGGTGATACCGGCTGGCTCACCGATGGTCGTCTCGCAGATTCGTCTAGCTACGAGAAACGCTATACGGATCGATTTCAGACGGCATTGCTGCTGCAATCCGAGAGTCGTACAATGGAAACACGTCGCGGACAACCTTTCTAGACGGCCGACAAGTTCCGTTGATATTCGCGAGGATTACGACCGATACCGGAGGATTATAAAGTACATATAGGGGATAATATTAAATTTTATGTGTTTCGGACCACGGTTCGATCATTAATAGATTAACAGCAAGTTTGCATATTAATTTAACTCGACGTTTCGATCCCTTCATGGATCATCTTCAAGGGAGACATTTTTGTGTTTGAAAGTGTCATGAACAGCAAACTTACTGTTAGTTTATTAATGATCGAACCAGTGCGTCGAAAACATAAAATTTAATATTATTACAATTTCGATCGAAAAGGATTTCAATATGGGGGATACACTATTTAATGCTATTAACGCACTGATTCGATCAATTGTTATTTTTAATCCATTCACTGAATCTAATAATATTAATTCTTTATCATTGTAATCATCGTTTCTAATAATTCCTAACGTGAACGGCAAGGGACTTATTCCCTGACCAATTGCAAACAATCTATACAATATAATAAATCAGAATGATTTTATCGGCGCGACGGTGCGATCATATACAACCCACAAATAGCTAGTTTGTAAGATTACCCAAACGTTTAGATTCGTGGTGTAATCATCTGGTTCGAGACCAACGTTTGCTATTAAAAATGTTTAATAATAGAGGAAAAAGAAGGAGGTGTTTCGTCCTATAAAATCCGCCGATAAAATCATTCTGATTTATTATATCTTAATAATTTCGATTGAAATAATAAAAATCAGTGTTTGCAAATTACCACATTGATTTCAACGTTTCGATCTTACGTTGGATTATTATCAAGAAATAATTGCTCACTTTCGATTAACATACAGTGAAACATAATAACGTTTAATTATTTACAAACGCAATTATTTCTTGAAGATAATCTAAAGTAAGATCGAGACATTGAAATCAATGTGGTAATTTGCAAACAATGTTGTTCAAATAACAATTCATTGAACCAGTGCGCTGATAACATTGAAGTATATGTTATCAACAATTCTACGATCGACGTAAGGAACAATTTACATATAGGGAATTCGATGATGAGCACTGATGAGCCATCTACATAGCGTGATTAATTCGTACCGCGTTAAATTTGTCAATTTCTGCTCCGTGTTACCGAGTAGCCCGTTATAGGAGAGGTTTCGCAGTAATCGAATACCAAAGATTGGCGTCACCGCTCAAGTAGAAACAGTCGTCGGCGAACAGACGCGTTAGGACCGGTCCCACGCGGATTCGTGTAGAGCTACGCCGACGCAGTATATCTCCTAATCGAGTGATTCACCGATAAATCGTTTAAACAGTCAAAATGGCGAGGCGAAGAAAGATAAGATTGCGATAAGATGCCATCGCGTTATCCTCTCGAAATTCAAGCTTTTATCAGCGAAGGGAAAGCCAACCGATCTCTCGCGAAAACGTTGGAATTCGATTCGCGAGCAAGAAAAAACTTTGGCTCGAGGTCTCGCGGTCGATACTCGCTGCTATTTCGATGGTCGAGGCGCGGCCGTATTTCCAGAACGCGCGGAAAAACAGAGAGAAAAGAAAGGCACCGACGGAATGGCAAAAATAGCCGTTCTGCTCCCGGTTATCCGTTCCTCTCTCTTCCTCTTCCTAGCTGTTCCCAATTCACGGAATCTCTTCAAATATGGCGGCGGGGATCGCTCGATCGCGGTGCAATCTTCCGAGCGTGTAAACCGATCGTCGGAATTTAAAGTTCGTCGAACAACACTGTTACGTTATACAATTTACAATTGCTAATTTCCATTGGTGCCGGACGAATTTGTTAGAGATACCGGTTATCGGCAGACAACGTGTTCTCACGCGGATAAAATGAAACACGAAGCACGACGATGTATAATAAAAAGTCAGCAACGGAATTTGCCAGGAAAATATTCATGCGAATATCCGAACACGAGCGCGATCGTGCGCCGCACAAAAACGTTCGACGAAGAAACAAGAAGCTGTTTTCATGAAAGACGTCGAGTGGTTTTATCGTTGCCCCGCCCTCTCTCCTCTCTCTCTCTCTCTCTCTCTCTCTCTCTTCGTCTGCCATTTCTCTGGTTCGACGAGGTACGACGCGGCGTCCGCCCGCATTCTTCGGGAATTACGCTCGATGAAAAATGACCGCGGAACCGTAATACCGGGCGGCGACTGTACACGCACCGGGTACGTGGGAACGGAGCTTTAGGGTACACGCGCGTCACTGCAAATTGGACGATACGCGAGCGCGATAACTGTGTCTGCCTCTGTACTTACTCGAGCAGATTGAGTCGATGACCCCGGCGCACAGATAAGAACAAGTCCGCGCACTGTTCGACACTGTTCGATCCGCGCCACACTGGATCCCGGCGAAGACCGGCGAGAACCGGCGGAGATTCACGCGAAGATTCGTCGTTCGCGATTGCACACTTGCCTCGGTAATTCTAGCGAGAGCATCTCTCTCTCTCTCTCTCTCTCGGGTCCGAAAGTCGTTGCTACACCACTGGGGATTGCCATGAACAGCTAACGAGGTTGATCCGTTGTCGTCGTGGTAGAAGTCAGGAGAGACCCGGCGGAAGTGGAGACGCCTCGCATCGGTCAGACACCGCTCTGGCGTGCAAGTCCCAAATTCAATGTCGCGCGGAGGTCAAGCGAGGAGGACGGCGCGCGCAGTTTGAAATTTCACGGGAAGGAACGTGGAACGAGAGTGAGCGAATCAGAGAAAAAGAGAGAGGGAGCGCGAGAACGGAGGGGTCCCCGACGCGGTGTGTCTGCCCTTGAAACTTTTCGTCTACGCGCGGCTGACCCTCTTTTGCACGGCACTGAACACCGAACTGTGTCCTTGACGGGCCGGAACGGTTCGACGATAGTCGGCAGGAACGGACAGGAACGAACTACACGGGCGTGGAAGCCTCGAGCCGAAACCTGCTCCCGACGTATGGTGGGGTCCTTAACGAACCGTAGAGGATGATGGTGGGGCAAGATGGAGACCAGTCGGCGCCACTGTGGACCATCCTGCACGGACGAACGCCCGTACCCGATTGTTCTCCGATCTCTCACGAATTTCAAGGCCGTCTACGCGAAACCGGCTGCGCGAAAAAGGAGATCCAGGAATCTTCCTTCCTCCCTTTCTTTCTCCTTTATCCCCCGGTGTTCGTCTCCCCTCCTGCACCACCCCAGAGTTCCGCGGCTGTTCCGTTCTGTTCCGCGGCTGGCACCGTCTTCTTCTCTACTCGTTGCCCCTCTTCTTCTCCTCCGCTCCTCCTCCCCCTCTCTTTCTCTCTCTCGTCTTGTCTCGTCTCGTCTCGTCGTATACACACACGGTATACACGTTTCTTTTTCTTTCACCGGGCGACGGCTGACGTCATCGGGATTCGCATGCCATTTCCGTTCCCTTTGTCCACTGGCCTACGCCAGCCAGGAGACTATCGTCGAGGCTGCCGAAGAGAAAAAAAAACACAACATCTTTCCGATTTTCCATACTCGACAACACCAGCCAAATCTCTCTCGGGCTTTTCGAAACACTGGTCTCAATATGCTAGGGGACCTCCTAAACGCGTCTGGACGTTTCGCGATCCTCGAGACACTCTTATTACTCTGGTCACCGCTACACTGAGAACAGTCGCATTTAACCCTTCATATTTTAAGAAAATTAAAACTAAATGTAATTTAGAATAAGAAGAAAAAAAGTTCTTAGCATCTGTATCAAATATGATACACTCAGCAGCGAATGATTAATATGTCCACTGTTTTAAATTGTACGCACCCCTTTTTGTCATAAATGCATAAAATCAGCGGTCTAGTCGTTACGAATCTTATTAAGGTGAAATTAATAGATTGGTGGCTCTAAATTTTTTAAAAATATGTCCATTGTTTTAAATTGTACGCACCCCTTTGTAACTAATCGTTGAAACTAATACACTGGTGGCTTTAAATGAATACAAGGGTTTCCTTCACACTCCGTTCGTCGCAGATTTGTACTCTACGACGGATGGAGTACGAATTAAAAAATATCGCGTCCAGACGGAATAAGGAGGATCCCAGCTTAAATGAGAAATTTCAGCTGCAGCGGTAAGGAATGCGCATAGATATTCCATCGACAAGACCGGTACGAACCGACCGAGCCCAGAATCCGCTCGCCGCCGACGACATTCCAATTAGATGTTCGCTCGGAACTCGTTCCCCGTCGTCGTCGTCGTCGTCGTCGTCGGCTACGCGCATCCTGAACGCATCGGTCCGAGAGCCTAGCGAAAACGATTCTCGAGCACGGACACGTGTGCACGCCCGCAGAATGCGATCCGAGGAAAGCAGGCGACGTGCGTTATTCTGGCGTCGGGGGCCGCATTCTTCGCAAAGTTCCTTCCCCTCCTATCAACCCGAGAACACGTCTAGCCGATACACTATCGGTTGCGGATAGATCTTCCGGTCAGAGACACGCAATTCTCGACGAACACCGTCGGCCAATATTCGAGCAATTTCAATAGGTGGCGCTTCCTGGATAATCTTCATTTTGGGTGTCTCGAAGACACTTGTGGGGGCTCGATCTGAAAATCGAGGAATTATTATCTTTCCGTGAAGGACCTTGGGAAAGTTTTAGATAAATTTCCTTGGCGAGATTGCACCTCGGAAGGGACACGATGGGGCGGCACCACCCTTCGCGAGCGGTTAACACTAAACCTACCGAGCTTTAAATTACTTAAATAGTACTTTTATAATCTTGATACTTTAAATTTAGTGGTTCAAGCATAAGCGAAGGTGTTGACTTAATTAAATGTTGGAGTGATGTAATGCTCCGTGCGGTAGGTATTGTAATATCTACGCTATTAATTATTTTAATGAATCGTTTATCGACGGAACGACTTTACAATTCGTATAATCGTGAAACAGAAAATATGGAACCGGTCATTTGACCGGCGGTGGTAGGTTTAGTGTTAGGGGGAATCCACCGACAGCCGGCTTTCGCGATGTCGAGTAATTTAACACTGAACCTACCGAGCACTGAAAGCGAGTCGAATGCTTCAGCGTAGAAAAATGACGAGGCTCTGTTTAATTATATTCTGAGCAATTATCATCACAATGTATGTGCTTGGCTTCAGGAATTTATGGAGTTAATGTGCACGTGAGCAAATTAGTGATTTCACCGATTGCAAGATGGAAAATGTAGAACTGCGAATTTCAAGTATGCGCAACGACAAGTGTGTTCAACAACTTCTCAGGAAAAAACATTTCGAAAAGAACAAATCCGGAGCAAGTCATTCAGATCTCTCTTGGTAGATCCAGTGTTAACCCTTGACACTAGAATGACTCTAAATCGGCAAAACGTGATATGCACGTAAAGAAATTGCTTAAAAAATTTGCGTCGAGTTAAATTGGTGGCGCTTGCCACAGAAATCTTCATAGAATATCGAGGGGGCACTTGTCGAGAGGGGTCCGATCGGAAAAATGGAGAAATCTGCTAGCAAAGAGCAGAGAGAGACTTTAAAATCCCTAGATGAATTTCCTTGCCGAGATTGCACCTCGAAAGGTGGAGGAGCACCCTGCGCCGGGAGGGGTTAAAGGGGAATCAACCGGCAGCCGGCCAACCAGACAGCCGAGAAGGGGAGTAGAGGAAGATTTCGCGATGACCGCGACACGTCGGTGTATCCGGTAATGGACGGAGCGTGGAGAAGAGGCACGATGCGTATTCGCGTGGAGAACGATCGCGAGGATCCGAGAGAGAAAGAGAGAGAGAGAGAGAGAGAGAGAGAGAAATGGATAGACAGATGGAAGGAGGAAGAAAACGAGTATACGCGGTTGGAGAGGAAGAGAGCCGACGATGTTCGGGACACGGCTGGATGGAGGGAGGTGCAGACAGGGGCGGGGCACGTCGCGGAGGGCCCCGCGCTCGATGGAAGGAGACAGGAGGCAGGAGGTAGGGGGAGAAGGGTGCCTAGCAACAGGCCTGCCGGCAGCCGGGCAGAGCAGCGTGATTAAATAAAACCAGCGTCGGGCACAGCGACCCACCAGGCGTTGACATCAGCGCACATGTACGGGAGAGCCTTTTTGAGTGAGTGAGCGAAAAAGAGAAACACTCCAAGAGAGAGACTCACGCATGCACGCACATACACATCGGCCAGCGGTCGGGTTTACGTACCACGAGACCGTCCCGGTACCGTACGAACGTTACGACCGGCGAATTCCCTCAGCCCACATGACTGACTGACTACCACTCGTCGCCTGCCCTCTTCTCTAGCTTTCAATTCCAACCAGGGACTGCTCCCTTTGCCCGTGTCTACGATTCATTTCTCTGCTTGTCAGGGTAAACGCCGCATGTCGCAATTTCAACCAAACTTTCGTGTCTATGCGCTCATTGAAATTTCTAGCACAGGATATACGGATTTAACAGGGAAAAAGTGAAGAAAATGGCTCCAATGGCTATGAAGCGTTAAAGATAAAAACTTTAAACGGCAATATCCTCACAGTAACTCTTAGAGGACAACCTTAGACACGTCACAATTTCCGAGAATCTCAGATCTACGTATTTACCCAGAAAAATTGTGAAAACAACTGAGACACAAAATAATGATGCAATTTAAAAGATGTCCAAGTGATCAATAGACTAATCAATATTCTACTTCGATTGCAACAAACTGGAGTGAAGTAGACATTTATTTTCTTCCTTAATACATTTAACAGATTGACGATAATGTGTAATAATTGTAAATTCTTCGAATGTTTTCAATGTCTGAAATCACACCTCTAAATCGCAGTCTAATCAACAAACTTCAAACGAAAGTGAAATTACGCGACACGCGGCGTTCTTGCCGACAACCACAGATACACTTATAGACCCGGCATAGTTACAGTATATGCACAGGAAAGCCAAGAAACCGGCGAAGAAAAGAACAGTGAAAATGTGACGACACAAGATAATTTCAAAATGGCTGACTCGGCAGACCGACGCTTAAAATGTTGTAAACCTGTTCTATGTAAAAAGAACAGTCTGCAACCTGCATAATAATGCGAAAGTTGTTGATCTTCGGTATCAAATATCGATTCCAAAATGGTTGATACATATTACGATTATTACTACATAATTCATTTTAATACCTCAAAAAAACGTATAGAATGAACATTTGTATGTAAAATTTACTTTACATATTATCTGTATATTAGAAAAAAATATTCTATTTCTAATATGAAATAAAGATTCATTTAATGTTTAGAAAAAAATCTTTTCCTCGTAACATGAAATAGATATTTCCTGCATATTTAAAAATAAAAATTTGTTACTTGGTATAAAATAAATATTGTATGTATATTTGAATATTAAAAAAGATTAGGGTATCCTGTCCATTCTTTCCGCGTACAGTGTCAATGGTCCATCTTTGGAAAATGTCACGTCACAAATTCAGTTAGTTTTTTCATCGAGAAAAATGATCTGCGCCGTGTCTCTTTGTAAGAGGACCGTTTCAAACTGGAAACGACTGCCACGACAATATGCGGGTACAGCGGGAACTCTCGAGGCCAACCAGAATCAAAAATTCAAAGATTCTATCGATAATTGCAGGATCGTATTCGCGCACCGGTGGATAAGTAGGGGTGCCTGGATGCCTCGGGACAGGACGCGTAGATGTCACCGTAAATCATCGTGGAAATTCTTCGATAATCGACGAAACGTCAAGTTTCCGAGCGAACAAACGATAAATGAAGAGACCAATGGTTCGAAACAGAAACGATGTAGATATCTGACGCACTCGCCTACTTAACCTTATACAGATTCACACCACTCTCCGCGCGGTAGTGCGACGTCAAACGTGTCGACACTTATTCTAGATAATTATTTGGATGTCACCTGAACCGATTACGTGTCTAATAACTCGACATATGTTTCTCGTCGGCGAGAGCAGACCATCGGTAATTGTGACAGACGTGCGACACGTGTCGAATGTTCATCTCTACATGGTGTCTCAAAATTCCTTCATCATCCGGAAATTGGAGATTCTTGAGATCATTTCAAGCAACATTTTCCTTTGCAAAAATACCGTCCGCGGCTTTGTTAAGAAATTATTAACGAAAAACACCGACCAATCAGAGCGCGACCTAGACGCGTGTTGGCACAGTCGACCAATTGCCAAGAAGCGTCTGGGTCGCGTTCTGATTGGTCTGTGTTTTTCGTTAATAACTCCTTAACAAAGAAGCGGACGGCGTTTTTACAAAGGAAAATGTTGCTTTATATGATCTCAGGAATCTCCAGTTTCCGGATGAATTTTGAGACACCCTGTACATCGAGAAAATATATCATTTCGTCTACGAAATTTTTACCCGCGTTCCTCCAAGGGTCGCGTCACGATTTGAGAATATTCCAGAAATCGGGACTCTAAAAAAAGAAGATGCGTGTCGGTGTACAAGCGATTATCAACGTCCGGGACGAATAAACATTTTTCCCGTCACGAATAAAATTCAGCCCTTGCGGATCTCTATGTTAAATCATTTTCAAGGAGACACGATGGGCGTTGCGACATAGGCATGCACGGTTGCACTGCAACGAGCAAATTCTGTATCTTTCTTTTAACGAAATTTTAAAAGTTACGTAACATCGACGATAAGCGTTGCGTGTCCGAGTTGATAAACTTCGGCAGAGTGCAAAGGGGAGTAACGACAAAGCTGTGTCGAGCATGATCGTTTAGCAAAATAAATGTTTTTTCGACCGAAATCTCTTCTCTCGCCGCGAGCTAGTTCGTGGTTATCTCGTTGCAATTACCGAACCAATTAAATCGTACGATTTCTCATGAATAATTCCAGATTACCTGTTAATTGTTTGCGTCGAGTATACTCGTCACGGCAGATTAATATTCACGGGGAATTGTATATCGAACAATTCGATCGCTCCGCAGTTCCAGAAATAACCACGAACTAGTCATTTTTCGAAATTTTCTCGAAATCGCGATAATTAATAGACAGCGGATTTCACGACGAGAATGAATTTAAATCAATAAATACATCAGAAGAATTTCATTAAATGTATTAAACGCATTAAAGGGTAAAATGAATTTATATTGCATTCGAGTTTGTTGCAGTTCAAATTTTCTATTTCGCATAAAGCTCCGCTGTCTGTTCATTTAGATTTTTGATTTTTTTTTTGACAATTTCGTAGACGAATTTTATTTCCAGTGTCAATGGTCTTTGCAGATACGAAACTACGAAAAAATCGTACCAAATTCTGTTTGATATTTCTTGAAAATTCGTACGCGTCATAAATGCATAAAGATCCGCAGTCTGCCGATAATTAAAAACACGCAAGTGCGTTTTCAACGCTAAACCTACCGAGCTCTTTAGCAATAACTAAATAATTATATCAATACTTGTCAAATAAAATAAAGCAGTGACCGACCGGTGACGGTAGGTTTAGTGTCACGATTCGGCAAAACCATTAATAAGTTTTCAACAGGAAGCTGTTTTGACGCGAAGAGAGAAAGAAAAAAAATGTACACAAAATAAATTCCGCACCACTGTACACTGAACTGGATACAGTTTCTGATGTATAGAATTTCGTAAACAATAACGTTCTCGGAACCGGCTCGATAGAGGGTATACGACCAACCCCGAGACGATGCTTTCAAATTTAGTGATGGGCACCACGACTAAATTCAAATATCGACTAACTATTGTTTAGTTGCTACATAATATCAAATATTTAGTCGACTGAAATTTTGTTTTAGTCTATCCTTTAATAATAATACAATATAAAGGCAAAGTGTTAACGAACCTTTTAGAAAAATATCTGTCATAGACAGATACAATTACAAAGTACTACTTTCTCTTTGGGTTATGATTAAAATTTTATTCCTATAATTGCAATACATAAGTATTGTTATTTAATAGTTATTGAAGATGATCCACACAAGGATCGAAACGTTGAGTTAAAAATTAATTTGCAAACTTGCTGTTAGTCTATTAATGATCGAACCGTGCGTCGAAAACACAAAATTTAATATCGAATGAGCGAATGTATTCGATAATAAATCTTATAAAATTCAACTAAAATTTAGTCGATAGTTTAAAAAATCAGTCAACTAAAAGTTGGCTACTATCGATTCAGTTGTTAGTTTTAATCGATGGCACCCATCATTATTTCCAATATCGAAAATTTCGCGGGTGAAATAAACGAGAGAAGCAAACGAAAAAAAGAAACAGAGGGGATAATTTACCTGGTGTCTCTGTCCGTGGCGCACGTGGTTCACCTCTTCCGGTGAATAAGCGAGAACGAGGTTAGCCGGTGGCGCAGGCACTATTACGTGACGTTTTCCCTCGGTTTGGTTAGAATTCGCCATATCGATCGATCCGCGGTTGTCCTCCGTGAGATAATCGTTCGATGTGGTCGAAAGCAATCGAGAATAAAGTAGCAGAAGAAGAAGAAACAAAGAAGGAAGAAGAAGAAGAGTGGAGCAGACCGTTGCCGATGATCACTCGAGTGCGCAAAATTAAAAATGGTTTCGTCCCGTTCCGTTCCGTCTGGTTTCGTAAGCCGAACCGGAATGCGGCATAAGCCGGGTACGAATGTACGCGTGACAGTAGCCGCGTCTCGAAATTATTTTCGACTGGACTTTTACCCCCGCGTGCTCGCTACGAGGCCGGCTGCTGCTCTCCGTTTTTCATTCTCTCTCTCTTTCACACAGACACAGAAGTCCACACTCGCTCTCGTCCATACAGCTCACCAACTACGGCCAAGGGGCTTCTCACCATCTGCTTGACTCGCGAAAAACTTTTACCGAAAAAAAAAATCGAAATATCCTCGGGCCCGTTTCGTTCAATCACCTACTTCACAAATCGAATTCCGTTTTGTAAATTGAACGAGACGACGAGATAATACGCAGAGAGAGCTTCGATCCTTCTCCACGGTGCGAACGATCACGACTAAAGTGATTCGACGAATCGCGATCTACTAATACGATCGGAACGTCGCGGAACGTACCCGGCCCCGGACACGATAACGGCCTCTATCGGCGACGGATTCGCGGAACTCGGAGCATTCGCCGAGAATACCAACCAAAAGAGATTACGTATCTCTTTTCTTTTTATTGCTGTTAGTATGACTCGATCTGTTTCCTTCTCTCTCTCTCTCTCTCTCTCTCTCTCATGCTCGCTCTTTCTCTGATATATACACACTCGCAGACACACGCACACTCACTCGCTCTCTCTCTCTCTCTCTCTCTCTCTCTGTATCTCGCTCGAGACCGGTGGAAATGGCCGCGTATTTAACACGTCACCAAACACACTCGGGCAATTTTGCTCGGAGATGCGAACATACGTGGCAGCCGGTTGCGAACGGGCACGTATACGGCTACAAATACGACGAGCGGAACACTTAGCAAAATTCCAGGGACGGGAGTTGGGATGTTTCTAGCGAGAGAAGGATAACACCGGTCGGTGACCGAGGTCGAGACACGTTGCGGAGGGGGCGAAAGAATAAGATCGGATTCGGGTGAGAGACAATTAAATGTCGCGGATGTTACCGACGGAGATAGAAAGAGACAGAGAGAGAGAAGAGGAACGCGATTGGGGATGAGAGCGAGAGACAAAAGGCACGGGGAGAAGATGAACGGACCGAGATCCCGTGTGCGAACGGACGAAATGGCCAAAGAATGTACGAGATGTATCGATGCGAGAGAGCAGAAGGTCCTCCGATTCGAGAAGCGAGCGCAAGAACGATGTGCGAAAATACCTCTTTCACGAACAGCCGGCGACGAACTGGCCGATTGGCCGTTGCACGGAGCGCAAAACTGCCGGTCTCCTCGCGGCGCGCCTGCTACTACCCGTCCTGCACGATGTAGACCCCACCGACCGGCCCGATCCTAGACGAGCAAGCACGAGCCCGATCGGAGCTAGCCGAATTCGACCGGAAGCCCTCCCGTACCGAGAACCGCCGAAGCGCGTCGAACCTTTGTACTTTCCGCCCATCTCATCGGGAATTCCTGTCCGGAATCGCCACGGTCGATCCTTTATCCGTGCGCGCGGCCAACTACACCGACGCGAAACGACGAGAACGCGACGCGGCGGACCAACGTCTCGCTAGGCCTCGCCAAACCCGCATCGCACCGCCATTTATATTCCTTCAATTTACAATTAATCCAAGCCTTCTTCGACCTCCGCGACGACCTGCCCGCCCGCTTCCGTCCCGAATCTCCTTCTCGCTTCCCTTACTTCCACCTCGAATCTTCAACATCGTGTGTACAGACCATAAAAGCAACTCGTACATGTTCTCTTCTGAAAGACAAGATTCATATTGTTTCACAATGATTGTATAATATAATCAATAGTATCAATTAGTTGTACATAATGGTTGTATCGATAAATCATTGCAATAATATAATCAATACAATCAATAACTTGTACATAATTATTGTATCAAGATTGAGGTACATTTAGTAGTACACAATGATTGTATTCGAATACATACAATCATTTAGCGCTACACAATGATTGTATTAATATTGAAACATTTCTTATCATTTGAATACTTGAAAAAATAAAACAATCTGAAACCCGATCACTTCGACCACCTGTGCCAGATTTAGTGTTAGCTTTTCCCAATGACTTCCTAGGTGCCGGAACAAGTTTTCTCTACTTGTAAAATCATATTCAAAGAAGAAACAAAACGCGTCGAGTCACGCGGTGACCCCTGCCGTATGCAACGCGCGAGCCCCTTACGTAAGCAACCGGGTATACACGTAGCCATTTACCGCGTTACTACTTGCTACACTGCGAAATAAAGGCTCCATGGGTCGAAGATAACTTCGTTCTTCGCGAAAAATCGACGATGGTACTTTCCCGAACGATTTAGTTTATCATTCAACGTAGAATTATTGTTAACAGACGGTTTTGTCAACTTCGGAGAGCAAGGTCTGAGGTAAGGTCGCTGGAGAACCTGTCGTCCAAGATGCTAGGTTCTATTCATCCTAGACTTTTCAGGGGGAAGCTCTGTTGTTTTTTTTTGCGTGGCTTCCTTTCACGAGTGAAGATATCAAGAACAGTAGGTTCGGGCAACGGTTCTGTCCCGTTATCGTGTTTCCTTCGGGAACGCAATACCGGCCAGGGCCGGCTCCTCGACAGGAGCGAAATTCGTTTTACGCGAACCTGTGCAACTCCGCGGCTTGCCACCGGGAGATCTTCGTGCTTATTGCCAAACCTATCGATCAAGGAAATTGTTGCGATGCAACGCGCACACTCGGAGACTTTGTTTCGCCCACACTCGAGCACACGCCGAGGACTCCGCAGTGCACCTACAGGAACATGCACCGAGGGCTTTTCTCTCGTCTCGTTTATTACGCGATCTTGTGTAACTGCAAGCGACCAGCGTCGTTCACCTGTCCTGACCATTCTCGATGGTTAGAAGAACCGAAAGAGGCAGCTCTGTCTCCCAGCGAAATGAAAAATGAAACGAGTATAATATCTTAATTAGCAGATGAAACGGCAAAGACGATGTAGCGAGCAAGAGCGAGGCTCGAGCGTCGTTAATAAACGATATGCAAAGGATTGCGTGTCCAATTATTCGCGAGATTCTAAAGTGGCCCCGACGTAAATGGAAAGTATAAACGATGAGCGAATAATATGAAGCTCCTTTGGCACAAAGGAGGCACGCCGGTCTAAAGGGCCGCGGCAGCCGCGAGGGATCAAAACGGTTTTCGCCGAGTGTCAGTTAATAAACCAGCCAATAAAGTCGTCGAGATTTTTTAGTTTACATCTCCGAAACGATTGCACAAAGGAGCTCTTTGTTCCCGTTACGATCGCGGGGATTAACGAGCGAAGAGACGCTGCGCGCTCCTCTGTCTTTCTCTCGCTCTCTCGTTGCCTTCCTATTCACCCCCCGCGACTGAATTCATTTGCCGATGAAACGCGCCGATCGCGGCACGATAATTGCCGATCCAGCCATTACCGAACAAAGTAAGACGCTCGTGGAACTTTAACGAGAAAATCCGACGATCGTAACCGCGAATTTACATTGCTCCAGATTCGAAAGGTGGGATATTTTGCGGCGGACGAATATCGAGGATTTCGTCGTGGCCGAGTGGTGCGACCTTATTCTTTGGGCAGGTTATCGGCAGATCAGGGGAGTTCGCTCGAATCTAAGGGAACATAAGAATATTAATCCCGAGTTATGCAATATTAATGTCGGGTATAGGTACTTACTAATGTTTCAGAATCTTCTGTCACCCCGGCGGATCAACAGGACACTGCCAACACGTTTTCCAAAATGGTGACAGCGAACAGGAAGAAGTTTCTCCGACCACTGTAAAAATAGTACTGCGGTTGTCATTTTCGTTTTCTTTTTTTTTAATAGTAGATTTAGGTGGAGAAAAGTCCAGATTCGAAATCAGCGCAAAAAACTCTATACGATCCACCCTACAGTTATATGAAAACATGTTTACTGTTGGACAGTGTTATCAGATAAAATCTAAGGGTGGCTTCTCTTCAAAGTAGCATCGACGGCGCGTCTTACTGAAAAAGAAGATAACGAGCGGGCCTGTGGGCCGAGGTGGTGGGTCCTGCGGTAATTTCATTTGGCGGACGTGGCAATTCGAGAAACCAGGAGGTGGATCGTTTGATGCGTATGGACTGCGGGGCGGTAGAATGCAGTGTGACGGTGGATAGCTGATAGGGGAGCCGTGGAGGGCGAGAAAGAAAAAGAGAGAGAGAGAGAAGCCAGCCAGAGAGAGGAGCAAGGGGTGAGGATCACTGGAGGCAGATAGGTGACAAGGGGATGGGTCTGCGGCGGGAACGGATGGAGGATGATCGAGAGAAAGCGAGAAAGCCCGAGGAGGAGGAGAAGGACGAGAGCAGAACGGGGAACCAGAGCGAACCGAACGGAGAAGAAAGAGAACGATGATTGCCTGGTGGAAGGGGCACGTGGGAGAGAACCGCGGAGAGAAAGAGCGAGTGTAAGAAAGATGGAAGAGGGAGAGACTGACTGGGTCTTTCACCCGAGGAACGAACCGAACGAATAGCTCCTCGTCGCAGCGGTGGCTGCTGTTGCCGGTTGCGTTTTGCTGGACCCGCCGGTCTGCGATTATTATCGTACTGATCTGGCACAATGCGCCGTGCATGCAACGTCCGTATGCACTGCCGTTAGCTGGGTTTGCGCGCGACACAGAACCGCATTCCCGATTAACCCTCTCGCCCGAGGGACCAGAGCTTCTACACCGAGATCGTTTTTTTCCAGGAGGCGCCAAGACCGAAAGTGTCCACGTGTGCAGACGTGTTCCGCGAACTGCTGTTTGTTCCCAGTGTGGCGTCCGGCTTTCTCATCTTCGCCGCAAGATGGACAGCATGTGACAGCTTTCTCGCTCTAGTTACTGATCTGTCATCAATCGGTAAAAGTTTAAGGCAGGGCCCGCTAGATAGCCTTTACTGATGAGTCCTCTAGAGGATCTAGGACGAAACGCTCCTTTCCTTTTCTTCTTTTCTCTAGCATTTAACTCGAGCTCCTTTCATTTACATCTTTATTCCGAGCTCTCACACTAGGAAGAACGCACTGGTCTCGCTGGATGAAAATACGGAATGAGGCCCGGGACAGGTTCTCTATTCCGAGAAGCCATCGGGCGCGTTCAACGCACGAACGATCGCCGCTGCGACGCGGTAAAGCTGTCGCGCGGAAGAGATACCGCCGAGGCGAGTCCTGGCAATACCGTTCCCGTGTCGTCCGCGCTCGCTATCGCAGGAGACCCTCCCTCCTGCAAGGACAACGCTCGTCCCGTCTCTCCGTCGTCGATGATAACGCTTGTACATCGGCCGCCGCGTATCGACACGAGTATCCGATGAATACGCGCGCGCGGAGTCGACGACCCTGAGTCTCGCGCTGAAAGCGGCCCTTTAAACGCGACGAATGTGTCTCGCGACAGCCTCCATTAACTAGCCGCACGGTATCGCGAGAACCTCGCAGCCTCCATCCGCGGAGCACGCCGTTTCTTGGATGATGATTCATGGGTCTATCGCGCGAATTGAATCATCGCGCTTCAACCGGATTCCAATTGAACGCGTGCGTCTCTATTTCGAAAATTCCTGGCATCTTCTTGCGCGATTTTCCTTGTTTTCCTCGATTTCCTTTCTCTATGATGAAGGCGACTGCGTGCTACCGAAACGGTTAGTTAGGTTGTGCTCATACAGTGCCAAATGTCATCAAATTCGAGCGCGGGTTGACGGGTCCCTGCTGTGCGTGCAAGGAAAATAGGTTTCCATGGGCCTGTTTCCCAATAGGGACCCATCAATCCGCGCTCTAAATTTATGACTTTTGGCTCTATATGAGAACAGCCTTAAGCACGCGGTCCCGTGCGACTTACGATGGTCGGGAAGCAAACCGGAGCTCGCGCATCGTTGGCTGATCAAACGTAGGTCGTGTCTACTTGATTCGATGCGGCGCAGACTCCTCTCTCTCTCTCTCTCTCTCTCTTTGCTCTTTGATCGTCGGCTCCGGGTCGACTTTCCGGTAAATACACCGCGAAAAGGAGCACCGGCCAATCTCGTTGATTGGTTAATGGCGATCAAAGCCGAAATTTGTACATCGGGCAATTATTTGCCCTGCAGTCTGGCTATTACTTGGTGCACCAGATTGCGGTGGTGCGGCACGGCGCGGAACGGCGTGCAACGTCGAACCGATCTATATCTGTCTGTCGATTCATCTGCGAGCAAACGCGTACACGCTCGAAAACGTCCGCAACTGAAATTGTCAATTAATTTCCGCGAGACCGACGCCCGATACTTCGCGGGTCGTTTCGAAAACTATCCTCTCCCCTTTCCTCTCGATCCGCCCCCTCCCCTGGCTAAACAGACTTCGCCGAGGACGAATTACTCGCGGATCAACCGATTTTGTTGCTCGTCGTCTCGGCCAGCACACCTTCGCCGTTTTTGGAACTTTACGCACGACCCCGGTGTGTACGAGCGCGACTATTCTCGCCTCCTCTCTCAGTCTCTCATTGTCGCTCTCTCTCTTGCCTCGTTACTCTTTATTCTTCTCGCGTTTTATCTCTGTTGCTCGACTCCGCTCGTCCCGACCTCCACGCTTTGCCTTCCTCTCTCTCTCTTTCGCTCGCTCCCTTTCTCTCTTTCTGCTCATCGCTCTCTTCAGCCACGGCAAATTCGCATCGGCCATCAGCCGGTGCCAATAACGTACCAAGGCAGATGGGAGATGTGGCGAGGGTTTGGTGGTTGGCCCGACGTCCGCGGGGCGAAGGGATGCTTCACTGTCTGCAGGTCTGTGCTACTCGACCTCGGCACCCTATTCCTCCAGACTCTTTCGTCTCGAATTCGAATTTCGCTAGTTCAAACTCATCGGTCACAAGAATTCTCTCCCACTCCGATTTTAACGAACTCCAATAGGGAACGAGAGGGCTGAAACATTAGTTGTGGTTACTTAGTGGTTTGAAAAATATAAATAAAATTACTTGATGTGAATATAAACTTACGTTACACGCATTTTAAAAAAATGGACTTCCAGGACATGCTGGCAACAATGCTTGTGCGATTGGTGTTTGTAATCAAAATACATTTGCAGGTACGTAGCCTTGATTACTTTTATCTATAAAATTAGAAAGTAACTATGGTTAACATTTAAAACTTGTGTCTTCGCTCTATCTGCTCCTTCTACGACACTATTCTGCCACAAAGGGGGCAACAGTTTCCCCTCGATTCCTGCTCCCTCCGCTCATTAAGCCCATTATTCTGGTGGCAAGAATAGTATCGTTTTAGAGTTGATGGATGCATCCTTAACATCTTAGAGCCCAATCGAATTAACTTCCAAAAGTATTCTTCTGCAAGATCATTTTTATAATTACCTTAACGCTAAAACCTAAAGTCTCTATTTATTTATATTCCGTGCAATTTTCATCGCAACGTGCGCTTTCGAGCAAGCTCGTAATTGTAATAATTATAGGATGAAAAATATAAAAGCGGTGACTCGACCGACAGCGGTAGGTCTGGTGTTAGAATCTTTATGGCGGGCATACTGCATTTTTTAGTGATACAGCCACTATTCTTGGCGGGGCACGATATCTAGCAACGGAACATCTGGCTCGGTTGCGGCAAAGTTCGAGGATCGTCGCCGCGATCGGCAAATAATGCCGCAACGCGGACAACCGTGTAGCACGCGGCGAATTAGCGGTGGAGGTTTATCGGGGCGATCGATCGTTTCGCGTCAATGGCCCGTAAAATATTCAGAGGTGTAGTTTTCGGGTGGCGTTCCGTTCGGTGGTAGAATACGCGGAAACTTTCACCGTGGCGAGACCGGGACACGGCCGAGAAAAACGACGATCCTCTCTCCGTCTCGTTCGAGCGGATAATTTAAAGTCAAGTGCACGCACCGCGTGTTCCCTCGCCCGCGGTTAATTTGTCGCGGCTCGTCGTCTCGGCGGCAGTGTCTTCCGAAGCGTCTTCTTTTACCCGTGCATGCAACTTTGTGCGGGCGTGGGCATTAAACGCCGTCCAGCTGACCGTGCTGAAAACATATGCGCATCTGCCCGAGAGACGAACGATGCTCTTTATCGTCGTACTTTTCCTCTCGGGGCGGCGCGTGATTTCACTTGTCGCGACCATATTGCCAATTGTTTAACACGTTCGCCACCAGCCTTTGTTTCGTTCCTCCCGTTCGTAAAGCGTTTCAATGCGACGCACCTCCTTTCAAAAGTATTCTTATCGTTTCACGGATGCAGGGTAGTTTTCTCCACTCGATTCGTCCTTCCTCTTCTTACCCTAGAGACAAGAACAGCGTCGCTTTAGAGAGACAGTCCAATAGAATTTACTTCGGAAAATATTTTTCTGCATGATTAAAAAGTTTTATCACCTTTATAAATGTCCTTGAAATCGTTATTGCGAGGATACTGTATTCGTTAGCGATAACAGCTTCACTTTAGAGTCGATTTTCGAGAGCCCAATTCAGCTGACTTCCAACAATATTTCTCCTTTCGAAAACATTGTCGTAGCTTCACAGATGGAATTCCTGAAACATTCGAATATTATTCTGTATGCCTTCAGATAATAATGCGTACACTAATTCATATGTACTTAACTAATATAGCTGGTCACATGGAACTTTATACGACTGCAACATAAATAAATTTTCATTCGACAAAATGAATATTTGCTAGCGACACCTTTGTTTACACCTGAAACAGTAAAGTTTCGAGATTGTAAAGACTGTACAGAAGTGATTAAGAAAGTTGAGCAAACTGTGGGGGTCGCACTGGTCACTTATCCGTGACAGCGGATGAAACAAGGAGGCTCTCGAAGAGGCTCGGGAGAATTGGGTATTTTCGTCCCGGAGGATCGAGGAGAGAAAGGATATCGAGCGAATTCGAGAGCGATTCGAGTCGAGAGAGGGTTTCGTCGACGCAAGAGTCGGTGAAAGTAATTTCGAACTTGGTTGTTGCACTAAAAATACTACGGCCTGCTCGCTCGGCGAGAGGCAGTAGCGTACGAATACATTTTTCTCCCGCTAGTGCAAGCTCCGACCGCGGATTGGAGGAGGGAAAGGGCGGTGGTATGTTAATTTCCCAGCGTCTGGAGGCCTTGAGCGTCTATAATTAACGCCCGGCAAAAATGAGCGAAATTCTTCGCGAGTCGGTCTCATTGTTCGTCCGTTGGGTAGCATTTGTTCGCGTTACCGAGATCTGCTGCGGACATTCCGCGGTGGTAATCCTCGAAGGACGACCGATGTTTTCGCGACAGGTAGAAAGGAAAGTCCCGAAGGAACGTGGAGAGAAGGGAAACGTAGAAAGTATGCGCGTGAGGAGGGGGGCAGGTTCGAGCGGTGGCTAGCCGTTCCCAGAGCCGAAAGTTCCCCGCTGCGACGTCTGGCCCGATAATTTTTATTATTCCTCGCCCACGGACGACGCGTCGTCCTCACGCAGTAGGGATGTGATCAAGTACCTCGCAAACAGCCTCGAACTCGATTGATTGAATTCTAAATCACTGTTTAAATTGTTCATCCACAGTCTACTAATAAGTATTTAAAATGAATACTTTTCAAACATAATCTTATAGACTGCGGCTCTTTGTGGAAGATTAAAAATGTTTGTGTCGATTGCAGGACACAGGAGTCGAATAAAAATTGTCTTCTTCTTTCAATTATCCTATTAAGCACAAACTAATACATTGACGTTCTTAAATATTTTTTCTGGACACGTCCTGTAAATTTTTGTTATGAATGTATAAGCTTCACAGTCTAGTAATCGTTGAACCATTATTGGCATTATCGAAATTGATAAATTGAGACTTGGTTATTGAAATTTACTCGGATTCGTGAGTATATATATTGAACTTGATCCCATCCCTACTGTTAAACCTCTGTTCCACGAACCGACTGACCGTCTCCACCTACGGTTGTCCCTCTGGATGCTCCCCAATTAGGGTAGGACTCTTCTTTGTCTAACGATGGTCCGTTAGGGTAAATGCAACCGCATCGGAAACGCACCGAAACGAGCATCGGTGCACGCGTCTCACGAAAATCGTATCCAGCACGACCGCAAGCTCGGCAGACGCGCTTTCAGGTGTAATCCGGAGGCCCCGCAAAAACCGCAGTGGTTCTTGTCTTTATTGAACCGCTGGGTCATCGGGGAGAAGACGCGATTCCTCCGGGAATTCACGGCCGCGACGCAACGCTAATTATTCGTGTAAAAGTTTAAGCGACTCCCGCTGCTGGTTATTACGCCTGGGGCAATTAGCCGGTCTCTCTGTGTTCGGTCCTTCTTTTTTTATCTCGGCGTTCCGGAAGAATGCTAAAACGCTGGCCTGCCCCCAAAGACGATAGCGAGCGACGTACTTATCTTATTAACGCCGTTTCTTTCAGGCTCGAGTGCGACGCGAAACGATCGTCGCGGTGCTCGCTCTTCGGAACGACCCTGACAAAGTCCGACCGGCCAGACAACCGCGAGACGGCCGAGTAAGCGTTTCGCGAACACTCCAGCCGTTTCGTGCGTGTTTGCTTTGCGGCCAGACGCGACACGCTGAAGGATACCCAGCTGTGGAATCGGCGCGCTCGAGCTACCGCGGCGGAGACCCGCGAGGACTCTCGTGTTCCTCGTTTAGGGACAACGGGGATCATTTTTTCAATCAGAGTCGGTTCGAGTGCAACCGAGCAAAGCCTGTCCGTTAAATTAAACATTAATAAAACTCGGACAGAGAACTCTGACAATAGTAGTCGTGTAAAGAGTCTTTTAGTAAGAGCGATAGAAGTTTCAATTGAAATGAAACGAAAACTACAATATTTTACATGAAATGCAAAAAACCCAATTTTGAGATCATTAACAGTTTGCGGTTTATTAGAATGAACAAAAGACTTGTCACGCCCTCACAAGAAAAGGTCTAATGCCAAACGCCATTTTGTGGTGGTCATTTACGTAACATCTTACTTTAAAAAATAACCAGCAGCAAGTACTAGATCATCTTCCATATTTTCAGTTCTATTTCAATTCACAGTTCTATCGTTCTCATTGAAAGACCGTTTGTAAAAAAAGATTCGTGGCCGCTGTATTTTCCTGCTGCTCGCGAGAACGAAGATTCCCTTCGACCACCGTCGGTTGATCTAGAGATCCAGAGATCAGCGGTAGGAGCGGAAATCTCGAAATGGCTGTCAGCGTTGACGAGCAGGAACGGTGTCCATGTTCTGGAGAAAGAGGAGATTAGACAGAGAGTAAGATCGTTGAAAGAACGAGAAGAAAAGGAGATAAGGGTTCGATGGTGGAACGGGGTGAGAGAAAGAGAGAGAGAGGTAGAGGGGGAGGGTAGGGGAAGATTGGCAATGCAGTGATACGCAGCGCGGCAGCAGTGGCACCGAAAATGCAATGCGGTGCGCCGGGACGACGGTGTCGGCGTCGGGCGTGGCGGATAACTGACCTCGACTCGACTCGTCTAGCTCTCGGCCGCCCCCGACGCCTCTCGGCGGACTTTCCTCTGTCCCTTCGATGCAGCATCGTGCCAGCGATCCCCCACTGTAACGACGCCGACGACGCCAGCAGCACCCGCAACTTTTCTGCTCTAGCCGTCGTGCCGCGCCGATCGTTCCACCCTTCTCCATCCAGCAAGCTTTCGTTCTCGTCCTACGGTCAAATGGTCTGGGTTATACCCCTCCAACGACGACCTTACTCCCTCTACACCTGGCTTACACCAGGTCCTCGATCCCTCTCCCTCTCCAGCTCTCTTTCTCTGCCGCTCTATCTTCCCGCTTTCTTCCTCTGGCAAGTTCGTCGGTATACGCGTTGCTCGAGTTGTCCTCTCTGTCTGACGGCGTTCGTCTGCTCTTCTGGCTAGTGATGGGATCAAGTACCTCGCAAACAAGTTCAAACTTTCATTAATTTCATTTCAAACTCTCTATAAATATAAAGATAATAGAAATATTTATTCGCGGCGCGGCTAGATCATTGCTACAATGGAAAAGAAAAGGAAAGAGGTGTTTCGTCCTGGACCCGCTAGAGGACTCATCTCTATAAATATGTTTGTTTTTTATCGATCGTAAGGTTGTTTGTAACAAGGTGTATTGTTACACCTACACAATACACGGTGTACATAATACACCTTGTTATAAACAACCTTACGATCGATAAAAAACAAACACATTTATAATGAATGGCGAATTCAACACACGTTTTTTTGCATCTTTGTCAAGGAGTTTTAACAATACACCATCTCTATAAATACTTCGAAAAATAGAATAGTACTCCTAAATATACTCATACCGATTAGTCCAGGATCCAGTGTACATTTTTACAATTGATTAATATTAATCTAATTGTTCCGTGAGTAGCTTCATTTTGATGAGACGCCCAACTTTTTTTTTTTAAATTCTTGATTGTGGTAGCTAACAGGGGTAGCAGGGATAAAATATGTCGATATATAAAATATATCATTCCATTTAAAAAAACATCGATGACCCTGAAATCTCGTTAAAATATGACCCTGAAAATTTTTTTCCTTACACCATTACATATGACCCTTCAAACAGTATAACTTCGTCCTACGAAGTTTTTTGTACAACGAAAAGTAATGGAGATATTTAGGTGTTTTGTTTCTGCAGACTCACCCAGTATAAATAATAATAACATCAGGTCGTATAAAATGAAAATAATTTTCGAAAATAATCATCGAAGCATATTGCTTTCGAGCAGCTAATCGAGCTTCACTTAACGAAACTCGTTCATTGACATTGTCGTATATTTTCACTTGATCCCATCGCTACTTCTGGCCTCGTCTGATCCGTTGCCTCGGTCTGGTCTAGTCTCGACTCGACTCTACTCGTCTCGTCTCGTCTCCTGGCGGCCTTCCGCGCCCCTGGCAGATCGGCAGACAGCAGTCTGACTGTCTGGTTGCCCGGCAACGCGCCGCTGCCCGTCGCCGTCGATCAGAGAGGGTGAATTCAGCGATAGTTACGTGCCGCATCATGCACGAGAAAATACCCGTATCCGTGGAACCGTCGCGCGCCCTCGGAGGAGGAGCCGGTGCAACACGTCGACCCAACACCCTCCCGGTATTTCGCAAATTATTATTTCCTATCGTCATGGTCCCAGAGACCTCTTCACTACGGGTACTTCCGACACACGCGAGAAGGGTAACGTCGTGGTCGAGGAGGGTTGATGGAACACACATGCGGGTCCGCACTTGCACGAAGCAGGTGGGGAACCGTGTCTCGCTTTATCGATGCCCCACTTTACTTTTTTCTCCCAACGATAATTAGCAATTACGACGGCTTCCTCAGCGGCGATAGGGGTTGTTGCGTGTCCCCGAATTAGCAATCCTCATGCGAAAGAAACTACTCCCCTGTTCCCAGTGGCGGATCTAATGATAAACGGACGCGTGTAAATTTCAAAGAAATTTATCTCGTGTATTTTACACTAGCTTTTCCCCGCACAGAAAACTATTTAATGCTCTTGAAAAGTGATATTGTTTCTGCATAAAATCTTTTAATCCCCCAATTCACTCCATTCAGATTGTATCAATGAGCATTAAGACCATGTACGGTGTAAATCAGACCATGAACAATATATCCCTCGTACAAACGTTGCAACCCCTTCTCACTCAATCAGGGGTTGAAATTTGTGAAATTCCGAAATAGTAGTTTGATTAATTACATCAAAGAGCATTAAGACCAAGTTTCAAGGATATCCAACCAC
Source organism: Lasioglossum vierecki (assembly GCA_028455595.1). Lineage (NCBI taxonomy): Eukaryota > Metazoa > Arthropoda > Insecta > Hymenoptera > Halictidae > Lasioglossum > Lasioglossum vierecki. The sequence continues at coordinate 18,205,564 of CM052337.1, forward strand.
GAACAAAATATTTCTCATACAAACGTTGCAACCCCTTTTCATCTATTTAGGAGTTGAATTCAGAAATATCCTTTTCTTGTAACTTCTATTTTTTACGTGAGATTGAGGACCCACATTTTTTACCGCTTGGGGCCTCTCCAATCGCCACTGCCTTCCTTCGAGAACAAGCTTGCTCGGAAGACGTTCCCACCGGCCGCTACCTCTGCACGACCGAGAACCTTTCGTGTGGGTGTTAAAGGTTAAAGTCGTATGCAGCCGAGACAATTCTGAGACGCGCCAGTAGCATAGAAAATCCGCGGGGTTAAATTTAGGTGACTCCGTTCCCTGGAATACAGACTGGTGGTTACACTCCGGTCTCTCTCTCTCTGTCCGGCGCGATCGATCGACGCTTCGGGAGCCGATAAAAGGGAAGACTGTAGAAGAACGCACGAAATTCCCGGTTGCCACTTAGCACCGCATCGAGAACAATCACAACCCTAACGGCACTGCAGAGCGTCGATAATAGGAGTACGCTGATGCTGGTTGTTGCCGTGTGATATTCTCATAGTCTCACAAATATAGTGTCGAACACGGATCCCATGAAAATCACTTGACCTTACAACGTCTTTGACCGACAACAATTTTAATCGACGACAGTATTATCCGATAGTAATATCATTTGACAGAAACGTTAACCGACTACATCCAACTTCTTATAATGTAATTATTATATCCTGAGAAAAGTGTAAGTGCATAATAGGTAAAGAACAAAAATTCACAAACGATATTACTATCGGATAATACTGTCGTCAACGAAAATAGTGTGCACCACCAATGGTACACGTGACAGTATCCTTTTAGACTGCGTGTACCATTGGTGCACGCTGACATGTTTATTTAATGCTCTGAGAACATCTATTTCAAGAATGAAGCATTATAAAAAAACGGAGTATAAAAAAAGCACATAATGTTCGGAACGACGGTCAAAGTAATTGTCGATCAGCTGTGTAGTCGGTGATTTTCATGGTAAGCCTTACTATCGCGTGACTTTCCCAGAGTGCGAGCCACGTGTATGCTTTATTATTTCCGGTGTATAAAAGTCGATAGCGATGCGTGTCGAGTGCGCGACACCGTTGAAATCGCGAAGGTGTCGATGCGCCTCAACGGAATCTCGGGCTTTCGGTAGGTAGCAACCCGTTGGTTTCGTTCTCACGAGGAATCGTTTCGCCAGCGAGGTGCAATGCCCCCTGAATGAATCGCACCGTTGCCATACGGTAGCGCATCGCGTGAATATTGCAACGCTAATTGCTCGAATCAACGACAACGCCGGGCGTCGGTTAATAATACGAAAGTTATTAATGGTCCGAGTCAATGGTCGGCCGATGTGAGATCATTCTATCGGCAGTCGGCGCACGTGGGTGTATTAACGGCGAGGATGGCCGTGTAGCGAAATAACGACGGTGCTGCGACGCGCTACCGCGACGTGGCCTGTCGCGCGATCAATGCGTTTGATGCATCGACGCCTTCGAAAAATGCATAGCCGGCCGGAATGGCATCGCATGGGATCGCATGGCACGGCACGGCGACGCGTCGAGGAGCGTCAATATTTAGAAGAACCCGGTTTGTACACAGAGATCGGACGCGGCACGAAAATACATCGACCGGCTCGCGTTTACACGGCTACGCGTTACAACAACATTCCTTTGTTAGAAACCAATTCCTTGGCCAATAAGGTTCGACTGTGTGTGACTCATAACGCAACCGTTCAGTGACTCAGAGCCCGGAGATTGTTAGCAATGTCTCCCGGGAAGACGTGGCATCGGAACCTGAATCATGAGAATATCGCCGCCGACCGTCAGATACCAATACCTGCTCCACGATACTCGCCATTCAGTCTGCAACCAAAATGAAATACCAGGATTGAAGACTGGCGTTTTGCAAAAATTCTGTTGCTGTCTAGAGCAACGTTGGACACGAGATTTCATGAAAATTTTTGCAATTTATATCGACCAACGTTGTTCCAATTATGTAGTTAATCAAAATGTATAGAATGTGCATGAATTCTGATTATAAGACTATAAATTAATTATCAGCGAGTAAAGAATGGACATTCAAAGAAATCATGCAATACTTTATAAAGGAACATTAACAAATTGTCGAAAGAAATACGGTAAATGGATATCCGGTTGACTACGCAACGGTTAAATCGTTAGCTGGAACAACATCGGAGGTTATAAAGCGCTAAGAAAATCTCACATCCGATCACACGAGGCTGAAAGTCCCCTGACGATTGGTTACATGTTTTGAGTTGGTCACAAGACGATCCTACAAGTTTTACACGGACTCTGGAATTTACATTTCAACACTTCCAGCCTTATTCTCATTCCAGTCATCAATCCGTTAATCTTCCCGGGAATAATAGCGATCGGTGCCGGTAGAAAAGGACGGCGAGACTTGCGGCGGGGTTTTCGGGCGAACCTGCGTCGAAATGTAATGATATTAAAATATTGCAATTTATTCGTAATAATATGTATGCGATGGTCACGCAGCGAGGAGATGCGATTATGATTAAAAAAATAAAACTGAAAATCCGGCACCTGCTGCCTTCTCGACGACCCAAATATTTCCGGATTCACCTTGTACCCGAATGTTCCGTACGGTTGGGTCGCTTAACGATTCGTCGTACAGCTGTTCGCGACGATGTTTTCTTTTTCGTAGGCGCGGAGTCGGTTTCCTGCAAGAAACGCCCTTTATCGCACGAAACGATCGATGACCGTCGTAAAGCGACCGTTAGGCCTCTGTCCCGGCGTTTCTTACCTGCAGAACGTGCGCCAGGATTATACTAGCGACCCCCGAGCTCGTTTAGATTCCTGCCGGGATTCTAAACGCTTTAGTAAAAGGGTCCCATGAAAATCACCACCGACACAGTTTTCACCGGCAATATCTCACCGAGCAACGAATTTAAGTGACGACAAACCGACTGCATCTAACTTCTTACAGTGTGAAAATTGGACTGCGGCTTGTTATGCATTTTCCAATTGATCTAGACAAATTTTAAGAAAAATGAAGTAAATCATATCTTTAATAGATACAGCCTGTGCAGATCTAAAACAGGCGCAAATTGTACAAGATTCCATTAAATCTATTCAAGCTATCTCTTGAACATTTGCAGAACAATTAAAGAGATCTTTATTGGTATCGATTAATACTGTTGTCGACTAAAGTCGTTGTTGAAAAACATAAATATTAATGCAAACGTAAAAGTAAGTGTACGATACTCGGACGTTGAAAGATTCGGTGGTCTGTTTTAAGTAAAAAATATCGTTTTATTCGAAATACGTAAATTTGTCGTTATAAATCAAAACATTAGCGTTGTGGCATCCAGCTTTCCCATCTTCGCCGTAAGATGGTCAGCAAGTGACAGCCTTTCTCGCTAGTACCTGCTCCGTCAGTGATCAGTATATATACAGTCCTCAACCACCTTCAGACATCCCAAAGTCTAAGGTAGGGCCCGCTAGATAGCCTTACTATGATGAGTCCTCTAGCGGGTCTAGGACGAAACGCTCCCTCCTTCCTCCTCTCGCTCGCACACGAGCTCCTTTCATTTACATCGTTAACAACGAGAGCTACCACAGCGTAAATGCTAAAATTAATGCTACTCGTCGAGAAGTTGTTGTTATTCGTACAGTTTTAATATCATTCTCAACCTTACAATTAAAAAATCCTTACCAATCATTAATGCTTGACTCTCAATTGTCAATACACATATCTTCTGTACACAAACACACTGTAAAACATTACACGCTCTCTCATACGTATACTATATTTGTACAATAAAAGTTCGCTATCGTGTAAAATGAGCGTGTGAGTTGTTTGTGTCGTTTATTCATTGGAGTCAACTTTAACACCTCAATCATTGATCCGCATCGTTATAAAATCATTTCCATAATTCCAGTAAGCCACACGAAGGAGGTACACAAGTGCGAACAAGCTCTATATTTCATGTCAATTAAACCGTACGCACGTCCGGCATTCAACGTGTGTTCACATAAATCGTTTGCATTCGGTTGTAGGTATTTCTGGTTATAAAAATCAAGTAAGAAAGCCATAGGCGACCGGAAGTTGATACCATGGGGACAGTTTTTTGGAGTCATCGAAGCTTAATTATAATTCTTACGGGAATCTCGGTGCGTTTCATTCGAAGAATGACGACCAATTGCATTAACGTTTTCGCGGTCGTTTGGCCGAAAATTATTGCATAATACTCCGTTCAAATCAAATGCGGAGCATCAAACAAAAAGTGGTATAATGGATTGCGATGTCCCGATGTTTACTACCTGCACGTTATCTGCAAAGTATTAACTACCCTCAAACGGTTGACTAGACGTGTATACCTTACGCGGTAGGCAATCCAGCTATCACTTTCTATGTATGGGTACCGGGTATGTATGTTCCAGCGACTATATGTGGGAACACGACGAATCTATACACAAAACTTAATACAGTTCGTCCAAAGGTATGCAGAGCGTACAAAGAAATTATTTTGTATATTATATATATACTTATATATACAATATATGATATATATATAATTATATATAGTAAAAAGAAGAAGAAGTTCACAATAAAAAATCGAACGTTTTATTTTATTTTACATTTTATAAGAAGAAAAATAAGCTTATCTTTATTATTGTTGTTCGTTTGTTTGTTTGTTTTTTTATACATACTTTGCAAAGGAATGTGTAGATAGTAAACAAGTAAAAGGTATTTTAAAATTTCTGTCGAACATACGTTTATACAGCATGAACTCACCGGTTTTACAATAATCTTGTATTATTAAACACCGTTTCAAACGTGTTGCCTAAAATCAAGGATCCTGGAAGATCTTCGCTGTTCTCTTAATTTCAATGTTCTTCGTCAGATATTACGCTAGAAGATATCAACGATATAAACGTGCAAAATTTCGTAAGGCCACATTCACGGATTTTGCTGTTTCCGCCCTGCAAAACAACATCGACGTTTATTCCATTTTAGTATACGTGCTTATTTTTTGTATACGCATTCGTACACAGAGAATTCGTTGCTGTACCTTGTAACCGTACTATGAAAATCAAATAGTTGCTCCGGTTGAGCCGTGGGAGAACCGCCCGCGTTCTGCGACGGCATCGTTTTGATAGCTTCTTCTAGACACTTCGACAGCAACTAAACAGGAAAAATAATCCTCGTTGAAGAAAAGGTCACTGCCACAAGTTCTAGTCGAACTCTATCGTTGACTCACCTCTGTATTAGATAGGGACAATTCAACGAAGACGTCCGCCACGTCAGACAACATGTAAGAAGACAACGAAAACACCGACGCATGCAATAATCTCATAACTAAAGTTTGTCCTTTTTCTCGCAATATACGTTGCACCAATTCTCTTCGCATCGAATAGTCACTTCGGTTCTGAAGTAGAACAATGAGAAAATCGATAGTTTATTGCGACAACAAAATTCAACCGCTTTAATCTCGTAGAATTACCTCATTGTTACGGCCGCAATGGAAAAGGTCGTAAAAGAACTTCATCACCGAGACATTTGCGTCCCTATGGTCTAAACTGCAGGCCATTAAGGCACAGTCGATTATACTACCTATTATAGCCGAGTGCAAGAAGGGAACGGGAGCCCTTTGTAAGAACCTGTTGACGACAAATCGTATTTATTCAAGGATAAGCCCCACGAAGGACTATTAATATATCCCTAATCTGGCGTAGAAAAATACAGCGGGTTTCTTACCTAGCGCATAATCTAAAAAGGTCGTCCACCGTGTCTGGATGATTTTTCAATCCGTCCTGTTGCTGGAGGAGATTGAAGGTAGGCCCGATAAATGCTTCCAACATCGCCAACAAACCGGAAACGCATTCCGGATCGATGGCGTATTCGTCAACTAATATAGAACCAAGATATAAAAAACAGCTGTGTTGATGCGCCGAATATAATTGCACGATCTGAAAGTTTAATTTCTATGAAGAAATTTGGCTAAGTAAAATATAAAACATAAATCGATGCTGAATATTGTTATTTTGCCTAAAGATCCGTAGTCTGATTTGAAAATAAAATTCGATTTCCAGAATTAAAAAAGAATGTGGTGACTATATAATTTTTTTGTGTACTCTTCGCCATACAGTTTGCGGGAGCTATGAAAATCAGGCAAGGAATTCAAACAATAATCTAATATTAGGGATACGGACCTGTTTGACGAGCGGTTCGAGAAGATGGGCGGAATGTTTTCCTACGCAACGCACTGCGAATCTCAAACAACGACAGCATCTTTCGATCACTTTCGCATCCTGTTGATATGTTGTACATACATTCGACAGTATCGGCCACATCTGTTATCGATAAAAAATATAAACAATGAGGAACATTCTTATCCCTCGTGAACGGGCGTTATTAATTTGTTAATGTTACGTTTCCAAGACCTACTTCGGTAACGGCGCTCTGACAAGGATGAGGTTCGTTAGGGTCATCGATTCGAAGGTCAGTATGCCTAAATATAACAGCTAATCTATCTAGCCATATCAAAGGATCAGTCTTTGTTCCTATTTCAATTGGAATTCTACGTTCCATGATTTCGCAGAGCGGCCTAGCTTGGAACCAACATAACTCTTTCATTGCTTGAGTAATTTCGTCGCGCGGTAAGCTAGACATGATTATTGCTACGCCTATTGCAGAATAAAATGAATCAAAAAATGTTCCTCTCGGTGATTTCCTTTTGTCGAAATTAACGTGCACGGCCTCTTACCCTTCAGTAAACCGATGGCTGCGTCGTTGCTGATGGCGAAACTGTCGAGGGAACGTGCGATTTGCAACAATCCTGGGAAATGCGAGGCCATGTGCAAAGGACAAGCTGTACATATGCTCAACAATGCACCGCAGGCCGCGCTTCCTAAACCTTTTTGACTTAGGCAGGTTAGGAGGAAATTTAAAACAGGTTCTAGAACGATTTAAAAAATTGTCAGTGTTGCATCGATTGCTAAAACGATAGGAAAGTTTACCTAGGGATTGCGGATGATTATCTATCCATTCGCAGAGTTCTCCTAATAAAAGAATACTTGTATGGCGTACAGCTATGTGTGTGTTCTCGGGTAAATTTAAGATAGCTTCCACCACCTTTGGAACTACATCGTTTTCTTTTCTGCAAATGGAACATCTTGGTGAAACACGAGGGAGACGCTTGTTCTTTATCGAACACCCGAAGAGACTCACGGTAATATATTTTTCGCAACTGCTTGCATCACGAACAATGCAGCTTCTGTGGAGTCCCACGTTGGTACGTGATTAGGTTGTCCCTGCGGGCTTGGGCCACCCATTAGGGAAGAGAACATTTGCCGAAAACAGTGACTGCTTCCGACAACGAAGACGACATCTTTTATCAGCTCGGACACGCGATTTCTGAAATCGGCGAATTCTTCCCCGCCAGCACCTTCCTCTACTAGACCCAGCTATCGGACGAAATTTATACATTGTAATGTCAGAAGTCGAACAGAATTAATCTACGTAAATACTGATTACTGACGTGGTCTGGTTCCATCTGACAGTGCCTGCAGAGAGCACCGATTAATCTCTCGATGTGAGGTCGAAATACAGCATTCAGGTCATCGCTGTTTCTTTGATAAAGAATTTCGGATAAGCGATACCACAGATTAAATGTTATTTGCGCCACCTTATATAAAGAGAAATTTTCATCAAAAATCGAGACCGGAGACTATTTCATTTAAGGTGGTAGACTCGTTTCCAGGATTCATCTGACGCTTTCGACTGCTGAAAAACGAAACGAGTCTACCCCGTTAAAGCAGTGCAAATACCTCGTAGTCGTGGTGGCCGACGCACACTAAAACAAGGTCTAGGATTTTAATCGCATAATGCTGCTTCCCTCCGACACAACCATTTATCATGGTTTCTAAAAATGTTTCAGCTAATTCCGTAAAAATTCGGCAATAATTTACCGACCTAAACGAATTTTCATAATTAATAAAAACATGTTTATCGAACACTCGGAGAAGCTAAAAATAGTAAGAATCGTTTACTTGTCCATATCCTCGCAAGCAACGGATAAATGGTAAGGTTGTTCCAATGCTATTACACTAGTAAAAAGCCATAGTTGCAGCTGTTGCAATTGTATAGTTGATTCGCTATTATTATCACGGTTGCTATTACTATCTTCTTCTAGGACTTGTAAAATCACGCATATGCAATCTGCAGCTGCTTCGTGTAGCGGAGATACAGTCGTATGGTTCCCAAGTGTCTGGATATCGAGCGGACGTTAGATTTGGAAAGTCACATTTAAATTTGCAATTCACGTGATAACTTACTTGAAGCGTATATACAATAACATCGCTCGTTGGTACAAGAGGAATAGCATGCACCGCGATCCAACTCGTAAAACATCTGAGAATTGTCGCACGAATGTGTACGCTATCTCCGCCGTTTTTTAAACACATTTTCTAAAAATTTAAAATAAATTAACAAGCGATAATATCAAACTGTTTCATCCAATTCATGCTACTCACAAAAAACTCGGTCACTGTATCCGCGCTAGTATTGAGCTCTTGTAATACGTGTTGTCTGCGATTGGCTCCTAGTCTGCTCGATTGGATTAAAATCACGCGAAGAATTAGAAATGAATTTATCATGTATCGGGTCCCATGAAAATCACCGACTCCAGATTTGACCAACAATTCCTACAGTGTAATAATTATATGTAGACTCTTACTAAACTATGTTATTTTCAATAATAGCAGACTTTGTAGTTCTGAAATAAATAAAAATTATACTAAACTCGATGAAATTTTATATTCTACCATTTCTTGAAACTTTCAGGAGCCATAATGGCATAAGCATCTGCAGTCTAATTATATGTTTATAGAAAACTATCAAAGTTATTGTCGGCGAGATCTGGAATCAGCGAAACCTGTGTCTGTGATTTTCATGGGACCCTGTGTATCTTAGTTCCAGCTAGGACAGTCTAATACCTAAGAGATCTTGAATTAACTTCTTCCGGTAATACTGTCATTACTTCGAGCAATGGCCATAAATTACTAGTCGATCCTCCGAATCTGTTGATTAAATCTACAACTGGTTTCTGCCACGAGGACATTTGTAGCGCGAGATCAGCCAATGCCAAACATAACTGTAATTATAATTGTAATTACACAGCGGAACAAACATTATAATATAAAACGTCGATAAGAAATCTGTAAACCTGCGTGACAATGGCCTGATTCGTGTTTTCATTGGTTTGCGATATGTGATTCATTAAAGAATCTCTGAGAGCCACATGGGCCTCTGCGGGTAGCTCTTGAAAACACAGTTGTATCTTAGTACGCATCGTCTGTGCAGCGAAATAACAAGAGTGTACGTCTCGTTTCTGCACCAACATCTCGTTCGCTATTTTCCATGCAAAAACCTGAAATAAAACACGAGCGAGACAATTATTATTTCTTGCACGAGAATTCAAACGAGAAAATACGACTATACGGTATGTTAGGTTAGAAACTGCTTGGTCTGTTCTTATTTTACAATTGTACTTTTAAGTGGTTGTTCGGATGAAGATTCGACGGTGATCGTACGATCATCGCGGTAACGAGACATAATCTTTGCAAAACATATAAGAACAGAAAATAGTTGGCTAGAGTCGATGAAAGACCGCTAACAAGTAGCTCACCGATTTTTGTAATTCGTCCAACCATTGCGATGTTTTCGACGGATCCGGATAATTGTACAAAGAATAAACGGCCTGGTAGACGGTTTCCAGGTCAGGTGGTAACTCCATTCTTCAAAAAATATTCGTTTTCTTTGTAATCTCCATACAGTTCTCTCACTGACAACAGAACGGTCGCGTTTATTAGACCCACATCCAACCTATAAGACCAACTTGGACAACCACGAAAAAGTTCTCATTCACGCTGTCAGCGCATATTCTGCTTTATCGACTTACAGCAAATAATTTTTACATTTCAATCGTTAATCGTCTAAATCGGCTAAACACAGAACCCGAAATACATATGTGTACAGAAAATCGTCTGCTTTTTACATTGTAAACGGATTAACAGTGAAATAGAAATAATTAATAAAATATTATTGTTATCACATTAACACTGATAAGTTATCAATGGGAATTCAATTATAGGAGTTGGTTAACGCATTAACGCTAAGCGTCCTGTCTCAACGATCCTGTCGCTTTTAGTCTTTTATCGTTATTATTTGTATATACCATAAAAATTCGAAATGAAAGCTATAAAAACAGAATTTCGTTTGAAATTGATAAATTTCTGTTATATCGTGATAAGCACCGATAAATCGTGATTACAAGAGAGCCTGAATCTGTAAAAATCGTACATTCATATACTATTTCTGATCCGGAAGCTTGTGATTCGCGAGTTTGTAAATGACTCGTGATGTAACAGAAATTCAAACGCCCCGCCATTCATATGTTATCTGCAGAGTGTTTCGAAAAGGAATACGTGTACCTTCTATAGTGGAGAAATTGCGGTATTTCCGTACACCATGCTAACATGAGTTCTACATGATCTGTGCGAGCGATGCGTCGAAAGTTTATGACGTTTGACAGTTGGATAATAAACACAGGAAATAACATTTGAAAAATACAATGAATGATTATAAAATTCCGATAATCGAGCCGACTATCGATTACACGAAGGTGCACATATTCGTCTTCGACCTTTTTTCTTCTTTCGTCTTTGTTTTTCTTGTCTCGCTTTTACAATGCTATCGCACGATAGAATCATTCTACATTACTCTTAGACTTCTTTTTGGTTTATCTTAGGTTCCGCCAATTAACCAGAAAAGGACTATATCATTTATTAATCATTTCATCGCGCACACTGTCACGTTCCTTAATAAATTCGCACTGTCCTGCGAAGAGAGATTATTCGAATTTGAAAATAAATTGCAAAGAATAGAAGCATCTTTAGAGATTTTAGAATCTTGGGTATGTAGGAGTTGTCGAGTACAATTGCCAAGTACAATTTAGAACGCTCATAATTCCTACAGTTATAAGTAATCCATGAATATGTTTTATAGTTGTCGTCTGTACCTAGTCCGGAACAGAATCAAGAGACTGCCACGGCTCCCGTAGAAATTAATGACAATGCACAAGAGGAAAAGAGTACACCGGCACTAGACGAGCCAGATATCACTACGGAAGATGAGCCTAAAGATACAGAAACCAAAGAACAATCTATAGATAAAGATCCCAGGTACGAAAAGTATTTTAAAATGGTGCGAGTCGGTGTGCTAAAAGAGGCAGTCAAGTTAAAGATGGAACAAGAAGGATTGGACTCGTCTATATTGGAGTAAGTTCTCATTAACTTGATTTAGAGCAAATCATTCAAGCTGTAGCTTACAATTCTACGTTAACAACACTACAGATCGCATCTACGTAGACATTAAGGTGTAACGGAAGTTTCTACGAATAGGTGATAGCTAATGATAATTTCAATGTCTCCGATCCTACGTATAAATAATTTCTAATCTTGTTAACTGTGGTCCGGTGTGTTGAAATGCTTCCTATTTTTTTATCTTGACAGTCACCCCCAACAAATAGTTTCTAAGCCGAAGTCTACAAATAATGGTGAGAAAGGAGGAGATTAAACGATTAGTTGTATTCAGGTGTTAAGCGTGAGAAATATTTTTGCATTATATAAGAGGATTAATAAAATGAACTATACAAATTCCAAAAGATTTATTTCATTTCTTATTAAATACATACAGAAAGTCAATGTATATAACTTCACCCTAGAACTGGATCATTTGACCCTGAAAAACATTAAATGTTATGTTAAGTAATCGTTCGATTCCTACGATTATTTCGTTTACAGGTATTTTCCACGAGATGCTTACCTTTCGCTTCTTATCACCTCCCAACTCGAAGTGCTTGCACCTCTTCAGGGGAATCTGTTTCCTATATTTGCATTCTGTGCATTCCATTCTCAGTACAATTTTCTTTGTGGTTTTTGCCTACGAGAACAGCGAGCGTAGGATTATTCGTAAGAAACGTAAATTGCAAATATCAATGCTTACCTTCTTCCTGAAGATAGGTTTGGTTTGACCACCGAAACCTTGCTGTTTACGGTCGTAACGTCTTCTTCCTTGAGATGCATGCCTTTCCTTGCTCTTTTTGTACTGTGTCACTTTGTGTGGCTTGTGTACCTTGCATTTCTTGCAAAAGGTACGTCTCTGTTTTGGTACGTTCACCTGAAAACATGAAAATATATAAATCACACTGATGCAGAAAATTGATTACCTTAGAAAAACAACAGTTCGACTGGACATTTCGAAATAGCTGTATATTCTTGTTCTTTCGTTTATTTCATCTCGTTCGAACCACGTATCACACTTTCTCATAATAAAGATTAAAAAGATCATATGCGCTTTCTGTCATTTATGGAGGTTATGTTCTCACTGAGACAACATTTACCGATGTTCAGCGAAATTATTAAATATTGCATTCACTTTTCAGACAATAATACGCACACTTCGAATCTAAACACTGTTAATAGCATTGCCAAAGGATCGCAGCGGTAATTTTAGATGAAATAAGCATATTTTCGATCACGGCTCTACCTACCATCTTGGATGTTTCGAAAGAAAAGGAAACGTAGTCAAACCGGAAAATGGTATGTAAACGTACACCGCGCATGCGCTTGTTGTCATGCGTTGTACAGAATTTGGAAATTTTAATGTTCCTTTTTCTATTTTCACGTATACGTTAATGCAATTGCTGATACAATACTGTTCAGTTAAATTCAATTTGTGCAATATTATCAGAAAAGTGGGTATAATTTTTTGATTCTACCGCGAACAGAAAATTTTGATTGCATACACGCCATTAACAGCCGGCGTCAAAATCGGTTTAATATATAAGACGCCCAATCAATAACAGCAATTGTGTATAATGTTTTTATCCTCGTTATTGTTTATTTAGAATTAACAAGTGATCCATTGTTTTTTTTAACAATGCAACCTAACGAATATAGACTCGAAATTACAATAAACTCGATGAAACGACGCGTATTGCAAAATACGATGAAACTCGTGGTAAGCGAGAGTCGCGACATATTTTATTTGGTTTTCTCGTTAGAAATTCAATATTCCATCGAATGTTCAGGTTAAGTTCGATCGCTTACGGCATATATTTTGAAATTCGAATCTTCTACGAGGTTAGAAATATATAGAATTAAAAGTCTGCTATTCGGAAAAAAAATCGTGTGCTCAATATTGAATTTTTTATAGTCAGGTGCGGAGGCCAGGTAATCCGAAAACCTAGATTCTTTCGTCTATGGAACAATTCCCGCCACGGTTTCAACAATACGTTGCCTCCGAGTCGACGATTCAATCGATCAATTACGAAGCATCGTCTGAACGAGTCTATTTATTATTGGGAAATGTTGATTTTCCATGTGGTATCGATCGATTTTCCACGATGGAGAAGTTGGAAAAGAACGTAAATGAATCGTAGTCGACGTAGCACATTCGAATCGAGTGACTTAGCCTCGAACCGGACGTCGAATCGAGGCCACGAACTCTCGAACCCCTCGTCCTCGGCAGGATTTGATTTTATTTATACGTCAGGTGAACGGACTACGTGGAAAACGTACATAAGAAATAATAAAAGATTACGCGGCGTTATAACGTTGCGAATTAGGCGCAGTGACACGTCTCGGAACGACATTAGCGTTTCAACCAATCAGGCATTTATCGAGTTTCAAACCCGCGCCATCTTCATTTTTGAACAAAGCCAGGTTGGATGTGCTAGGAGCGGACCGAGACCGGGTAGTAGTCAGCTTTGCGCTATTCGCGCCACAGTCGTCGGTACACGATACTCTCCACTCCTGACTGGTTCGACTCTGTCTCACCCTCCTCTCCCCTCTCTCTCTTTCTCTGTCTCTCCCCCCTCCGCCCCTTGGGTTTTCGCCTGACGACGCTGCTCTCTCGGGCATTTCGCCGGAAACCGACGCCGCGCGAGGACACACGGAGTTTCGTTACGTGTTACACACGCCACCGCTCTACATCTTTTATCCACCGTTTTGTAAGCGGACACGCAGGCATTTTGCCCAACACGCAACCAATCCACCATGAGTACTAAGGAAAACAGCGAGGTCGCTGTCGAGAAGGTGACCGAGAACGACAAGGCTTCCGGGGACGCGAAGTGCGAGATCAAAGGAATCAAGAGGCCGGCCGAGGTGAGTCGTGTCTTGTTTTTTTTCTCTCTCTCTCTTTCCATCTCTCTGTCTGTTTCCCTCGCTCGACTCTATCTACGTCTATCTCCCTCTCTCACTCCCATCGCCCTACTCCGTTCTTTCTCGCTCGATTTCTCGTAATATCGTGTACATTATCAATTCCCTTAATTAGTACGTAAGGCATACACCTATTCCATTAAACGCACGTACGGTCTACGCACGCCGGCATATACACCATGCTTCCGCGCCACGCTGCACGGCATCGTCTAGGATTTCATGGAATCGTCGCGATCATAATACACGGGCCTCGCGATAAGATGTTTCAGGGATATCTCGATCCTGTTTCTATTCGCCATTACGCTGGTTTTCCCGCTCAAAACGGTCGCGCGCCGAAAAATATTCGTGGCATTTAATATGGGAGTTCGGAGATCGTGTTATTGGAAATATCGTAGACGATACATACGTATCGTATTCTCGGGAAACAGGACTGGTGGGCGGCAGGCAGTCGAGTGGCCGTTTCGACCGACTGACGGCGCGGAAGAAGATAGGATGCCGGCCGGCATTTTCACTCCCGTTCGAAACGTACGTGTGTCGTGTACTCGAAACGCGACCATTTTCCCGCTCCGAAACGCTGCGAAACGTGCGTGCTGGTACGCGGCAACGATGTTTTCCCCGGTACAGAGTCGAAAGGGACGCCATCGTATTTCGCGTGGCTGCCACGATGGATCGTTCGGTTGATCACCCCTGTCGTTACAATGCCGTCTATAATTACCGATCTGGATTTCATGTTACCGTCTAATATCGGAACGAACGTCATTCTTATATACCACTCCATTTCGCTATGAGAAATACCCTCGGAAAATTTCGAGCGGGATATCCATCGGTAACCCCCAGCGCCATGTGCTCGATTCATAAAACCTTTTCATTATTATGCGTCCGTCTTAACCGATCGTACCTAATCGACGTTTACGAATCTAATCCGAGGACGTATCTACGAATCGTTACCGTTTATCGTGTCCACAAGATGGACGCCATTTTTAATGTAGAACATCAGAATCGTAGATAGGAAAAGCGAGCATCCCGCGCATTTTTCCGACCGCCGTCGTGGATTTCCATTATGGCGCCCGAAACCAAGCCCGCGTTCATTGTGCCATCTCGCTCCCGCTTAGTTCCATCTTCTTCTCCCTCCCTTCGTCCTCCTATCCTTTCCCTCCTCTCTCTCTCTCGCTCGCTCTTACTTTATGTGTCGTAATTGATCGATAATTCGTTATAAGAGGGTTAATCGTGTCTGACGGACGATCGATAGACTAGCACGTATCTCTTTCAGGTCGACGTGTTGCTCTGAAATTGTTTACCGATCTGCGTGCATAAACACCGCGCCGAAGGCTTCCTTCCTCGCTTTGCTCTCCCCCTCCCGCCCCCTCCTCTCTTGTTCTCTCCTGTTATCTTTCTGTCTGTCTTTCTCTCTCTCTCTCTCTCTCTCTCTCTTGCTCCCTGTCCCCTCCCCCTCTTCTGTCCTCGAGTCTACCGGTGTTCAACCGAACTGTGTCTCTCTCTCTTTCCCTCGAGAACCCCACGCGCGCAGCCAGCGGCACCGCCATGTATTATATACCCATGTCTCTCCTGCCTCCCCATTCTTTCGTAGTATGCCGCGCGGTGTTACGAACCTTCGAGAAAACATCGACACGATTTTTCATCTTAAATCGGACCCATCGTCGTTCCACGTATCCCTGATAGCAGCGGCGTCTTTATTTTTGGTCGATAATGCCGCGTTGCAACGAGCCACGCGCGCGGGACACTCTATTATGGGGATATCGTCGCGAGGATAGGTGAAACTTCGTTAACGAAAATGCCGGCATCGCCCCCCCACGCTCTCTTTCGTCGGGCACCGCACGCACAGAAAATGTGTATCGTAGAAAGTATCCGTGGGTTCGTGTGGCGTCCTCGCGGAGCGGCAATAATATGTCACGTGGAAATCACGACGGCCTATCTGCTCCGAAACCGATCGAAGCATCGTTATCGTCATGATTATTATTATTGTTGTTCTTATTGTGCCACCTATTTGCCGTTGATTTATTTTCCGGGCATATACGGAAAAATACCATAACGCGGTCTCCGCCGGTCTCTCTCTTTCTCTCTCTTCCCACGTTACCGTTCCTCGGGCCGATCGATTTTTCCTAGATTCTAATCCCCGCGGATGCGAAATTCGTTCGCAGCCGACCGATTGACGCATCATCGTGTTCTAGTGCTCCGATTACGTAGCCGCCTAGTAAATTCAATGAATATTATCTAGCACTCGCAGAGACGCTACGTGACGCAAGCGCGTACCATATTAAGAGTAACGTGGAACGAAAGGAAAAGGCGGGAATTACGAACGCGTCGTGTAACTACGATAATTATGAAGTTACACACGGTGACGTAACAAATCGGTTAGAAACTCCCAGGATATATCCATCGATGAACCTGGGTGCCCACAGTAATGTCTAGGGACGACATTAGTCATTCTTATCTTCTACGATAGGGGTGATTATCCATAAGGGATTTCCCTCAAATTAAAAAAAAAGAATATATCCATCGAGTGTTTGATTCTCGACTAATTGTACGATTAAAAAGAATATTAAATTATCGAAAAGACATTGATCGAGATTAATCGCGTCACGATTTAACATCGTGGACACAGGATTGATAATATTAATATTAATTTAAATGATGTCCATGATTTACGTTAATATTGTACGAGAGAGCCTCTCCTAAGAGTTTTCGTATCGAACAGGTGACTCGGTTTTGCCGTCGGTAAACAGAGAACGCCTCCTACCGCGGCTTTCGTAGTACGGTTAAATTGATTCGTGTTCTCGACGAATTATATAACGATTGATCATGGTATAACGGAGACGGTCGTAGCGAATCGAGCGGGAACGAGTATGTACGATAGGTTATGAACGTTGGGTTATCTGCAAAGACCTCGTGATTAGTAACGAGTCGATAGGTAATCGTGTCTGTGGGATAACGGACAGTGTGAGACCCTCAGAGAAATCGTTTCATGACCATTGGGCACGGGGCGTCTGTACGTCACTGTCACTTGCCGCACATCGGTGCGTTCAAAACTATATAGCGGTAGTTGCCAACGGATTTTACGGTTTGAAGAAGGCGCCTCGTGTTTCGGAGAGATGTCGCGCGTCATAACGCCTCTGTCCGACATACAATGGCTTCATGAATTGCAAGCTGCTTTTTTCCATTGATTTCCGAGACACGCGCCCTCCCCTCTGTCCATCCCCCACCCACGGAACGATGCATAATTTCATTCATCTTCCATCGTAATTACATGCTCGCGAAACACGGTCGTTAACGCGGTGGTATCGTCTTACGGGTTTTACTAGACTTCCGATATTTAGACGTCACGCCTCGGTTTGTGAAGCGAGATATTGCATTCCGTTTGATAAGGACGCTCGATAATACGAGACACGGTTACCTTGAAGCAACACGGTCTTACAATTTTAATGCGATACGATTAGAGGGTGTTCAGAGAGGAATCGGTTCGTTCGTATATTTGCCCTTACGCGGCGAGCTTTGCTCCATTTCAATTACACATTCTTTTTATTTCCTACGAATAAACTTTACAACGGCTCGCGCTTCTGTGTGTATGATACCCCGGGCACGCTGTTTCGTGCTTCTCTCTCTCTCTTTCTCTCTCTCTCTCTCTCTCTCTTGCCCGCTCCTCGCCCCTCGTCGTTGTGCTATACGCAGCACGAACACATCCCTTCTACAAACATGTGTCGTAGTCGTGTCTGCCAATCCCTACGGTTCTCCCACCATTCCAGTCTCTTAGTCGATTCCTCCTTTTGATTGGACGATGCAGTTCTCCGAGTTTTCTATGCCCTCTTTCCTCGTACCGGCGATACACGCGCGCAACGTGTGTATACACCATTACCAACCACCACCCTAGCCAGAGTAACGCTGTATGAACACAAGTTTTCAGGTGTACCACCGGCATTTTCGAGAATCGTTCGAGAACCGTCCTGTAATTTTCGAAACTGTCTTGCCTGACCTGTCTGCTCGTTTTTATCAAAAACCTTCCACGGTTTCTCCCAGACACGCCGGCAGATAAGATTGAACCGGGCCTAAGCTTTCCGAATAAATAAAGAATCCAGCTCTGGGAGATATACAACTAACAGCTTCGGTGTAGATAGAAAATTGTACGGAACGTTCGAAAAATATACCGAGCCGTCGGTGCGTAAACTTTTTTTTTTAGATATCGACGATACTAAACTTTCGCCACAAGATAAACAGGCCCGCGCCTTATCGTCCGAGTTCTATAATAAGCTACACGGTTACTTCGATTCCGATGATTTCTTTCTTTCTTTTTTTTACCAGGTTTTCAACGACCGCGTTACGCACGTATAATATTCATTATCTTGCACAATTCCCCCCATGGTTTCTTCTGTTTTCCTGTCTCGCCATATTCGAACGGAAGGTCCCCCTACTTTTCTTTCCGTGTCCTTACGTTTCTTGGCGGGAAGGGAATCCTCTTCATCCGTTTCCCTCCTACCCACCCATTTATCTTTCGGTCGTATTGGCGACGGGGGTTTCCCACTTGTTTCCACAACGATTAACTTCCAAATTTACATAGAGACGAGAGGGAGAGAGAGAGAGAGTTGGACCGGAAGTGGTTGAATTTCTATTTTCGTTTACGTGTCGCGTGAGAAGAGTTAACGAACGCGACTAATGGGATAGTTTCGATACACTACCGATTTGCTAATTTTGCACGGAATCGGAAATCTAATTCGGATATTCTCGCGTTACAGGAAAAGAACGACGACACGAAGAAACAGAAGAAGGAGGAGAACGGCGATGGAGAAGTAGAGGAAGAAGAGATCGAAGAGGAGGTTGAAGAGGAGGAAGAAGTCGACGGCGATGGCGAAGAAGACGACGAGGAAGACGACATGCCAGAAGGCGAGGAAGATTTAGAAGAGGGCGAAGGTGAGTAAAGAACTTCCGGTAACGTTGAGGGGTCGTGCGAGAGTGTGCGTATGTTTTGTAATCTGTATGTATGCGTTGTCAGACGATGGTATTGCAGGACGGGTAGGCTCTCGCGCTTGTATATACGCGTTCATGACTAAACAAGTTTGAACTAATGTTTGTTTCTATAATTTTGTAGACGAAGAGGAAGATGACGCAGAAGGTGAAGTAGAAGGAGAAGTAGAAGACGAAGAGGAAGACGCATAATGAAAAAAGGGAAGGAAGTATGTAAGTAAGAAGGGAGGTAGGCACATGGTGTCGTCGTCGATCTTCGGCAGTCTTCTCAGCAAACACTTACTCTCATATTGAGTGGTTGGTAGCAATGTTGATATATCCATCGTGCCCGAAAATCCGTAATTGCTGGAAACCTCCCAACCTACGAAAGAAAAATGATTACCACCTCACCGGAGTTGTGGTGGGCCGACACGCATTTGAGGCAGCCGCAATTCTGTAGTCTTGGCTCTTCGCAATTCTGGTCGTCTTAGCCATCACCAAATGCTGTTAGGTAGTTTGTACGAAAACGATTGGTTCGTCTCGTCGTCGCCGGACTGTACGAGCGCGCGTCGATTTTCCGTTTTAATATCGCGTATCAAGTAAGTTGACGCGAGGCCAGACGTTCGTTCGGGTTACCGATCGTACAGGGTTCTCCCCCGATTTCTCTGGGCGAATCCATTGTTTTCACCAAACCACCAGCTAAAATGGTATTTGCTGTCATCTGGCTTCTCTTCGCGGGACAGTTTTATAACGAAAACTTATTTAAGATATAAAAAAGCTCTATTGTATTTAAATAGTGTAAAATGAACATTTGTGGGTGATGATTTTTTTACATTTGAAATCAAATTTACGTTTGTAGTTTCGTCGAATGTCTCTCACCTTGTGCGCGTGATTTATTTTCATTTTTCTCGACCTACCAAGAACGATATATCGCAAGCGATATACGGCAGGAGCGCGAGCGATTTCATAGAGAGAAAAAGAAAAATAAGTGACAACCGTGGCTGCTCTCACAGCGATTGCATGATACCAACGAGAATATAACAAAGTAACTAAACAAAACTCGCGTGGAATTACATTTGATGTATAACCATTATTGAACGAAAAAGAGAATTATAAATGGTCTCGAAAAACAAAGTTTCGTGTCTCGTGCTCCTGTTTTCATTCGAAAACAGAAATTAAAGGTGACTGCAACGCTCGCGCCAGGTAGTGTGGATGAGTAATGTGTGACTTTAACATTGCATAATAATTATACATAGCATGTATAAAGTTATGATATAAGAAACATTTTATTATTAACGATAACATTATGTAACGTAATGTAATGTGGAGAGGTTGTTACACTTTAGACTCTGGGCATAGAGTAGGGAGAGAATTAACAATTATTTCACGAAGGTTGTGGAATATATTTTTATTTCGTCGAGAAACCCGAGCCCCGGGTTTCTCGTTTCTTCTCCGTATATATTTAAGTTTATGTACCGGTAAAAGGAGTTCAGCAGAGTCGTATTGTCGCTTGTGTTGTATTTTCAAAAGAAGGAACAGAGATATATCGTTTATGACAATGCCGAATAACCAAATAGCAAAAAAAAGAATTGCCACTCGTTCTCCCTATTCTATTGCTCTCACTCGAACGTAATCCAGTTGTATTTTACGTACTGTGGTTTTATTTTGACATTGAATCGTCATGGACTGTTCATAGCAATGATTCGTTGACTGTCGCGGAACGAGTGTGACGGTATTCTCGTTTACTACATAAACTTCCTCTTCCCAGATGAAAAAAAGAGAAATTTCTTTTCTGTTCGACAATTCTTCCCTTGATTCGTGGCTGGTTACCAATGATCGAAATATAAGTTTTCGATATATTAGAGTCGGTGAATTGTTGCAAATTGATTGTCCATGTCACACACACACACAAACACACACACACCACTTATTTCGGGAGACTGGTAGACAAGGAAGGGTGATGAGACATTGCGGTTACGATACCATTGTACCATAGCTGCATAATAAATAAAGGTAACGATAATTTGAATGCGAGACGATGTCCCACGTTTTAATGTACAAATATTTTCGAATGAGATAGTTAAATAAAACGCAGTTAGATCAGAGAAAATGATTCGTTCTCGTGAGTAGTAATGGGCTTACCATCCGGAGACAAATTTACAGAAATGGCAGTATTAAAGATTTAAAAGAAAAAAAACTGCTGTTCGTGGACTGAATCCTGCTACACTGAATCCAAGGAGATGGAATGGACCGTGCATAACGCGTGTTTGTTCGCACGATATATACAAGCAAACCATTTTCATTCGATGTATTCACAAACGATAGGTGGCAACAAATTCATTGGAGCGTGTACACCGTTTTAAAAAAGATGATGCGTGAGGCGTTATTAATAATCGATCATTGTACCGTTTTTTACTGGCCATACCATCTCCGGAACTCTGTTACTCGACGATTTTATACACAATCCGCTGCTGTATTTACCACGTGTTCACTTCAAGATAGTACCTTTGGCGATCACGTCGGCAAAGAACTATCTTAAAGTTACAGGTGCCTGAGCAAAAATGAGTACTTTAGCGTTCATAGTATACAATACCATACACTATAAGCATAGGTCCATTTAATTTTATTAATACAAAATACCAAGCCCCGTTTGCAACGTGTCCGTAAAGGGAAATACGAAGGACTCGCGTCCTGCAGTTCGAGCTCCAAAAATAAAAAAAGGGATCCTCTCGAATCTCCGTCTCGACTGCTAGACGCGACTTTGAAAATTCTTTACTGGTGCTAACGGGTCTTAATCAATCAGGCAGATTGCCCAGATACCGTTACATCCCTACGTTTGTTAGGTAAGCATTAAAAGAAAACGATAAAGAAACATCAGAATTTAAGAATCTTAGTGAATCTGGTAAACGAAACGTGTCTCACGATTTAAACGTAAACAAAATCTTAGGCTAAGAATTTGGTTTGTGTGTTCATAAGTCTTGTTCAAACTACTTTTGTACAGGATACCATCGCATCATCACTTTCGACGTAACAGTTAAACACCACAGACTATATTTCTGCCCATTCCATCAGAATTGAACTTTCATTGTATTTTTAAGTAAATACATTTTGGAAAACAACACAAATGGTTTTTTATTCTTCACGTATCTGTGAAGGAACGAGTCTCTTCCCTAGAAATATATTAGTCTATAATTCTTGGACGATTATATAGTTTTTACTTTTACTCTACTATGCTAATCTAGAATAATACGATATTCTTACTTCACATTGTACATAAGTATAAGTATTGAGAATTGTGAGAGGTGTCATTACGTTGTAAATAAGTTAAGGAAGAACAGTTCACAATAAAATATGATGATGTACGTAAATGAGTATGTGATACATTTGACTAAATGAAATAACCGAGGTTCAACATACGTGTTGTCTACACATATTATAATTTATATGTATGTACAATCATAATATACTCTTAGATGTAATTTTATATATGTACTAAATGTATGTACCTGTGGATAATTTGATTTGTATCCGATACCGTTTATTTTTAAAAAGTACTCTATGTAATTATAGTATAATTACTTTAAGATATATGACATTTAGTTCAGCGAATGCTACCAGGATAACACTACGGTCGCGAATGTATTTGTGTATATATGTAGTTAATAATCTACGATAAAGGAAAAACAATCACATTTTTTTCTTCATGTGTTTGCAAAATAACATCATTCTGCTCTATGTTTAGGGACAGATATTTATTTAAAGACGAATCAACGTGCCTGGACGGAATGTGTATTGGAGTTTTTATAACCGGGGTATACAATAAAAGAAATGGGAGCAGAGCATTTTGTGCTTTGATATTCGATCTACCGATATGAAAACTATATTTACAAGTTTGTAGTAAATATAAATGTGTAAAAAAAAAGAAAGAAGAAGAATAAAACTCGTCTATTTGAATAAGCGTATACCATAGATCTGTAAGAAACATTGTTTATTCACGGGGTGTTCGTCTTACCTATAAACAATTATACTTTGTACGAATGTTGCATGCAGATTGTCTTTTACAATACACAATATATACGTTTCCTTTTTTTTCGTTCTGTTCATTATATAATAAGACTTTACATATAATCGTGGTGCTTGTCGAGACACTTTGCATGCCCATCAAGACGTGTAGATTTCAAAAATTACACTTCGATCACAGTCACAGCATTTATATATATATATATTAGTTAGATCGATAAATATTTTAATTTGTGATGTTAAAAAACATTGAATCTCAGAAAGCGTACAAAATTATTAACAGCGTTTAAAATAAACGATCAACTTACAGTAATATACAATCGGTGATGCAATTTTATCACAACCAATTAAATACTAATCACTTTTATAACATTATATACATATAACATGTATATATATTTATATATATATATACTTCCTAAACGAAAAAAATTGTTCGGATAACGTTTTACGCAACGTACATTTCTTGCTCTCGCACTTATAAGATTGTTAAAAATTTTTCGATCTTTTCAATCGTCCCATTTCGGTTTGTACATGCTGCTTAAAGTGTTGAGTTCCGCAGTAAGTCTCGTTAACCTGTCAGTCATTCTATTGCGTTCCTCATTGCTCACTTGGTTCGTCCCATTGCTCGTTGTCGTCTAAACACAATAACTATTTATTTTGTTCTGTAATTAATAAGTGTCAAAAGCCAGGAGTGTGAGTAGCGAACTGTATAAAATGCATACCTATGCGGGTATACAATCAAATATATACCTGATGGACATCAGGGAGCTCGGTGCCAATGTCAGTGAGGTCTGCCGAATTAAGCTGGCTGAAATTTGAATCGAAGCTGTATTGTTGATTGTCCATGTCTAAAACGCTCGTGGCATCCGCTCCTCTAACTATACCTGCTGAATTGCATATTCCTATGTAATGAATAAAACAATGGATTTGATGAATCGAAAAAAAAAGAATGAGCAGATGTAAAGCGGTAAAAACATAAGTGTGTAAAAAAGATACTGTTATATTATTCTCAATCTATTAAACATATTAAGAAAAAAAAGAAGTAACATGCCATTTCACAGATTTGTTGCAATTCAAATAGCAAAGTTTTCTTTTGCACGAAAGATTCGCAGTCTATCAATTATGAATCTCGGGATCTCATTACACTGTATATTGCATTGTAGCTATACCGTCAATCATACCAGCAGCGTCCATCTCTAATCCTTGCAAAATGGGTGTCACTCCGTCCATTAATTGTTCCTGCAATTGATCCTGCAATTGTACCTGTGACCCATCGAGTGCGTATACGAATGGTTCTTCTACGTGACTACTTGTTGCTTGATATTGACATGGTAGTTGCGGCTGAGAAAGACTCGGGTGGAAGGGTGTGAAAACCAAGGGTGATGGCGGACGGCCTTCTGCTGCCACCGGAGAGCTGTGTAACATATTTAAAGTTGTGTAAATTGGACACGTTTACGCTACGTACAGGGTGTTAAGAAATATTCTACATCTTCGGATCGATGGAAATCTGTAAAAAAAAGTTGTCGCAAAATTGTCCTTGACCATCAATTTCAAGGTCAATTTTTTTTTTTAATTCTATTGTATTCTACGCATCATGAGGATAAAAAGTGTCAAAGGAACTATGGGAACACTTTTTATCCTCATGATGCGTAGAATACAATAAAAAAAATTGATCTTGAAATCCAAGGTCAAGGACAATTTTGCGGCAACTTTTTTTACAGATGATTATGTATGCTTGCCGAGACCAAACATTTCTCATCTCACCCTGTAAATATTTGACATTTTACTAATCACTTTACCTTATTGTCTGCATATCAGGATACTGCTGACAGCACGCCTTCATGGGAAAAAGCGGAAACGATCCTCCGCTTGCATCTGGATTGCCGTACAAAGCTGCTATCCTGTCGTTTGGTTCTGGCTTGACAATGTTATAACGAGTCTGATTCAGCATCTCAGGATCTACAATACCATTAAACGAATGAACAAAGTCCATTGACGACATCGGTTTAAGGTAAGTTTGCTTTTTGCTAGCTAGCTCGTTGTTACGATGACAATACTTACAATATTTTCTACCCCGATTGCCGCGCGAAACAGTATTAATTTTTTCATGCAAAATAACACGAGGAAAAGAGTAACGAGAAAGCGAAGCGTTAAATTAGTAGAAACTGAGGATGATTAGTAATGGAGATGATGCATGCGATTTTATATATTTTCACGCTGAACGGCACACGAAGAATTAAAAAAAAACGTGTAACTCGTATCAATAATAAATAGGATAAACGGGATTAGCAAAAAATCAGTAAACGAATACCATTATCGAGAATCGTACCTGCGAGCTCTATAACGTTATTTCGATCTGAAATTGTTCGGGAACGAAATAAACAAAGTACAGTTTACACATTGTCAAATGATTGTACTTATATATATATAATATGTATAGATAGATATATTA
Organism: Lasioglossum vierecki; assembly: GCA_028455595.1. Classification (NCBI taxonomy): domain Eukaryota; kingdom Metazoa; phylum Arthropoda; class Insecta; order Hymenoptera; family Halictidae; genus Lasioglossum; species Lasioglossum vierecki. The sequence continues at coordinate 18,231,271 of CM052337.1, forward strand.
TGCATATGTAAGTCATACAATATATAGATATAGCTTTTCTCTGTCAAAGAAGCAGCTTATAAAAAAACTGAACTACCATACAAATATTGCACATAGTTTCTTATTATTGCTGAGTTCTTAAGTACAACATTCTCATAGAGGAGCAGAGTAGTTGCATATAGCATTACTAGTCTCAATAATTACTTAATAAACTAGTAATTACGGATAATGATTATAAAAATACGATATTTGTTTTCTCAAAATGTACAAGGCCACTGCTCTCTTCCTCTTTCTCTCTCTCTCTCTCGTTCTCTTTCTCTCGTCATTCGAATACAAATTTCAAATGTTCGTACAAAATATGTTCTTAAAAAAGTACAAAACAAGATCCCTCGTTGGTGTGTGAAAATATATATGTATATGTATAGCATTTGTTTTTAATACAATGAAAAGGTATCTTCCTTCGCACAGGGGAATTTCTCAACGATTATGCTCCACGTTAATGATTAGTGGCAATTAGGCACTGGTTTTCGCGTAAAGTAGTGAATTACAAACGTTATAAACATTCAATGTTCCCCGCTGTGCGAAAGAATAGATGATTAATTCTGTGGTTAGTGTGTGTGTGGCGCGACTGGAGAACGCTGAAACATTAATAGTCGAACAAGTGTAAACTTGGAGATTCATGAAGAAGATATATACCATCCAACATTCCCCCACATGTATACAAGTATATTCCAAAAAAACACCTCTGGTATTTCCAACAAATTTGCTGTACTCGTTACAACAATCGTTACAACAAATGGAGAACACGTACCCCGTATTGAAATGCACAAAGGGGAGAGTACTTATTACTGGCATCGCTGAGACAGCTTGCTTGAAAGTATTTTCGTTTTGCGATAAAGTATGCAGTAAAATGTCCACATGAAAATTAGTATCGGTATAGAAGAAAAAAAAATGAGAAGAAGATAGGACTCGAGGAATTCGGCATTGAATATAAATATAGCAAAAGTGTGCTTTCGATCAATCTCGACAATGCGACAATGCCAATGACGCCGTTGAAACCCACTCCCGGTAAAGCTGTAGAATTGAGGACAATTTTAGAAAGATACTCACGCGTCTCAGCTTCTGCCTGTATATGCCTCAAAACTAGCGCGCTTGGACTGTTACCATACTTTCGTCGCTTTCGCCTTAACTCATCCGGTTCATCTATAAACGATCGTACATTAATCTCGTGTGTTCGAACAGTAATCAACACGAAGTATCTCCGAAGACAAAGTACCCTAGAAACAAAAGGTCACGCGAAATCTCTTTTCACCCTGAAGCAGAGAAACGATCTGGGAAAAAAATTCATATATATATCTTTGGTTGCAAATACTTCTCGCCGAATCGCAACATAAATCGACCGACTATATTCCCATTCGGCTACGAATTAAACATCTACTCTACAACTAGAAACAAAATGATATGCGTGTAAACTTGGATCGCTATATAAAAAAAGAAAACTTAACAACGTGTAATAAATAGTAAAAAGCAAGAATACAGGTATAATAAACACTGTAAAGTCTGACTAGAAAGGACCAGGCAATCCTTCGATTAATAAACAACAAGTTTCTGCTGAGCTGTGAGCTTCAGCTATCGTTTAAGATCTGTATGAAAGACTATGGAAATAGAATAACAATTTGAACCACGACTAGAAAAAAGCGTTAGTAGTGATGTCGTTCCGCTTGCGTGTTCCTTCGGCAATTCGTTATAAAATTGTTTTCACATGTACAAAATGCATCGCAACGCGAGCGTACCGAGGCTGCGAATAATCCAACTCGTAGAAACGCACAATTGCATATACAGCAGCCCGGCCGAATCACAATATATACTTGTACGAGTATATTCATCAAAATATGAGCATATGTAGGCGGTATTGCTTGGGGACAAAAAACATGTCACTCTCGAGTGGAAGTACTCGTGTATCAAACGTAGTAGCAGTAGTAAACTATCAAAAGGCAAACAGATTATGTTTCTTTCTTCTCCGAGTAGATCTTCCCTCCTTCCACGGGACTGTAGTAGAAAGACATTTCATCGAACTCGGATGCAGTTGCATGCGGAGCCATGGCCGTGTACAACGCGTAGTGTTCAGCCTCTGTTAACTCCATTCCGTACGGTGGTGTTTCGTCGCCGTCGAGTCGGAGCGATTTCACGCTAGTGGTGCTAATCGCGCTCGGTCTTGGACATTGCAACTGCGAGGCATCCGGTACGCTATGTTTCGGCAAATACGTGATGCTTCCCGAGGCACTTAAAGAGGGATTGCTGCCCTTTGAGGAAGCATTCGAGGCGGTGTCTTTGTCTTTCTTGATTTTCTTGGCGAATAATTTCGAGAAGAGTCCTTGCTTCGAGGACTTGGTCAGCGTACCGGGCAAAGAAGGCAAGTTCTTGTTCGGCGCTTCGACAAAAGACTCGGGTGGTGCGTGAGAGGATATAGGGCGAGGCAGAAGAGGCATAGAAGGCATTTTACGGATACGTTTCGGAGGTAAAGGTGGCAGTCTCTCCTCGGTCTCACGCGCTCCGTCCCTCTTCGTAGTCACCGGAGGAGAGGGAGAAGAATGATTCAGATCTACTTTCGGTACCGCGACGTCCTCGTACTTCCTATAGTTGAGATGGTCCACGAATTCTATGGGATTCTTCATGGCCATCTGCAAACTAGTGTACGTTTGATTGTCGCAAACGTCTATATCCATCGTTTGATCGACGTTATTCTGTTCGAGGGCAGCTTGCACCAGCTTCGCATGCGTGTCAGCATAAATTTGATCAAGCTCCGCCACTTGGGTCAATAGCTCGTTGAACGACTTATTGCAATCCTCTGTCTCGGTCTTGAAATCCACCTGCTGATCCTTCTCTTTCAGACACGTCTGACCTTTCTGCACCCATTTGCCTACTTCCGAGTAGTCGAACCAGTCGGATTTATGTTTTGGAGATTCCAAGCTCTTTAATATATCCGTGTTGTCAACGACAGTGTCGGACCTGCCGTAAGTTAATGTTCCTGAATTGTTATCGATCGTTTCCTTCTCCACAGGACTGATATTGGTTTTGTAAATCTTATTTGTGTTCTCGTTTTCAGAGTTGTTTGGCAACTCGTTATTCTGGTAATCTGTTATAGTAACTTTTAAGGGGTTCACGTTTCCTGCTACGTTACGATTGACCTCGGCACTTCCGTTACAAGAGACTAATGTATTCTTTACGTTATAACGATCGTTCAAAGCGCGTAAGGCAGAGATTTTGTTAGTCGACCTCTTAACGTCGAAGTCGTTATTATTAAAGTCATCGAAATTGCGCGGGTATCTAGGCGCAACGTTCGAGAGTAAGGCAGACTCGGTGGCTAAGATTTTACCAAATGTACTGTAATCAGTTTTCTTTCGGGCAAATGCTTTCCGCAAAGACCAGAATGCAGGCCTACCTGCACCAAGTGGTAACATCTGAAACGGTAACGGCGGTTCGCTAGTTGCTCCATCCGATGGTCTCCTTAGCTGAATGTGTACTTGAACAGGCTGGTCCACTTGTTGTATACGGTAAGTCGGTGTTCTGAACGCTATCGCTGTCTGTTAACAATCATCGAATATCGTTAAACGTCTCCGCGATACTGGAATATCGAGTTTATGACTGCGGATCTTTGTGCAACAATAAAAATGTTCTTAATTGATTGTGAGCAGCAGGTATTTGTTACGCTGAAAACAATATCAACCAACCAATTTCTTCATAAACGCATAAAGATCCGCAGTCTCATGATTACGAAAGCGTGAAACGTACTTGTTTATGTACATGAGCAGTTTGAAAATCACCAAATCCCTCCCACACTATTTGCCCGTCCCTCTCTTCGAAAAATCGGACCTGTATGTCCTCCTTTGCAACCTTTTCGCATAATAAAATCATTTCCATACCACCAGCGACTGAAGCACTACAATGACTGAGCTTGGCTATTACAAGATCCGACATTGCCTCTGAAATATTCAAAGCAGATGTAGAATAGCTGGTTCTAAAAATAAATACAATCCGCACGACAGCCGATTGAACTTACTCTTATCATATATAGTATCGGACACAATCGGTGGTAGGGCAACATTGAATTTTCCCTTTTGAGATCCTTCTAAGAAAACTTGAAAACATAATTTCACAGCGTTCAGATCGATGCTAGTAGGCTGTCTTTTATGTTCGAAGCCAGCTAGAAAAGAGAAGAATCATATACGATCTTGATTGATCAAAAAATGATAAAATTACTTCCTGTTTCGTTCTCAGCTTACTTCGAAAAGGATCTACGCGAATCTCTTCTCTTATTCTAAGTGCCTCATCTATATCCTTTTTCTTAATGCATTGAATACCAAGATTAGCGAACATCACCGTCATGTTGTCCGGCGACACCTCGACCGTACAAACACCTTTCTTGCATGCTTCCTTTCCAACAAGATTGTGAGGATGAGGTCTGTGCGGCACATCTTTTGTCACGCACGATACTACAACCAAGGCTCTGCCTTTGTATCCCACTATCTTTTGCCATACATTAATTATTATCACATAAGATAAACAATTGGTAGACGGTACAGGTTTATCGTTACTCACTCTTATACTAGGAAACGTTTTGTTCTCTGCCGTACTGTTGACACCAGGTATACTACCAGCGGATCTGCCCTCGCATTCATAGCGAAAACGTAAAGCTTTGCTAGCTGGCTGTTCTACTATCTCGACGTACGGCTGCGGACGTCCAGCGTTCACCTCCATCGTTGGTAGAGTTTTCATAGACTCTGCGAACTCTGGATCTGTTTGGATGACTTCAACTATCGAAGGAAATCGATTAGCGTTCACAGAAACAGACATCGAAAGTTGTCGTAAAAGATACTTACTGACATCGCTAATATTTATATTGCCATCACTCATATCAGGGAACTGTTCCATGCCTGCTAGTGGTTAGCGAACTGGATTGAAGCCATCTGGAAAACAGTTGTTATTTGGACACACAGCTTCTTGGAACAGCTCTTTACTAGACGTGCTGCACCATTATTCGGGAATCACGGGCACAACAATGCAGCAACAACACGAGAGACATGTTTGTTTCGATCTGCAACGAATCCCGACAAGAACCCGCGAGAGAGCGTATCTAGAAAGTGAACGAGACGATCGCGTGGAGGTGAAAATCGACTGGACCGGTTCATTCGGTGAGCGTTCCGAGCGGCGTTTCGAGCATCTTCTCGGAATCGGTGTTGTGTCGCAATATATAGCGACGTTTCACGCGGGACAAGTTAGGCGTAGCTTCTCGATGAACACCGATCTGGAGAAATCACGCGCGTAAGATTGTAAAACATGTAGGAATAAATAGAGAGGTTCGGTATGCTATGGTTGTGGTGTGATGTACTTCGAAACGACAGCTGTTCAGTGGTGTACTCCCAGAAGCACTGCAACACAAGTGTCCCGTGGGAAAAGAAACGGCAAGAAAATAAGACACGGCGAGTAAGCGAGTGCGAGAGAGACAGAGAGAGAAGACTGAGAAAAGAAGAAGGAAAGAGAGAGAGAGAGAGAGAGAGAGAGAGCAGTGAACGGGGAGGGATGCCACGCTGATCTAATCATTATTTTGGGAGAGCCTAGGTCCGTACCAGCCGTGTAGCTATAATTAAACTATCGTAGGACAATGTGACGAGAAAGACTTGCCTGCAACTCGATCGACATACATAGTAAGCACTTTCTTGGACGCGAATTATTTCTTTCCTTATAGGAGACGTCGGTCGGGTTACCGTTTTTTCTTCTCTCGCGCGTTTTTTTTTCCTCTCTCAAATAAAGTCGAGTCTGTGTTCCACAACTGCGTAGACGCGGAAAGATATTCCGCGATTCAAATGTTCCCGATTGGCGCTGCGCAACACGGCCTCGCACGCGACACAAAAGCGTGCACGGGAACAGAGACTAGGAACGAGACCTAACCCGACGCAACATTTCGCCCGAACTTTTGTATCGGCACTGGCAATGCTCTCTCTCTCTCGCCGCTTCGAACGCGCTCTCCTACATATTTACAAGTACTCGTATGTATACCAGCCTGTTCTATATGTATTAGCTCTGTGGACACGAGCGAACACGCGCATTCGCCATTGCGGAATCTACCAATCTACGCTTCTGCGCGGTTCGGTGGCTGGATTTATTGGCGAATTTATTGCATTCGGTGTAGATCAGATATTTCGGATAACCGAGTTGATGTATGCTCTACGAAGAAGGAATACAGTATTCGACGCCCTCGTTCGAATTTGTTCGCTCGAACAACTTGTCACTTACGAATTGATATGCACGTCCGATCGATTCGATCTAACGATCTTGCAGATTCTCGCGCGCGACCACCGACACCGATCGCGATGGAATGCATTCGCGTTGGTAAGTACACGTTTCTTCAACTCCGCACGCGAGCATATAGATCTTATTCTCGCGTGCGCCTTTGTTGCCACTTTGTTTAACGCTAAACCACACCGTCGTCTAAATGACCCATTTTCAATTTTTTTTAGTTTGAAATCGTTGAGTTGAATTGATTGAATACATTTTTTGAAATCGATGAAAATATAGATGTTGTTTTCGCAACATGGGAATTGATTGAGTGTATTATATAATAATATAAATACATTTAATTTTGTTATTTTTATATACGCATCAGTCACTTCTGATGGTCGGCTATTGAAATTATAAAGGTGTATTCATGGAGATTGATCGAATAGATTTTTTGAACCCAGTATATAATTTATTGTAAAAATTATTTAGTGTTAACATCGCGCTTCCTCTTTCCTCCTCTCCTTCTCTGGGATCTAGGTTCTAGATCTTCCCCAATTTCTGGATACACATGTGTCATATATCGTGTCGAGATTATTTCGATTTCGGGAAAAAAATGTTTGGCATGGGTCCAGCGCGCGAGAAAATGGCGGACGGCTTGCGGAGATGTAGTTTTAGTAATAAGTCTAAGGTTCGCTGAAACGATCCTGGAATTATCGCATGTGTAGATTACGATCCAGGAGCGTAGGTACATCGCGCGGCACCCAGGTGCCATTGGTGACTCATGCGTCGGTTACGCGTCACGCGATCCTGTTTTATCGTCCGAAATCGAAGATCGTTAGGTAATCAAGAATCATGCAAATCATTTCGAAACTTCAATAATCTTCGCCTGCTGTATTTCCTCATTTTCCACGGTTAACAGGGTAAGACGGTTGTCAATGGCTGCGAATCAGATCTAACGCGTTACGTAAGGCTCTAATCGTTTCCTGTGCGTATCGTCGTGCATGTTGGCGCACGTATACATGTATATACATATATTTGATTTATGCGATTCCACGAACTAGAACGTTCGGAGCGCGGCGACAGTTCGCGTGGCTCGCTGGAAATAATTGAAGTTATCGAACAAGAATCACAAGGTTGTTGTCGGGAAGCGTAACTATAGTTCGTATAATTGTATGCATTGTACAGGCTCGTTCAAAATAAACGGCACGATTTTAGATTTCAGACGATCGAGATCGATAGATAACTCGAATCTCGCACCGGCAATTGTTTGCGCCATCCTCTCGAGATTCCGAGTACTCGCGAACGATTTCCGGAAGACGGATTACCCGACATATTCAACAGATGGCGTGTGAATTATCGTAATAGACGCGCGCGCAGCACGCGTGTACGTTTATGGCGCGCAACGGTACTGGTCGACAGCAATTAGAATCGTGGGAGACAAGATTTAATTGGATTTTTATTTTATTCGCAAAAGTAACGTTGCATTCCTAGACTCCATTTTTACCGTGTCTTGTCGGAACAAGCTTGTATCACTTTATGAAGAGGCGAGGCTTGTTTGTCGCAAGTGAGCAAAAGTTGACTACAATTTCAATACGAAAACAGTTACATGGTCCAAAACATAAAAATTAGTGGTTTAAGAGAACAATTACTGCAATTGTAATTGGCAATTGCAATTACTTTTCGAATCACTGTGATTGTAATTGTGGTCCGCAATTATTTGTTTGTGTAAATATAGTTGGCCGTGTACGCGGAAGATAACGAGGGAAGATCGTCGAGGCGCGTTTGTCGCGACCGGTCTCCATGACGAGGGTAGCAAACAATCGTTTTTCATAGACCCGAGAAGGAACGTCTACTCTGAAACATTGCGAACGATGCCAGAAACTGTGATCTCGCCGAAGAGTTTGTCTTCCCTGAGCAATTCAACCAGCTCGAGGGATGAGGCGTGCCACTTTCCCGATGGAGAAAAGCTGCCGCGATGCGTGCGACGGAAATTTCAACCGTATTCCCAGCTACCAGTAAGATGCCACAGATCCAGCCCCTATTATCGTCCGCCGAGGACTTCACTGAGACTGTCCGGACTCGGATTAACCGCGATCAATTGCACCGGCTCGATCAACACCGCGAAAAGCTGCCCAGATAATTTAATATGTACGCCGATGTTTCGCGCGATCGGCTCCTCATCCTCCTGCAAGAAAAGCTTGTCGATGATCGATCTCGTTGAGTCCACCATGGACATAGACAACGGCGATTTTAGGTAAGCCCTGGATGTCATTATTAATCGCTTGTACGAATTTTCTATATAAATCTCAATATAAATTTTTTTTTATATACTAATTCAATACTAACCTCAATAATATTAAATTTTCTATATAAATTTCAATATAAAAAATTTTTATTTAGTAATTCAATATTACTCTCGATAATATGAAATTTTCAATGTAAATTTCAATATAAAAATGTTTTACATAATTTTTTAATAATAATACATAATTTTATCGGTTAATATTCCAAATGGGAAAATTATAGGTTGAAATATTGAAAATAGTTACATCGGTAAGTAATAAATTACTCGTTACTGTGATGAATTTAACTAAAACGAGAACTAAATTTTTATTTGGTTGCTAGGTCTTGCATTTAGCGCAAACAATTTTTATTTTCCATATATATATATATATATATATATATATGAATCTGCTGTTAGCCTCCATCCGTTTTTCTCGGTGGATGGTTGAGACTTGGAGTAGAGTCCCGAGTCACCGTGTCGTCCGAGATTAACAATGTTCTTATTCGTTTAGGTCGGATAGTAGCACGACCATGGAGAAGCTCGAGGACGGCGACAAAGTTTACGAGGGGAACGACGTCAGTCTGGGCGTCGGTATCAAGAACTGGATGGACGGATTCGTGTCGGCGGAGTCCGACGAAAGGGGCTCGGGATTTTTTCAAAATCCAAGAAAAGCAGCGAGCCTGGTATGCCGCGTGCTAGTGGTGAACGCGTGGAGGCGCAGGCGCGAGGAGACTCGCTGTCTTCGCGGTACCATCGACAATTTGACGCAGAACAGGAGACATCTACAACTGCAGATCTCGGTGTTGCGCCGATTGATCAACACAGAGAACAACCGTGTCAGTCAGCTGACTTGCGAGACGAACCGCCTCAGATTTCATTTGGACGAGATCGTGAGAGAGCGAGACGCTTTCAAAGGGGTAATCCATTCCGCGAAACGTTTAAAACGATATCGGAGAAAACTCGATGGACCGCTTTCTAGACCGCTGGCAAACGCGACGATGCGACGTCGCGAGATTGAACGCTCGCGCCTCGACTCGCGTGCTCGAAACGCGAGAGTTCAATGACGCGGATCTAACTTAGAGGGATGACGCTACCGTGAGCGGCACGTGCTAGGGGATCGCTCGATAACAAGGCTACCGAAAGAATGGAGCTTCCGACATTCTCCGAGCCGCTGAGAAGCGGTCCACGAGAACCGAAGAAAGCCTTTTGTAATAATCGGTCGTTCTTTAGTTGAACAATAGCGTGGTCATCTTTGTACTAACCGATTTTTTCTTTCGTCGTTTTCACGGCAAAGCTTCGAAAGAGTGAAGATTCCGTTGATATACGGGTAATAGACAGCTTCCTACCGAGACACCGATAGGCGTTGCTTTAAGATTAATTAGTGTGCTCGGTGTACGCGCGAGCTCGTAGCTGGCATGGGTCCAACGGCTAATTGTGAAGCGAAAGAAGGAACTGTATCGCGTCCAGGCGTCGTTGGTCGAAATAGACAAAACCGGGAGTTCTAGATACTTTTCCGCCGTGCGATCCGTGCGCGTGTATAGCTACATATTTTAACAATCTGATTTACCCTTTTGTTGCAGGAGAAAGAGAAGATGGAGGAGGAGACGCAGCGGCTGCAGGAGGTCGTCGAGGAACGGGTGGTCGCCGTCGAGAACGTGCAGAACGAACTGATCACGGCGCGAAATCAAGTCACCGCGCTGGACAAGCAGATCTCGAGGGACCGCGAGAAGCTGCTCCAGCTGCGAGAAGAAAAAAGGATGCTCCTCGAGAAGGTCAAGCTTCTATTACTCTTGACTTCTTTCCGTGTTTTCGATCGCGAACCACAGGACTTTGCAGCTTCGAGAGGACACGCGCGACGCGGCCCGCAAAAGCTCTGCCATAACGGCTGCCATCACGCTGCCACGAGTCGGTCGCTGCGAAAATTGATTTCACCGGGTGACTCATTGCCGCGCTCGCGGCAGACGAGACCGCGGAGAGGGTGGACTCGAGTTCGATGCGAATTTCTACCGCCTTCTATGAGAAAATGAGTCATCCCGCTGCTCTTCCGAGTTCACGGAACTCTGCCAGAGTTCAATCCCTGGCGTCGAACGATCGTGCGCGTGGCGTTCGGTACCGCTCACCCTTTTGCCGAAAGTTTCGCGGCTCGAAGGACGGCTAATCGAAGTCGGTGCTTCGCGAGATGAATACATTAGGGGTTGCATGTATAGCGTAGCCACGTTGAGTCACGTTTCTTCAACCATCGGTGACTCAATCTCTTACGGCATTCGTTCGGTACTTGGAAAAGGGATCAATGCCGTTGACCTATTTAGTTTCTATTTATCAGTGATCACCGACGAAAATCGCGCGAGATCGTTACCGTTTTGCAACTCGAAAGCTTGCAGATTACTCGAGCATTCCGTGTCGTTTATCTCGACGATTTATCGATCGTTCCGTAGAATTTACACGCAGGATACTCGGAACCTGAATCTAGGGGTGCACGTGTCGCGTCACGTGGAACCAAGTAACTCGACGTGACATTCTTAGAGTGTCAGCCATAATTAATTAGTTCCTCTGTATGTAACGTGGTAGTTAATGCATCTGCGTCTTGAACCGTTCGTTTAGGTGACAGCGGGCGAGACTTTAGCCACGGAAAGGGGTGCGAGGGCGGATAAAGCAGAGTCAACCGTCGAGGAACTGCAGCAGAAACTTACCGCGCAAACCGTTCTGGCCGAAACCTCGCAGCAGCAGATGCAGCGATACATAAAGTAATCTTTCGAAAAGGTGTCAGGGTCGAGGGGTGCGTTTTCTAAGTACAAGGGACCGCGTTCTCAGGGAGTTGAAGATCAAAGAGGAGGAAAAGGCCAGACTAGAGAATCGGCTGGAAAACAGCGAAAAATTGGAGAGGTCTTTGTATCTGCGAGTAGCCCGTTTGGAATCTCAGCTGAGCGACCGTGATACAGTCTTGAAACGCGTCGAGTCAACCTGTAATTCCCAGCTGTAAGTTAATGATTCGCAGGCTGCGGAAGGTTAGGCAATTTTTAATTTTTTTAGGTAAATTTTAAGGCAGCGGGATCAAATGAATTCTGATCTTCAGTGGTGATAGCCTTTGTTCTAGAATTCTTTGAATATTGAAAGAAGCCAGATGCATAAACATTTGTGCATTTGTAGCAAAATCGAGTAGATGAAATTCAAAATTTTTGTAAAATCAAAAAAATTGAAGATTTCGATATATAATTTCTCCTCTGTTAAAATCATTAAAAGAAGAAATAACAATCAATTTAAGCCTCTGCTTGCAATCGATGCAGACGTTTTTTATTTTGCGAAACGATCCGCAGTCTGCTAATGATATTTTCGACGATTTGGGAAGAGACAGAAGGACGGTTAGTTAACGTTTCGATATTACATTGTAGGCTGGAGCTGAACGAGCTCAGGGATCGTCTGATTAGGCAGTCTCAGGATGGGGGTTGGAGCAGCAGAATGCTACAAATCGCTGGCACCGTCGTTCGTGCCCCAGGGGCCATTCTGAGGAGTCTGTTGTCCACCACGAACCCGGTGATGACTTCTTAAAGGTAGGCGTAGCTTAGGATGACGCGTTGACACTTTTAATTAACCGGAAGTTTTTACAAGGACAGCGCTGTCGATAACCAGTTGACACGTTCCAATAAAGTTCCTCTTTTCTTTCAAGAAACGAATTCCAGGTGTAATTGCCTGTGTTTCTTGAAGTGGAACTTCAACGTCCAAGGCGACGCCGGCTGATCCAAGATGGCGGACGAGCGCCAAGGAGAGGGAGAGGATCGAGGAGGGTCGCTGTAGATCGCGCGCGAGTTCAGTTGCATTGGCGTTTTCTTTCTTTTTTACCGCAGAAATTAGGATCCTTTATTTTTGTAATTTTTTTCTTCTTTTTTTTTATTGATAATATATTCTGATACTGAAGACTTTACGTGAAACGTGAGCGACATGAGATGACGAATGAGACGAAGATGGATGAAATAAATATATCGACTGTTGCGTGCTTTTTCAAATCTATATTTTACACTTTTTTTCTCATATGACATGACATGCGTTGAAAAATAAGGTACCGTCAGCATCGCCGTGTATGAAATAATAACTAAACCGTTTCTCGAGTCGCAAATCAACAACAAACACATTTCCGTAACCAGTAAACATGTATATACATGCGATCGTGGCCGAGCGCGTTTCACATAACTTCTATGCGTTTTACGCTACTGGTGAAAACGAAAAAAGCATATATATATAATATTATATATAATAAATAAATATATATAATATTATATATACATAGGGCGCGATACCCTCGGTATATTATTTTTCCAAAACGCGTCACGAACAGGTCGGTCAAGTCTAAGTAACTCGCGAGCGACGCAAACGTGTACGCCGTGTCTGATCACAATTCTCATTATTGTGTACTTAGATACAAGATAAAATTACGATTCCACGGTTTCGTTCGGTAACAATAGTAATCGTCGCGACGCCTCTCGCCGATCGTGGTTGATCAGGGCACGAAATTTCACCTGGAAAATATTCGTTCGTTATCACAAAGTCGTTTCGTGTTTCGAGCATGTACGATCGCTGGAGATAACGCCGGTGTGCGCGCGCGGTACACGCGTCGTGGGTACTCGCTAGTCGACCTAAGGTACTTCATCGCTACCATTCAACAAGATTTGCAGCCAGAGAAAGGAAAATAGAGGAAAGAAAAACACGGTGCTCGCGAAGATACGTGGGATGTCCGTTCTACTGTTTAAACGCGTGCTAAGTTCAACGAACCGTCGTCGGGACGACGCGACGTGTCGCGCGTCTTGTCTACGATGAAAGAAGAAGCCTAGGTAGTCGTCCCTCGCGTTTCGTTCGGTCTCGAATAATACTGTGTCCTCAGCACGGAATCATGCGCGTGACGGTGATATGAGAGTGGTGTGCGAGGGCCACGAGGAGGCACGCCCTCGAGATCAAATGAGGAATCATCATCGTTCTCGACCAATCGTCGAAGAACACTCGCAGACTGTACAGGCAAACAGACTCTACTCTTTTCTCTACTTCAGGCAACTACAAAAAGAACTTGCTCGGATCCGTTTCAAACAACATTCCCCATTCAACCTGTTAACCGGGGAAGAAGACGAGAGCTGAAACACTCGTCCATCGTTCGCCTACACTCTCCTCTATCCGACGGCATTCCAAAGACTCTCCGAATCTCTAACTCTTCTCGGCTAAACTATAATCCTCTATCGGATTAAGATGATCGATCTACGCGGTTATTCGCAGTGGGTCCTCGGTGGTAGAAAAGTCGCTGGCCGGTTAACAGGTCAACGCGTAACAACATAATCTAAACATGTTAATCTACGACGAGCCTCTCGATGGATCCAGCAATGCTTGATGTCTTCGTCGGACTCGCTGTCTTCCGGTTTATACAAAAAAAAAAGAAAAAAAAACCGCGCGGCGGTCCACGAGTAAAAATTGTCAATTATATCGTCGTTTTTTTACGGTCTCGGAACGATTTCGATTGTTCTCTGGATAGTTCTCCGGGCGGAACGGAAAATTCGAACAAGTTCCCGGCCATTTGTTATCCGGGCGTATCAAAATCTTGCGACGAGTTCCACTCTATTTCGCGCACTCGACGGACACGCGAGTGAGAAAGAGCGTCACGTGACGGGTCGCAACTCTGGTTACTAAACGAGGAATTAATCGACAAATAAATAATCGCTTTCCTTTTAATGATCATCGCGTTTTGTGGGTTGAGACTAGAAACGATCGAACGTTGTTGGATCTTCTCTTCTTTTAGATCATGCCGAAGCCTTCGGTGCCCTCGCTGATCGCCAATAGCAGAGCTCTCTCGAAATGATCGTAGCACTCGTAGTCCGGTAAGCAGAGTTGATTGAAGCTGCAATAACGTGTAAAAAAAAACAGTTTCAACGATCGATCTTTGAAGGTCCGATTCAAGGTCAATGTATACTATCTGCATTTCCATAAAAAATGCTTTGCGTCTGTGCAGATAGTATATAAATTGGTCTCTATCTTGTGTAGTCAACCGGGCACCCATTTACTGTATTTTTTTCAATAATTTGTCAATGTCCCTCTAAAAAATATTACAAAATTTCTCTGAACTTCCATCATTGACTAGCTAATTCAGCTTTCATTTAAAAAAAATTCATCGCTCTACCTAATTTCTATCGAAAGTTATTTCTTTTGGAATCGAGAAAAGTTAGTTGACCAATAAACTCTGCTGTGTACCATGTGTGCGCTGTGGGCAAGTTAGCGAAAGTTGGCGCAGCGGTGATCAAAAACCGTGGGCTCAACTGTTGAAACCCGCCGGGCGGTAATTGCGAGCAGCCCGTGGTGAACTGCAGTAACCGGGCCATTTCCTCTTGGGTGAAGTTGCTGACCGCGGTCCAGAACCAGTCCAGAACACGAAGGAACTCCGGGGAGCTTCCGTTCGCGATGTGGTGCGCTCGTAAATCCGCCACGCTGTACTCGCCGGTTCCGCACAGCAGCAACTGTGCGACGAGATCAAAGAGATGAGCGAGTGTCTTTGACTTTGTAGAACGTAAAACAATTTTTCATAGAGGTGTTCGTACCTCGAGCTCGTTCTCGTCGAAGATACCCAGTAGATTGTCAGGGATCAGCTCGTTCAGGCCGCGCAGGAAGTGCTCAACCTCGTTCCTGATGGAACTGGCCAGCCTGTGTTGCGCCAACGCATCCAAATACCGCAACTTTGTTTCGTTAACTACGCGGATCTTGCTGCCGCCTGGGATCAATTCGGCTACCTGTGAGGACAGGGGTGGGCTTATTATTATTTTTTAATATTTATTTAACGTCGTTTTCAACTCTTTGCTAAGGAAATTATTATTTTTATTATTATTATTATTTCGACCCTACGAGATCATAAATCATCGTATTAGATGGCACATGGAATATTTCCAAAAGTGCCGGTGGAGGGATTAAGGTGGGCTGATTAATTGACTCAACACATTAATTTTTGTCATCTAGATCTCTCGTCTAAATCATCATGATCAGCTAGGGCTGCTCGTACCTTCAGCAGTTGACCATCCTTGTCGTATTCCTCCTCCACAAAGTACAGCTCCATCTCCTCCACGTCGTTCTCGAGGATGTATTTGATCTTGCTTAGATAGAGGTCCGGATCGTCTTGCTCGAAATACTATGGGAAGTAAAGATTGAATACATCAGGATGGCTAGGGAGTATAACGGATGTGATGTCGTACCTTGTAATGGACTCTGAGGCCGATAATTTGCGCGAGGAAGGACCTGGTGAATCTCGCGCGCACCAATTGACGGTAGAAACCACCGAGGGCAGACTCGAACAAGCATTTACCAACTATGCGGCCCGCAAACTCGTAATGCTTCAGCTTGAGATGCGGTGGCCTCTTGTTATTCGGGTGGACCAAAGCTTGCGGAGACTCTCCGAAGCAAGCGAACAACCCGTTTCCGGGATCGAACAGCGCTGTGCAAATCAACTCGAACCATTCTCGTCTGACTCCGCCCCAGTCGACTGCCTGTTCTCCTTGGAAGGTGATCTCGAAATTCCTGCACCAGTCGCTCACGGAGAATCCCTTGGTGACTTTCATGGACTGCACGGAAAACGAGATCATGAATCATCGGTCAAAATCGAACGATCTCTCCAACTCCTTCCAAATCAGAAGTGTTTCTTTATGATTTACCGATTCCAGCAGCTTGTCCCGTTGGACCTTCATAACGAGCTTCTCGTGATAGTGTTTCTGATGGTGCTTCCGCACCTCGTGGTAAAAGAAGTCTTGCTTATCGGCGAACGTCTCGCTTCCGCCAATGTTCTTCAGTAGAAACAAGGTGAAGGTAGCAGCTATGATGTCTCTATAGAGAGAAATTAACTCGACCGGGGGCTGGCATCCGTCGTCGATCGAGAACGAATCGTAGCCGTCGTATTGGTTGCTCGAGCAATTAAAGTGGAACTGAAAGGTATATATACATTGTAGAATCAATGATCTCTATAGGTCAATATCTCAAAGAGCTTGTTTCTCTTGAATCGCTCACCTTGGTCGACGGGCAGAGTCTGAACGTGACTAGTCTCTTCGGTATTATTCGCAGTAAGTACTCTTTGATCGTCAACTGTTTCGGCGAGATGAAGCAAACCACCTTCTTCGGCTTGGAGAACCGCTCGCCCTGCATGCCCAATAGCTTGGCCGCGTAGCAGATGTCTGGGTCCTTCGAGGCCACGTTGCTGTGCACCATCCTTGCGACATCGCCTGCAGCCACCGATTAAATAAGCCTCCATCGAACCGACTTCAGTTTAGCACGTTCGCTACCACCGTCGGAGATAAGCGACGTTCAATATCTCGCAATCTATTAGGCTGTCCGAGAAGTTTCTTTCGGAATGTGTTCCATTAATGTTGCTAAATAAATACGAACAATTTGCATTACGTGCGCGAATCAGAAACCAAGTTTCTTGAACGCGTTCCGGAAGAAATTTTTGGGGCAACCTGATACTTAGAGAAAGAACGGTGCTGGTAGCGAACATGTCGACACGTTATCTACCGTCATTATTTTCTAATTTTTGAAAGTCTATGGTTCATGGCTAAGGATTGTTGAATAGCTCCTTGAACAGCAATAGCAATTTCAATCGTGAACCTACAACTCACTCCCAATAAAATCCTATTAATAGACTTCCGGTAGATAAAGTGTTACGTCAGGGTTTGAAACGGAGATGCCTCGTACTCTCGAGTACAATGATGTCGAAGTCGCCGTTGTGCAGTTGTAGGCCGGACAGGCTGACGGTTGCGTGGTAGCAGCCACCCTTCGGGAAGCTGACCTTCACGCGGATTCTCTGGTTCGGGGAATCGTAGTCCAGCTGCACGCTGCAGTTGGTCACGTTCGACTTGTCCACGTTGTTGCCGATCTGCAAACACAACGAGTTTCATCATCAAGGACCTTTATCTAAGGATTATCATTGGCAGGCCCAGTCTATCGCCATACCGACTACACCCCCACCGCCCAGGGCCTTTTGAGGGACCTATTCCTGGTGACATGCTACCCCCACCACCTGACCGCTCTTCGCATTACTTGGTGGAGGGGGTTTTACATGTACGTGGCCACCACATGTTCTTGACTTTTAATCGTTCGAGAACCTAGTCCCGACGAAACTACACAATTCAGCGAGGCGTGTAGCTTGCCTGAGTGATGTTGACTCGGTAGCCCTCTGTAGGCTTGTCCGTGGGCCCGAATACACACAGATTGTCATACTCGTCCCGCGGCTCTATCGTCATACTGTGCGGAACTCCGGCTGTGCAGACCACCGTGGAACTCTGTCGAACGAAGATGGTCTTGTTCGGATCCGGAGGGCCTGGAACAATGCGGTGAGATTATTTATTTTACGGTACAATTAAAATGAAACGTTGACAGTTAATCTTATATACTTTCTAATGTAGAGTAGCATACCGGGTAGGAAATTCTTGAGAAAAGGACTACCGCGCACGTGACAGGTCCCTATCAGCACGGCTATTCGATATTGTCCAGCATGGCGGACGGTGAACTTAACGACTGCGGTATTCGCAGCCAGCGGATCAGTGCCTCCCAGCTCTATCAGGGTCGCGACCCTTCGGGAACCCTCGGTGACGTCCACTATCAGATTGTCCTTGTCGCAGATTGGGTACGGCTGACCGTTCCGTTGGTAAAACTGAAAGGTACATCGTTTCAGGTAAAAGGAACTTTAGCGAGAGTAAATGGGAAGGTACCTTGACGGCGAACGTCATCGTCTCGCCGACCAGCTGCGGCTCGTTCCATTTGAAGTGTACTAGGCAGTTCCTAGGCAGTAGATACTTCCCGGTAACGTATTGCAGCAGGGTGCGCTTGGCTTCCGGTGCCAGGGCAGGCTGTGTCATGGCAGCCAGGATCACCAGGCCTGCCATCGACACGGAGACCACCAACATTCCACCTGGGAAACCGTACCGAACTTCAACCAACGCTTTTTCAAGGTACTTGTGAAACATTCGAAACTACATACATACAATCACTCTTAAAAATCGCGTAGCTTTGTTTTAAAATTCGTCCAAAGGATTTGAATCTTCGTAAGATGTTAGACTGACTAGAATTAAATTAAAAATGACTCTAGTAATGTACTCTAGTAAACTAGTGGGTCTAACATCTTGAGAAGATTCGAGTTGCTTGGACGAATTTTGTGGATCTGTACATGAGCCTTTACATGAACTAATAATCTACCCCATGTCCAGGCGTGTTGGTGTTGGCTGTTCTTGACAACGGCGCTCCATAGATCAGCCTTGAGCGTCTCTAGATCCTCCTTGGACGTGGGCAAGGTCTGTCTGGCTTCTCTCCATCGCGGCAGATCCTTGCCAAGAGCCGTCCGTGCCGCATTATCCTCCACCCAGTACACATCTTCCAGAGACATTACCTCCATCTGCATCAGCCTTTGGGAAATTGGAGAAAATTCATTTGAAAGCACTGAAAGGGAAGCCACGGTTCCAATGGAGAGTATAATTTCTCACTTTTGATAGTAGTTGTGCAGGCCATGGTCCTGCAGCCATTCGAGCAGGACCAGCCTCTGCAATAGCTGCCGCGCGGCGCGCTGCAGCCGTTCTTCATCCTGCGCCGGAAGTTCTGGTAGCGCGTCGACGTCGCCGCAACTCGCGAGTGACGAGATCCCTAAAAAAAACGAATTACACATTCGATTTCAAATTCCAACGAATCGTAATCTCGTCGTTTTTCTAATTAGCGACCGGGACTGGCGAGATAGCGAGGCGAGTGTATCTCCCGTCGAAAACGGGAAGCGTTTCAGATAAATCGCAACCGTCGTTTCTGCGAGCTTCCGCTTTCTCAGTCGCCATTCCGTCGTGCGCCACGTCGAGCCGCGAAAATGTGCTTCAGGTTGCTCCTCGTTCTCCTGTGCATCGCCAAGTGCATTGGCGTGGGGCTCGCCTTGTGCACCGCCAGTAAACACGAAGGAGGTAAGAGACCGCGAGAGGTTCTTAAGCTTTTCCACTAAATAGAATAGTTTCTAAGAAGCTACTATTCGTTTCAGAATCCGGCGACCGTATTCAATGCCAGAACACCACCCTGGCTGCTATGATGAACGCAACGTCGAAGAATGTGGTGGCGGCGATGATCTTCCAGTCTGTTCTTAGAGAGATTCCTCGAGGAGCTTTCGTCAAGTTCTCGACGAGCCTTAGATCCCTGAACATTCACCAGTGTCGGATCAGAGACATCCATGAGGAGGCTTTCTTCGGACTGGGTAACTTGAGGAAGCTTAGTTTGCCGAACAACAACATCTCAGTGGTGAAAGAGACCTGGTTCCGGGACATGGTGTATCTGGAACAGTTGGATCTGTCCTACAACCAAATCGCGAGCTTGAGCCCGTCGATATTCTCGAGGATGTTGCTGCTGAAGCGTCTCGACGTCAGACAGAACCGTCTGACCTGCTTCGACTACGCCAGCTTGCCCGGAGGCATCGACAAGGTCTACTTCTTCGGTAACCCGTTGACCTTCCAGTGTCGTGGAAAGGTAAGAGGAAAATCTGATTGTCCCCGTGAACCAGATGCTCCGTGAACGACGTCCTCGTTTTCTATGCGTCTCGGCTAACCTTTTGCTTATCGATTTCGAAACGCCGCAGCTAACGTTGTGGATGCGGGACCACGGGGTGAGCTACGCGACCGAGACCGGCGAGAAGGAGAGAGCATGGTTGGACAAGCTGCTCTGGCTATGCGCCATAGACGACCCAACTATTGCTACATCCGAGCTGTCCATCAAGGAGTGCGTCATCTTCAATCTGTTCGGACAACTTCGGACCGGTTTGCTCACCGCCGAGACTAAACCGTTCCAGGGACAGTGCACCGCCGCGATAGGTAACCTGGTGAACTGCGTGGGACACACAGCTGACAAGGATCGGCGCAGCACAAACGCACGCGTCATCTCCGACCTTATTCTGTACCTGCACAGAGCTAAGTCCGCCTGAGACTTTTTCAATTTTCGGAAAAGTTCTCTTATATCTTTTAGCATTTAATGGTTTACTGTTTAATCGTCATACGGTTTAATCAATGAAATTAACGATTGGCAACGGTCATCAACGTGCTCATGCTGC
The DNA here is from genome assembly GCA_028455595.1 of Lasioglossum vierecki. Lineage (NCBI taxonomy): Eukaryota > Metazoa > Arthropoda > Insecta > Hymenoptera > Halictidae > Lasioglossum > Lasioglossum vierecki. Next base: position 18,251,883 of record CM052337.1, read on the forward strand.
ACGTGCGACCAGCTAAGTCCGCCTGAGACTTCTTCAATGTTTCGGAAAAGCACTCCAATGGTTTGTTATGTTTAATTCCTGCGTGAATTAATCGAATAAAAAAATAAACTGGTGTACAGGGCATCACGGAGTAGTCGAAACACGATGATTGTCCAGCGGACGTTTGATGTGTACTCACCGGAAGGAGCGCTGCCGCTCGGCCGCAGCGACATGCCAATGGACGATATCTCGTCTGCAAACAGATGGCTGACGGGGTGTCCATTCCGGCGGTAGGGATTTTTGTCCGGCATAATTCCTCGCGGCTTGTCCTGGCTCGCCAGCGTTTTATCGACTACAGGGCATTCCCTTTTCGTTCACCGTCGCATCGCTCGCCGCGTCACGAGGTCATCTTCAACCCCCGAAACATTCAGATATTTCTCCTTAACGCGTTGAACGCCACCGGCGGATTTTCGCACGAGTCTCGTTTCGTACGAACGATCAGAGTTATTAGGAATTGTTGCTACTTGATAATGAACCTGCCATCTCGTTCATTTCGAGGGAATTTATTCGTTCGCATTTCCCGTCGTTCGCGGTGTTCGCAATTTCGCGATTTACTCAAAGACAAGTTAGTTTTCTACGGATCGCTATCTAAATATATTAAACTAGCTTTTCCCCGCGGCTTCGCTCACGCAGGAAACTGTTTAAATTGATATCGTTTCTCCATAAAACATTTTAAGCTCTCATTCACCCCATTCAGATTGTATCAATGAGCATTAAGACCAAGTTTCAATGAAATCCGACCACGAACAAAATATTCTTCATACAAACGTTGGAACCACTTTTCACCCCCTTCGGGGTTGAATTTTTTAAAATGCCGAAATAGCTGTTTGATTAATTATACTAATGGACATTAAGAAAAATCCGCCACGTTAATAATAGCAAACGCCTTTCATCCGTTGGCTCACGGCTTTCTTTTGTTCGTCAATGAACGATCGGAATTGCAAAGACGATTTCGGTAGTTCCATCGTGGAACAACGTTCCCAATCGCACGACCACCGGGAAAAATTAACCGGAATTTCGCGACGAATACCGTGGCCGTGTTTGCGCGCGGACAAAGGGATGCTGCGGCCACGAGCGCCGACCGGCATTAATCACTCCTCTGCCGTGAACAATAGGGGATTGTGCCTGCTAACGAAATGTGATTAATTCCGATTATTAGTCGAGCGAAACGGGAGAGGTCACTCGGTGCGAGGAGCTGGCGATTTCCATCGCTTGTCTCCGACTCCGAAAGCGTTTCAGCAATTTAAAGTTATTTAAATTAGAAAAATTATTATTTTTCTCGGTGAAACGAAATTGTACGCTGATGAACGAATTTAATGGACGAAGACTCTTACGAAGGGATTCCATCAGATGATTAGAGGGACACGAGAGATGAAGAACATTTGAATTTTATTTATTTTATTGAATAATCCTGAGATCGTAGACAAACTTTAAGACCAGATTTGAAATCAGTGTGAAAAAATCTACGGGAAATAATACATGGTATGTTAAACAAAAATTTTCTGCTCGTGGTAACGTAGAAACGACTTTTTAGTGAAATTGTGTAAGTTTGACGAATTTTCTCAAGGTTAAAAACCGTTCGTACCGTAATCTCCCTATTTTTCCTATATTCTACAAAGGTTCAGCTTTAATTGAAAAAAAATTCATCGCTCTGTCTCATTTCTATCGAAAGTTATTTCTTTTGGAATCGAGTAAAGTCAGTTTCCCCCACTGTGCGGCGGGTCTGTATCGCGGATATTATTCCGCGCGGTTTCATGCGGATTGCCGAAACCAGGTCGAATATCCCTGCGACGAAATAGGAGAATTGAATTTCCGGATCGAGAAGAATACATGGAACGGCCGGGTTCTCGCGGGACTGCTCTTTAAATTCCAGGATCAAGTATTAGGAAAGCGAGAGAAGACCCTGGGTTACAGGAAGCGGGCGCTCCAGGCGTCGGCGGTGCTGACCCAGATCCAGGAAAAAAGAGATTGATAGCCGTTCGGACGATTCTCCATTGTCCTGGCTCTCGCCGAATAACGACGTCAATTAAACGATCGCTGATCGAACGGACCACTGGCCATGGTTTAATCAACAGCGACGGCGACAAGCTACACACGAATTGAACGCCGGCGAAAACCGGGTCAAGAGTCCAGTCGGGGTCGACACCGGGTCGTCGTACCCGCGTTACCCGCCGCTCATCTCTCGCTCTCCGTGCGCAATTTATCGGCGATTGGCCGCCAGAAAGAAAGAAAAAAAAAGGAAACGCCGATTGCCAACGCCGAAACCCAACCGGCCGGAAGTTCGCGCGCGCCTCCCCGCGTTAAATCGATACCTGTACGCGACGGTGCATCGCTGCGCCACTGCCTCGAAATCGGAAACACATAACCGGACTTTTACGAACTGCATCGACCGAGCTGCTCGATGGCACCGGTTGCTTTCGAACGACGTTGATTCATGCAAGATCTTTGATCTTCTCTTGAAGAAACCGAGATATCACTTTCCGAATGATCAAATAAAATATGAACAGAGTTGGGCAACAATTTTGTACAAATAAAAATGTTTGCCCAACTCTGACTATAAGGTGCAGCGATAATATATAATATTATATATTATATTAATATTATATATTAGAAATATATATATTATACAGGGTGTCTCAAAATTCCTTCACAATACGTAAATTGGAGGTTCTCGAGTTCATTTGAAACATTTTTCTTTGTCAAAATGGCATCCGCGGCTTTGTTAAGGAGTTATTAACGAAAAACACAGACCAATCAGAGCGCGATCTAGACGCGTGTTGGAACAGTCTGCCAATTGACAGATGGCGCGTCGGGCACGCTGTGCCTACACGCGTCTAGGTTACGCTCTGATTGGTCTGTGTTATTCGTTAATAACTCCTTAACAAAGGCGCGGACGTCATTTTTGCAAAGGAAAATGTTGCTTCAAATGAACTCGAGAACCTCCAATTTCCGGATGATGAATATATACATACAATATATAATATAATTAACATATAATATATAATAATACGACGATAAAGGTACAAAAAGGTACAGCATAACTATCGTGGTAGGTTTGAACGCCCTTGAGAGTCCCCAAGGGTGAAAATGATACGGATTTTTCTACTGGTTCTGGAAGAAGAGATTCGGCCAAATTCGCGAGACGCAATTGTTTGGACGCGCAAGGATGTTTGGTCGGATTGGGAGCGTGTCTTTCATCGTGTGTGAGTGTGTGTGCTATAGTGGAGGGAGGCAGAGAACATCCGCAGTGAGCCAATAGCTCGCGGTGTCGCGGCAGAAAACTGCGGTGAATTTAGCGCGAAGGTGTTACGGAACATCGAGGAATAAGCGTTCCATTAGCCGAGCGCGTCAAAGGCCAGGAGTGTCTGAAAGGTGAAAAGGAGAATCCCTCCGCGAAGGTCTGCCCTTTTTTCACCCTCTCCTCTATCCTCGCGAGAACAAAAAGAAAGAGAAGCGTGGAGAACCTCGCGGCTGCCACAATCGCCACAATGGAGGAGTGAACCGCGAAACACGGCGACCTCGCCGTGGACTCTTGACCTTTTCTGAACGGTTATCCTTCGCCGGCATTGCTTCGTGCTAACGATCCTTTCGGCGCTCTGAGAGGGGCCGAGAGGGGTTGAAAGGGGTTGGAGAGGGAGCGTGCGCCAGGGCTGGCCGGGGGAGGCCAGGGAAACCAGGGCATACGTATGTCATACATTCTCATGATTATGCATGAGAGGGTTGCCGGTATTACGAAGGTAGGACAGATCGATTCCGCGCTTTTCCCAGCACGATTCTCTCTCTCTCTCTCTCTCTCTCTGTCTCTCTGTCTCTCTTTCTGTGTCCGAAGTTCCAACACCACCTCCTCAACTTCCTTCAACTCTATTTTTCTCCCGTCACACAGTGTTGCGATCAATGCTAATTAGCTGGACAAAACTCGTTACGTATGCCGTTAAAAATTAAGGCGTATGAAAATAGAAAATGGTCGTATAAAGTAATGTCTAACAAGGGGATGCCACGCTTGATGGGTCATGGATTTTTCTGAAACTTACAGTGGGGTAACTGCACCAATGAATAATATTAAATTTTCTACAAAAAATCAATATATAAATTTTTTAATATAAAAATTCAGGGACTTGATTCCACTCGGATCTACTGATAGTAATAAAGACATTAAATCTAGTAAGATCCTAGTTACTTACTAGTTATGTCACGTGGAATCCCTTGCATCTCAAGAGTAGTCTGAAAAGAACAGCTTGTTAGCGGGTCGAGAGAAAAAGAACGGTGTACGGAAAGAATTAAGAAGCGCTCACGATCGGATGCTAACGAATGCCGACACCGGGAATGGGTGTAAGGCAAACTTGGTTTTGTGTCGTGGCTGCAGAAAGGAATCTGCAAGAACAAGAAGAGGTTGTCAACGGAACAAGGGGAAGTAAATTGAAAGGCACGAGGGTGGATTGTAGAGTGCTAATTCCAAGACAGTGATTCCTATACACCTGACCGTCGTTGTCGTCGACGACAGGCACCTCTCTGTTGCGGCCGAGTTACCGTAACGCCAAGGGTAATCGAAGCGCATAATCGATTGCTCGTACACAGCAAATGTTCGCTCTCATGATGTTTTCTCCTGTTGCAACTTTTATGTGGAACTTTACGGAATTGACTGTAGTTTAGGGTGTAATAGCCGATTAGACTTATTCCTTCCAGGTAGAGCAAACTACTGTTCAAGAAAATCATATTTTATTTCACGTTCAACGACTACCGTGGAAAGATTCTTATACCTTTTTACGAGTTGATTCGGAATTTCCCGTTTACCCTGCGCTGCATGATTTATTTTAATTGGAATAAACAAAGAATTGAAAGAAGGTCTGTTTTTTGGTTTCCTTTGAGGGAAAAATATTAAAAAGAAATTGAAACAACATTTTCAGAAAAATAAACATAAATAATCATAGCAAGTATATACAAGCATGATTATGCTTGTATTACATTTTCGATCGAGAAAAATTTTTCATTTTTCATCTAATATGGATCCTTTTCAAGAAATTTCAGTATTAATGTACTGAACAACGAACTTAAATACAGAATTCAGAATACAGTAATAAAATTAATGCATTATGAATATTTAAACATGTTTAAATATAAAACATGGGTAAAAGCACTGAACTTAATTGTTGAACAAATTTGGTGTTGGACAGTGATCACATCGAGTCCGTCGCTGCGAGCTATACGTTTCTCACGATGTATTTCTAACGAATTCGATTTGTGGAAACCACGACGAAGGACTCGACAGCGAACTTGCGAAAGTATTATACGCGGACTCGAAGGAACTTTCCCGATGATCGACGTACGGCACACATTCGAGCGTTAGCTTCCTTTTTCTGAGTGGTCCAACTTGCCAACCGACTTTCCAAGTCGTTTCTAGGTCTTCCGCGCTAAATTCGCGCTACTTTGCGCCGCGTTTACATAATCCTTGGGGGATTATATAGCTCCTTGGAACACGCCAACGGCGCCAGTTGTTTTCCACGGCGAGTGATTCATCCTCGCGACTCGAGATCACGCGTGGGCTCGGGTCGCGAGATTGATTTAACCCTGTCCTTCCCGGAGCTATACTACCCGAAATCATTCCGAACAAAACCAACGGCGCAATAATGCTAGCTCGGGCTCGGTAACGTCGATCGTAAATTTTTGATAGAAAACCCGACAAAATTAATAAAATAATTAAATACAATTAATTATTAATTAATGTCTTGCCTATATTAATCATGAACGACATAAAAGTTTTCGTCACTCGTAAATTAAGTTGCGGCATTGATTCGTTTCTACGAACGATACAGCTGAGACTCGTGCGAAACAAAGTGGCAATCAACGCGTTAAAATATGCGGAGATGCTCTTCGATCCTCTTCGATCGAGCTAATAAAATTTAATTGATTCTTGGCCTGCCCCCGAAGATAGGCAACCCGCCGGCGCCGCTGTAGTCTCGCAGCGTTCGACGGCGCTGACTATACATCCAGTCGCCACCCACGCGTCCGTTCTTATCACGCGTCGGAGCGAATGTCACGGCAAAGACGTGTCGCGTGGGCGACGATGGATCGCGTGAAACGTCGCGTCGGCTTGTTAGCTTTTCGATCGCAAATCTACTCAGGTCTGGTGTACGGTCTGGTTTGCTCGGCGTTTCTCAGCGGCAATTAATGCTCGACGCGTCGGACCGGGTTTCACGAAACGAGATGGCGGGGGCGAAAATCTTTTTTTCTCTGCGTAGAAACACGAAAGGTTAAGGCCAGCCGACGCTTCGCCGCCAAGGAAGATCAATACTTTTCCCCTTGGCCGGTGCGCCGTAGATTTCTGCACAGGGCCGGGCTATTCGGGCCGACTACCCCTACCACATGGAGTTGAGAACCCCCTCCACGATTCTCAAGACGTCGGCCCTGCGTGCCCTGCCAGCCCTGATGTACCTCCATCGGCCCTGCCACCCCTGCTTGCCCAGATTTTCCCGCTCGACGGCGCACGCCTCCTTCGCGACGCGCTCATTCGTCCGAGTCGTTCGAAATTAAAAATTTACTATTTCTTTTATTTTTGAAAAACTCCGGACGAACCGGTCCAATTATTATACGCTTCATTCAGTCTTCCTGGTGTAAATCTAAATAGGATTTACTACTTCCAATATATATATTTAATAAAGAAACAAATTTTAATGAACGAGGCAATCATTTTTAATAATTGTGATAAAAATTTATTAAGAAAATTCAAAAAAAATTTATATTAAAATAGATCTCTTTTTGCACAAATTAAAATTAAAATTAAATAAAAATTTTGTTTTGTAATTTGAATATTTTTACCATGTTTTCATTAGCCAGTTTTTTTGTCTGTCTGTTTGTTCGGTACCAATCTTGCAATTGATTTTAAACTAACTTCCCGAGATATTTCTAATATTGATTTCGTTAGAGTTATATTTACAAACAGCTCGTTCACACATAGTCGGTTCTAAACAATTTTTACGCTGACAAACTGGCGTTCCCACGAGAACCTGATCGGTGGCGAAGTGCCGCAATGCAGGAAGCATCGAGAATAAAGGGTAGCTTCGGGGCGAACGAAACGAATAAAAGTCGAGTAACCGAAGAGCCCGGGCAGGGAAAAAGAGAAATAGGAAACACAAGAAAACCGATACTTTGCGATCCGATCGCCGGTTGTATTTTCCGGGAACGAGTGGTCCCAGAGGCCATGAAACCGATAACAAACGAATTGAAATTTCCGAGGATACAGTCTCCTCTTAGGGTCTCCGATCGTCGTAAGCGATCGGTGTCGCGTTTCCGGTGTTCCTATGACCTCTCCGTTTGCTCGGCGAGCGTTCCGTCGCTCGAGAACGCCGGTTTAGAAATTCAAATGGATCTGCAGTCGAGGAAGCTCTCGACTCGAGAGTCTCGGGCCCTCGGACCGCCTCGCACCGGAAGTACACAACGCGAAACGGCACACACTGGGCAATCGAACGAAATCGGCGACAAAATCAAATAACTTTCGATAGGAACGAGAAAGAGCGGTATAATATTTTTTTCAAAATATATAATATAATTTTTTAAAAATATATTCTAAACTTTGAATTATTGTCATAAAAAGTAAAAAGTCGAATTATTGTTAAAAATGTAAAACTACATTTTTATTTTTTCAAGGTTACAAATACGTTCGTACCACATTCTTCAGCTTCGATTTAAATGAAATTTCATCACTCGAATTGTCCACTGTACGGCATCGTTGAACTGTCGCGGGAAATGTCGAACTTTTTTAACAATTTATGTGCAAATGAAACTATGTAATTTCGAAGAAGGATAGGTGCGCGCCGAGCCAAATAGAACCAGGGGGAGACCGCTTACCGGAAGCGAGGAAATATTTTGAAAGACCGCAGCGCGCTCGAACGTTCCCGTGACCCGGTGTAATTAAGAACCGAACCAGTTCCGTAGGTTCGCGTGCGAAATACGTAATAATAAAGGGAGCGCGAATTTAAGCGAGCCTCGGGGATGACGCGCGACACGCGAGCACCGTGTCGGATTTAAATTGGCCGTCGAGCGTCGGGTTGAAGGGCGTTTAATTAAAACCGTAATTCGATGGCCCCCAAGCGGGTGCAGCATTCGCTAGCAAACAACATGCATATTTCATCGCGCATTCGGCCGATGAGCTTCGATCTTGCGATATATTTCACTTCCTGTTGGTACAACGCGTGTGGAAACACTTTTACATCGCGTAAAGATCTAGTTATCACAGTCCACGGCTTAACACTAAACCTACTGAGCTCTAGCAGCCATACAACGATTCCAGCTGACAAAACGGACAAGACTTTATCTATTCCGATCTCGCGCAAGTTTGTAATACGATATGAGCTTGGATAAAAAATCTATTGAATCGATTTCCTTGTATGCCATTTCATAATTGAAATAATAATAAAAATATTTAATGAAAAATGAAATGAAATTTAGTGTTAACGCAATTTTGTATACGATATGTGCTTGGACGCAAAAAATCTATCGAATCAATTTCCATGTATGCCACTTCATAATTAAAATAATTAAAAAAATAAAAAATGAAATGAAAAATAAAATGAAAAATATGAAACCGATGGTTCGAAGCGTCGGTGATAGGTTTAGTGTTAACGCAATTTTGTAATATGATATGTGCTTGGATGCAAAAAATCTATTGAATCAATTTCCATGTATGCAACTTTATAATTTCAATAGTCACATATTTTTAAATATGAAACCGGTCGTTGAACGGTGGTATATATAAGTTTATTGTTAACTCTGAAGATCGTGCGCCGTCTTTTATCGAAACTACGCTCTCGATGAGGTTGTGAACCGTCGATAGCAAGAGCTATATTTCTGCTTGGAGCATTTTCAGGGCCGATGGAGATTAGTCCTCAACTTCCAGCAAAGTTCGAACTGACGTTCGATCCAAATTTCTCTATAAACGAGTGTGATGCATCGACTTACAAATTCGGCTCGACTCTCCGTCCTTGTCGGCAGAAGAGCGTGGTTTCCCGCGGGAGCAGGTCGCGGAAGATTGCGGCGTGTTCTCGCTTCGTGGATAAAACTGGACACCTTCGTAACGAGAGAGAATACCGTTGGAGGCTTCTGAGGCGCGTTGTTGTTTACGCTCGGATCGGCTTCGAGGCGTGTTTTTGTATTTATCCGGGACGGGAACGAGAAAACCCTTATCACGCGTCTTTTGTCGCGTTCACGGATGGAACCGGCGTGTATGCATAACGAAACCACGTTGGTTTAAGAGGCGTCTGGACAGGGTACAGTAGTCTTCGCCGTTTCGCCGTGGCGTACCTTCCGGTCGGTCGGACGACGCGAAGATCGAACGGAAGGAGAGAGACAGAATACGTGAGAGGGTTTACAGAGCGATACAGTGTACAGAGAACGGAGTACAGGTGGACAAGGGGTTGAAGAACGCGAGGAGAATTCTTTTCTACGAGCGACGCAACGGCGCGCGTCTACTATGCCGAAGAGAACGGGCCAGCGTGTCAAAGGACCCGTGAACACACAAACATCCGTGGCTCGTTCACGGCTTCACCGTTGTTCGCAGGCACGCGGTTCTTGTTGATGTCGACGCGGACGCGCCCCCTGATACCACGCATAATGCTCACTGATCGGTCCCGGCCTCCTCCTTCGGGCAACCAAAACAAACCAAACGTTAGAACACCGCCGTACAGTACAGTGAAACGATATGACAGCGATCGGATATCGATTTTACGAATATTCTGCCAATCAGAAGAACAACATTCATGTCACTCGAAAATCAATTAATTGATAAACTATTCTGTCAAGGTCGCTTGATCATGAAATCGAATTGGACAGTATCGAATGACTTGTTGTTTTTTTTCAACGATTCAATCGTTGAACACGATTGAACACTATTGAAGGAAAGCTTCGACGTTTTTGTGGCTCAACACACACAACTTGACCTTTGTAAAGAGTTTTCAAGAGTGGCAAACATTTTAGATGAATGCAATGGACACCATTTGGAGGAACACCACTGTCACTTAGAATTGAAAAGATGTTTTTCGACGCTACTCGAACAAGAATTCATTGGTAAACTATTCTGTCAAAGTAAAGTCCAGAGAAGATTACAGCCGGCACCAAGAGGTCTTGCACCAATTCATCACTTGAATTATGGTTCTGTATAATAAGTTTCTCTAATGAAATTGAATTGGACATTATCATTAATCGTTGAACATTACTGTGTTCAAAGCGAAGGAGTTATGGGTTAACAGAAGCTTTGACTTCTTGAAAAGTTTTCAAGAGTGGCAACCGTTTGCGAGATGAATGCAATTTACACCTTTGAAGACTCGCTGAACACCTCTTAGAAACGAAAAAACCGAGTGCTAGTTTTGAAGCGGTGCCTGGTGTATCAGTCGCGCCGCAGGCAAAGAAACGAACCACTTTCATGGAAATATATTTCTACACAGATTTCCGATCGCTGTCAGCGTATCGAGTCGTTTCGCCACACTGTTCGCCGATTCTCGCAGCGGTGTGGCTCGTGTTGCGTTCGTCGGGGACGAGTCTTCCGACGGCCGACGGACAAATCGACGGGAACCGTTAAAACGATCGTTCTCAACCCTCGTTACATTTACATTGAAAATTCACCCCTTTACCTTTTTCTCATATTCTAAAACGATCGATTCCTTTTCGTCTGTGTTAGAAAATCTGTTTCATTGAATTGTCACGGTATAATTGAATTAATTGAATTATTCCAGAATCTTTTATGCAACTATATCTGAGGAGCGTGCGAAGGGTTAGCATACGTTCGCTACCATTTCTCCGTTGTCTTCGTTACACGCAACTTTTCACCCTTATAAAATATTAAAAGAATTCAGCAAAGCCTTGGAGTTCACGCATATCACGCCTGCGTTCAATAACGTCAAACTAGAACGTGTACAAAACTTTTTCGCCTAGTTTCCATGTAAACTATGAACTCATGGCCGCGAGACATAAGTGACGGTGTTGGCGAACGCGTTGAAACGAATTCGAGCAGAATTGTTAAAAAAAAGGAAAGTTCGTTCGATCCCTGGCAATTCGGAACACAAGGAGAACGCGAACCTGTTTGTATGAGTCCCAAGTGGCTCGCGGGTCCACGACAAAGCAACACGAGCGTGTAGGGTAGGTGCGAGAGGGTAGGCCGACGAGCGAGCTAACTTTGTTAGGTTTCTTCGGGCGAGAACCTTTCGGCACCCGTGTTTCTCGACCGGGAGCGATGCGATGCGACTCGATTCGACGATCCGTTCGCGCGGACTCACGCTAGACGACTGCACGCGATACGATTACGCGGCCAGAGCCACCCTCTGCCACCCGTTCGGTCGTACCTCCCACTTCCACCAGACGAACCGGGCTGGGAAACGTCCTTTCTTGCCGAACCGTCCGTGTCCTCGCCACGCCGAACTACTTTTACCGCGGTTCTTGCCACGCCATCCCATACCCCGTGTACCATACACTGTCCAACCGTTCTCGATACCCTTCGAACAAGGAAAAAGCGTTTAAGGGGGTAAACTCGTTTCCAGGATTACAAGGATGCCGAATACGCTTTCTCTGTTTCTCGATAAAGATGGGGTTTTGCAATAGTTGAAAGCGGTACATAAAAAACATATTGTTTAAATACTAAACGCAGTCTTTTTTAAAAAAATTTCAATATTGCATTGTCATCCAGCTCAGAGCTATGTTGACAGTTTCTGCTATCTGGCTCATCGGAAAGTTAGTTTAAAATCTATTTTATCAAACAGACGGATACATAGACGAGACAGCCAGATAATAAAAATGTCGTAAAGATCAATCTAAACCGCGATTGCCCTCAAAAGTAATAGCTGTCGCAGCTTCATGAAAATAACTACATGCGCAGCGTTATGCTTCCGAATAATGCAAATTTCGACCTAGATTGATCTTTTGTCTAGCACTTTTGACTACTGAGAAACTCAATTTTACATTATTGAGAAATGAGAAGACGTCTGTGCGCATACATTACTGTTCAAGCGGAAGAAGCACCCAGTACAATCCTAATCAGACTGCGGATCTTAACACGAAGTAAAAATGTTTTCCATTGATCCCGGGAAAGAGGAATAACATAATAATTAATTTAATCGCTGAACGATTTTGTTACATGAAAAAACGACAATATTTTAAAACAAATTCTATGTATCACCCAACTTCTTTACATATGCACGAAGATCCGCAGTCTACAAAAATAGTATTTCTTGATCAAACTGCAACGTTTGCATTTTAAATCGGACATTTCGCACGCGACAACCCAATAGAACGACTCAGGAGCGAGACGGTGGATGTTGAGATCTTTCCGACGATTTCACTTCGTGGATACTGCTTCGGGGAGTGCGCACGGTGTTCCCGAAGGTATCGGAGAAGCGTTTCCTCGGGAAGACAGGAGAATCGACGTGCAGATTCGGTTGGTCGGGTTTCGGGACAGCTGCGAGACCCGGTCGATTGAATAATACTCAAGGAGAGGAAAATCTCCTCTCTGATAATGCGTTTGGAAGTTTTCGAGGGGCCTCTCCACACGGCGAGTCGAGTTCAAGGTATTTGTCGGACCTGAAACCGGAGTTTTTCCGATAATTGCGGCGCACTTGTCGTCGAATCGTAAAGAAGTGCTCTCGTTGGCGCATCGGACGCCCTCGACATCTAGACACGGTTAATTTCGGCCGATCCAGGGTCGATAGGGCGAGAGTCGAGCGACTACCTGCTGACGCCAGCGAGCCGTCTCGTTTTCTCTCGATCGACCAATTCTTGCTTTCTGCCGCGTCGACGGAACTCCGTGCCACTCGGAAATCCTTCAAACTCCGTTTCACTCTCTCTCCTCTATCTCGCTCGTCGAACTGGATTCAAATTACCGTCGCGAATGCCTCCCCGATGACCCTATCGAAAGATTGGAAAAAGGAAGACAGATAGAGAGAGACACGGAATTAGCTGGATTCGCAGGAGATCGATACGGAACCGAGAGCCAAAAAAGAACATCTCGAGCTGTGGCTGTGTGTTGTTACAAACTGTTCGTCCGGGAAGAAAGGGAACATCCGCTGGCATTAGGTTCCAAGCTGATTGGGATGCGGCGATCGAACGTGCCACGTTTTTTCTCCTCTCCACGAGACCTTGATACTGTCGAACTTTTCTCGTAACGGGGTCGTCCGGTCGATCTCGCGGTGGATATCCTGGCGACAGGGAAACATCGTTAGCGAGGACCTCTCGTCCCCGCGATGGAGGAAACTACGTTTTTAGGGGGACCTTCATTATTCAGTGGTAATATCGAGAGAGCCATTAGAGGCCTGGCGGTCTATCGGTCAGCGGTCACCCTTTTAGCCCACCGACAGTCCTGCGAGCTGATGGACAGCGCGTCGAAAAAGTGGCCCGTCCATGTACACGCAAACGTCGCTGTGCCAGGGGGATGATCGGTGGGAGGGGGTGGTGCGGCAAATGCAAACAGCGCGCAGTGACATTGCCGCAGCTGGGAACTTGGTACCCATCCGCCATGTCCCACCAATAGACGCGCTGGCTAAATCCTGGCCCGAGGACGTTGCCGCGCAGGCGCCAACCCTCTTGGCACCGAGCGGGGCCAACGAGATAACCGTTCGGACACTGACGCAGATTTATCAGCTCCTCCGTGTCGCTTCGGGCTCCATACACGATGCGGAGAACTTGCGGATGCACCAACCAGAGTATTGGCTCGCTCGCTTGATTCCATTCCGCCATGGTAGAAACTTGTTACGAATAATCCTGTGCGAAACCAGTTCTATCGTCTATCCTTCGATTCTTATATATTTGAAGTATTTATTTAACGTCGTCTTTCAACCCTTTGCTAAGGGTCGTGATAAGACCTACAGTTCATTAAGGGGGTAATCTCTGCTCCTATTATATTGTTTCAGTGTAACCATCTCTCAGCTAGAATCTGAGGCTGGTTTCTCGGTTTTTTCCTCTACTTTGGATGCTCATATTATTAGATATAAAAAGAATCTTGTTAAATCATCAGTTAAACCCGAAGCACGATCAACCTTTCTCTTTAGAACGAGCCCTCACACAGTTCGTAACATGCTCGTATAAGATCAAACAATTATTTCCCGCAAACACTGTTTCCACTTGTTTTTCCAGTAATATCCTGCCTAGGGTTCCGAACCACCTTGAGCACCACAGTATTAGATGGCACATGAAATATTTCCAGAGACGCGACCTTGGATTATTGTTACACTTATTCCTCTTCGTATTGTTGGTCCCCTATCAAAGCGGATTTTATTCCTCCGTGGAAACAGTCACGGAGACTCCATTTTAGAGACGCCGCTTCTTGCTTCGTTTCTATTCCGATCACTTACAGGTGCAAGACGATCGCGAGGTATAGCGTTGAGCCTGGCTCCAGTCTTTGAGATGTTAATGAATTCCGAAGTGCACAAGCTCTCGCCAAACTAATGAATAACGTTTGCACGAGCAATCTCGCGGCACAGATAACCAGGCTCTTGTTGCTACTCGATTTATGCATTCCGGAGGAAGACCGATAACTTTGCGGGCAATAGATAGCATCCGGTACTCCTTCTCGCGATGAAATAGTCAATGCGTCGCAATGTGAGATAACGATCGATTTCTTCTCCCTGTATCGGTGGAACACATGGAAGTGAACCTGATTATTGTTAGACTGCGGATCTTTTGCGCGAAATGGAAATTGTTTGTCGATTTATTATTGAATTGCAGGCGAACAGAAATATGTGTACATATTGTGTATGTACATATTGTATTTAATACATTTAACACACGTACATTTTCTATGTACATAGTGTATGTACGTTAATGTACGTAACATTAAAATGTATAAACGTATGTAAAATATATTTAAAACAATATTTTTCGTAGATCAATGTACGCGTTTTACATACATTAATGCACGTAAATATATGTCTAATACATCAAATATATTACTTTACATACATTTATGTATGTAAACATGTATGTACTACATTTGACACATTATTTAACATACATTAACGTATGCAATACATTTAATATAGCATTTGACATACATTACTGTACTTAAACATGTGTGTAATGCATCAAATACATTACTTTGCATACATTAATGTATATAAACATGTGTGTAATACATTTGACACATTATTTTACATACATTAATGTTCTTAAATTCTTTCAATTGGTCCACCGCCTTCGATCGTACCTACCCAAGTTTTCCATAAATGCAAAATCCGCAGTCTATTTTGAAAAGCTGATTCTCAGGCGGACCGGTAACCGAAAATGGGAAACGATTGCGATCGCGTTACGGATCGAGGCAAACCGGGAAATGTCCCTACGGCTCCGCGTCCTTCGATCGAATTAACGAACGTTGATTCTTTCCGCGCCCGTGCGATCTAAAAATAGGAACGGTGGAACGGTATATACCGAACGATCGTCGTGCATGATGCAACACGTGGCGTGTATATTGAGCGGAAAATGAGCGGGTATACATCCCGGTATGTATATCGGAAGTTCGAGGATTAAAATATCTGACCTGTCTCTCGGAAGAGCGGCCGGTACTGTGTCATGCCGATCTCTGCGAGCCACTGGTCCGCTTCGGTGAGGTCCCCGTTGTTTCCGGTGGCAAGCATCAGAAGTTTGCCAAGGGACAGGACCATCGAAAGGGCCAGGAACACTCCCGAGAGGACGGTCGACCATCGTGCCATTTCCTGATTTCCGGTGCATCTTCAAAATCGAATGATCGTCAGACACGTGTCAAGTGCGGTGTCGGGGAGGTGTTAAGAATAGATGGTGTGGTTTCGGGACAGCGATTGTGTGAGACCGGTCACATATAGGACGAGGAAAAGGTCTTTCAAGGTCTATTTTTTCGTTTAAGGGCGGTGAGCGAATCCTTTATAGACACCCTTCCCTACGGTGACCATTGGGGAGGGTAGTCTCGGACCCGGCTCCCCCCTCGGATGAAATTGGGAGGATTATCATTTGCAGGCCCAATCTACTGCCATACCGACTAAACCCCCACCGCCCAGGTCCTTTGAGGGACCTTTTCCTCACACTACTAACATGCTACCCCCACCATCGGACCGCTCTTCGCATTTCTTGGTAGCTGGGCTTTTGAAGGTCCCTCAGGTCCTGGGCGGTGGAGGTTTAGTCGGTGTAGAATTTGATCGAATCATGCATCGATAAAATTAATTCCAAATATCCGTACTTTAGGATGTAGAGAAGGTCCTTTAGGCCCTAGGCGCTAGGGTTTTAGTTGGTATGGCGGTGACGTAAAGCCATATAATTCCCCAAATTTAATTTTAGAGGGGAGCCGAATATCCATAATAGCATTTCCCCACCATCCTTGTATAAAAAAGAAATGCGATGTCGAGGGAACTTGTATAGAACAATGTCCGAGTGTAAGTCTTGCTGAAAGTTTTCAAGAAAAAGAATAAATGTAATTCGAATTGTATCACATTTGGTATAATTTTCACGAGAGAAATGCCACGAATGTGTCGCTAAAAGTCCCATAAAAAGTAACAAGAAATAAAGAAGTTTTGTTTACACTTCCGGGCGATCGAGGCCTCTCGATCTACGCTGTCCTTTTCTACAAAATAGTTTCCTGTTTGTATCTAGGTCGCACCGCAGAACCCGGAAACGACTTACAGTCGGACATCACCGTAGTGACTTTTTTGGTAGCTGATTCGAACTCGTTTTGTCCGCGGGTCCGTTGAATTCGACCTGCGGGACCATTTTGCCTGTTGTCTCTCTTATCACCTGCTCGTTCGAATTACCCTGTCCCGCAGGCCAGGACTCGAAAAACAATCGATTCAGGACCGTTCGAGTAATCGTGACGGTGCCGGAAACACCGTTCGGCACCGTGCTGTTTTTAAAGAACGTCACTATATCTTGTTCCATTCGACGCACCATATAGTCGGCTGTTAACAGGTTATGTGGCTCTATGGATTGGAGGTTATGTCGGCAGCGGTGTTTGTAAACAAGACAGGTGTCGGTGAATGTAACTAGACGGTGGCTTACGTTAATAGGGCTTACCACATTTTCAATAAGGCTAATCGTCGACACGCGACACGATTGACAATGTTGCGCAGTTTTATGGAGGTAAGAACCGTGCGTGGTCGGACAGAATCGAGATAACTGTAGATGGAGTGACAGCTGGAGGACACTATGAGTGCATCATAGGGAATTCGCGCGCCGGTTGCATTCCATGGTCGGACTGCGGATCAATTTCGAGGAGGATCGTCTTTACCTGGTGTCGGTAAACCTCCCAATCTCCGTCGGTAAAAATTTTGGGCACGGACTAGATGCTGTTTAAAGACTGGCAACCTTACGGGAGAAAAAAAATAGAAAACATACTTTTCTCCAACTCCTTATAATTTCTCTTTCCTACGGTATTTTTACACAGCTGTGTGACAATATCCTTTTTCAATTCTTAATAAAAAAAGTATTATTTTTCAGATGCAAAAATGTCTAAAATAGTAGTTGGCTACTATCGATTTAGTCGATAGTTTTAATCGATGGTGCTCAACAAAAATATAAAGATTATTTCGTGTTGTGATTTAGGTTTGAAATATGAGCAGTGAAAAATTCCCTGAAATATTCTACGTGAGAAAATATTAAACATAAATTTATATATTTCGTGAACGAGCATTGTTTTCTTAAACGTTTTAGCCAGTTTTGGGTACCAACGGAATCTCGTCGGTAACGCGTCGATAACGCAGATCGGTTTCCGGATCGGTAAAGACAACAAAAGCAAAAGTTTCATTAGAGATTTCCCCGAATTCGGCAAACTCGTGGTCCAACGATAAATCATGAACTCGGGGCAACGCTCAAACAGCGAGAAAAGGAAAGAGAAAGAGAGTGCGGACGAAATCGACGGGAAGCCGATGTTCCAGGAAAGAAGTCGTAAATCGCTGCACGATAAATAATGGACGAGTCTCGGTGAGCCAGACCTGCTAAAGGAGACTGCGTTAACGGTCCAAGGGATCGTTGCCGGTTTCGCAGACGTCGTGTCCTCGACATTGGGATCGTTACCTTCGCATGTCGAGTGCGACCGAGTCTTCCAGCTAGAAGAAGTAGTCTGGTGTAGTCGGTGTCTCTCCACCCCACTGTTCCCGGCAACCACCGCTTTCTGCGGAATAGGTTCGATCCGTTACGTTTCATTGGATTTCAAATCTGGTACTTTCCTACGGCGGGAGGGGACAAGGTTAATCGCGGAATTTAAATGTTATGTGGAGCGATCATCGGAATCCTGTCCCAGAAGCATTCTTCTAGTTCATTATTGGTCGGCGCTACATTCATTGAATTGTTTCAGGTGTGAAGGTGCATCGTCCATCGAGAGTTTCCGGCGGTAGTTGATCTCCAGACTACTCTCAATTTGCGGGTTCATTTGAGACTACTTTTTCGAGGAAGGTATGTGACCATTTGAATTTCATGCGTGTATAGTTTTATATAACTAGACTGCGGATCTTTATGCATTTATGAAGAAATCGGTTGGGCGAAATATAAAACAGTAAAAGACTTTGAATATTCAAGAATGTTGTAATGTCACATTTAATTTAACAAAGTCGTTCACATGGTCTTTCAGGAAACTTCCCGACAAAAATGAAGCTTTAACATGGAAAATAGGGTGAGAAAAACATTTTTGAAATTGGTATCGGGTCTCGTTGGGCTTCTGCAGTTGCAAGGGGAAGTTACCACGAACTGCGTTTCGGTGCGTGCTGCCCCCGTTGGACTTCCGGTCGCCTCGTTAACGCGAGGCACCGAACCCGTCAATAGTATTCAATAGCAGCTAGAAATGATCTACCCTCCCCATAAACGGAACAGATTGCGGGCAAGTTGCGCGTATTAAGCGATACACCGTAAAACGTTGCGATCTCCTATCGAAGAGCAATTACGTAACTTGTTTCGCCGCGCCGGGCTGCGTTTGATACGCGGCCTGATCGTGACAACCTTTTGATAAGTGTACAACTTCGCGCGGCGCGTATGAAGAATCGCTATCGAACAGCCGTTTAATCAGCATATTGATTACTCGGCCGTAAACACATTCGTTTCAGATACGACAGGTGGTTAATTGCAGGCGTCATTAGCTATTTTCGCGCGGACTCGTGTTTCAGGATAATTTGCGACAATTAGACGGACTATCTCATGCATTTATATCATAGGCGGATGAACCAGACGCGAACTAAACGAACAAATCAGCCGGGAATACACTATGTATGAGGTTTGATCAAAAAGTATGCAGAATTATAGATTTTCCCGCCCTTTTCAGATATGATACACTTATGCCAGCGCCTTTTCCAATCTTCGTTCTGTCTTGATCTGTTTAATATTGGCAAAGCGTCGTTCCTTCATGGTTCTTTTTAGTTTCAGGAATAAAAAGACGTCGTAGGGGTCCATGTCGGCGAGTAAGGATTCCGAGGCATCATAACGGTATTGTTCTTGACCAAAAATTCACGTACCAGCAATGTAGAAGTGCGCGCAGGTCGTGGTGCAATTGTAAAATCTCTGGGCACACCTAACCTAACCTAATCTAACCTTTTGGACAACCAACCACAGACGAATCATCCAAAACGATCATCTATGTCGACTTGCCTAAGAACAATTATACCAATTCAAGTTCCGTGTACTTATTGATGGAACCTCGTATAGTCGACCGGCATTACCGCAGTCAAAGCTGCTCGTCATTTTGGTAAGGATAAACGAAAGAACGAACGTGACCGAAGAAAAGAGTAACGGTCTGCGGGAAAGTAGGAAAGCGATCGGGGCGCAACTAACGTTTATGTCTTGGAAATTATTCTCCGTTGTGGGTTTCCTCGTAGCCGAGGCCTTAATTTGCGGCAATAAACGAGCAGAACGACGGGGACCGAAGTGGCAGAAATGGATCGTGACTTCTTTGCCCGATCGGTTCCGTACGTGATACATTTCCCGGTTAACAAGAAACATACCCGTGGAGTCGTGTTGGTCTTGTCGAGCCGTAGTCGACGGTCCGGTTCTACGACGGAGGTGTCAATCCCATTATGTCTGCCGGCTGATCCGTTCGGTTACCGCCGGCAAATCGAATCAACAGGTTCCGCGGAAAATAAAAGCCGGAAAAAACCGGACGACTCGGACGCGCACCGGAGCCTCCTTGCGCCGTACGATGACACGTTTTGCTCTTCATCGACAGGATGAGCCCATTAGTCTAAGTATACAGAGGATTCGTGTAAACATAGCGTTACCAGATGTCCGGGATCGAAGTTTTCTGTTTCGCGAACGATGTCACGGATCGTTTTTGCTTCTAACCACTGTGGCAAACCTATGTAAACAACGCGTTCACTGTCCGAAGGATGATTAAAATTTCGTTTTTTTTCTTTTAGGAACAAACGAAGTAAGCGAGGAACAATCGGTGACAGTATCGAAAGGTTTAGCGAACAGGTGTACCGTGAAGACGTTCAAAAAGTCGTTAAACAGCGACGTCGCACAGTGTGACGTTTCGATCATTTAGGGTCGTTTAATTCTTAATGATGTCGTTTCTTTTTTTTACCATGTATTTTGCTAACACTAACATTTTGCAATTATATATTCTTGAAAATGGTCTTAAACTAGACCGAAACGTCGAAGTTCTATAAATTTGTCAAACAGTTTAGTTAGTTTCATAGGATCGAATCTGTGCGCCGTAATCTTCAATTTATGTAATGTTAAAGCGATTAGAAACCATCATGTTTTGAGTGGTGTTAACAAAATACATGATAAAAAAAAGAAACAAGATCATTAAGAATTAAACGACCCTAAATGATCGAAACGTGACACTGTGCGTCGTCCGCTAACCCGCTACCAAGCTGGATATTACCACGAGAGCGAAGAGGTGACAGGACCCGATAGTAATTTAGAGAACGGCCGAGAGCAGCGGCGCGCCATGGCCGGCGCACTGTCCTGGTTGCAAACGCGTTGTATTCGCCTTGTCCGGTCGCATACTTTACGAGTTCCCCTGTATGGTCACGAACACGGGACACTATACCGCGTAGCTATACTTCGCCTTGACAGCGGCGAAATGTTTATTTAATACATGGAATATCCCGATTCTCGGTTCACCGAGAGAGCTTTACACGGCCTGGCCCGGGGTCCGGCCCGCCTCGATTCTCGGCTACGCTCGGCGAGACTCGGCCCCCGCGAGTCCTTTCGTTTCTTTCGATGCTCTGCTCGTCGCTCGTACATCTTCGAACCGCCTAAACATTTCTCCCGTCCAACGGAACTGTCCTGCCTATGAAATACACGCGGGATACCTGTACACTGCGAACCGTACAATGTAGAAGAGTTTCAGAGGGAGAGAACGAGGGGATGCTTACGCGCCCGCCGTATAAATCTTAGCCACAATTTGTCTGGGTATCGCCGACTGTTTCCACTCGATACAAACCTTCGCATCAGGATATCACCGAGATTATGTTCCCACGCTGTCCGAGTCGTTTCAACGACTTTTTAAAAATTTTCTTTTTTTTTATAATTTAATTATATGAGATTAATATTGAATTTTTACATAAAAGATTTTTAAATTTGTATAGAAAATTTAATATTATTTGAGGTTTATAATAAGTTTTTCTATAAAAATTTTTTATAGAAAATTTAATATTATTGAGGTTTTTAAAAAAATATATTATGTAATAAATAAAAAAAGAAAATTTTTGTATTTGTGACAAATACATAATTTTTATTTTACTTTTTATACAAAATTTTCCTTTTTTTTTATTTATTACTTAATATATTTTTTTAACAAGTGTCTAGACTTTTATCTAGCAGTTTTGACTACTGAAAAACTCCATTTTCCATTACAGGTAAATGAGGATTCTGCACCCTTGCAATCTTGGAAACGAGTCTACTGCGAGCAACGAACAGCCGCGTTAGCCAAGACGAATGGACGATTGGACCGGTCGTTGGGATCCGATCCGCTTTGTAATTTTTTCGAGCGTAGTCCTTGGCGATGAAACGAGGAGGGTGTTGCCGAAACGGATCGGCTAGCGGCTCGACGGCGAGTCGAGTCCTGGGATCCCTTTCGATTGAGCGATCAAAAGCTCGGTATCGATTTTCATGATTCCATTCGATCCGCTCACGGTGTACTCGCGTGAAATACGAGCGAATCTGGCGGAAGTGGGCGCGGTACCACGGCCTTCTTCGAGATGCGCTCGTTCCGATAGACGCGACACTGCGATTATTAATATTCTTTCATCGATCGATCAACGTCTGGTTGCTCGTGATTTCGCTATGCGCCGCACGGGTATTGTAAATCATCGATAAGTTAATGGGACCGCGGCGAACGTATCCTGTAGCGTTGCGTGACTCGGCAGCCTATTCGCGAGAAAATCGGGTCCTCGATGTATCGCGAGCGTTTGCTTTAACACTAAACCTACCGAGCACTAGAATCGACTAAAATGTTTTAGAATATAAAAACGACGAGGCTCTACTTTTTTACATCTTGTGCAATTTTCACTGCAATATGTATTTGGATAAAGAAACGTATGGAATCAAAATGTAAGCAGTTACATATATTGCAACTTCATAATTTCAATAATTGTAAAATAAAAATTATAGAACCGGTCATATGACCGGCAGTGATAGGTTTAGTGTTAATAGGAACGAACCAGCGGTGCGTCAAGCGATGCGCCGCGCTCCTGCGGTTTAATAACAGCGTTCAACAAATTTCTCCATTTTTCTATTAACGAATTAATAACGTCGTCCAACAAATATCTATTACTGCGACTCGTCGATGTTTAAAACCGTTTATGGGAATACAGGAATAGCCGGTGAATTCCTGGCGATCAGATCCGAAACAGTTTCAGCTCGATTTCACACGGCTAATGAATCCGAAACGCGGCAAGCCGGGGGATATTAATTAATCGTCGTATAACGGTGCAGAGGTTGCCGGGGATAATGTTGCAATAATGTACGATACCGTGGGCCGGACGGAACAGCGATCTCGCAGGTGCTCCGTTCGATCCTGTGATCGACCAAAGTGGATCACCTTCGTTGGTGGACTACGTCGAACTCGAACGCGAACGCAAACGCTCCGTCAAATTATCCTGTTGTCGGATCGGTATCGGTTTCGCGTGGGGCTCCTTTGATCCTCCCGAGGCTTATCGAACCGTGTCCAAAGGAAATACGCCGGAAAATGCGGCCATTAAATCGGACACAAGCCGGGCGATCGCGTTTATACGCAATTACGGGGTTGAGGCGCGGGCAGCCAACACGCGCGCCACTTAATAACTTAATCTGCCGGCCGAATCGACGTCGCACTGTGGGTTGAAAAAAGAAAAACGCGGACAAAAATCATTTCTGAAGTTATTTCCATGTTTAAATTAATAAAAATGGTATCGTTTTATAGATTTTGAGGTGCTGAATTCAAATTAATAATGAGATTTTACTTCATTCCAAACACATAAAAGTTATATACAGTTTTTTTAGAAACAATTTTCTCGAGTTTGGACATACATATTACTAATTGTTATTAGATAATGAATTCTGTATAATTTTCTTGATGTTGGGAAAAGTGTCCCCATAGTTCCATCGACACTTTTTATCCTCAAGATGCGTAGAATACAATGCAATAAAAAAATTTGACCTTGAAATTCAAGGTCAACGACAATTTTGCGGCAACTTTTTGTTGACAAAAATCATTCTTTTGTCTAAACAAAAAATGTAAAATTATATTCTATATAATATAATAATAATATAATCTATAAAACCGTACCATGTTTATTAATTTAAACATGGGAATAACTTCAGAAATGATTTTTGTCCGCGTTTTTCTTGTTTCAACCCACTGTAAGTCGGTTCTGTTCGCGTGTCGACCAGCGTGGTCTCTCTCTCCCGCTCGTTGCACTCCTGGTGCAATTGAAAAGCAGCGAAAAGGGGGTCGATCGCGATTGATTGCGAACAAAAGCCGCGATAGAGGCGAGAAAGCCGGTTCGCGAGCCGTGCGGCCAGCACCGACGCAACGGTCGTCTCTCGGGTTCGGAAAAATACGGGACATGCTCGTAAGATGCAGCGTTTATAGACGCGGATAATGAATCCATTCAAATTCAATTCGCTCGGAGGGTATTCCCGGCCGCACGATTCACGATGCACACGCGAGCCCGACCGCGTCCCTCTCGTCATCATTTATTATTTCTTGCCTGTGAAAATTTATGATCCCCGTCGAGCCGGGACGAGAGCGGGCTCGCGCGGACACTTTGTTTCCCATAAATCATTCGCGGTGGAAGCCCGATTTAAATCGATTTAACCGTCGCGCGCACGGTTCGCGAATTGAGAGCGAGAGAGAGAGGAAGAACCGACGCGCCGCTATGGTTTTAGGGTATTCACCGTGTTGAATCGAAGGTCCTCGAGCAAGGACACCGATGTAAAGCGTCGCCTTCTTTCGGAAAGGCTGCTCTCGTCCAGGACCAAGTGTTTCGTAACGACGTCGGAACGACCCGGCGAACGAGGTCGTTGCTCGGTCGTTTCGTTGTTTTAAGGCCGTTGTTCGTGAAGCACATGCAAAAACATGCGAATCGTTACACGTAGAGACGGTCACCTGGCCCGGTTGCTACCGGTGGGGGCAGATCGGAATACCTGATCGACGGTTTTTACAGGAACGCGGCGAGAACGCCGAACGATTACTCTGCTCTTCTCCGCTTCACGAGCCTAAAGGCGCGCTTATGCGTCGAACCAACAGCAACAGAGCAACACTCGTGTCTGTCGAACTCATCTGACCAGCTTCTATCTTTCTTGCAGATTCGAGCTTGGATCTTCCTTCAAAACGATCCCTGAAGAATCGAGCACGGCCGTGTCTCAGCAATCACGTGAAACACTAAGTGGGTTAATGTTAGAGTACACACATTACATTCCCGTACCTATACTACATTCATATTTTACAGATCTTTTCAATCATATCTTCTGGTCGCATTGACAGACCCGAAGAACTTTGCTAACTATTCGTAAAGGATGCTTTCAACTCTTTCGACCTCGTTGCACAGACCAGGAATCGAGGATGGCGGATCGAAACGGAACACCTTGTAAGTGGATTTTGCGGGTCGGGAGATTCTCGGACGGTCGATGAATGATCCCCTCCGATCTCGTCGGCGGGAGAAGGTTCGGGATGCACCTGCAACATCAACCGCAGCAACAGCGAGATGCCCCGCTACACATTCGGGCTCCAGTTGCCTCGGGCCGCTGCCACACTTTCGTGTGTAACAACCGGCTGCACGGTTCGTTTTTTTTCAGTGGCCGTTCACGGGCATTAGGAGACCGGCAACTGGAGCACCGAGAGCGATTTCGTCGAATCTAGGAAAGGTGTACGAGCCGGTGAGATCGGATCTACGACCGGTATGAACCCTAGATGTCCCGAGCGCGAGATGCCGCGTTTCACGATGAAAATCATCGAGCGGTTCCATTAGAAAATTACGCGGTCACCGTTCTATGTGAAAGTTCTCGGAATCATTTCACCGGCGAATCGATTAGCGGGTACGCTCGTGGACTCGCGTGCTGTCCGCGAAATCTTTTATATTAATTAATCACGGAAAATGCTGTCTCGAAGAAGCGGCTGTTCGCTCGTCCATCGTTCGCACGTGAAATTGCCGGTTAGAATGTAAGTAGGAAATGAGACTAATGTCGCTGTCGGTAACAAGAAAATTCCCCCCGCGATCGTTCGATTAGAAAGTGCACCCGTTCGCATGTAAATCGACGGGGTCCGGTCGAGAGAAGGTTCTGCACCATCGTCGGAACATTTATACTATTAATCGTCTAACTTTCTCAATCAGGTTTCCCATCAGAACGGGGACCAATTAGTTATACATCAGGGTGGTTTCGTTCTCTGAAATGGAAAACCGTTTCTCCTACTTTTCTCACTTCTCGATCGTTCCACAGGTTTGACACGGTTGCGTTAACAACGATGGCGATCCCAAGATCAGCAAACAGAGGAAACGGATAGCCTCGTAGGACGAAGAACGCCTTCCCATGAATCCGAAGATCTTGTGGTTCGTCAAAGTGGTTCGCGAACAGGAAAACCGTCTTTCCTACTTTTCCCACTCGATCTCTCGTTGATTATTCTACGATTTGTAGGTTCTACGGAAGCAGGATCGCAAGCAACACAAGCTACAGCGAGAGGGAGAGAGAGAGAGCAAAGGAAACAGGTGGACACACGGTAGGACAAGGTGGAGGAAGCGGGCCGAAGAAGAGGAGGAAGTAGAAGAGGTCGAAGAGGAAGAGTAAGAGGTGTTCTCCGGTGGAGGAGGAAGAGCTGGCCTAGAAACCGACGGTTCTCCGATCTCGGATCGGTTCGTGGTCGTTTTCAGGCTTCGTCCAGTCGAACCGTACGTGCGCCCCCCTTCCTCCACCCTGCTCGGTTCGACTGGCCGTCGCGTCGTCGACGACGATGGTAATGGTAATGGTAAATGGCCCATGGAGAGGCTCTCGAGTCCGCGCCTCCACTGGAAACGGGAGCACGCCACGTGAAAGTAGGAAGGGGAGGCTATAGCCGGACCGACGTCGCTTCGCGCGCCTCAGTCGTTCGTGGACCTCGAAGGACGATAGAGGTCGAAGAGGGCACTTCCTCTTCTCCTTCCTCACGGCGCCACACAACCACCGCAACACACCGTCACCTTTCTCCGTGAGCGCATATCTTGCCCGCGCGTCTGCCTGCTTCTGCATCTCGTTCCGGCCTTATCCTGCTTGACAACCGGTGGCGAGAGGGCACGAGAGTCCACGCAATAAGATAATCGCACGCAGACGTCCGCCTACTGCGCTCCGAGATAGTTGTCTTCGTAAAACCCATCGTCGCCCGTTTCGCACATCGTCCTCTTCGTACTCGTGATTGCCAAGCGTAACCCCAACGGATCGGAACGGTACGCCGTCGTCGCTAACCAAGGATGCATCGTCACGTTTACCTCATCGCCGGGACGCTGCTGCTGTGTTGTCTTCAAGGTCGGTATCGCTTTTTAAGCCGCGCGCCGTGCCGCTGCTAGATCGACTGCTCGATCCTGCACCGGTGAAAGTCGCAACAGGTCGCAACCTCCTTTCCGTGTTCGCGCCTCACGCGAAACCTTGTCCCTCGTTTGCCAACGAGGAAACGGGAGCACGCGCATGCGGTCGCGCTTGCTTCTTCGCAAACACCCTCTCGCGTGTTTCTCCCTGGACGACCTCCCTCTCGCGAATACCGTTCGTTTCCCGCTTCCTGTTTCCCGTGGTGCGCGCACCGAGCACCACGGAAATTCTACGTCTGGGAAAATGATCGATAATTCGTTCCCGTCTGCTGCAACCAATTTCAACGGTTTCACGGTTGGTTAATTGAGAAACAGACGAACGACGCACCGACGCGACGACGGGACCGTTCATTATACTCGCCGCGCGAGTCAGTCGACTATGAACCGCTCGCGATTCCTTGTTCGACGGCCTGTTAACACGCGTATACGGGTCACGAGATACATCTTGTTTTAATGAAAACATATCGAGTTTTCTAGTCGAAACACTTTCCTCTGTGCCGACATCTTACTTCAGATCATTTTCAAGAAAAATAGAAGAACCGCGTCTGCAAATTATTAAACGTAATTACGTTTTGTTAAGCGTCAATTTAAAGAAAAGGAGAAAAGAGAGACACGTGTATGTTTCTATAAAGTTAAAAATTTGTTCTCTTGCCTTAATCAAATAGGTAATAGTTTCATCCTTTTCTTTAAATTAACACACAATAAAACATAATTGAGTTTAATAATTTACGGACATAATTCTTATATTTTTCTTGAAAATGATTTGAATTAAGATTAATTAATTAAATGAAAAATAAAGCTCTGGTCGGATATTATTCTTCTTTGCAGACAATGGTTCCAAGTTCATTTGAGTTATTATTGCAGAGTAATCATGATCAAAGTACATATTCTGTTTGTTAACACGTCTTGCCTGCAATGTCTCATCGATAGCCATTGCTTAAAAACTGTTACACTTGCGACAAAAGAATCTCGAAACATGTAAATGCCAAGATCGCACGGCATTGTGCTAGTTCTTTATGTAACGCGTTCAGAAATGTGCGCGCTCTGGAAGCACGTTGGATGCCGGTCGACGAGCTAACCGGGGATAATCGAGCCGGCGTAAAAACGATCGATTCGATTCGATCCGACGCGATTCGTCTCGCGAGTGAGACGTTGTTTCCATCGGTACCGGAGCGAACGGCTTCGATCGAGAGAGCTCGGCGAACCCCGACACGACCGCTGGGAGACGTTCGAACCTCTGTAACGAACACATCGGTCGCGTTCCCCGAGCAATTAGCTAATTAGCCGCGGCCGAGAGATGCACCGAAATTACCGGCGTCGTTTCCCGCCGGGTAATCGATCCTGGGGAAGTGGGTCAGCCGACAAACGAGAGCTTTGCGATGTTGAAAGGGCCAGAGCGAGATATCCCGAGCCCGGAATGCAAATAGAACGGCCGGCGCGTTTGTCCAGCCTGTAAATCAAACGAGCGGCTCTCGCTTCCCCATTGTTCGGATTTATTTCCGAGTCCGCGAAACTTTGGCGCGAAACCCGGCCAGCCTCGGCCGGAGCTTTGTCAGCGGAATTAACGGCGTCGCGGTGTCATTAATATCCGCTCAGTCCATTGTAGGATCCGCGGGTCCATTCCGGCTCTAACGGTAGTCGGTTGGCAAAAAATGGCGTAGCCGAACGGACGCAAGGTGCTGGCCACCGCCTGAAATATATACCGCGAGTCGTTCGACGAGATAGGTTCCCCGCGAGGACTCGAACCCGAAATCTCGGTAAACCCGACGCTCGGGTCGGGTTGGGAATTTTCGGTCCAGAATAGTCGGGTTCCCGAAAGTGAGATACGTTTCGGGTTGCGAAAGTCAGATACATTTCGGGAACCCGACTATTCTCGACCGAAAATTCCCGACTCGATCCGAACCCAAGATGTCGGGTTCTCGCACAAGCCTGCTCGAAACCTGCCGTAACAAAACCAACTCCTTCCGGAGCGGCCGTCGATGTTTCTCTATCGTCGTCAAACCCCCGTCTCTACCTCTTCTCTCGCCCCCTTTTCCCCTTTTTCTCGGCAAATGGCTTTGGCCAGAGCGCCCCATTGAATTCTCCGCAGGGAGCCACGGTATCTCTCTCCGCGCGGCCAAGTGCGATGCTCTTTCAGTCGTTTCTCTGCCGCTTCGACCGCGCTCCGCTCGGGGAGCAACAGAGACCAAAGGAAAAAAGAGGACCGATGGTTTTTCGTTTTAATCTCCCGCGCGGTCGCAACGGCTCGTGCACGAGCTCACGGGGGCGAGTTCCTTCCTCTTCCTCTCCGCAAAGGCTCTCTCTATAGTCCTCGCTCGAGTACAGCCGGCGCGCTGCACCACTCTCACCACTCACCGTATATTATATCGTTCCCTCGGTTATTCGTTTATTCTTAGTTAATTGCATAGGTCGTGATCCACCCTCGAAACGCACGTGTGTAACCCTCACGGAGGGTCTAATATTTTGATAGTTGAACGCAAGAGAGAGTCCGATACTTCTGGCAAACATTTGACCAACGATCTATATGATTTTGAAAATGATCGCTCCTCGCGAGGTGTACGAGCATTGCGCAATGTGCATAGAACAAATTGTCTTTGATTTGCGTACAATCGTTTGGCGGGCCCGCGCGTTTGTTTGGGGACCGTGGCGGTCCTTTCGGTCACCCGGCTGATGCTCCCGATGTTGTCGGGTGCAGTGTTGATCCCAAGCAAAGATTCAAGAACAAATAGGAATATACAAGAATATTCAAGAATATATGAGAATATACAAGAATATGCAAGAATATACAGGAATGTACAAGAATGTACAAGAACATACAAGGGTATACAAGATGAGTTAAGAAAATACAAGAATGTACAAGAAAATTCAAGAACATACAGGAATATACATACAAGAATACGATCGCTACCAGAATTTATTCAATTGTAGAAAGACAAAAAATTCCCGCGTCAGATCATTTTCGGTCACGTTGATTTTGCTTGTTCGAGGAATTCCAAAGCGGTTCTCGATAGGACGTATCGATACGCGCGTCGACCTAGGGAAACCGCGGGAAAAAAGTATGCGTTTCGCGGTAACACGTAAGCGGAAAGCGTGAATCGGAAACGCGAGATAAAATCGTTCGGTCCCCCGCGACCTCCTTGATACTTTGAATTTCCGTTCATCGGCCGGATAATCCCCGGCGCTACCAATTAGTGTCCCGAGTTTTAATGAATACCGGGCCCCGAAAGGGTTGCCCTCGGCTTCTCACGGAACCCGCCCGCTCGAACAGTTAGGATTCTCACGTGGCGAGTAAGATCTACTAGAAAGATCTGAAAATCTCTATGAAACTCTCTTGCTCGCGTGTTTCGTTCGCGATTCGACCGTTCGAATAATTTTCGCGCGCCAGTCACCGTGCGTGACGCGGGTTCGGGCCGGGCCCAGGTAGAGATGCATTGTTTCCGGGGTCAGATTTATGGTTGGGCCATTTTCAAGGAAAAGAAATCACTCGTCTGTAAACACGCGAGACAAGGACAGTTCAGTCGGTCCGCGGACGTCGAAGGGTGCGTAGGATACAGTCTTTCACGATAAACTTGAAAAATAATTTATCATTGAGAATTTTATTAAAATTATTGTCGAAATTATTGTCGCGATATACTTTGTCATTTCGCGAAACAACGAAACAACATATCCAGAACGTACACCATTTATAAAATGAATCGTTCTTGTCAATAGTGAACAACTTGAATCTTTTTTTACCACGTT
Organism: Lasioglossum vierecki; assembly: GCA_028455595.1. Lineage (NCBI taxonomy): Eukaryota > Metazoa > Arthropoda > Insecta > Hymenoptera > Halictidae > Lasioglossum > Lasioglossum vierecki. The sequence goes on from CM052337.1 coordinate 18,282,620, forward strand.
TTTATTAGCTCGGTTTCTTGTCTGTCTGTTCGCTGACAAATTTTGAAATTGATTTTAAACTAACTTCCCAATGCAATATTCAAAAAAAAAATTTTTTAAAAGTGTTATATATTAAAATATATTTGTATTATATATTCTTGTATATTCTTCAATATTCTCGCATCGTCTTGTATATTCTCGAATATTCTGATATATTCTTGTATATATTTATATATTCTTGCATACACTTAAAAAAAAATTTTATCCGTTTCGGAGAAATAACAATTAAATATTTACTTTGTTATTCGAATTTGTTTCGATTGTGTGCAACATCGAGGGACATCACGTGAAAAGTGTAACATCGAGTAGTTAATTTTGTACGATCACCTCAACCATCGCCTTGATCATAGAGCAGCTTATTGATCATCGCAGCACGATCACAGTGAGTCAAATATTTGTACCCGTACGTGTCGAGCGTGTTACCGTGCGCGTCGAAATTAAGTATGCTAATCGTCCGGTTCTCGCCGACTCGGCATTGAGACTTTGAGGGGAAAAGGAGCCGGCGCCGATAAGAATTGACCGTGGAAATCGACGCCGATAATGGTCTCTCTCGGCGTGCTCTAATCTCGGAATCCTCGTCCGTGGAACTGGTCCCGGTCGATTCTCAACGGGTCCGGATAACACGACGGTCGCGGTTTCTCGAATCGTTTTATAGGACTGGCTAATGAAATCGGTCGTTCCGAGGAATTAACGATTCGACAATTAATTCAAAGCCGATGCCAAGCACCGTATCTAAACGCGGTTCGGGAAAGTCGACGGGGAACGAGAGAGCTAACGAGTTCCGATACCCCCTCGTGTCCGTTAAGCTTTGCCAAGACGAGCGTAACTCGTGCGCGCCCGTCTTTTCGCTTCACATTCGCTGGGAAATTCCTCGATCTCTCGAGTCCGTATCGAGATCTCTGTAAAAGCGTGGATCGGATTTACGAACCGAGGATCGTTCGTCTTCGAGTGGCGTGACGCGTTCCGAGGAAAGTCGAATTCGTTTCGAATACGATCTTCAACATTCTCCTGATGCCGAGACAAATACTTACTATTTATTTATTTATGGTTTATTTTCTTACCTTATTTAACGTCGTTTATTTTATGGTGGTTTATTTGTTTTTTTTATATGGTTTTATATGGTTTATTTTAATGTGGTCGTGTAAACAGCTACGTCGTTACCGACACCCCATGATTTACAATCGAATATATCGTATCCTACGTGTCACTTGTGGAGAAGTTTACAACAGCAATAATACATTTATAATAGTTTATATAATCGATAGATCTATTGTGTCCCCTAAAGGATCAGTAGTATTGTCAATATTCCCTTCTCTGTTAATAGATGAGTAGTCTTATCTTTCTCTTTTTTTATTGCAAACATTAATGTCAAAGGGCTTCGGTACGTCTATAATAAATAACAATAATATTATCGACAAAGGACCACATTGATGGAAATATTATTATTATTATTATTTATTATAGACGGGCAGAAGCCCTTTTTACATAAGTATTTACAAAGAAAAGAAAAGAGAAAGATGGAGGAGGTCGTTTCTAATGTTCCCCACGTAAAAATTTGTCTCGAAGCAATTTTCGATAGAAAATCTGGATCTTCGTGAAGAGAATCTGAGACATTCAAGTAGAATATGTTGGATGGTGTTGTCGTCTCGTCTGCGGGTTCGATCACCGGAGACTTGAACGACCGAACACGAACGAACGAGCGAATACACTGTTCTCTCACGTTCGTTTATACTAACAATTTCATTCGAGATACAACTCTAATCCGCAGCGTTTACGGCTTCCGCGAAGATTCTATATATGCTGTTCGGTTAACTGCTTTATTATTTTTTATGGTCCGCAAAAGCTGTAAACGCGGAGATTCGCGCGCGCGCGCGTTTTAAAGCGAGTACAGTTTTACGCGCGAGGGTCAGTTACCTCTTCCGCAGTACGATTTTCTATATCGGCAGTGAAGATGTTCCCCGCCATTCATACATATGCAGCCGCCTAACCTGATCACCTTGAATAACTTCCAAATTATGCATTCTACAGAAAAACGATTTCTGAAGACGGGGTTCACTATCGGCAAACGGAAGAATTCTGTGTCAAAGTAAAAGAACTTTCGATAGAAATGAGATACAGCGATGAAATTTTTTTTAATTAAAGATGGAACATTGGGAAAAATAGGGAGATGATGGTACGAATATTTTTTAACCTTGAAAAAATAAAAGTTTAACTGTTTAACTACAATTTGATTTCCGATAATTACGAGTAAAATATTTTTTTCTAAATATTAAAGGAATCTTTAAATAATGTTTATTTCATATTATGAAAAAGAATATTTTTTATTTTTATGATATAATTATTTTTTATTATATTGATTATTATTATAATCTGTATTCCTGTACATGTGTATAATATCCAGACCCAATATTTTTCTCATAGGAAAAAATGTGGCTTAAAAAATATTTGTCCAATATTTGAAAAAAATATCTATCTAATATTTTTGTGCTACTAGGGTATAGATATTTTTTGCATATTTAAAAAAGAAATGTTTGTTACTTAGCATAAAATAAATATTGTATGCATATTTGAATATTAAAAAAAGATTGAGTCTCTTTTTAATATTATACGAATGCGTATACAATATTTTGTGCTATTAGGGTGTATTGCGAGGCGAGACACGTTCGTCCGATCCAAGCGCGCACCGAGAAACGGGTTGAGATCGTCGCGGCCATAGGCGCCTCGATCAAAGATGATTCTCGAAAAGCATTACGGTTTCGGTTCATTGACTTTCCGAGGAACGTTCGAGCATCCTCGTGACCCGGATCCCCTGGTTGTCCGTCCCACGGGAATCGGTCGATCTCGAGACGCGTGCTCCTTTCCAACGACTGGAGAAAACGAAAAAGGGAGAACGAGGAAAAGGGTCGAATTCCTGGTAAAGCCTCTTCTATACGAATCAATCAACGCTGAACCTACACGTATCGCCTATAGTCTATACGAAGACACAGGTCTGTCACCCGAACGACCTTGCACTCCGGCGCGTTCGGATAAACGAGTTTCTACCGTGTGTGTCGTAATCACGTCAACCACGGAACGGTTTTTCACGCTCGGAAGGACTCGTGTGCTCGCCCGAACGGAAATCCCCACGCTCGGATTCCTCCTGTGGATCTTCTGTCTGTTAAATCGCGGATTCACGACACTGTCCACCTTCGAGTTCTCTTCCTCTTCGAGAAGGGATCGATGATCGACCGCAAAATTACCGTGCACCGAATTAGCTCGGTCAGTCTGTCGCCACTAATTAATTCGTCTTACGGGCATTCGGGGCCTTATGGTAACCCCGGGCCCACTCGGCCGCTTAGCCCGCTTACCATTA
>CM052337.1:18298402-18420667 GCA_028455595.1 Lasioglossum vierecki
CAGCGCAACAAATTCTAAAAAAGAGGTACTGCAACGTTCGTAAAAGTGTCCAAGGCTCCAGTAAAAATCGTGTATACCCGAAGGACGAAGCTTGCGAAAGCGGCACGAACGCGTGCGCGTCGTTGGAGGAAGTTGCGCGCACGCTTCGGAATTTTTGCGAACGGGAACACGCTCGCGGAAGAAAAAAAGGAATGCTTCGAACGTTGGAGAGGATGAAGGAAGAATAAGGGCGAAGGGGAGAAGGAAGAAACGGGGGAACGAGAAATAAGCGTCGGTCCCCGAGCGATCGAAGGTTTCTCCGATCTAACGGACTGGATCGATCGCGCGCGCGCTCTCCGAGGAGATCGAGCGTCGATCTGGGAGGTAGTTTTTCGCCCCAGTACTCCACTTACCGTACACCACTTAGATCCGAACCCGACGATTTATGGGACGCGACTCGTTTGTCGTGCTCGTTCAAGATCAACGCGACACACATACCGGTGTTTTTGCCGGTAGCCACGCGACTGCTCCGTGTCGATCCTCTTCTCGATCCTCTGGATCTCGAAGAGGACACCCACGACAACGTTTCTTCGCGAATCGGTTTTCTTTTCCTCGTTCGCGAAGGGTCCGCTTTTTGCGTCGGCGGGAGTAAGAGAGTTTTTTCAAGGTTTCGCCGACCAAAGACAAACGGGATACACGTGGTGGTTAGACAATTATTCGGTAGTTAAAGGGATCGGTGATTGTTCCGTGATCGATCCCGCTAAACGGTTTTTGCGGACCCTTCGCGGCTGACGTTGTCCGGTGGCAACAATGTTAATCGGTTTTTGTCGGTGCCGGATCGGCGACGCTCTCTTCTTCGCTATACAGTTAGCCGCCGGGAGATCGGCTGGAACCGGTACCCTGTGATCAGCATTTATGAGCATTGTCTCGACGGAAATCGAGCCGGAGGAATTGTAGCGTGGCGATCCTCTTGAACGGTGCGATGCTCGCCGTTTGCTGTTCGCCGCTCGCGCGCGATACTAGAGGAACCTGTTTCGATTAGCGGCGAGCCTGCGCCACGGTAATTTCTCCTTTTGCAAGCCGGGGAATAAACTGTTCCGATAGCGAGCCTATCTAACGTCGCTGCTGTCCAGACGAAACCGCCTCGAACCGTCGAATCGGTCGAAATAAACGTAGATATTATTCTACGCTTAAGACTATAAATTATTATAAATAACCCGCTAGATAGCCTTACTGATGAGTCCTCTAGCGAGTCTAGGACGAAATACCGCCTTTCTTTTCCCGAGAATTATTAAACATTTGAATAGCAAAACGTGGCCTCGAGCAATAAGATTCCAATCCGAATCGACACGTTTAGGTATGCTTCAAACTTTGCTAGAATTAACGTGCTGCTAAATTAATTCCTATTATACAGGGTGTCCCAAAATTCGTGTACTTCCCGGAAATGGGAGATTCCTTGGGTCATTTGAAGCGACATTTTCCTTTACAAAAATGACGTCAGCGGCTTTGTTTAGGAGTTATTAATAAAAAACACAGACCAATCAGAGCGCGGCTAGAGGAAACGGAGTCCGACTCAGCGACAGGTCCCGTTTAGCGTGGCGGCGCCATTGGCCGAGCTAAAATCAATCCGCTGTAGCCGCGCTCTGATTGGTCCGTGTTTTTTGTTAATACCTCCTAAACAAAGCCGCTGGCGTCATTTTTGTAAAGGAAAATGTCGCTTCAAATGACCCAAGGAACCTCCCATTTCCGGGAAGTACACGAATTTTGGGACACCCTGTATAAATTATAATATATGCGAAGGAAGAACGGCAACTCGGAGAAATTTTGTAATATTTCTCGAGGAACTGCAGTAAATGCAGTAATTGCAGTAAATGGTAAGCCAGCCATGGATTTGGAGAAATTCTGAAATAAGAATCAAGAAATAAGATTAGGCACAGAATCCATGGAGGAATGTAAAGTACAGGAAGAGTCACGGTTCCGGACGAAGAACCTTCGAAAAAGTCCGAACGCCAATTGTTTCCGCTATCGGAAAATCGGCCGATCCGAGGGACTTTAATTAACGGCCGTTGGTTCGAATAGCGGAGGTTGCACGATAGTTTCGTGCACGGAAACGGCCATTACTTTCGCAGAGGAAGCGGCCTTGAAGAGCGCCGGCTAATTGCCGCGTTGGTCTCGGCTATCTGAAAACTCGCGCGCCGCTTGAAAACGGAGTGTTTCCGGCTGGAATTGAATTTCCCGTAACGCCGTGCCTCAGGACCTTCGGAATCGCGTCAAACGATCTCGTTTCCTGCGCTATTGTTTCGATAAAGTCGTAAAGAACGGAGCCGCCGCGTTCCTTCGTAATCGTCTCGAATTTTTTTTTCTTAAAACTTTTCCAGGGTCATAACGAACAAAACAAAAAAATTAAGAATTGGTGAGTGTATGGTCTTGAGTTCACACAAAATTCACAATTTTTCTTTTCCTGAAAATCTTATTCGGTTTCAGGAACTTTAAAGGTTGCGAGCTTCGAATCAAAGCTTCTTTTTTAGTTTCAACTTCAGACGATTCAAAGACTTCCAAAGTTCGAAATTGTTTCTGTCGGAGAAAAAGATTTTCAAGCTTCCTGGTGGTACATAACCTTGCTTTCTGTTTGATAGGTGTTAGAATCGGTAAAGAATCGAAAAGTGGTTGCGTGTGCTTGGTAGAAGAAGCAAAGGCTCGCCGAATGCAACGCATCGTGGACGTGTTACGGGACAATGCTATGAGGAAGACGAGATCGTTTCGCGATGATAAAGAAGCCGGCCGCGCGCTGTCAAGATTGCCGGAGTCTGCACGAACCCTTCGGGCCAGCTCGGCTATGCTCGGATTGGCTCCGCGTATCCCTGGAAGAGCTCCCGTTTGCCCCCGGGGGCAACTCAGGGGCGCACGCGAACACGCGAAAGGACACGCTCCCAAGTTCGAGGATTATCTCAAACGATATTGTTAACCTTTAGAACTCGGAGCTATTCTAATCCAACGAAACACTGATCCGCGATATTCTTAACATTGTTACAGTATATTTAATTAAAGTATAGTGTGCCTATAATTTGTTGAAAACCAACAGAAATTGTTGATTGATTCACATGGAAATATATTTTGCTTTCCTGATAAAGTTCACTAGTCTGAGAACAAAATGTGGCAGTATTTTTAACCCTTCGCTGCATGATTTTATTATTAATTGGGATTCATTTACAGGAAAAAAATTAGAAGAAAATTAAAACAACATTTTGCAGAAAAATAAACATAAGACTAGTAAGAAAACACATTCTTAGTTTCCTATATATGAGATTTGTTTGCTGTATCAGATGATATACTATGCAGCGAAAGGTTAAATTCTTCCAATTCATTAATTCTCTTCTCTTGAGTTCAAATTCATTTATGTCATAAATGCATATAATCCGCGGTCTAGTCAGAACAAGACTGCTGAGTATAATTGATAACAATTGTCAGTAGGTCGAATCTGTCAGCTTATAATCTGGTTGAGAAAGACGATCTCGCCGGACGAAACTGGTGCCAAACCGAATGACAGTGGCGCACCCATGATTGAATCTTGTGAGAAGAGGGGGGCGAATTGAACAAAATGACCTTTTTTTATCAAAAATATCTGTGAACGGTAGCCATACATATACTTATATGTATAGGGAAAAGTTGTTGAAAATGTTTAGTTTTACATATAACATATCTAAAAATCATGGAAATCGGAGAGGAAGTAGCTATTCTACAGTTTAGCTAATTTTCCAGAGTATTGTTTCTTCTTCTTGAGTGCATCCACTGGGTGCATCACTGCCGAAGGACGAAGCTTCTTTCCAGAGTCGAAGAGGCCAGAAAGAGAGAGAAAGAGAGGAGTGAAGAGGAGAGGAGAGAGTAGAAAGACCGAGATTCTTCGAGCGGACGTCGGCTGGCCAAGTGGATGCGTGATTAGCGCGTTGAGGGCCGTCAGAAGGAGGTGTCCGTCACTCCCACGAGCGCGATTAAGTGAATCAATTATGCCAATAACGGGGGACGTCTGCGGCTGCGGGGGCGAGTGTCGTAGGGGGAGGGGAGGACGATCGGCGAACAATGCAGATCGAATTATATCCTCGGGTGGAAACGGCACGGGAGAACGAACGACGAGGGACAACGAGCAAGCAAGAACGAACAAACGTACGAACGAACGGGCGACCGGTCGACGCGCGTGCATGTATGCATCCGCGCGAGATGCGCACTGGGTGCGCGCTACTCGGACCAACAGAGAAACAGGGACAAAGATCCGGAGAAAGAGAGAGAGCGAGAGAGAGGAAGATGGAAGAGAGACGATCGAGAGGGGTGGATAGTTAGAGTGTCACAGGGAGAGAGGAGTAGAGAGAAATATGCGGGTCGGTGAACCACGGCAAGGATGCACGACGACCGGGTGGATGCTGCTCCTTAGATTTTTGTCCACCAAACCGAGAGAAACGGTGAAGAGAAAGAGAGAGAGAGAGAGAGAGAGAGAGAGAGAGAGGAGGACGAAAAAGGAAAAGAGGGAGGATGCGCATCGCGGAGATCGATAACAGGGAAATAAGGATCTGTTTAACGAACCGGAACGATTCGATACGAATAAGCCGCAAGACTCGTAAATAAAACAGACAATGCGCTCGGCACTTTTGTTCCTGCTCGAACCGCTGCGGACAGGAACTACACCGGTGGACGGTCCCGCCGCGACATACAACTCCCTTTTCATTCACATTGCAATGCTGGAAAGAACCCCGAAAATTACCAAAACCATTTAACCGGCCAAACCATTGATAAAACCATTGATCACACCATTGTTCGAACCATTGGTCAAACCATTAGTCAAACCATTGATCAAACCATTGGTTAAACGATTGATCAAACCACTGATCAAACCATTGATCAAACCATTGATCAAACCACTGATCAAACCATTGGTCAAACCATTGATCAAACCATTGGTTAAACCATTGGTTAAACTATTGATCAAACCACTGATCAAACCATTGGTCAAACCACTGATCAAACCATTGGTGAAACGATTGATCAAACCACTGATCAAACCACTGATCGAACCATTGATCAAACCACTGTTCAAACCACTGTTCAAACCACTGATCTAAGCATTGGTCAAACCATTGATCAAACCAACGCGCCAAAGCCGAGGATTAGCCGACACCCCGCGAAGATGCAGGAAGAAGAATCTGACCGACTATTACGGCGACGTCTGCGGCATTACAATGCGTACCTCGTTGCCCTCTATCTCCTGCGCTCCGAGTCTAGGAAGTCGACGACTCGAGACTTGGATCGCGATCGGATTCTAGAAAATTGTATCCCTGGGACCAGGATCTAGACCAGGCTCGGGCACGAATCGCCCTTTGGGGCATCGTCGGGGAGCATGAGCATCTAGGCCACGCCCACTCTCTGGCCCCTCGCAAATCATGCACGATTCAAGATAAAAGTGTGCGACCCGTTTGTTGCGATCGTTCGAACACTGAGGCATAGAGCATTCTAACATTTGGCTCTCCATGGCAACACATTGACTACATTATTAAATGGCCATGGCTGAGGAATTTTTTTCAAGTGAATCCTTCAATAGCAACGGCAACTTTAATCGTAAACTAATAATTCACAGTTGTTGGTCGATCCGAGAGAACCCGAAATCGATGTTAGAGCAGTTTCCGAGCCGGGGCAGATGCCCGCGGCCGATAAATCGAGAATGAGGATGAAGAGAACGAGGAATAAAAAGAGGAGTCGGCTCGTTGGGATCCTCGCGGGACTCCAGACGTTATCTCGAGAGGCGGAGACGACGCGGAAGGGGCCACTGAATTATAATCGCGAGGATGTTCCGTGCAGCTTTCGATTAGTCGCGTGATCGTGCGGCGAAGAAAGAGCTACGGCTCTCCTCTCTCTTCCTCCTGTATGCGTGAGCATGCATGCTCTGGCCGGTGTCCGGTGGTATCGCGACCGCGCCTCGTTCGGTTATCTTTTAACTGTACCCTTCGATTTTATAATTTGTTACACATTATGCGCGAGAGAGCCGGTGCACCGACGACCGCGGTAAATCCCGTGTGCTGTTGACCCGGCGATCGCTGGACCGAGACCGGCGGCGAAGCCGTAGATATCCGCCAGGCGGGTCAACAGGAAGCGATTCGACTTTCGACAGAATTTACCCGGCCCGTCCCGTCGACGTGGGGCCCGTTATCCATTTCATCAGACCGCAATTTCGACCTTCGTTACTTCGAATGAATAATTGTCGGCGAAGATGTAGAATTCAAGGTGGTGTTCTACCGCAATTTCGACCTTCGTTATTGTAAATGAATAATGGTCGACGAAGATATAGAATTCAAGGGAGTGTTCTACCGCAATTATGACCTTGGTTACTTTAAACGAATAATTGTCGACGAAGATATAGAATTTAAGGGGGTGTTCTACCGCAATTATGACCTTGGTTTCTTCAAATGAATAATTGTCGACGGAGAGATATGTAATTCAAGAGGGCGTTCTAGTTTCCAACGATCCAGAAAATCAATTCCAATTACGACAGAATTTACCTGGCCCGTTAGCCATTTCATCGGACCGCAATTTCAACTTTCAATTAAATAGTTAATAATAATATTAACTATTTAATAATAAATATATATTACTTTAAGATAGTAGGAATTTATTTATCGACGCACGGTTCGATCATTTTCTACACAACAATAGCTATTTCGTGGGATTGCTCAAATCCACGTTAGCTATTAAAAATGTTTAATAAGAGGAAAATAAAAGTTTAAATAATCCTACAAAATAGCTATTGTTGTGTAAAAAATGATCGAACCGTTCACCGATGAATAAATTTCTAATATGTTGTCAACATTATCAACATCCACCAGTTAGTTTAAATATGAGCATGCGAATTATTAAAATTTGGACAGGACAACGTCTGTCGAGTGAGCTAGTTAAAAAATAAAAATATTACAAGGTGTTAAGCGAGGTAACAGCCTGAAAGTGTGGGTGGGGGTTGATCGATGAAGGAGTGCGTCACGATCGATCGAAGAACGTTTAGGTTCATCGAGTTCGGCGACTTCGCATAAAGTTTCTCGCAAAGCTGTGATCGGCGCGGCTTGAAACACGTTCTGCCGCTTCTTCCTGTATCGACTGCGGGTTCGCGCATCTTGGTTTTCACCCTGTCATTAAAAGTAAACGATTACGTTAACCCACGGGGTACAACTCCTTTCGTACGGAAGACGCGGTGCGCGCGGCTCACTCTCAAGTTGATGGCTCGCAATAAACTAAAGTAACAGTAAACGTTATTCCGTTTTACGATTTACGGGCTCTTCTTCGTTACGCGGGAGCAGCCGTCGTGTTTCGTTCCGCGAGATTGAACGACGCGCGCGCGCGCGATGTTATTATGTCAATCTTTAATGTATTATCGTGCCGTGATCGCGGTGGAATGCGCCGTCGGATCGTATGGATCGTGATCTTATTCGATCCGCGGCGTCCAGTCTGCAAGCCGATGCTTTCTTACGCTTTTTGTCGTTGTCGATCACGAGATCGCCTATCAGTAGAGTAGATCAGCATCGGCGCACCGCCCACAATGTGTCAAATAGACATTTTAGCTGGACAAAAATAACTTTCATATCAGCAAAACCTAATGGTGCCAATATAAAATAACCATGTATTAAAACCCTTGAATTTTAGCACTTAAAATGCAGTCGTTATATTTTTCCAGAGCGTTGAAACATCACCCTTAAAGACGGACGATTAACCTATTATCTTAAAGATGGTACTTAATTTTCCAGAAAAACGTCCATGTAACTCCTCTTCGTTAACGAATTCGTATATGCTGAACTTCGGTCCACGCGATGCTTTTTACATATTATAAAGTAGGGAGACTCTCCACTTTATTTTCGTACTAAAATTGACTTGAAAAACAAGTGTTTCCTTATGTCGATCGTAGATTGCTGCTAACAATATTTTTATGCTTTCGGTGCACTGGCTCGATCAAACCATTGGTCAAACCAATGATCAAACCACTGATCAAACCATTGATCAAACCATTGATCAAACCATTGATCCCACCATTGGTCAAACCACTGATCAAACCATTGATCAAACCACTGATCAAACTATTGGTCAAACCACTGATCAAACCATTGGTCAAACCATTGATCAAACCATTGTTCAAACCAATGATCAAACCACTGATCAAACCATTGATCAAACCATTGATCAAACCATTGATCAAACCATTGATCCCACCATTGGTGAAACCACTGATCAAACAATTTATCAAACCATTGTTCAAACCATTGATCAAACCAATGATCAAACCACTGATCAAACCACCTAACCTCAACCTATAGTGCGAAAATTGACCCCACCGTTAGCCCGCTCTCCACATTCAACGGAAGTGTATCTCCCAGTCCTCTATCCACGCCTTGCTCTTGGCTAATCGAATCTCATGAACCTAATCCATTCTGTTGACAGATTTGGCGAGCGCCGCATGTCCCCGGATATGTCCGCCCAACGGGGAACCAGTATGTGGCAGCGACGGCGTGATCTACTCGTCGCAGTGTGAAATGCGGAAGAAGATGTGTGGAAAAGGTGAGTTTCGCCCCGTAATAATTACGATCGCAGGGGGCGGGTACGACTAGCCGGCGATTTTATGCGCGGAGAGTGCAGTGGAAGGGGAGGGGGGCACGAAGCCTGCTGGTTTACAACGTCCGCTGCGCGGCATTAACCCTTCGCCATATAATATCGAGGCAGAGTCTCGTCGCAAAATCGCAAAATCAAAGAACCTTCGATAGAAATGAGATAGCGCAATGAATTTTTTTTTAAATTAAAGCTGAAACATTGTAGAATATGGAAAAAATAAAATGAAGCAAATGATTCTTATACGTTGAATTTTATTTATACGATTTTTGTGGGTTGAAGGTCATTTGTAGGTCATATTGTGTTACACGGATGAATTCTTTATTTTGTGAAAATCTTTTCCCTTAAACCGTTACATGTGACCCTTCAAACAGTGTAACTTTGTCCTACGAAGTTTTTTTTGTACAACAATAAATAATGGAGACATTTAGGTGTTCTGTTTCTGCGGACTCACCTTGTATATAGGTAAAAGTTGTTAAAAATGTTTAGTTTTACATATAACATATCCAAAAATCATCGAAATCGGAGAGCTAATTTTCCAGTGTTTTGTTTCCTTTTTCTTGGGAGGGAGGGGGTGAAGTTGGCCCCCTGGCTCCTCCCAGGGTGCGCCACTGATTTTTGTTCGTTTCTTGATCTGTTCTTGATGCTTGTAATTCTGCACAATTCGATGTTGCCGAGTGGCTTCATCGTCCGGTCTGAACCGCGGTTGCGAGAGTTGCGGCCGCGTCGGAGAATCGCTTGGCTAGGGGTTAATGATAATCTATTAGCGCGTGAAGCGTAGAAAGGATTGCTTGTGTCGATCGAAACGGCCGGGACCGGTCGTGGCAGGTCGAGGAGGGTCTCGTACGGACCGGTAATTATCGGTGGTTTACAAATTGCACAGGCGTGACCGTGGCCACCGAGAAGACCACTTGCCTGAGGTCATCCGGTAGCAAGTGCGAGCATCGTTGCTCGGGCGATGAGGATGCGGTATGCGGTACCGATGGACGCACGTACTTGAACAAGTGCATGCTCAGGGTCGAGATCTGCCGAGTCGGCATCGAGCTGTCCCACCTGGGACCGTGCAACAACATTTCCGCGCACAGGGAGAACTGTCCGGTATCCTGCGAGTACGCTCCCCTCGACGGACCCATCTGCGGAAGCGACGGCAACGTCTACAAGTCCACGTGCCAGATGAAGCTACTCACCTGCGGGTACGTACTTTCGAACAGGCAATTTACTCGTCCGTGTTCCGTGTCTCTAGAATTTACCATCAACTATCTCTCTCCCTCTCAGATTTTAAGCCTCGTCCGTCCCTCGTGTCAATTTCACACAGTTTTCCCGAAATAATTTATAATGTTCTGTTATTTCTAGGCAAATTTTCCTGAAACTTCCTGTGACTTTTATTTCTTTAATGCGGAACACATAACCGAAAAACCTGAGATGTAAATTTTAACTCTTCAATTTGACTAAAAAAACATTGGAATTTTTTTAATTTTGTGTTCACTGTATCAATTTGACACCGAGGGACAGATTCGGTTTAATAGAATGCTAAAGGAATTGGTTATAACTGAAAAAATTACTGAGAAAGCTAATAAATAATCTCTCCCACTCTCTCTCGGTACCGAGGAAATTAGCCAATGTAATTTCCGTGGGCCCTTAGGCAAGGCGTTGTGCGCACCAACAAAAAGCATTGTCAGACGACGAGACACTGTCGAGAGTCCTGCTGGAGAGGCGCGAAGCCGGCTTGCGGCAGCGACGGCATCCTCTACTCGAATACCTGTAAAATGCGAGCGAAAAACTGTGGGTAAGTGCATCGTGGTGGCCAGCTGCTGCCCACGAAGTCCGACCGATGACGAGGTGATGCAATACTCTCTGATGCACAGCAGAAATGACTATTTTAGGTTGAACTACTATTATATACATACACCAAAATATTCTAGAATATATCAGAATATACTAGAATATACTGGAATACATATTAAGTTGTTTAAAAAAAAACATTTTTAAATGAATTTATAAAAATATGTGTATAATAATAGTAGTTCTTCAGCAAGTTGTAAATTAATTTTAACAAACACTCTTTGTTCAAATAATTATATAAATCATTTATTACAAAGTCAGACAATTACATTTTATTTCAATTATGTAATTATATAATGCAATCACAATGTAATTCGAACATACTACATACGATATGTACATTGAATTAGGTAATTCAATTAGAATGTATTATAAAATTAGCCCAACTCTGATCGAGCACGATCATCTCACTTTTTCAGCAAGCACGTGTTTGAGGTGCCGATGGCGTTCTGTGTGTCGCTGCAACGAACAGCCGGCGGCCAGGCGAACGCCTGTCCCGTGGACTGCAGCAACGAAGCGGAATCACCGACTTGCGGATCAGACGGCAACGTCTACAGGAACGAGTGCGACCTGAAGATGCTGAACTGCGGGTTGGTTTTCAAAGAAGGAGGGAGTTCTCTGAAACTTGAGATAACGACAATATTGCATTTATTTCGATTTCGTGCAAGTTTCATTTAAACATGTACTTGAATATAGAAGTTCGCTAAAAAAATGTCTCTTAGAAACATATGTTTATAGTTTTAATATTTCTAATGGAACAAAATTCGTACCAGTCGGAATAACTGTATTCTAGTATTTTTAGAGTTAAGGGATTAGACTATGTGTTATCGCGGATTATCTGCAACCTCGAATGCAACAAATCAATCATTGTACAACACAATTTCTACATAAACATATTGTTCGTCGTTGTATCTTAAAATTCTACTGGGTGCTTGTTTCTCTTGCACCATAGAGTATACCCAATACATTTTGTACAACATTTACGATACATTCTCTTGAATCATGTGGATCATTGATTTCGTGCAGGCAATCCAGAAGAAAGGTGAGCGTCGTGGACTTCGAGAAATGTCAACCGAGGTTGAACAAGTGCATGAAGCAGCATCAACGTTGCGGGAACGAGGTAGATCCAGTTTGCGGCAGCGACGCTAACACTTACACGAATCAGTGTCACTTGAACGTCGCCATTTGCTTGTAAGTACTTGGAGAGCGCGTTGCCTTCCGCCCCTCTCGTTCTCCCCCGCGTTCTCCGCGAGGGAACAGAGACGGAAGAAAATAATCCCCGAGAGTGGCGAGAAGGAGCGCGATAGGTGTTGCAGGAAGCAATTACCACCGTGACGTTCGTTGGGCTGTGTGCCTTGCGCGTCGTTGAACGATACGTCGATCACGCGTTGTTCAACCAATGTGTTGCATTTTCCAGAAGAGGCATTCAGCTGGCTCACGTCGGAGAGTGCACGACCTTGAAGGAAACCTCACACTGCCCCGAAGACTGCAGCGAGGTGCCCGAGGAACCAGTTTGTGGAAGCGACGGGAACGTTTACCGGTGATTAAAAGAGCGTTATTCGGATTCCAGGATGTCCGGCGCCGAGAGTTTTAAGGGCGCGCGCGAATCACCGAGCGCGGTCGCTCGATCGTTACGAAAAACCTTGTTCTCCGACCCGTTGTTATAGTCTGTCCCACGAGACCGTGTCTACGAGAAGTCTGTAAATATCCATGTATTTTTTACAAACTTTATACGAGTCGAATCTGGACGCCAAACATGAATGCGCTCTTGGTACTTACTTAGGGGTTGAATCTTCTCCATTAGCAAGTCTCGGCATACTTTCACCTAATTTCGACCTCCATATCTTCATAATATAATGTACAAGAGTTTTGGTAATACGTTTTGCTCTCAGCTTGCTTTTTATTATGGACCACACATTTTCTACTCGGTTTGCATCAGGGGATTGGGATGGCTTGGTACTAAATTATTGATTTCACGTACGCTATATTTATGTAAAAGGAAGAAATGGTTTAAAACCCAGTTTATTCGAAATTATTCTTTAAATAGAATTTTTGTGGGACAAATTGTATGTCTTCCGAAGGAAAACTTTATACGCCGCGCCTCTCTCGTTCTCGTTTGAGATGATTGCCGCGTGTGCGCGCGTACCACCGGCGACAATCGTTTGAAATAGTTTCAATCGGCTCGAGGCGCCCTAGAAAGCTCATCATCGTCGGCCGCCACTCGACGTTCCCCGATTCTCCTAATTCTCTCGGCGGAGGCTCTCGTTTGCCTCGTGCCCCTCGAGATTGATCACGCGCGCTTGATTCCCTCCCCCTCTTATTCTCTGTCTCTTTCTCTCTCGCAGGTCCATCTGCCATCTACAGCGCGAGACGTGCGGTCAGAGGGTGGTTCAAGTTCCGGCGCAACACTGTCGTACCACCGCGCTCTGCAACCAGATCTGCAGCGGGGAGCGCCAATTTGTTTGCGGTTCCGACAACAAGTTATATCGCAACGAATGCGTGATGAAGAGGGACAACTGCGGGTAAGCTCTCTATTACAGAACCCGATGCACGCTCGGGAAAACGAACGATTTAGGAGTGCAAAGTTCTAAACGCTACTAACGATCAACGTGTCGTACAATAACCCTGATAATATCCAAAAATTGCTGTATAAAAGAGACTAGGATAACAATTCATCCATTTTTATTTTACATGTTAAAATATTAAATTGACACCTTATGTTTCACGTTTAGCGTCACGTTTTAAAGAAATACATTCTCGCCACGTAGACATAAAAGGATAAATAATTTTGCTGTATGTAAAAAGATTTAATGGATGAACTTTCATCCTTAAAATTAACTGGTAAGTTCTCTTATAAAAATGACAAGATTTATTCGTTTTAGACTTTATGCAGATCCTATTGTAACATATCTCCGCTATAAAGATATTTGTACAATCATTTTTTATAAAATTATTATCAGCAAAATTTTTTCCTTCACTAAAACGTTGGTGTTAGGGCTTCGTTTATTAATTATTTGATTTTTTAATTACACAGTTTGGTTTTTTAATTCTGCACTTCTAAATCGCTCGTTTTCCTCGTTTTTCCTGCGCTTCGAACCGAAGAAGCTTTTCTAACGGGAAGTTTTTTCTCAGGAAACACGTGTACGTGGTGCCGATGAAAAGATGCATGCAAGGCTTCCAGTTCCGTGGCTGCCAGAAGATTTGCCCGAACTACTACGACCCGGTTTGCGGCACCGACGGGATGACGTACAGCAACGAGTGTTTCCTGGAAATCGAGGATTGCCGTAGCCGAAACGCAGTGACGAAAAAATACCACGGTGTGTGCGGCCAGCCGACGGAGGAGCCGAAGAACTATCTGTATTAAAGCATCTACCGGTCTCTATCCACAACGGAAGCCACTGTAGGAAAATATTCTTTCGAACGTCTACTCGTTTCAAGATAGCTCGACGAAAAGCGAAATACAAAAACGATAACATAACAATAATATCAGGAACAAAAGAAGAAAAAGAAGATAAAGATCATCGGGGACAAAGTCTTTCGTCTTGAAACGGAATTCGATGAACCTCGCGAAATCGCCACGGAATTACGTAGTAGCGAACTTTGTCGGCTGAAAAAGAAATTCCTCGTCGAACGGTTTTCAGTCGAGTCGCGCTAGATTGGGGCATGATGCCCGCCCGAGTTCGATCGATTGGGTTCGCAAGAAAGTGATTTCGGTATTTCAAAGTGAGAATAAAACCGAGTTTCTTTATTCAAGCGATCAACTTTCATCGATAAAATATTTTCTTATATTTATTCATTTTGACAAAGAGAATCGACGACGCAGGAGGGGAAAATATCTTATTCATTTAAATATTCATTGCTTGAATAAAAAGATTAAAAATACCGAGGTTACTTTCTTGCGAATCCAATGTGCACATCGTCTCCGATCGTGTCCCGATCGACGATCGATCCCTACTCTTTCTGTCCCGCGTTGTCGCGAGAGCAAATCGAAACTTTGATAGGAGAACGCCGGAATCGATCGGCAAATTCCTTCGGAAGTCGTTCCCGAGATCAACGATCCGATCGGGACGCGTATCTCGCGGACAGAAGCCGATTTTGACGAGCGCGCGAGCGTCGTTTGGTAGCCTGTATTTATTTCGGTACGAATCTCGCGACAGCAGATCGATCGCCCGTAGCTCCTTTTCATTTCCTTCGCCACGTGCTCGCCCGTACAATCATTTTTATTTATTTTAGTATTATTATTTTTATTATATTATTATTATTAATTAATTATTCCCATTGCCGTTGCGTCGTTTCCTCTCCTTTATCCGCTGCCACCTACAGTAACACGAGAATTCCGGGATACGCGTAACTCCTATTCTAAGGTATACATTATAACTGTACTATATACTATATAGTATACTATAGTCTTTTTTATACTATGTAGTATACATATAGTATGTATTATAATTATATGATATTTTATATTGGGTTGGATCGAAAGTTCGTAGCGTTCGTAAATTAAAATTGACACTCTGTCCTATTACTTCTTCGCATTTTCGAGGTAACTTCTCGCGTTAACGAATTAATCTATGGATAAATACTTTTATTTTATCTTCGATTCTTTATTTGAAAACGCTACGAATTTTCTTTGCAATCCAATAGTATATAGTATATACTGTATACTATATAGTATACTGTACTATTTACATAGCTACTTGTATCGACTCTACGACGTTACGTACGCCTATTCGCATTACGATTTTTACTCTTTGTCATCGTATCCTTAATTTATTTATCGAACACGCGACGATCCTTTTTTTGTATCGACGTTAACTAACACACGTGCTTCGAATGTCAATAATAAAGTATAATATACGAATATTTTAAGGTAAACCGTTGTGTCAATGCTTTGCGGGTGTGTCTTCTCACACACGCCGTATTTTAATGCTGGTATTCATGAAAATTTTTACCACCGGTAAGTATTGTTTTCTCTTGTTCTTCTATTTTCTTTTTTTTTATTTATTGAAACTTTAGGCACTTGTTCTTATTAAGCTTTTGAATAGCGCCAACTCGTGCAACAGCAGAACGTCCAAACTGTTAGCAAGTTAACGGAATACTTACCGACAGACTCATTCTGATGGTAACGTCATTTTCCTTTCGTAAATACAGTCGATAATGTGGCGTTTAGTTACACCGTTTTCAATCACTTTATTCTTTAGAATATAAGTTATTTACGTGTACAATAAAAACATTTTATGTATGAATCGATAACGATTCAATAAAGACAATGTAATGTAAAAACGTATCTGCGCATTTATTTATTGAATCACCAATCTTTCTTTCCCGAACATCTTTCTCCCAGAGTTATACTACTGATTCCCGTAATAACGTAAACGTGGGTCACTTGTCGTTGACTTGTACTACTGAATTTCGAAAACCTCGGAAATTGAACTTTGTATTAGGAGAACATGATGTCGAAGGAGGTATCCGAAATTCAGTAGTACAACTCAACGACAAGTCAGACGGTCGAAAAATAGCGAAAATTTTCGAAAACCTCGCAAATTGAACTTTGTATTAGGAGAACATGATGTCGAAGGAGGTATCCGAAATTCAGTAGTACAACTCAACGACAAGTCAGACGGTCGAAAAATAGCGAAAATTTTCGAAAACCTCGGAAATTGAACTTTGTATTAGGAGAACATGATATCGAAGGAGGTATCCGAAATTCAGTAGTATAAGTCAACGATAGTGCAAGCGGCGCAAAGGAGAGGGTAAGAACAGGTAAGAAAAGGAGAGGGTGTGTAAAGAAAAATAACTTTGTTACAACAAAATAGTGGTTGTACAAAAGTTTATTGCACACTTATAATATTACAATACATTATATATATATAAAATACATGTTTCAAATTATAGATAACTAAATTATTGTATTGGTTGTCGATTTGTACAATGAATAATTGCATCCGTGTCGTGCGATCCTTATCTCGGCGTCTCATATTACTATGATTATTATCGTTAAATTTAATATATAAGGACCGAGATCCTTTTACACAAAAACAGTTGGAATAAAGATATATAATCGGTTTCTCCGAAAAGATACTAACAGTCTCTCGTTGGTGTCAAGATGGCTGCGTGATAATTTGCCTTCTCACCACAGTGACCTTCTGTACCGACAAGATAAGTGGGCGCAATGGGTGGGGTGGTAACAGTGGAAATTACAGAGATCTACTCTTCAAGAAAAATTATCTGTGCCTTGTCTACAGGTTCATATAGTCTGAGGCCGAACCAATCAATCAGTTGTAATTGTAAATATTGTAATTCCTTGCAGTATTCCGATTACAGCCGCTTTTTTTGCGCATGCACAGCGATTTCAGCCTCAGTAACGTAACCTTCCCGATAAAATAGGGTACCTTAAGTACCCCGCAGACTTCTTCAAATTTTAAAACACTTTTTAGATAGGCCTTGTGGGTACTCGTTTTATGAGGAAATCTTCCATCTAAGACGTTCAGTACATTTTCGAGTCGAAATCCCCAGCAGCAAGTGAGAAAAATAGATTTTCACTGGACGAAACCGCCCAGAAGCATTCTTCCCGGGCTCTGACCGCTCCGCTGCGTCATTTTAGATACGCCACTGTTTCGGCCGTGCATGCGCGAAAAAAGGCGGTTGTAATCGGAACACTTATTCCACGCAGTGCATGGATCCGGGGCACCAATTCGCACGCGATGGCCACTAGATGGCGTAAAAACAGTGCCGTGTCTAGAATAAGGTAGCCGAGCGGCCAGAGCCCTGAGACCTGAGATATACTAATAATTTTGTAAAATTCTGCGGGGTACTCGAGGTACCCGATTTTTCTGTTACTGAAGCTGAAGACGCCGCCATCTGGTGGGCATCGCGTGCGAATTGGTGCCCCGGATCCATGCACTGATTCCACGTTCAGCGGTGATTCTTGATGATTCGTTAGTTAATGGATGATCGCGAGATCCGTGCTGCATTTGAATCGCGTCCGGGAGAGAGTGGTGTGGCGAACGACTGAACGGTATCGCGGCAGCCTCTGTGGCCAAAAATCGAGCACGACGTCGATGACTCTGCCGAAGGGAAAACGTCCGTGGTAACACGTTCCTCCTCGCGTCCTGCTTTTGAGGTTAGTCGGGGGGAGAAAAGCGGCGGTATTCGAGCAGGAAGATTGTTGCGGCCGGTCTGTTTCGATTGCGGGAAGTACCTGTCAAACAGTCGCCGAGATTCGGTTCCTTTAAATGACAAGCAGTCATGGCAACGTCTGGGTCCGATAGAAAGCCGAGAGTCATAGTTTTAGGAGGTGAGTATGGTTTCGTTGGTCGCACGATAGCGCGCGACGGAAGCGATAAACAGAAATGAGACAGAAAAAACGAGCGTGTTATTATCGTTGGAACAGGATGCGGTTTCATAGGGCGTAATCTTGTCGAGTATCTGCTGGATAACGATCTGGTTTCGTTCGTGCGTGTCGTGGACAAAGTGCCGCCGCAGACTGCCTGGCTGAATGCGAAACACCAACAAGTATTCGAGCACCCGTCGCTCGAGTTCAAGAGCGCCAACTTGATTAACGCAGGTACTTAGGTAACAGAGAACGAACACCGTGTCGCCGAATTGACAATCGTCTCGCCACGGTGTACCAATTCAACTCCGTAAGAACCCGGCGACCCGTAATCTTCGAGACTCGTACTACTTTATCATCGTTGTTTATTACAGTGTCTTGTCAAAACGCATTCGCGTCCGACGATCATTTCGATTATGTGATTAATTGCGCCGGGGAGACAAAGAGCGGTCAGACGGATCCTGTGTACAAAGAAGGGATCTACAAGCTTAGCATGAACTGTGCTCAACAAGCAGCCAAGCTAGATGTGGATCGTTACATAGAGATATCCTCTGGTAATTTCAATGCTTCTGAAAAAGTATGTGACTACTCTCGTTTCATTCCCGATCGTCGAAATATTCAGATCTACGATAAAGTTTTGCTTTCAGAATCCTCATAAGGAAGACGAGATCGGAGAGCCTTGGACGTACGTTGCCAAATACAAGTTGCAAGTGGAGAACGATCTGAGGAACATACCGAATTTACGGTACACCGTACTGAGACCAGCTATCGTGTACGGCTGCGGAGACAAAACTGGTTTAGGTAAGATATCTAGGTCTCGTATCGGAATTGTAACGTTTCAAGGTGACGTTTCTCTTTTTAGCACCACGTTTGGTGGTGGGAGCAGTTTATAAACACTTGGGAGAGATGATGAAGCTACTTTGGGGACCAGATCTTCATATGAATACGGTTCATGTAAGGGATGTAGCCAGAGCTATTTGGCATGTAGCGAACACGCCAGAGACATCGGGTCAAACGTATAATGTTGTCGACGAAGGTGATTCTACTCAGGGATCGATTAGCGCTATCGTTTCCGAGTTGTTTAACATCAATCACGATTATTGGGGTTACACGTTGTCCACATTGGCCAAAGTAAGAATGAAATTCGATGCGTTAAACGTGTTAGCGGGTTCTCATGTTAATAGAATTAACGATCGTTTCTATTTCGTTGTGTACTATACAGACAGATATGAGTGCTGTCGTGGAGGAGGTGAACGACAAGCATATGGGACCTTGGGCAGAAGCTTGCAATAAGGACGGAGTGGAAAATAGTCCTCTGTCCCCGTATATAGATCAAGAACTTCTTTACAATAAACATTTATATCTACAACCAGGGAAGTTGTTAAACACTGGGTTTACTTATATGTATCCCAAGCTCACGAAGAACGCTCTGAAAGAGGTACAGAGTTCTTTTATTGGATCGGTTGGGAAAGGATCGATCGTATTCAATTTAATTGTTTCTTTTTCCAGGTTCTCGAAGATTATGCGAACATGAAAATATTTCCACATTCGTTGATCCTCTAAATTGTAGCAATGCAGACTGCCAAGATCAATTACTGAAACAGCTTACAATGAACTTGTATAAAGAACTTTTTGGAGCGTTTCACCTTGTGCCTAGCAATCTATGCAAGTTACGTACTTTACTGTATGTTATACATTTTACTCGTATTTTACCCGCTAACGAATACTGTTAGTCAAGTTTATATAGAGTATACAAGATGGAATACGAAGATTTCATATAATAAGCCTATCTGCAAATGTGATAAACTAGGAATTAATGTACTTAATTTTATCATAGTTTGAGCTATGAATTTTTCGCACGTTAAGGTTGCTAGTCAAGTTTTGACATGAACGTGAAGAGTAATGTGGAAGTTGGGGAAAAATGCCGGTGAGCAGACAAGAGACTAGAGATATTTACATGCCGAAACTTTAATGTATTATAGCATGTAGACGTTGTTTGGATGAATATTTTAGAGAATTATGTACATCGTGAAAACAAAATGCTTTTTATATTGCATTTCTCCAAGACTGGGCAAATAATTATAATTGTTGAAAAGAAACGAGGGAGAAAACTAAATGAGATTCATGTAGAATGTTAGGGAGGAATTTTTTTTCGTTTTTACATTCACTGCATTCCAATATAGATCTTCCATTGAGCTGTGTCTCGAGACTTCAGAAATCTTTTTATTCCAAGCAAATAACGGTTTCGTAAGTTTAGAAATATTAGATACATTCGAACGATATAATGTATTAAATCAAGTACAAATAATATTACTTAAGCTAGAAAGATATTTCTAAAACGCCAAAAAAGAAAAAAAAACACGAATAATTGAGTAGGTTTATTACACGAAAAAAAAAGGTAAACCTAATTTTGCATCAGATTGTATAACAAAATAAATGCATAGGCTAACGGCACTAACTGCCAATTAGGATTAATAGTATTACTCTTTTGAAACAATTGTTATTAATCATTTGATAATAAAGTTATTCATTTATGCAATTTAATCATGCGTTCTCAATTGTACCTCTCACCTAATTCCAAGACTTCGTGTGTATGTTATTAGGAGTAGGATATATTTATCTCTTGTCTTCGTTCTTTTTTTTCGTTTCTTTCGCAAGACAAGTAACATCGATACACTATCTTAATTTTATACAAATCCTTGGTTACAACAAGATGTCAATGACCATAGCCTTGCTGCAAACACCGGTTCTCGTGCGATCACCGAAGTTAAACAGCATTGGACGTGGGCCGGACTTAGATGGGTGACCGCATGGGTATACAGTATACTTCAGGCGGTGACTTGTCGTCTGGGTACTGGCCACGTGTTGTTGGCAAAAAAGGTGGTTCGGAACCCACCGTAATAAAATGTAAGGTCCCGCTGAAAAATTAGGCTGAAATAGGCTGAAATTTGGCGTTACAAAGAGAGCGGAAAGAAGGGGAGATATTGGTGGACGGATTTTGAAACCCTGAGGGGACCAAATATCAAAAACCTTCTCTAACCTTCTGGTTACAACAAGATACTGCGCTTAGAAGGGTCAACAATATCATTAAATATTTCGTGTATCGTTTTAATTCGAATACTTTAAACAATAAGATTATAATTTGATGTAGTTCATTATACATAATATATTAAAATATATACCTTTAATATTTTCTGCGGATAATATATGTACAATCATAGAGTAAAAATATTTACAAAGTATAACTGCACCCCTAAAAAACAGTATTAATCGTCGCAGAATACGCTGATCATGAAGGTGTCAGTAAAAAATAAAAAAAGAAAGGATAGAAAAAAATGGTGAGGATTCGCGAGAAATAAATTAATAAAAGTTTCCTTAATATATAATAATTACTATTACAATTAACGATAGTAATACAAACATCAATTTTACCGTGTTCCTTCTGTTTTTCTTTCTTTCTTTTTCATATATATCTCGTCGTATAAAATAAAGTATTAATGTCTTGGCTATATCTATCCACTGTCACGCGACAAATATATTTTCTGAGGTAAATCGTGTAAATCTAAATTATAAATGTTGTGTGTAATAGGTACTGAGGTTAAGTTAAAATTAAGTAATATAAGGTTCCCACACGCGTGCAAGCAGCGGTGGCGATTATGGAGGTATATTTACTTGACTAGAGTCGCCGTACGATCTATAATTAATACTTTATTATATGTCCATGTTATGGCCAATACTATTGGATCGTTTCGTCTCGAAACGCTATTGCAAATGAAATGAATTAAACGACTACACTCTCCCTTTGCTATTCAACAAAAGCTACGAGGAGATTCGTATGAAAATATCCCGAAATTTTTCCTGCACAAATGAAAAATGCTTAAGACGGTACTACTTCTAACGCGCTTAATTGAAATATTGCTTAGTGTGATAGAATGTAGAAGTATTAGATATGCATCATGAGAACCTACTAATAAAATACTTTGTTTCTTTTATATATGAAGACTCCATATGACAAATTAATATTTTCTATATATATATTATATATATAAAGAAAAAAAATCTATTGTTGAAATAGCCTCAATTCCAAGTATTTCTCTTTTATACAAATCGTTATTACTCTAAACGTGTGAGATTTACAATACTTGTTCCTGCCTATCTGCAGTCTACAGATACGATGTTTATTGCTTTGTACTTCAATACTGCAATTATTAATCCGTTCATTTAGAAGTTAATTGAACACTTAGCACGGCGACTCTATTATCTGCTTTTCCTTTCATTTCTTTTCTTTTTCCTCGTCGTTTCGCTACCAAGTCTACAAACTCATCACATCCACACAGTTAGTTTGCGAAGAACGTTACAGTACACGAACTGTTTTATTGTTGTGAAATCATTATATGGTTTCTTGTAAATTCGATAAACGGTTTATCAAAATGGAAGATTCTTTTTTTCTTGTTTTTCCTTTATACAAAGTACAAAACGAATGCGAAAGTTCCGGGTAAAAAAGTATCAATGGCAGTCGAAGAGTTGCTGCACTTAAATATAGTACATTGTTACGTTGCTAAGAATAAAATGATCAAAAGTGTTTGTAAACCTATATTCATTCACTTCCCTTACAAAATCTATAAAAATCAATCGTTAAGATTCGTATACAGTAAAAAAAAGAAGCATGTAATTTCTTTAAAGAGATAGAGCATAATATATTCGCCGCAAGTATTCGTCGCTATATTAATTATCTTTTTCTCTGCCATCTATCAACGCTTTTGAACTATCGTTTTCTTCTTCTTCTCTCTTTTTTTACCTTTCTCTTTTATCCATAAAAACAATAATACCTTTCTTCTTAGAATTATTAAAATTCCGTTAATATTATATAAAATTGTACAAGCTTAATAATTAACATATACATACAGTGCGAAAGATATTTCGAAATATTTCGAGGAGAGTTCAATGCCAAAGGAAAACAAATTCATGAGCGATCAATGTTAATTATATAGTTGCCTACCGATTATATTATCAATTCTCTCTCATCCCCCTCCCCCCTATTCAACTCTAAGAAGAGTAACAAATACTTTCAACAAATATAAAAGTATACCACTATATGTCAGTAACGTAAAATGTAACAGGTTCATGTTAAATACGATAACAAATGGAAAACAAATCATTTAAATAAAAAAATCACAGAACAAGCAAATTCGAATCTGTGAAATGTATATGCTCGCAACAAATCAAATCTGTTGTGTTTTAATGTCAAGAATAAATAGCTGTCACGTTGTATGAAATGAGATTCTAAAAAAAAACATGATAGTACGATATATATATATATATAGAGATATATAACAAATTTTATACATGAAGTGCGAGTAAAATTACTTTCTGTTTCTTTTTCTTTTCTTTTCTTTTCAAATCAGTCAGATCTTGTAACTATTTCACTCTCGAAGTCTTGTTATGATCTATTAACGTTGAGTCCGAATAAAGTATAAACGTAAATCATAATTTATACTTAAGAAAGTATGGTTGCAGTGTGTGTTTGTGTGTATGTATGTGTTCTATATAAAAAATCTGTATTAATAGTAACATGTCTTTAACGTAAGGCAGAATTATTTTCTTTTTCTTTTGTAGAACTGATATCAAATTATAATATTTAACAAATTATTTCGTATAAAGATGTAGAAATCTGTACAATAAATATAATATGGTAAAAAATCTCTAGCATGTGCAGATTGATTTAATTCTATCAAGTCCGTTTCGAGATGGACCATTTCGACAAAGGTTTAGAGAGCGTAGAACATGTTTGAAACATTTACAGTTCGACATTTCCTGAACGGTTGTCGATACGGTGTGTCTCAAGATGGAACGCTATCTTTACATGATTTCATACTGTGCTTGTAGTGACTACGTTATTGCATGATTCAGTGTAATGTGATCATTTTGGGTACTACTGAACGTGTAAAATGTAATAAATAACAATTAATGGAGGTACAATTAATAACATGACATATCTACGTCTCACTCTAAAAGATATAGCTTATTTCTATCAGGTACTGTGTTGGGTTTCATTTCTGTCATGGTAACATGCACCAGTCTGGAATATGTTTTGTAGTTTTGTTTCGTTCTTCCCTTTGTATGGTGTAGTTAACTTTAAATGTCTTGTACAACGTAAGATTTGTCTTTGTCATACGTAAACTGACGACGTAGAACAGGAAAAAATATTCAGAACGTAACTGCCGATATAGTATCCAATTTTTTCTCTTTACCCGCGGTTTCAATAGAATCTTTTTAAAACTACACACGGACTTCTCGTCGAAGTTTTGTACATGGCGCCTAAAAAATTTAGAATTTCTCCCATTAAAAACTCTAATCTTATTTTTTCCTGCTCCCCTATTATGTTGCAGTAGTCTATAATACAATGATTAGACGCGTAATGTAAACAAGACTTTGTTAAATTAATGCAAACGTCTCGGTCCTTCCCTTTCCTTTTGAAAAGTGTTTTGACAACGTTCTACACTTTTTGATAGAATAAATGTATTCGTCAAAGTTTCGATTGCTGTATACTCGTGTGTCGGTAGCACTGGCATAAAAAAGCAAATCAAAGTTCTAACTCTATCTCGCGAATAGATTAAGATCTGATTTAGTTTTCTCATTTTAATCGCTTAACTAAAGAAAAAAAGAACGTTCTCTTGTTCATTTCGATTTGGCTAATGGAAAACGCAAGAGTGTGGAATGATCAATACTACTGCTCTTTTCGAAAGCAACACGTATTGTGAAATAACTTAGGCCATACCTGTACCTGAATATTATCATTAATTTTGTCCTCCTTAGCATAAAAGGAATGCATTATTTACTTATCTTTCGCTATCGTTCGAAAAACATGATACTCCTATCTTATAAACATATTCACAGGTTAATGGTTAAATCCTATTTACAGAAGCATCAAGAAACTTCTTCCCGCTATCTCATTCCTAATTTCATAATCACCCTTCCATGGGTATCAACTTTCTCTCTATCACGCTCTCTCTCTCTCTCCCTCGCGCGTGTGTGTATTTGTGTGTGCGAGCAAGTTAGCTAATGAATATTAAGTATCATTCGCATGATTTATCCGTAGCACAGTGCCGTTTCTCTAACGCAACACGAAATCTAAGAATCGCTAGATTTCTTGCTGAATCTTTAATACAGGAATACTTCTTTCTCTCAGTGTTCTCAATAGACAGAACTTGCTCGAGTATATTATATACAAAAACCTGTATTTGTGTGTGTGTTTTCAGATTTGACGTACTCATACGTACGACACTATTTTATTTACATTACTTACCAGAATGTATCAGTATTTGTTCTCATTTACAAACTGTACCGTACTCAATTCGTAAAGTGTAGTAACTTGCATTGCTTCTACTTCCACGAGAATTTCATTTCTTGTTACTTTTAATCCACGCGTACACACACATAGATGCGTGTATGTGTGTGTATGTGTTCGTATACGCATTATATACACGTCGATTCGAGGCCGAGCCGAACCACGGGAAAAATGGTTGTATCCTACCTGTTGCCACAGTAACAGAGGAAGAAAGTGTGAATACTGAATCGTATCAACCGCGGTAGCTTTCATCCGTTTGGTCCCAGCGCTGGAACAGATATACACATAGACTTCGACAAGGATGTATCCCCGTCCGGACATCCGGAGTTGTTGTTTAAACTGCTACTGCTACTGCCTAAAGTACAATTGACAATCGTGAGCTGCGTGCCCTCCAAATCTGGCTCCAGCTCGTGCTCCGACGTCTGTTTAACGAAGTCCTTTGTTTTGTACTGCAACACACCAAAGATCTCTGTATCAATGAAACAATTCTCTTGTCTCTGGTTCAGAATTTGTTTCGCGATATATTTCATTCAGAACAAAATCGTCCATGGGTGAACTGATCGATTTGACATGGAATGACCCCGATACTATTCTTCTTATCGCTAAATTCGTACCTGTGAACTTTTTGTTACTTGAATATCCTTAGGCTCACCATTCACGTCCCAAGACGTTAGTAAAGGTTCCTTCGCGCAGGATTCAACAATCCCATTGGATTTCCCACCCTGCAGCACGAACGAATCAGTTGTCTGTACTCTCGAACTCAAGACAGAGAAATAGCATTGACTCGCGTGACGTACCTTTGTATCTAAATGCGAATTCGTCGGGACCGGAGACGATGGGCAAAGAACAGCAAGTTCGATTTCGTTGGGCGTCGCTCTAGCGTTCATTTGTTGGCTCACCGATGTAGAGGACTCATCCACGCAGCATCTGTTTCCATTTCGTACCAACGAACGTCCCCCTTTCATCGCTTGCGCATTGTCTCTCAAGATACGAGCATTTTCCCACTTTCTTCGACAATACATGCTACACAGGCAGATCATGATAAATCCGACGCTTATGCTTGCGCCAAGAATCACACCTAAACGTAAACACGTATCACGTTATAGCACTATCGCTGATGCTGAAGTAACGATAAATAGATTCGGCGAAACTGCAGAACCTTTTCAACTAAATTAACACAAATCTTCAAAGAATTTATTTATAACATATCCAAAAAGTATTGAAATCGAAAAGTAGATAGCTGTTCTGCAGGTACACCCATGATAAAGCAAATCCATGGATTACCAAGGCTCTGATCTGGTTTTATGTTTTGCGGCGGCTTTTGTTCATCCGGCGGATTAGGTACTTTCGACGGACCACCGCTCGTGATAATATTGATAGGATTAGAAGGTTTACCGTAACCCGCTTTCGTCGAAGCCCGGACCATAACGAAGTATCGTTTACCCGGAGTCAATTCCAGTAAAATCGCCGAAGTTTTGTTACCAGGTACCGTCATGTTCTTCCACATGGTTTTCGAGTCAATTAGATCCATGGTGTATATGACAAAATAATTTTGTATTATACCATTTATATTGCTCGGTTCTTTCCACGCGATTCGAACTTTTGTATTGTTCACCAAAAACCATTGTACCTCCTCCACCTTTCCAGGAACTGTAAGTTATCGGGTTATCAATCTTCTCCGCGGATCTCTCTAAGACTTTAAATACAGGGTGAGTCCCTCTAGCAACCATGCAACGTCTGTTTGAACATTTTCTTTTCGTACAACAAATAACTTACGAGTTATTTGAAATGGTCGCGTTATCAAACTCACCCTGTATACATAGGAAGCGTATACTTACTGTCTTCGTTCGTATAACATTCGATAGCTTCGCTGTAGAAACTACTTTGGCTTGTGTCGTTTCGAATAGCCTTTACTTTAAATTGATACAATGTAAATGGTTTCAGTTTATCGACGCTCGCCTTCGTAGAGTTTCTAAAAATACGACAGTCGTCACACACACATTTTAGATGCGATATATTTCAATTGAAGTAACGTGGAGCAATTATACGTACAATATGATACATTTCGGTCCGTCTAGATTCGCGGTATGAATCGCCTGGTAGCACAGTTCGAAAGAATCTGCTTGATGCGCGTCGTTCGATGACCATGTTACATTTATGGAAGTAGGCGAAACAGGAATAGCTTCCAAGGCCATTGGCAGATTACCTAAATTAAAGACGAAAATGTTTTAATCGTGTAAAACGATTCTACTGCTTTCTCCATCGAATTTCTAAACTCACTTGCATCCAGCGGAACAGTTTCGATCTGCTTTGTCAGGCAACTGGTCGCTTTGCCAGAGCTTATCATACACAAGCCCACCATATACGAAACATTTACATCTGAACAAAAATATAAAATAATTTAATCTTCTTTCTCGACAAAGTAGAAAAAGAAATTAACTTCAACCGCGAACGAGATGCTTACCAAGATTAGTAAATACGTGCTCGGTAATATTCTGTGGTAAAAAAATACTTGCGAATTTCTGTCCATTTTGATTCTCACAATAGATTTGCCAAAGATCAAATTCTGATTTAATTTTATCATTTTCTTTAATATTTATTTTCCATTTCACCTGCAAACCGAATCGAGGAAATTTTACAAACAACGGATATTTTAGAGACTGTATTAATGGATAATAATTGGGGGACGTACACGAACCTTCACAATCGAAGAATTTATAAGCGATACTTGCATATCCACAACGTTTTTGATAACAATTGATTCCACGGTTGGCATAGTCACAGTCGTCCACTCCAACTGCGACTCGCTCATATTAGGCCAGCCTAAATTTGTTTTCGCTAATACTCGTAGATCGTATTGTGCACCAGGTATTAGATCTAAATTATGAATAATTCAGTCGGATTTAATGGCGCGTTCACGAAGTCGGTATTTTGTATTACTGAACAATGAAAAATAAGTGGAGTGTATATACCAGAAAGTACATAAGATTGAACGCTAGCAGGTAAAGGAAGAACACGAGAAGATGGATGTTCATGCCGTCTGCACTGTAATTTGTATTGTACGACGATACCACGAGCTTCCTTCTTAGCGAGCGGTTCCCATGATACATTTAATTTTGTACTACTAATTATATTCACTTTTACTTTTGGTACACTTATAGGAACTGTGTAAAGAGACAGCGCTTTTAATATATTCTATTCCACGCGGATATATAAATATGAAAGGACAAAGTGAAATCTCGACTCACCACTTGGAGCTGTAGAACACAAAATGGTGGCTGATTGGTCACTGGGACCATTATTGTTCCACACTCGTATGTAGAAGGAGTAATTAGTGAACGGTTCGAGAAGCTTCGTCACTTCCACCGATGTAGAGTTACCGGGTTCAGGTGGTGAAACTTCTTCCTTTCCTCCTTCTGTGTTAAATAGAATATATGTGAGAATTATCACGCGATATCTGATAGTGCGATCAATATTATTATTCGTTTGATCAACTCTTTCCGAATCGTTTCGCTCACCTACGGGACTGTAATGGACGGTATAAGCTGTAATACTGGTGTACGGTAGAGACTTTGGTGGATCCCAGGAAATAAAAATTTTAACGGGTGATACAGCATGACATTTCAGAGAGGTAGGTGCAGCAGGACTGTTACGAGATGTGTTCACTTGAAGCCGACCTGCGGCCCAAATTTCGCCAGCTGAGTTCACAGCAACGCATTGATAAATACCCGAATCTGAAGGAACCGTTGCTGATATTGCTAACTCCTTTTTATTATGTTCTTTTATATATGTAGTCCTACGTCCTGTGAAAGTTTACACGTTAGATCGTAGCTGGATTCAAACAAGTATCGATTCAACGACATATTAGACGATTGCATAAGTTCGTGTTCGATTTGAGAATATAATTCGATGGTTAAATTTTGAAGAGTACAGCTTTGTTAATCAATTGTATAGTCACCATTCTTTTCAACAATTACAAAACGATGTCGTTTCGTGGCATCTACGAAAATCGGGCACGAACTGATGCAATCATCCGACACGTGTAGTCATGGTATACCGTTCATTGTAATATTTAGCGAGTCTTTCAACCAATATATCTTCGGCACAGGCACCCCCTGCGCTTGACACTCGAATCGCGCGGTTCTTCCATTTGGACACACTTGGCTCTTAGGCGTTTTCAAGAACGTTGGCGGTACCAAAATATCCACCGTAATATTCTAAAATCAATTTTATACAACGGTTATTATCGGTATTACCATTATGGCTGAATTTTACACGCTTCCACGACCAACCTGTATCTCCAAATTGTTTGTATCAACGGTTTTTGTGGAACATAGATAAACTCCTGCATCGGACATGCTCACGTTTACCAATGACAATATATTAATTCCGATACTAGAATTAGGCAAAATGCGAGGTTGTGCAACATTTTGAGTATCTGAAATGGACGTTGTACAATCGATTTTTTTGAAATTACGCAGACATTGGAGAACGTAGATGCAAATATATTACCAGTATAGCGAGGAATAAATGTCCACGTCATAAGTGGAGATGGATATCCAGATGCGGCGCATGCTAAACTAAGACTTGTACCATTTAGCAACCAATGATTATACGAAACTTGCGGAAACAACAACGGTGGCGTATGCGATCCATTACCCTCTGGCTGAGAGGTAACGGTTAATTTTGCCTCTTTACTCTTTTTGGTTTTCTTTAGGAATTCATTATTTACTATGCATCTGAAAATAGAAATGTAAACGTTGTATATTTCTGATTTCTCGATTCCAACTTGCAAATTAATCTGTGCAACGAAACATATACACACCTATATGAACCAGCATCTGATAACTTTGTTGCTTTTATGTACAGAACACCTGGTGGTACCATAAAATACCTACTACTGTAAAACAAGTACATAATGTGTGAGAGAAATTATAGCGCTAGTTCATTGACTGATCGTATGGGTTTCTTACTTCGAGTTATTACGGTTGGGCAATAATTTTTCTCCATTATGCTGCCATGTGATATTAGGAGGAAAAGGAACGCTATCTATCAAGCAAGATAGTCTTGCTACCTCACCTTCGTGTACAGTTATATTTTCGGGTGATTCTTTAAATATATGGGCAAGTTCTGGAACATAGAAAGACAATTGTAATCGTAATGGCATTATTGATCAATCCTTAAACGGGTAAACTCGTTTCACGATCTTTTATCTATCGCTTTTGATTATTGAAAAGTAATTAGAAACGAGAGCCTACCCTCTTAATAAAATAATAAATAGAGATTGTACCAGCTATTTGTATAAATGTAGGAGACGATCGTAGAAGTCCTAAATTAGTATGTGCTACACAACGGTATTCGTCTTTAATATAATCCCTAAAATTAACTGTGGTATTGTTCTTTTCTTTAAATTTCTGCACCATCTACAACGAGAAAACAGAGTAAAGAATAGCAATGAAAATGAATCGATTAACACTCGTGAATAGTACTTGCGAGAACATACCTTGTGTAAGTGAAGAGAGCCATTCCGTAGAAGAGTACAACGTGCAATACCACACGGCGGTGCGGATACCCCATTGTGTAGCCAAGATACATTCTGATTTGAACCAGCTATACAACTAAGTATAATTCCTTTTTTTCCTAATATCACATGACCACTCGGTTGAATTTCTAATGTTACACCAGAACCTTTGGTTGGACTAGTATTGAAGCTTTCTGGTTTCGAAATATTTATATTGTGTAAACCGGCTCCAATTTCTTTGACACCTGAAATTATATCGCAAATTTCGTGCATGCATTAATAAGCAATTCGAAAATCTGTGTTCTTAATGAAAACATCTACACAGATTAGCAATTTACCAGGCTGATGCCTGTCTCTATAAAATGAAAACACTTTTCAAATATAAACATTGAAAGATTATCGAAACGTTAGTGCGTGGTCCAGCATGTATCGGTTTGGTTGAAGACAACTCTCGAAATTGTCTCTTCGGCACTGTACTATTCTCTCAGATTTCTAAACATTCTCAATTCATATAGTAGGTAAATTAGAGACAATGAATTTGAACGAGAAGATAGCCAAAATACAAAAATTACATTGAATTCACGTTGAAACTTACGAAGGATCAGAATTTAGTTTCGAAAGGACAGAAGATTCTCGAAGAATTGAACGAACTACAGAAAAGAATAGACAAGCAGGTATTAAAGCAAAAAATTCTTAAATGCGAATTACTGGAAATGTTTATTAATTGTTGTGTTGTTCAAGGTGAAAATAGACTCGATTGTTGAAATTGACTGAAGGATTCGTGATTGGATAGGAACCGATCCCTAAGCGTAAGGAAAAGTTAGCAACGACAGAAACGTTAGCGCGTGGTCCAGCATGTATCAGTTCGATTTGGCGAACATAAACAGATTAGATAGGAGGAGAGGAGGGAGACGCACCTGCGACACAAGCGGGCTTTAGCACTTCTGTAAACAAGATGCTCAGTAAAAGTACTCGCGCCGCCATATATTCACGCTCATTGGCACTGGTTTCACTGATAAATCTCGACCGAAACACGCCGTCGATTCGGTAGACTTTTCCGCGAAATTGGTCGCCGCATGTTTGACATCGGCTGCAAGAGTTTTCGGCCGTTCCGTGCGCCGAACTCTTACCCCCCTTCTAGGTTCGCCTCGGCTTCTCACATCGTCTCCGTGCGAGACAGTATATCGTCACCGAGATCTCGAGGACGTCGACAATACCGAGAACTGCACGGCCGTCGCGAATGATACTCGATTAGCTTCGTTCGCATTAGCATGCGATTCGTTCGTTTCTTGCCATCTTCTCGACCACTGCTACCACCACGTTTATTCGTGACAGGGTACGGCCACTCGATACAATGTTTTGTTAAGATCACGCGAACGCCCTCCACTGAGATGCCACCGCACTAAATCATAGAACATGCTCGCACTGGAAACTCCCTCAACAGTTTTTCTACTTGCATTTTGCTCCTTGCAATGTTCACAGTACTGACTGTAATCGATTGCATGCAATCGCTGTAATAATATAATTTTTATATGAAAATTCAATATTAACCTCAAATAATATTAAATTTTTTTAATAATGTACATTATACTACGCATAGACGTAGGCATAGACTATAGCCCGCAATCTAGACGTAACCACTAAAACAAAATTTCAATGGACTAAATATTCGATAGTATGTAGCAACTAAATAGTAATTAGACTGCGGATTATTATGGAAAATCAAAAATGGTTGTAGCATTGGAAGACATATAGGAGCCAAATAAAAATTGTATTCGCTTCTTCATCGATACATTGACGTCCTCAAATATTTTTAACATGTCCTTTGTCTCGTCTCTGATAACAGAGCATTCTATGCTGTCAGCAACTTGCAGCAACTACATATGACATATATATATATGTATAGTAAACAGCAGTAAGCAGTATGTCAAAGTAGAATGGAAACGAACTTGCAGGTTATTTGACATTCATAATTGTTTTTCACAGGCACTGTTGCTAAAATATCAATAGTACAACATACCGTACTCGAGGTTATAACACAACGTTCTAAATATTTTGAAAGCAATAATATGACGTCGTTCTTAACCGAAGTGTTGATCACAGCAGGTATGTACATATTCGAAAGTAACACATAAGAGTATAAATAAATATACAGAATTTCCCGCGAAAATATTAATTGTCTTTTCGGCACTGTACTATTCCCTCCGATTTCTGAACGTCCTCAATTTGTCGAGTAGGTAAATTAGAGACGATGAATTTGAAGGAGAAGATAGCCGAAATACAAAAGGAAATCACGAAACTGAAGTACAATGTGCAAGACTTCATGAACGTCAATTACATTGAATTCACGTCGAAACTTACCAAGGATCAGCATTTAGTTTTGAAAGGACAGAAGATTCTCGAAGAATTGAACGAACTGCAGAAAAGAATAGACGAGCAGGTACCGAAGCAAAAAATTCTTGAATGCAAATTACTGGAAATGTTTACTCATTGTCGTTGTTTAAGGTGAAAATAGAGCTGTCGGGTTCCACGAAAGAGTTGAAGACTCTCTCGCAGGCATTGAAAGAGTCGAACATGATGCTGCAGCTCTCTGATCAGCTGTTGGCTTTACACAAATGCATCAAGTCTGTGAAGAATGCCGAAGAGGAGAAACGCTATTTCGACGCAGCCGTCACGCTGTGCGAAATGCAGGCGATATTGTACAATC
This sequence comes from Lasioglossum vierecki, assembly GCA_028455595.1. Taxonomy (NCBI): domain Eukaryota; kingdom Metazoa; phylum Arthropoda; class Insecta; order Hymenoptera; family Halictidae; genus Lasioglossum; species Lasioglossum vierecki. The sequence continues at coordinate 18,331,761 of CM052337.1, forward strand.
CTAACAGCGATCTGCGCGATTTAGACATATTCACAGCGATCGAGGAAGAGCATTTAAGCCTGTACACTTCGTTCCTGTCCAACACGTCCTCGTTATTGCGCGAACGGATCTCTTGGACGGGCATCGACGACAAAGACACGAATGTAATTACGTTGAGTGTGAAAGATCAGTTCGACGACATGCAAGAGCTGATCCAAGGGCTACATTGCATCGACAATCTCTCTAGTTACCAGCACAAATTCGCGAACACCCTCATGGACCACATAATCAATCCTATTATCAACGACGATTGTTCCGTCTACGTGGTCAACGAGAGAGTATTCACCATCGAAATCCTGAACAAGAAGGAATCCCCTAACTACAAGAGCGTGCTGTACAATTTAGAATTGTTATTCAAATTTCTTCATCAACATTTCAACGTGATCACGCACGACGAGGAAACGTTCCTGAGAGCGATCAAGCCGCATTTGTTAGACAGATTATCGGCATCGTTAACTACAAATTGCATCTCGCGAATCGTTCCCACGTCCAGCGCCGATTTGAAAAACTTCACCCCTATTGTCCAGGCAATCTACGATTTTCAGTATTTCTTGGTCAAGATTGGTACATTTGTGATATTACGGTTCACAGCTGAACAGTTTTCAGATATGTAATTGTTTGTATTATTGCAGGGTTTATAACGTCGGATGAGCTGTTCTTGACGGAGTACACGAACAATATTGATAAACTGTTCATCGAGAGAATCTGTCAGGACTTGTTGGCAAAGGCGCGGATCATTATGAAGAAAGATTTGCACGATTGTATCACGTACGAGCCGCAGGTTGAGTTCTTTCCGATTAAATAACATTATTCGAATTCTACAGATGATTTAATAGACGCAATCTATGTTTCAGGAGCCACTGGTGTTTTCTGAAGACACGTACGATTACGACGATACGAAAATAGTCGGGAAATTAAGCGATAAAACGTTTCAACTACCTAGATGTCAGATAAGGTAATAACAATGATTCGGTTTCCATTACTGATCGTGTATTAAAATACACGTGAAACGGGGATCTCTAGTTTCCATTGATATCGAGATTAACGAGTAAATGTTCCTCTTAGTAAAAGCGCGAAGGAGACATTGGATATTGCGAAAAGCATCCTAGACGAAGCATGTAGCAGTTCAGATTCTTGCGCCCTAAGATTATTCTACACGTGTAGAAACGTTTTCGAAATGTACTCGGGATTGGTACCGGAACATCACCGGAAGTTCTTGGAAACGATACCTCAGCAAGTCGGTGAGAACTTGATGGCTTTGTTACATACTAACAAGTAGCGGATGTTAGCTTTAATTAATCATTCATATGTATATATCTTTTAATCAGCCGTATTCCATAATAATTGTATGTATCTCGCTCATCATCTTCTCACACTGGGACACGAATACAGGGACAAGCTACCAAAGTCTCTAGTAAATTACAATCTAGCTTTCGTTGATCAAATATTAATATTAAGGGACGTAGGATCAACGTACTTCTTAGAACACATGAAGTACCAACGAAATATTATCTTTGATATCCTCAAAGAATCGGGTTAGTGAAAATCGTATAGTAATTAACGATTGCTTGAACGAGGTCTAACAGAAATGTTTTTCAATAGGTTTGTCAGCATTAGGGCAGAGCCCGGAGCTGCAACCTAACACGGAACGTGCACTCAGACAGTGCATTCGACAACTAGAGTTATTGAAAACAGTTTGGCTAGACGTTTTACCTGTAAATATATATTGTAGAGCTGTAGGTCAGTCTCTCTTCCTCTATTTTTAATGGAATTCGAACAAATGTTACGAAGCTTCTTTTTTTTAAATGAATTATCTTTTCAGGATGCATCACGAATTCTATGGTCAAGGACCTTATAATTAGGATTACATCCGTCGAAGACATCCCAGCAGATGTTGCGACCGATTTGGGAACATTGTTCAATATGATAGTTAAACGTGCACCAATGATATTTCCGGTGCGTGTCTATATTATAGAAAGGAACGTATATGAGCGAGTACACGAAAAGTTGTTTTTTTTATTAAAAATTACAGTGACGATGTAATTATTAATAATTTGGCCTCGAAACAAATTCCATCAGCTGTTCCTGTAAAATTAAACTGGAACAATATTATTCCTTTTTCTTTTTTAAACGATACCTTTAACAAAAGTAATTTTCTGTGTTTTAGGAGCCTGAGGAGATTCATCAACACGTAAGGAAATGGGAAAAGTTTTTAGAACTGATTAAAGTGCTCGGTGCTTCACTAAAAGAAATCGAAGTTAGATGGGGAGGCGGTAAAGGACCGCTGTCGCGTAAATTTACGGCTTCTGAAGTGAAACAATTGATTAGAGCGTTATTCCAAAATACTGAACGCCGATCTAATTTGTTGGCTTCTATAAAGTAATAATTAGGTAATTTTATGTTCTACGTGACTAAATCAATCTTACGCATTTATTATTAAGCAAACTGTAATCATTGTTTTATAATATTGTATTATTAATACATTACGAATCCCTTTTACTTACGACTCATTTATACCAATTACTCATTCGACCAACTTTACATTGTAAATACTTACGTTGCGCAATTCCTCCGTGCTTTATCGAAGATTGCCAAATAATTTGTTCGTTTATAACGAGATCGAAAGATTATCGTATGAAATTGTCTGTAAATCTAGAGACGACTGTCCAATCGTACAAAATTTTGAATATCATATTGTAAACGTTTACTCACGTTTCGTACTTTTATTGCGAAGAAAGAAACCAGTAAAGTAGTATTAACTTTAAGAAAGTAGACAAGCAGGCAGGCAGGCAGGGTGGCGGGCAGTAGTGAGAGCAAATCATTTAATAGATTTCCAATTCCACATCATTTACAGCAATGGCAAACATTATTACCATAAATTTCAATTATTTTTCATTCGAGAATCCACAGTGACAAATGCTCAAAATTTCCAAATGCAATACTATCTCTGCACATATATTTCAAGGCCATACTTTAGATCATATGCAGCGAATTAATTTTGCAGCTCTTTAATCCTGTTTTGACGTATAAAAATCCTTTAAGGCAAAGCTGCACAATTAAGTATTTTATATACGAGCATGTAGTGTGCATTTGGCTAAAATTGCGCAAATTCTCTTTGCTTTACCTCACCTTATTAAACGTTAAGTACATCTATGATAGATGATGTAAAAGTATCGACCATATATTAGAACCCCCTTCAAAGCATGTGAAAAGTCCAAAGAAAAAACGAAGAAATAGAAAGAGCCAAGTCACAGAAGAAACTTGTCGCATGTCTTCTTCTTTTTTCGTTTCTTCAACCGAACAAAAAAAAAGAAAGGAGAGAACAACACAAAAAGAAGTATAAAAAAATACATATAAAAAAACTTATGAAAGATTACAGAATATATAATATTCCTTTTTTTTCTCAAATTCAAAGAATGCAAAAACACTATAAAATAAGTTTTAGACTAAGATCGTATGGCTTGCTGATTCAAATCCTTTTTCATAATTTGTTTCATCTTTCTTTCATTCATTGTATATAAAGTTCGTAATAACACGTCTCTATGATTAATGAGTAATGTTCTGAAAATGATTACAAACTGTGGAACTAAAATTATACTATATAAATGGTATTGCACAACTTAATTCTGCAATGGTAGTTCTTGTCTATATACAGGTCGCTGCGTAGATTGGATAGAAATGTAGTCATCAGGGCGGGTAGCTGATTGGCCCGCGGTTCAGATTGGCAATGCAGTGTAGATCTTTTATGTGCATTCACGAAGATGACGATGACTGTGAACATGGAAGTGCAAAACAGGATGTCACATTACTTTCGCCTCTATCTGGCGGTAACTCTCATTGATTGAGAGCCTACTTATAATTGCATAATACATCTGTACATGCAATAAATTCGTTCAGCATAAATTGCTGACTTTAGTGTCATGCAACAAATGATTCTGTTTTTTTTAAATATATATTTTGTGTTTGTATTTTCTCACACATTAATCACCATAGGTCCGAGTGAATGTAAAAAGTAAAATATATATGTATACATACACACATATACATATATATATATGTATGTTGAATTACTCGTTAAGGAGATTCCTTAATGTAATTTTGGTTTTGTTTGTATCAGCTCACGATATGTATCTGCCAAACAGTGTCAACGGAATAAGCAACCTATTCCAGGCTATAAAACCTTTGCATTTTTGAAAAATATATTCGTACGATTTTCAAAGACATTTCTGTCTGGTTTTAAATCTCAACAAAAGAAACAGATTTACCAGTTGCCTGTTATCGATAATAGAAGCAAATTAATAATTGCTTTTTGTGTATACAGTTTTGGTCTTTGTTTGCTGAGTGAAACAGTTTCACTAGGGCTCGTGTAAGTATTTATCATATAACGTAAAATATCATTTTACAAGGACTGGTATCATTAGTACCTGCCACGACCAGCCGGAGAACGACTTCGATACCTCGATGTGCCAGTGCCTTTGTTGGTATAATAATCTGCGTTGGTTTCTCCGCTATTATAGACATCTTGCGCGTATCCCTCTCGTGTGACATACCCACTGGCACGATTGGTCATATAATCTTCGCCGTAGTAGTCTCTACCTCTACTTCCACCACCCTTGCCTGCATAGTAATTTCCATAATCTGCGTACGTGTTATTGCCTCTGTAACTGAGCGCAGTGGAGACCGCAGAACCGTAGCCCCTATTAGAGGCACCTCGATTTCCTCTGAATCCTCCCATACCACCCCTGCTTCCGCCGCGACCTCTACCTCGTGAGATTTCGACTCTCAATTTGGCACCCATAATTTCTGTGCCGTTCATACTGCTACACGCGAGTTCTGCCTCGTTCATATTTAAAAACTCGATAAAGGCAAACCCTGGCGGGTTGAACGCGACCCAAACTTTGTTCAGCTTGCCATATTTCTCAAACTCTGTCTGTAGATCCTCCTTTTTGATGCTCTCATTCAGGCCGCCGACATACACTCGTGTGTATCCTTCCGGTGTCATTTTTTTGCTCTTGCCTACAAAAATTTCAACTCGAATATTATACGAACAAGAATGCGCATCCAGAGAAATCGGACAAGAGGAGGAAGGAGGAAGGAGAAGGGGGGACGACGACGACGACGACGCAAATAAACTGAAGACGACGCACGAACGTATTTACAACGCGACAGTCCCACTACAATTATATTCACGTGCAAACGAAGATCAACCGTCGCGACGAAACAACAACTTTCTTTCTTTAGACTTTTTTTTTGGCTATGCCTGGCGAATTGTACGGTAGACCTGGAAACGCACAGGAAAAGTCAAAGCACTTGCGCGCCAATCATTTCGGAAACGGTTATCACTTGTAGAACGGTTTACTTACTCGTGTTTCACGTCTCGTTCGAATATCCTGAGTCTAGCTCAACTATTTCAGAGATATTTTCGAAGAAAAAGGATATCCAGTGCACCGTCACTACGACAGAATCGATAGGTGAGGATCAACCGGGGTTCACACTGCACAGAACTACATCCGACGACTTGGCGTCTCCAACCCAGACGCCGATAGCTCGTACGGTCTGCTCCGATAAAGTTTTTCCTATTCGCCGAATAATGCCAGCCAAATATTTATCGTATCCGTAACCGTCGTTCGACTAATTATTCGACGATCCATCAAAAGGGAGTAATAAAGATTTTTTCGAAGCAAAATCGAAGAGAAATTATTTAATTCTAGCCGGACGTAACGTTCCCACCGAGACATCCACTTTACCCGAGCAGACTGTACTTGCGGTTTTGTTTATCTTCGGAAGTCGAATTTATGAAAAACAATACACATCTGATAAACCGAGCGATCAGCCAGTCCGATCGCCAGAAAATACCCTGTTAATTCCATCATTTTTTTCCGTACAATAAACCCTACAACTGGAAATGATCAAAATTTATGCATCCCATCAATTTGATCGCCGGCTCTAATCGATACGCTACTTGTATGAACGGATTGCTAATATTACGTGGAAAAATTTCTACACCTTTAGGCACACGACAAACAAATTCAATTGAAAACGATTTGGAAACTTTACCTTACTATATTGTTTGTATAAATATTATCGATAGAGATTATTTATATATTTAAAATAACGCGCATTTCTGACTGGCAGTTGAAAATTCTACCAATAAATGTACCGTACCAAGCAAAATATATTTCCGTCATGCAATTCCGGTAATTGTTTAATCCCTCTGGAATCCGTCGTTTAAAAAACCACTTTGTACCGTTAAATTGAACAGTTCACTGACCGCCGGAAAGTGACACACGACATAAGCGACACTTGAACGTGGTCGACGACAATGCAGTTTCGCGGAAGATGGCAGTTCAAACGAATGATACTGACACTGTCACTCGGATGATTGTTCTGATGACAGAAACGTTCTAGGTAGAACCTCCGTGGACTTCGTTTCTTTTTCTGACATGATATGTATTAGTTGCACAACAACAAATGGAAGTTACCTGACCTTGGCGAATCCGAGGGTGTTCGAACGACTTTATCAATTTCCTTTGACGCCTCCCCTTTCTTTCTATTGTGCTCGAGACTCGAGTTCTCGTCGGATCTGATCGGCAGAATGCAACGATACGATATTCTCATTCAAGAGATCGAGGGCATAGACGACTATCTGGGTCCGACTTTTCGGTACGTAAAAACAAACCACCGATAAAACGGTAGATTCGTTATCGGCATTTCGGTCAAAAGACGCGCCCCCGGAACAACCCCTTCACGCAGTTGCGATCGCACCCCGCGCATATGCGCACTGGAAGGGTGGAAAACGGGGGTGGTTGTCCCTGTTGTAAAATAAAGACAAATTCAATTAGGGTTGCACCATGTCAAGGTTGTCAACTAACCAAGTTGGCAATCTATTGTCAAGTATGGTGCCCAAGCACGAGTACCTGCTATATGAAATAGAATCTACAGATACTAATAGTATAGGTCTTGTTTTCAGGTACCACTATCCGTAGGGATAAAAAAAAGATTACAAAGACAAACTACCTATTGTTGCTGTAAACACTGTTTCGTTTTGTAGGGCTATATACGATGGCCACGAGCATCAGAAATTTATGGAGAAGCTCGACGAACGCATCAAGGCCCATGACAAAGATATCGAACGAATGTGCAACCACCATTATCAAGGTTTCATTGACTCGATAAGGGAACTTCTGCAAGTCCGTTCTCAAGCGCAACAACTCAACGTTAGTCTAAATTCGCAGAGATTCTCAAGATTTTTCTCCACCGGCACCTCTTTCCATGTTTCATAATCGTTTTCTGCAGGCAGAGATATTAGAGCTGGACAAGCGTATCACCTCTACTTCCACCAAAGTGATAGAGAAAGGAGAAGAGCTTGTCAGAGCCCGCAAAGTAGAGAGTAACATGGCTGCGGCGGTAGACAGTCTTACCATGTGTCTTCCTGTTTTAGCTGCCTACGCAAAGTTGCAGAAACAGTTGAAAGACAAACGTTATTATCCGGCACTAAAGACACTGGAACAGTTGGAGCATCATGACTTACCAAAAGTAACGAATTATAGATTTTCCTCACAAATTACTCAGCAAATACCGCAGTGAGTAATGTCACAAGATAAAGCAACTATTTGTTTTTACAGCCTGATTGTAACTAACCAGTAATTTACACAGAAATGTGTATGTGACATTAAGCGACTGATAGATTGCAATGATTTTAGACTACGTGAGAATATAAAGGATGCTTCCATGTCTGATTTAAGAGACTTTTTAGAGAACATTAGGAAATACTCGCCAAAAATCGGCGAAGTTGCTATGAGACACGTAAGTGTGGCTTGTGTACTGTTTCGTTCACGAAGGAATTCATATGATGTGTATCGTGTGTCGATCTTCCGAACAGACGCAAGAACAATTGACTATCGAAGCTGAGATCATCGGTCGTAAAAAGAAAAGATCACAGACCAGAACATCTGTGCCTAACGACGGTGAAGAAGAATTAAGTGCTCAGGACTTAATGGATTTTAGTCCAGTATATCGTTGTATGCATATTTATACGGTACTGCGCGAAGGAGAGACGTTCAAAGCATATTACAGACAGCAAAGGAAACAACAAGCTAGATTAGTTTTACAGTCTCCCATTAATATGGTGAATATCGTTCTGTTTCGCTTGCGAAAGCAGTATTCTCGTCGTGGTGTTTATTCAATATTTATTTTACATTTTCAGCACGAGAGTATAGCTGGCTATCAGACTTACCTCCAAGGAATCGTGGGATTCTTCGTGGTAGAAGATCATATTCTGAATACAGGCAATACCTTAGCAACAAAGACTTACTTGGACGAACTGTGGTCCATGGCACTGTCCCAAATAGTCAATGCACTTCGTACTCATTCTGTAAATAATTAGTATTATAATCATTAGAATTACTATATCAGAAAAGTCGTTAAATTAAATGTTAACTGTATATTATCCTTTCAGGCATATTGTACGGACGCGAGATTAATTCTGAGAATAAAGAATCTAATAATGTTGTTCAACACTACTTTAAGAGTAAGCAACAAGCTCTGCTGTATTATTAATTATAAATATTCTTCGAACAAATATTTATTTTCTATTTTTTTGTTGCCTTTCTATACAGAATTATGGATATTCTGTAGGACAACTTTGGGATTTGTTGCAAGAAATTCGCGTGCATTACAACGAAGTCTTGATGCAACATTGGGTTCAAGTGTTCAGAGACATTTTAGACGAAGATAGTTTCCTACCGATTCAGGTATGTAATTGTACATGTCTTTTACATTTGAGCTACCAAGTATGTATTATAATATGTATATAGGTCACAACGCAAAAGGAATACGATGATATTTTGGATTTATTTCCTTATCACGACGAAGAATTAGAAAAATCGGAGTTCCCGAAGAAGTTTCCATTCTCGGACATGGTGCCGAAAGTTTACCAGCAAGTCAAGGAGTTCATCTATGCTTGTCTCAAGTTTTCGGAAGATTTGAATTTCACGCAAACCGAGATAGACGAAATGATTTGCAAGTCAACCAACTTGTTGTTAACGAGAACGTTCAGCGGTTGCCTATCGTCCTTATTTCGGAAGCCATCGTTGGCTCTCTTACAAGTAGTTCAGATTATCATAAACACAGGCTACCTTGAGAAATCGACCAAGTATTTGGAGGAATTTGTGACTAATATCACAGGGTGAGAAGAACCACAATTATACTGCGAATCTTTGTGCATATATGGCTAGAATATAAAATTCGACAGAATTTTGTACAATTTCAACTTGTTTTGGATCCACTAAGGCTGTTTCCATTAAAAATATGATTTTATTTCATCCCACCTTTTTAAAGTTTGTCGACAAAAAACTTGAAAAATGCATAGACATCCGCAGTCTGGTAATGGTATATATTTGTACAATGAAATGACTAATTAACATCGAGATAAATGCTAAACAGAACACCCCACGAGGGACAACTAAGTTGCATGGGCGTCGAGTCAGCTATGTTTCGAGTAGCAAGAGACGACGCCGAGAGACAGATCTGCGATAAATTAACGAACAAGCTGGACGAGTTTTTGGAGTTGGAAAATTACGACTGGAACCTGGCAGAGCCTCAAGGACATGCATCTGGTTTTATCACTGATCTCATAGCATTCTTGCAAAGTACTTTCACGTGTTTCACCAATCTACCCGTGAGTGTTTAGCATAACAGCAATAAAATTAAAAGGAATCATAAGAAAGAAAATATATCGATCTCGTCTTCAGGAAGAAGTTGCTCAAGTTGCCTGCAAAGCTGCTTGTTCTCACATAGCGAAGGCTATACTAGCTATACTAGTTAGCGAGGACGTGAAACAAATATCTATGGGTGCTCTTCATCAAGTCAACTTAGATACAATACAGTGTGAACGTACGTGTTTGTTTTTATTTTCTCCAGTAAGGATGTACACAATGTCTGGTTACAGAATGTTCGTAGCTATGCCGAGCCTATAATTTTTGCACGTAACTTAATAAACGATACGAAAACTTTTAGAATTTGCCGCCTCGGAACCTGTGGTAGGTTTGCCTGAAGGAACGTTGCTCCAAAATTTCGCGCAATTAAGACAATTGTTAGATTTGTTTATGAGCTGGGACTGGCCTACTTATTTCCACGACTACGGCCACGAATCGAGTAAATATCATCTGGTGACTCCTAACATGGCTGTACTGTTGTTAGAGAAGTATGTAGTACCGTATCTTGTTTCGTTCGGAGTAACATTTCACCGGTATTATATCTGCACGTGAAAACGTTGTTTCCAGATTAAAAGAATCTGATAAGAAAACAGTATTCGCTGTACTGAAAAAGAGCGAGAGGGATAAGAAGAAATTATTGGAAACCGTATTGAAACAGTTACGCCAATTGGCGCAGACTACTCAGCAGTAAGCAAAACCGAAGTCAATATGTATATATACCTCAAGAGAAATTGTAAATACATAATTTTTAATATATACGTCTCCAAGCATAATTCGTCGGAAAATTATCGTTATTACAATAAAATGGCTATAAAAGATTTCTCATCGATCAGTCAATGTTTTAGCTCCACGATATTGTCACGTTTGTTAAAATAGCGATTCTGTGCGACACGTCGCAACACATAGATGCCATAATTATCATTGCGTTTATGTGATGTAATGTTTCGATGTTCGATTGAAATTATACAGTTTTGTTAGTTAAATCTTTGCTACGTCGAATTTTAGGCAATGGAATATCTATACATCGCTCTCGAGCTCCCGTACACTTATCATTTTAGTCGTTCCCTCTAAAATTGGCATTGTTATGTTACATGTAAATCAGTTATATATCGTAAAATAACTGTACAGTAGAGAAAAAGTATGACGTATAAAGTCCCAAGTCTTACGGATGTAAATTTGTCTTTAGAATCGAATATCAGAAGAGAAGAAAAAAAAAGAGAAAAAAATACATCGATAAACCTTTGTTATTCTAATGTCATCAGATTTCTCATATTGATTTAATGGTATTGAATGTTCGTTGCCGAATTATAAAGTAAATACATACGTAGATAGATAATTATATTACGAATAATAAAATAGATTAAATACAAATCAACATTAATTCCTGTAAAGTAATACCAAGAGCTTAGTGCTTGATTTAAGAATCAATTCGATAAGTATTTTTTAATATAGATAAAACAAATTAATAATATGCATATATAGACCAATTTATGATGCGTGTGGCACAATTTCATTGATGACATATCATGATCAAAACTAATCATCAATATTGTCGGGGTCCACATCATCGGGTAGCATGGAATACTTGTTGGAAAAGACAAAGTTCTGCAATAAAGGAAGTCATGTATAAACATCATCATCATCGTCACGAACATTCGTTATATATTTTTCAACTTACCGGAGCTTGATCATCTTTTGTTTTTAACATTCTGCTGGCATCATCCTTCTCTCTGTCTTTTCGATCTCTATAAATTCAAATATCGAAAATTACACACCAATTTTTCTACATAAAAATGATTTATATGAAAATTTAAGAAAGAAGGTTAGATTAACCTGTCCGATCCACGGGCATCATTTGATCTTTGGGGTCCTTTTGGAAGTGGAGGTCCACTGCGAAACGAGGGTGGACCTCTGGACTCCGCGTATTGGTCTGAATCAAAATAAATTCATATGAAAAATCGAAGGAATTAATTCATTCTGGAATCAACGAAAATCAAAATTACCAGAATGAGCGGGCTGACTCTGTGGTGCTGGTCTTTCGTTTCGCCGACTTCTGTCGACTTCGGTTCGCCAAGCTAGCCGACCCGTCTCCTTTTCCTTATCGTCGCGACCTTCCTAAAAGAATTGAAAACAACAATTTTGTAAAGTATGCAGTACTGATGGAACGCAAGTCGAAAAATATTAGACGCGTTGAACACTTACTCCGTTACGCCTGCCCCAAGTGCCTTCTTTACGTTTCTCAGAATCGCTGAAATATACAAGATTATTAACTCATTTTATAGTTAAAACATTAGACGGTTGCACAAGTTCGTGCCCAAGTTTCATAGATGTTTTCTAATTGTGAAAAAGAATGGTGACTACAAAATGTATTTAACATACCCATCTCTGTCATCTCTGAACTTCGATTCGGAGTTCAATTTAGCAAGACGTTCTTCGATCTCTCTCTCCCTAGCTGCAGTATCGACTGGTCTTGCTGCACCGAATATATTAGTCGACGGAACAGATGTAGGAGCATGAGCAGAAGCGGGTGTAGGTGCAGGAGCTGGTGCTGGTGCAGATGTAGGAGAAGACGCACGAGCTGGAGCGGGAGTGTTTGCGGGAGCAGGAGCAGAAGCAGCAGCTGGAGCTGAAGCATCATCTTTGATAGGTTGGTCAGCGCCAGCTTCCACAGGCTTCGTACGAGGTTGCAATTGCAGTTTTGGCCTACTTCTTGAATCAGCTAAAACATGGAATTCACTTCAGTAGCGACAAACTTTCGAAAGAACTTATTGTATTAGAACAACACCATTGACTTCTATGTTTCGAGTAATAGTAATATCGATTACATTTACTGTCCATAGCCGGTGGTAATTTTGTTTGTTTTCGCGCACCGTCTCTATCGTACTCGGCCTCGCCGTAATTACGACGGGGTCCGAAGTTGCTCCTTCTGTCCCCGTCTCTGTCTCTACTGCCCCTGTCATAGCGAGACCATTCTCGATCTTTATCATCGTCTCGGAAGCCACCTCTGTCCCGCATCATTGGTCTTCCTCTGTCGGTATTCTCACGCCAACCTCCAGGCTTGTTGTTGTCGAAATCGGAGCCTAAGCAACGAGGATTTTACTAATATCTTTACTGTAACTAGTGATGGGGTTATTTCACGGGAAAATGGACACTTTACCGGGTTAAATTTAAATATGTTTCAGTCTTTAGTGACCTGTACTTCCAAATGATTGATTATAGTACCTTCGCGATCATCTCTTCTATCACGGTCTCTGTTATCGTATCGACTTCGGTAAGAATCCCCGTCCGCAGGACTATCTCTTGGACCGCTTCTCCAATCTCCAGACGTACGCTCCGGATCATCGTAGCCGTCTCTACGATTATCTCTGCCCATACGTCCGCCGCGGCGATCATCGTTCGCGTTCATCACATCGATACGCACTCTTCTTGTTTTCATAGACTGTGAACGAGAGACGGCACATGTACACGCAATTCATATTCGATAATGTTCTTCTTCCGGAACAGGAAACTTACGGTATTCGGTAGATTAAGAGCGTCGATTAAACTCTGACGATCTTCGAATTCAATGGATCCGTACCCCTTCAGTTTGGTTGAATCTTTTGGTAGACGTATGTTAACGATCTACAAAGTAATAATAATGTAAAACTGAATCTTTTAATAGATATATGTTAACGATCTACGAAGTAATAATAATGTAAAATGTTCTGATAAAGTAATCTTTACAGAAACGAAGAAAATAATCAGACCTTCATATCTGCAAAGAATTCTGTCAGATAATCTTCATCCACATCGTAAGGAAGATTAGAAAGAGATGCTATAAAAGGAGGACTGGTTGGGACATCGTCATCCATGCCACGTGGATCTCTTGCAGCCCTCGGAGCGGTAGGCAAGACCACGGGCTCCTTGCTGCTTCTCGATGTATAAGCTCCTACAGTGAATTAACAGTTAGAAGCTCGAGTCGTCTATTATTATTAAGCTGTTTAAAACTTTCGGAATTGTTTATCTACAATTTTTTAAAATGGTTATTACAACCCTTTCTACTCAGAAATTAAACTTTTTTTCCGACCCAGAATATTTCCATTCGCTATGATCTTTTAAATTTTATTTTTACGAAATTGGAGTAATACCTCGTACAATACCTAAATGTTTATCAATTGATGAGATACTGACATGTTTCATTATTTAAACAATATTTTGAATAATGGTACAGCAACTTTTACTGGAGCTTCAGAGTCATTGTTCAAGTGGGAACGGTTAAATAACCAATTAAAAAAAGCATGAGAATGTTATGTACAAAAGTTTTAACACATTAATTACGTAATTTAAAACAGCAAAAATATTCGAAAATTTTCAATATATTGTTGTATTCTTTCTAATCTGTTAAACATATTAAGAAAAATAATAATTTTCAAATTTCATATAATACACAGAGGATTTTATGCATTTATGACAAAAATGGGCAAGTGTAATTTAAAACAGTCAAAATATTACAAGAATTTAAAAATACTCGTATTATTTTCAACCTATTAAACATATTAAGAAAGAATATAATTTTCTAATTTACTCCAATTTGTTGCAATTCTGCTAAACAACTTTTATTTAGCATAAAGATCTGTTTTAAAATTCACCACACTTAATTAAAGAAATTTTCTACACTCCATCTTTTATTCTATGCTTGATTACTAATTCTAAAATTATTTTTATGTATTACATGAACATGTATATATATATATGCGAATATGTATGAATGTACGAATATATTAGTAAAGATGTATTTTATCATTATTGTTATTCGATAAAAATATTATCGAAAATAATCGCGAAGATATGTTTCGATGAAATGGCGATAGAACGAAATATTTATGAATTTGTTTTACCATGATCATCTTCTATATCATCTGCCCAACTCAATGGTTTTATTGGCACAGTGGGTGTTGTACCCCTAACATCCAAAAAGTCCACTAAATCTTGGGCCTTTTGCCACTTCTTCTTAGCTTTCTTGCCTGGAACGAACAAACGCGTGCGTCAATCGGCATTTTCCAACGGGATCTTTAATACATAGTACTACAATATTGAAAGCATGCTGCATCGAGCAAGAAGTTTGGTTATGTCGCAATAAAACGATGAAAGCGTATCAACGCTAACGATTCCGTTGTTCGTAATACGAATCGACGAAAAAAACTCGCGGCGTTGTTCTGTATTTTTAACGATAAACTTACCTGAGGGCATGATTGCTGCTCGAATCCAACCGAATGTAAATGAAATCCGCGTTTCAATGGAGCACTGGACCAACCTCAGGATCCATAAGGCATGAAACACGTTTTAGAAGGACGCATGTCGGCCAACATTGGACAACGGGAATTTAGGAGGAACCCGTAAAATGTACGGTCTCGCGAACTTTTCTCTATTACTCTATAGAGTTTCCATCAAACGAACGAATGATATGGAAATAAATCTGTACGGTTTTTCATGTTGGAATTATAAAAATAACTTTTCATTTCTGCCGTTACGTTGAATATGCGAAACGATCGATCGAGAATTTCGAACATTTCGGTCATGTATTATATCGTGAAAGGATATCGCAATATCTTTTTACACGATAAAGGAATTTTCTCAGCGGCATCTAAATTTTTAAAAATTTCAAAACTTGTGGGAGATGGGTGAAATGATCGATAAGATTATTATTGGCGATGAGGACCTTAGACCATATAGTATATGTAGATGTAGAACAGCCGAGAATCCGGTGAAGAAAAGATTACTGAAAATGTGTCGTCACAAGATAATTCCAAAGATAATTTCAAAATGGCTGACACGACTAATGTTGAAAATGTGGTCGATTTATATTATGTAAAAAACATTCTGTAACCTGCATAATATGTGAATCAAATATCGATTCCTAAAATAGTTAATACGTAATACGATTATTACTTCGTACCTCATAAAACATATAGAATAAACATTTGTACCTGAAATATACTTTATATACTGATTAGTTCATGATAAAATGCCGAATTCTTTTAAACTATCCTGTCCATTCTTTCCGATGAGCATAGCTCATACATCCTTGGAAAATATGATGTCATAAATTTAATTCATATTTTCTGCAAGGAAAATTACACTGTCCAACAACAGCCATATCTGGTGCCCACAACTGACGTCCTGTGTTCCGATTGAAGCCTCAATTTTTCGCTCATGTGCGGCAATTTCAGCGTCAGTAACGTAACCTTCTCGATGAAATCGGGTAGCTTGAGTACCCCGCAAATTTCTTCAAATTTCGAAACACTTTTTAGATAGGCCTTGTTGGTACTCGTTTTATGAGGAAATCTTCCATCTAAGACGTTCAGAATATTTTCGAATTCGAAATCGCAGTCGTTCTGACAATTTTAGCAGCGCATGCGCGAAAAATTGGGGCTTCAATCGGAACATTGCTAACGTTACAAGATAATTCAAGATGGTAGATGGAACATGAGACGAAACGGACGAATGTTACGATAGAAGCTTCACAACTATTACAAGCAACGATAAACAATAAGCAAACAAAAGTAACTATATTTACGTATGGAACAACGAGGTATACAATCACATTTCTGCATTATTTTGTAAACGTTCGCAAAGATGGTGCAAACGTGCTGCCTAAAAAATTGTAAGGAACGACAAAATCGTAATAAAGATATATCTTTTCACAAGTAAGTGTTTTTTTTAACCTGTAACGACTTGAATGCAATGTGCACCTCGGACCAGCAGTTTCCAACCTTAGAAACTTCATTTAAAGAAATGAAAACTGCAAATTAATTGTTTATTAAATAATCTTGGCGTCTAGCAAATGTAAACAAGTTTGTTTATAGGTTTCCAAAAAATCCAGAATTGAGAGAGAAATGGATAAAAGCAATCAATCAGAAAGACTTTCAGCCCTCTGTTCATTCAAGAATCTGCTCCAAACATTTTGTGAAAGATTGCTTTATTGGTAATGCTTGGAGTCACAAACGTAATTTAAAACATGATGCGTTACCTTGTGTATTCGGAGCACTACCTAAAGCACCATGTACGCAACCAATAGAAATAGTGTACCTCCCAAGTACTAAAATAGAGAATGAAGATGCAAGGTATAAATCACTTTGCTATCAATACTTGAACTTACAATTGGCCTGCGATAGTCCACAATTCTGTATAATTTCTTTTCAGCTCGAACAATGAATTTCCCGACAACGACGCCTGCAGTTTCGAATCCGTTACCGATGAAGACGAAGTTCCACATTACGAGGCACCTAGGAGAAAAAAGAGAGCAGCTTACATCGGTGATTTTCTTAATTCCAAGACAACATTTGACCGAGTGAAGCATGCGCATATCATTGAAAGAACTTTGAAAAAGAAGAACAAGCAAATTAAAACCTTGAGTGATATAAACCTGAAACTACTTAAAAAAGTGACAGAGTTACAGGAATTAGTGGATGAAATACGTAAAAGAAGAATGGCAGTATGATCGTCAGAATGTTAGCAAAAAAGAACAAGCATGTTAAAACATTACAACAAACCATTGTATTAATATATAAAGGTATTAACTTTTTCAAGCAATCTTCTGTTTAATGTAATAAAAGTTATATAAATTTGTAAAACAGCTTAGTTTCATAAAATCGAACCGTGTGCCATCTTTTTTAATTTATTTATTAATCTTCTGTTTGTTGTAATGTTTTAATTGCATACCATACTAGAATATAAAGATTACATTTTATAACCGATAATTAGAAATAAGTATTTATTATATCGTATGTACTATCTGTAAATAACTATTCTTAATGTTATTGTTTTTACGTGTTACGAGGAAACAAATACAGCTTTCGTATCATCAACATCTGCTTTAAAATTTACTATTTTCCAAATTATAACTGATAAAATGAGTTAGCCATATTTAAAATAATATGTAGATTACTGACCTTTATGCATTCGTGGTTTATAAAAATGCTCAAACAAGTATGTATATGTAAAATTCGGCAGAATCTAGTACAAGTTTTATTTATTTGAAATTTTCAGAAGCTGCTACAACCAGAAATAAGATTCTATTTCATTTTACTTTATTAAAATTCGTCTACAAAAATTGCATAAACATCCGCAGTCTAATAATAAAAGTAAAGTAAAAACGAACGAGTAATGAAATAATATACAATATATGTATATACAGTTTCCATAAATATTCCCTTTGCCCAAAACCGTCATCTGGTACGATGTAATCTTGGAACGAGAGTTGTTATCTGAAGCAGTTTCGATCACTAATGCGTTGACATGGGACATCCGTTGAATTGCATTCCGAATTTGTTTCCTTGACTTTATCTCGGTAAATACGTAAATCCCATGCTATAACGTTGAATTGAATTTTTCAAAATTGCAACACGCAACGTTTTTGCTTGCAACTATAGATATATGGTTTCCGTTCGGACATTCGTGGTGACCATCTATAAAAAGTTTCGGAACGCACTTAGACCATATATACCTATAGACGCGGCGAGATAAAACTGCCTAGTAGACGACTCTTGTGGGCACAGTGCTATAGTATGTTGAGAAATCGCAGTACCGCGAAGCTAAAGTGGCAGAGAGGAAAGGGTAATCGTCGTCAGATATCATTCTGTATAAATATTTAGGGCAACTGTAATATACATACATGTATTTTATTTTATTGCTCGTTCATTATACTTTACTCTTATTATTTTAAATATGGCTAACTATTTGTATCACGGTTTGACATTTTTTACAATTCCTTATGCAACAAGTTTGCACCATTTTTTCAAATTTTTACCAAATGATGAACTTGTGAAATATACTTGTGCATTGTGTATTTACTCGCTTCGTCTCATATAGTATCCACCATTTTGAATGATCTCGAATCGAGGCTTGTGGGCACCAGATAATTTTGGATCTCGTCACACTGCATCGTGTGCACATACTATACCTATGCCGCGTCTATGGGTATATATGGTCTAAGGGAACGCACGATTCAGTTCAATTCAGTTCAAGACTGTTCAAGAAGGTCAGTAGCGCCGACTGCAACACGGTCCGTGGTCTGTGCCCTGTACAGGAAGCAAGAAGAGACTGCAAAGGAGACCCTTAGTCACGTGATTGTAACATAGTGTGCTGAAGACATGGCGGACAAAGACGAGAATGAGAAGACCATCGCCGAAGACTTGGTTGTCACCAAGTATAAAATGGCCGGCGTGATCGTAAACCGTAAGGAAACGACTTAACGTTCTTTAACGAAACGCAGAATCCGAATGTAGCTAATTCCCATAAAACTACGAGCCCCATAATGTTCTATTTTCCGGTTGGCCATATGGAATGTGGCGCGCTAATGCCGGGCTCCCTTACCATGTGGGATAGACCAGCCTCGACTATTACACGTTTCGATAACTCGTCGATAACTAACGAATTCCACGTTTTCTTTAATGCTCGATTGAACAGAAAATTCCGTACAATTTTCTGCTCGATCCAACGACTCGTTTATTATCAGTTCTTATCTGATACTCTTCCTCACGTTTTCACTTGTGGACCACGACTCGCTCGTTCCGCTGCCGCTTCTTACAGTTTCCCCACGAGTTATCCAAGAATCGATTAACTGCTTTCCCGTTACCGAATTTATTTCCCAGTTTCGATTTTCGATCGTAGAAGTACTACCGATCAATCGCTATTTAGTATGTTGACCAACATTACGAATTAGTTTTTAATTGCGTAGAAGACGATTATTCGTTGAATTTTCACGGCGAATCGTATCGAGTAAACGATCGTTTCTCTTTGTAGGGGTGCTGAAGGAAGTTTTAGATAAATGTGTTGTTGGGGCGTCTGTAAGAGAGATATGCGAGTACGGAGACAAATTGTTATTAGAAGAGACTAGCAGAGTTTTTAAGAAAGAGAAAGAGTTGAAGAAGGGAATCGCTTTCCCCACGTGCATATCGGTTAATAATTGTATTTGTCATTTCTCACCGATCGCCAGTGAACCAGATGTCCTCCTCAAAGATGAAGACTTGGTAAAAGTGTAAGTTTGTTGTTCGAGAATTCGCGCGAACTCTTTACAAAAATATAATGTTTACAATTGTTCTTATAAAAATATTTGTATAATTTTAGGGACCTTGGAGCACACATTGATGGCTTCATTGCAGTTGTTGCACACACTATTGTTATAGGTTCATCGACAGAGAAAAAAGTTACTGGTAGAAGGGCAGATGTAGTTTTAGCTGCACATTACGCATCTCAAGCAGCGTTAAGGCTTCTGAAGCCAGGTACAGAGGTAAGACTACAATCTGATGAAAAACGAATACCGCGCAAACAACTGTAACAATTATTTATGTAACTGTTTATTTGTCATTCTTAGACTTACACGATAACAAGCACCGTAGAAAAAATATGCGAAGCATATAAATGTAAACCTATAGAGGGCATGTTGAGCCATCAATTAAAACAGTTCAAAATTGATGGCGAAAAAACTATAATACAAAATCCGAATGACGCGCAGAAAAAGGAGCACGAGAAGTATACTCTCGAAACTCACGAGGTTCTTAAATTAAACGCAACTTAATCAAGGGGTTAGACTCGTTCCTAGAATTGCAATTCTCATTGTCGATAATGCAAAGATATGGGGATTTGCGGTAGTCGAAAACGTTAAATAAATTGCCCTAAAAAATCCTATTTTTACGTTTATGAAAACCCCATTTTTGAATTACCGAGAAATGAGGAGCCTTTTAATCCCGCGAGTCTACTCCCTTATAAAAACAGCTTTAGATTACAGAGCAAATAAAGTGTCTATATCTCTGAACACTTTTCACAGGTATACGCTATGGATGTTGTTGTGAGTACCGGCGAGGGTGTAGGCAGAGAACAAGACACCCGCGTCACAATATTTAAAAAAACAGAGGAAACATATCAGCTAAAACTGAAAGCGTCGCGTATGTTTTACTGTGAAGTCACCCATAAACACGGCTTGATGCCGTTCAACTTGCGCACTTTCGAAGACGAGAAGAAAGCGAAAATGGCGGTGGGGGAGTGCGTGAGTCACAGGCTGATCGAACCATTCCATGTATTGTACGAGAAGCCAAACGAATTCGCCGCGCAATTCAAATTCACGGTCCTATTAATGCCAAACGGACCACACAAAATAACCGGACTCCCATTCGACCTCGATACTTATCAATCCGATTGCGTGGTCGAAGATCAAGAATTGAAGGTATACATCGAGTATTTTCTTCGACGATGATCCAACGTTTCCTTTTTATTAACTAATTTCGGTTTTGTCGCAGACTCTGTTGTACACCTCGGCAAACCCGAAATCAGCGAAGAAGAAGAAAAAGAAGGCTGAGAAGTCTGTAGGCGAAGTCACAATGGAAGTCGACGCCAAGGCCTAACACAACCATTACAGCGTTCATCATAACGTTTTGACATCGTGCACTTTATGTTACTTTTCGTTTATTAGCTTCAGAGCAGAAACTGGACACTATTCAACGTCATTGTCCATTTGTACCTGTTCCGTCATAGGAACATTTGTCTATAGAAACTACGAGCCTTCGCGTCATTCTACCCGTCTAACACCATCAGAAAAATCATTGTTACTCGTATAATGCATGCAATACCTTTTAAGTTTTATCAGTTGAGAAAAGTGTCGAGCTTTCTGCCCTGTAAAAATTCGATCTTACAAAAAAAAAAACATTATGCAGCCACTTATCAGACACTTACGTTTTTATACCGGAATATCTTTTTAATGGACCATGGTATTATATATACTGAACGATGATTATTCATAAGACATTACGCAGCTGATCTGTATTACATTTCGAGTATGTCGAACTTGTTTCGCAGAATAATGGTCGATTTTGTGACTGTATTTATGCGGACTAGATCAACCGAGCCAGAAAGTGGAATCGCACGTGCATTCATACCGTTATCTTCTTAGGATAACCAACAATAAAGTACGACTTTTATTTCGTAAATATTCTTGAATTCTAACGAAAGTATATTATATGTTGAGCGACGTGTCTATTCGAAATTTCATTTCAATCAAAATGAAATAGAAATGATTACTTGGTCGGAGTCGCTACTAACCACAGTTATTGAATGCACTGCCAACGTTCGTCACGATTCACTTTGACACCGTTGCTAGTTTTGCACTAGTTAATTTTTCGATCTCGTATCTAGTAAATGGGGAATCATCATTAAAAAAAAGAAAGAAAATAAGAAAAAAAAGAACAATTGGAATGAAAATGTTCACATTCGAATTCCGTATAAACAATGAAAAATGCCAATGGACTCACGGATTATTTAGTTGTGAAGCTATATCCCAACCGTCAGAAAATATTTTATTCTATTTAGTTGAAATCCGCGCTTTCAGTGAGAGTTCTCCAAACTTGATAATCACAGGTGCACCTCGTGTTTATTCACGTTCGAGCGAAAAGTAAAGAAAAGTAAATGATAACATGATTCGAAGAACAGGAACTATTCTTCATTGAGAATACACGATCGTCTTGTCACGATAAAAGGTGGAAATTATAAAATATTATAACAATGTAATGATAGTTTTGTATGAGGAGGATAGATAATGTATCTGTTATAGATATTTTTTCTACTCAAGTTGTGCATATGTCGAATGTTACCGAGTGTGCTTATAAAAGAAAAAAGATGTCTTAGGCCATCGTGCACTGTCCTTCCTTTGCCCAGATTCGAATACCTTCTTTTCGTTATAGATTTAATACGATACCTTAGCCTAGATGTATTTAAGTATTTATCAAATATTCTAAAAGTCATTTAAGGAAATACCTGCAATTATACCTGTAAGAGAAACTATATAGTTCAACTTTATTCGACACTTTTCTTGCACAGAGGTCAAAGATCGAAATGTCAACGATGCAAACGAGGACTGTGCACAAAGTTCATACTTGAACATATAAAATTTAAATATGGTGATATGAAATTGTTATTGAAAGAAACTTGATAACAAGCTAATAAGTATATAGATTTTGACAAGTGCATAATTTCATTTCTTCGCTCTCGAGATTCTTGAGATATAGTGGCATACTAATGCATAATCTATAAGATACTGTCTACTTCTGAAGATACGAAAAAACTCATAGATTACGAATTGCTGTCGAACAAGATAGAATTTTATGGATTATGACTTACGAAGTTTTCTATGACTATACGATCTCTGATGGAAGTGAGAACACATCAGAAATATAGAAACGTATTTGCAGTCGTGTCTTTATTGTTAATCTAACAGCTACGTCGTGTAAACTAACATAGTTTTAATATTCGCTTCTGTTACGTTTCAGGGGATTGACAATGAGAATACTGCTGAAAACATGGAAAAATAACAATACCAGTTTATTACAGGAATTCAAAGTGAACTAATATTAAAACTATGTTACTATACTTATTTTATAGATCCGTTGGAAACGATGCTACATCGAAGATGTTCTTATTTCGCCGATCAAGTTTTGTCTTAACATTTTTGAAGCCGATGAGAAAGATTGATATATAAATACTGTAAATACACGATGACGATTGTAGCCATAAAATCGTGAACCAAACGAAGGAGTTTTATGATTAGAACTTAAGATAATCTAGCTTAGATTATACGAATTTTAATTTCAACACAACTGTATTAGGGGTGGTGATGTCGGCAACATTGATCTCGCTACCGTTTCGCAGTCCTAGATCAACTAATGTTTTCGTTAAGTTCTCACGTGTTTTCTCCTCGATGCTTGCAACAGTTTGCATATATAAAGTCTTATTTTTCCCATCGATGTTGGCGGTGAGACCAGGATTTTTCATTTGCAAGTCGAATCTTTCGCACAGAAGTTCTATCAGGTCCCTCAACTTAAATTTCGAGTTAGGAATCTCGATTTCTTTTGGAATTTGGCTACATGCTACGCAATCTTCTTTTCTCTCTGCCTCGTAAGTGTACGTATAGATCCCATCTAAATCGTTCAGTACCTTTCGAAGAAAATTACTTTTTAACCAGAACATAGAGCCTGAGCTTGTTAGATACTATGGTCTTATAATTACCATGTAATTGTTCAACGAAGCACTGCAACTGCTAGCAAGCTTGAACGCTTCTGTAGCACAAGTAGCCGCGATCACAGCGTTCGTCGATGCTACGGCAGGTATAATATTTTTAACTACACCCTGCACCAGTCTGTACGTTAAACCCTGTATACCGAATTGCGTAGCCCTTTCGATGGCCTTTTCATAGATCCAGTTTATATGCTGAGGATCGTCTCCGTCTATCGGACAACTGAATGGATTTTCCTTCGGCCATTGAATTACTTTTACATACTCTATACAATGCTCGGGTAAACGTGGAGTATTTGCTATTGTGCATAACGGATACGTAACCTATACTCGAAGGTAATCGCAATCAAAATAAAAACAGTTGTACAAATATAGATGCAATCTCAAGGAAGATAGAAATAGATCGTTCACCTGAGGTGGATAGAGATCTAAGGTGCATTCGACGCACGCGGTTAGACCAGGCAAAATCACCCTGACGTTTCCTTTAAAGCCCTCGGTGCCACCGTCGATCATCGGTATGATACTAGACTTATCTAACTCTCCATTCTCGTAGATCAAAAGGGAGAGGAGCATGCCGTTGATCCATCTCCTCGCAACAATCGAATCTAAGCCGCAAACTATTATGTGAAATTTCCTGTAAAACTCCTCGTCTTTGTCTTGTATTTTGCAACAGTGCGGTACAACAACGGTGCCCGGTATTCGGTTGTTGATAAATCGCGCGGCTACCTCTGCCTTCGACGAGCCGATATCTTTGTGGCGAAACAGAAACTGTCTGCAATTTCAATTGATTCAACTGCCATACCATATCACTTGAAAAACTCTGAACGGTTTCCATTTAAATTTTTTTGCCGTACCGGTTTAGATTAGACAATTCAATCGTGTCCATGTCTATTATGTGAATATGTCTGAACCCCATCAGGGCTAGATCTTTGAGCAATTCGCATCCTAAGCCGCCAGCACCGATAATCAGGATCTTGCAATTTTCTGACAAAAACTGCAAGGTCTCCGAAGACGGTTCGAAATCCGGTCTGCAAAACGGACCGGATCTCTCTAATACTTTTCGCAAATTACTCCACCGCCTGTGTATATTGTCAGACCCCATCATCGAGAATCAATGTAATCTCGCGCGACCAAGATCACTGTAATAAATCCAAATAAATCAATTTCAACAGAACATTTTATACATAAAACAACATAAACACTACCTCTAACATAACCTGTTCATTCAAATCTCGAGAGCACTATCGAACAGTAGAGACACAAGAGGGCGACACTTTGATGTCGCTCGTTTCACCGTCCAGCGGGAAGTTTGAATCTATTTATTGTTTTAATTTAGAATGCACTGTTTATTAACGTTGCTTCTCGAAGTATTTGCGTTGATTTCGCAAATGTAATAAAATTATAATTACAGACTGCGGATTTTTATGTGTTTACAGCAAAATCGTGTAGATGAAATTCAAAGTAGTTGGAACATTTTTAAAATCGAAAATTTCAATATACGATTTCTCCTCTGTTAAAATCATCAAGGTATCAAGATAAAATAATTTAAATATACTGCGGCACTGCGCTAGGCAACCCGTAATACAGCAGCGACACGAAATCACCGCGTCGCCTCGCGGTGCAAGCCTGCAACCCGAGAACAAGCAACGTCGGGTAAAAACGTGTCGCGAAGCAGCAGTAGGTAGATTCCCCCGTGTATTTTTCGATCATCTCGAGAAGAGCCGTTTCGTTTCCCGAAAAGGAACTTAAATCAACGGTAACTTCGATCAGCGGTTCTATTCACGAGTACATTTCGCTTATTCGTACCGAGGTTCAACGCTCGATTAAATTATTCCTCCCCTACGATTGGACGGGAACGATTTAACGCTGCGAAACGGACCGTTTTTTTAATCCGCGAACAATTCTCCATCGAATTCATTCGTCAAATTCTTTTTCTCGGTCCAGTGAGCATCGTTCGCGTACCGTTTCTCGAGCGGACCGCCTCCCATCACGGCGTGTCAACGCCTCGTCTGCAAATCGATATGTAAATCGGTGTTGCACGGACGAAATACGGTGAGTGTCGACTAGACAGTGTTCCCTTCGGATTAAAAACGATCGAGTAGTTATGACAGGATCAAGTCGCTCTCGTACGTTGATCGCGAACCATTTTTCGCCGTTTACGCGACGCCTCCTGCGAAACCGGGAATACATCCTTCGGAAATTCGCTGCTCGACGATCGCGCGTTATTATACACGGTGCGGGTACACCAGGGTGTACACACAATATACAGGGTGTTCGAAATCATCTACAGAATCAGTCCTTTCATTCTATTCAACGAAACCATTGCGACCTTACGCACCATCGGCCATTGAACGCGCATAGCGCAGTAGCACTCATTGATCCGCAAGGACTGCAACGCTGTTTGTAAACATTATTGTTTGCATACAAACGGGGTCGACGCTACCCAACTCTTCCGCTAGGCGTTACGTAAAAATACAGAAAAAACTAACCGCTAGAAGAGAGTTTCGCAGTACAGCCGGCTCGAGTAACAATTAATGCTTTATCTAGGAAAAGCGGATAGCCCACCGGTGGCCATTGAAAAAAATCTTACAAATAAACGCTTTTCAATGAACAATATCTTCAAACATAATGGGACAAGTACCGTAGGTTTGATTAGCATTCTGCGTTGACATCAAGGAGACCGTACTCTGTATTTTTCGTTTCATTTCAAAGTTGTATCGATCTGATTGAAAGACCCTTCGGAATATTTAAGTACCGTGCGGTCTGCTCGAGCCAGCTGACAATGAGCGAGACGGTAGAGCGCGAGGCAAGTAGGATTTCGCGTCGCAAAGTTTTCGAGCACCCTGTATGGTGTATGCGCAGTGGTCATCCCCCTTCTGGCAGCCGGGGAGGAGGACGATGCGGGACGCACAGCTGGAGAACGAAAATGTCGCGCTTTCTGCTCACGGCGAGCGAGGGAATCGGCTGTTGTTGCTCGGCGGCTGGGTGCCGGCGTAGTGCGCTAGCGTCGCGGTTGAACGCGGGCGTCGAGCGGGTTCGCGGGCATCAGGGAGGGACTGAAGGCGCTTTCGGCTCGGTTTTGCGTTGAACGGAAGCGCGGGATTGCTCGTTCGATTCGATTCGAGGCGACGCTACGTTCCAACAACGTTACACACCGGAATATCGCCACACTGGCACTCGGGGGCGACGACGTGCTCTTCGTGTGTTTACGTGTTGCGCGCACGTCGGGCAATCGATACGCGGCGCCGCGCCACGCCGTGTACATGTGCCGGATTCAGTGAGTGGATTACGAAATCGGACGAGTGGACAGCGGTGGCACGGTCGCACGTGGCCCTTTCGTCCACGATTTTCGAGACCGCAACAAATTCCTCTCTCGTTCGCTCTATCTATCTATCTATCTCTCTGACAAACAGGTACCGCGACGTTCAACGATTGCCGGCTCTAAACTGAACTGCTATTCGGTTTTCAACGACTGAAACGCGAACGTCGAGTCTATCTACACAGCGAACAGGCTCTTTCTTGCTATATCTCTTTCTCTCTGGGACGAGCTGGTGACGTGGGTCGAACCCGCGCCGTGCACATTATTCGTCGCAGTACCAAAGAGATATCCTATGGGATATAATATCGCAAACTGGGAAATGATACGCTCGAGGGAGGAATTTGCGGAGAAACTGGGCCTGGACGCCGCGGATGACACTCACTCCCTGTTGAACAATATGGTAGACGTCAGAGCGTGCTACAAACCCAGCGGAAAAGTAAGATTTCATCTTCTGATTCTTGTGCATCTTTCGCCTCTGCCTGGTTATTCGAGTGTGATCGCTTCTTTCCCCTTTTCCTTAATCAGTTTTGTTTCCTCGTTCTTTGGTTTTGATAGGAACACTTGTTTTTCGCTTGTTGTGTGTCTTCATGATCGATACCGCCTTTGATGATGACCCCCAAGAGGGTATGTTTCTTTCCTGTACCCCTTTCGTAGTATTTTTACCATTGTATTATTTTTTTCCTCGCTCGGAGAATGCATTGTTGTCGCGTGTACACTTATTATCGATCCGATCGATTGCGCTTGCTGGTCGCCCGTCACCGTTACAGCGCGACCCGGCTGCTGCTTTTGTTTTCGAATCAGGTTGTATTTAAAGCGCTGCCGCTTTGCGAGCGTGTTCGGCTTGATTTAAGGAAATTGCTATTGATTGACGACCGCAATCACCATGGGGAAGGGGAGCCAGTCCCACTTTTCTTTTTATCCGTTTCTCCAAGGAAGTATTCGTTAAAGTTTCTAATCACCGATTAATCGGGGGACCCGGGAAGTCCTTGCGGAGTCGAGCACCGGTGCTTCGACAGACTACTCACGGAATTCCCCATTCCCTTCGTTTGGAATGCGCAGTCATGGAAATTTCGATACACTCGAGATGCAAATGAAACTCTCGAAGCGAGGCTGCTTCTCAAAACGAGATTCCGTCGGATCGATTAATTGAAACAGTTGAACGTAGAAAAGTATTAAAATTAAGCCGGACTAACTTCGGATAGAAACGAACCCGCGATTCCAACCATCCGCGTCCGAGGGTTGAAAGGGTAGGCTCGTTTCTAGTCTAAGGGGGTGAAAAGGGGTTGCAACGTTTGTATGAAGAATATTTTATGTGGTCAGATTTGCTTGAAACTTGATCTTAATGCTCTTTGATATAATTAATCAAACACCTATTTCGTCATTTTTTAAAATTCATCCCCTAAGGGGATGAAAAGGTGTTGCAACGTTTGTATGAGGAATATATTGTTCGTGGGCAGATTTACATCAGACTTGGTTTCAATGCTCATTGATACAATCTGAATGGAGCGAATGGGGGGTTAAAAGGTTTTATGGAGAAACAATCTCAATTTTCGAGGGCATTAAACAGTTTCTAGCGCTTTTCATGAAGAAAAATGAAAAGGAACATGCTGCACTCTTGCATTCCTGGAAACCAGAGTGTACCTTCTTAAGAGAAACGGTATAATTGTTCAGGGTGGGCTCCGACTTCCCGTGTTGTGGAGACGATGATCCACGACCGCGTGTTCGTGGATCATTTCGCGGGTGCAGAAAGAGAGAGAGAAAGAAAGAGATGGTTTGCGCGCGAATTGCGCGTCATTGGACAAGACGGGCGGGTGGGCGAGCGCGCGCGTTTCTATAAAAGCGTCACGCTCGCGTATTAAACACGCAGCGAGGAGCGTGCACCACGTGACACGCGGCTGGCGGTGATGCAGGCTCGTCTACATAGAGCGGTGTAGCGGCTAACTGGCAGTGCTTGCTCGACGACTTTCGCGATATAACGCGCGCGCGTGTCCGAAACTTGCCGATCGTAAAGAGCGCGCGCGGTTGTTGCTTCTCGGCTGGCCCTTCTCGTGTTGTCTGAATGAATCGGCCAGCGTCGTGGCGTGCTTGGTCTCGACTCGTCGCGTGACCACGTTTCCCTTCGCGTTCAAGCTGAATCGCCGCACGACGCTGAATAGCAAGCAAGCCAGCCGCGCACAGTGCGCTCCGTTGTTGCTCGGCTCTATCTCTCTCTGTCTCTCTTTCTCTCGCGCGCGTTCTCGGCTTTATCTTGCAAGTACATATACACACGTTTTGCCCGGGGAACGTTATTGTGCGCCAAGGGGAACCCGTCTCGCGCTTCCCACGGAAGTCGCTTGAGACTCCTCGAACACGCGTCTGGTTCCGCCTTCGAGCCCAACGGACGTGGAAGACGTTCCACGGCGCCGTCCGACGTCCCATGGACAAACAGGTACTTTGTTTTCGTACGCGTATACAGTGTGTCGGAGAAGTACACCCGGTTTCGAACCGACCAGACCATAACGAACACCCGATTAATAAGGCTTAACGAGGCTAATCGTGCGCGAACAAACCAATACCACGGGCAGATCTTTTCCGGCCACTGTACACTACGAGTGTACTGTACACTGTGCTCCGAGACCGCAGTTTCTTCGGTAAATTAACCCTTCGACTGCTGCCACGCGTTCTCTTTCCATCGTACATACTCGACACACTCAGAAATCGTAAATATTTAAGACGAGCACACACTATAATTCTGTTTACATAGGTTACGCGGAGTAAACCCACGTCGCGCGAAAAAGTATTCCCCTCTCTCTCAGCGATCGCAACTGCCTAGAGTAATTCCACAGTTAAAGGGTTAACGCGAGATGCGAGCGACGATAGGGCTTGAAAGTGCGGCGTTACAGGAAACTGTTCAAGACGAAATAGCTGTTACGAAGAGCTTGAAAACAACGGTTGTGGGACCGGTATGGGAACCGAAAATAGTAGCTGTAACCATAACAAACGGTGGGAATGTTCGGGTTTTCTCCGTCCTCCGAAGCCGTTCGAAAAATCGTGATCGAAATTTATCAACAGTGTTCGAGCACTGGACGTTGGAGGTTATTAACGATTGAGCCACTCGACGAAAGCAGGACGGCTTAACGCGAAGTCGCTTGATAACGAGGGCGCGATTCACCAAAAGCTAATATCAATCCCGTTTATCGGATAGTGATCTTGATCGCCAACAATGCTGGGAAAACGCTGCTTGCTTCTCATGCTCGTACGTGCTGAAACACAAAGCGGCGTTAGGCGAAGTTGCAGAACAGGAGAACAGTTGAATAGAATTGTTAGTCGAGTGTAGAAAAATAGCGACTGGTTCACGATCGCTGGTTCCTGTGAACGGAACACCGAGACGGTCTCGCGGAAAATACCTGAGCTCATCGTTCCCCTCTTCCTGGACGACATTGATTTCGTGACGTAAGCGCACGTGTAACTCGGCGTAGAAAGAATAAATACAAGGATTACATACTCGTACGACCGAAGAATTTCCGGACACGTGGGTGGAGTATTTTTCCCCCCAGCCGTGCCAAGATGGCTCATCCTACGACGAGACACAGCTGCTCGGAATGATATGGCAGCGCTGAAGCTCTGAAAAGCACACGGTACCTTCTCGTTGATTCAAACTCCCTTTACTCCAACTCACCTGAAGACAGTTGCGTAGCAAGATCGTGGGCAGAGTCTGCTAGAAGTAACAGCACACGGTACCTTTTTGTTGATCCAAACTTCTTTCGCTCTAACTCAGTTGTAGGTAGTTGCGTAGCAAGATCGTGGGTAGAATCTTCTCTTAGGGACAGGGTTTTCTTGGGTCTCAGCCGAGGAATTCGCCTGGTGAGAGAATCATATTCATTAATCAGTTTTCAATTCAAATAAACACTTTACATGGGACAGTGCCACTTCGGGCAGCCCTAGGCTCTCCCGATGGCCCCATTGGACTGGTTAGTTTGCGCGAGAAAGTAGAATCGCATTGAAAAGCCGTCTGAAAAGTTCTGTTCGGGCCAGCTTCAGTTCTCGTGACTCGAACGGATTAGCCGGAGTCGTTGTTCGAAAGCAAGAAAACGGTAGCGGTAACGAAATTGCAAGTCGTCGTCACGCATCGGAACGATGTTTGCGGCCAATCGAGGCTTCCCGTGGCTCGATCAAAGATCACGAAGGGAGGGGAAAGGGAAGAGGAGCAAGCCGATAGGTAACCGGTGCTCGCGGATCGATGCACTTGTAATTCGTCCAACGATCCGACGAGCGGTCGGTCTCTAATCGTTTCGCTCAACACCTCGTGTTCCCTTCTGTTTTTATTTCTTCCAGTAAAGAAGGAAGCGAAACCGAGCTAGACACAAATTCTCCTATCGTTCGCATGCATGGGTCCTGGCTTGTACGAATTGCGACCCGCACAATCGCACACGCATACACACCACTGCGTACCTGTTCTGCACTGGCGACCAACGTATCACAGCGCACGTGTACCCGGCCGGCCGAGTCCGATCGGTATCAGACATGACCAACGATAAACAGGTGAGTGGTTTCGGTGTCAACGCTGACTTTTGGACCAGTCGAACGAGTGTTCTCGACAGTTCGTTACATATCTTTTCCAGCTACTGGTATTTCCAGATAGCCGGAGACCTTTCCTGAGGAATTTGCATCGCCGCTTTCCGCTATCAAAACTCGCAATTTCCTTCACTCTTACTTTCCGTACTCCTTTCTCGTGTCCAACGCCGTTTGGAAAATACGACGGTTTCTATTCTTAACTAACATACATTGCGGATCTTTGTGCACCATAAGAACGTTCTGCAGTGATCGCGAGAAGGAGGAATAATGGAGAAATTGATTTTATCCAAACCAATTTCTTTTCGTAAGTGCACAAAGATCCGCAGACAAATTTGTTCTACAATTCCGCACGGATGCTTCTTCGCAATAATCGTAAATTAACACCGCATCTACCGAGCACAAAATAGATATATTAGAAAGATGACAGGATTGGCACAATATATGGTTGCAATAACAAATTCGTTTGACCGTTTTCTATGAAATGAATCGTTATAACTTCAAGAAAATAATCGATGCTGCTATAGATGTAGTGGGTAAAAATATTAGAACGCGTCCCCGTTAAACTTAAACGTTAAGTATGTCCGCGCCGGTATCCTGCACAAGTGCATTGACTCGGGTCACTCCTTGCAAGGAGCAAATTGCCTGTAACAGGCTTATTATAGATCACCGCGCCGGCAGAGCCTGACGAATCATTGGAGTCAAGTTTCCAAATGATACGATCGAGTAGCATGTTATCGTACGAAAGCCGCAATTGTTAACGTCGATGGCGGATCGTCGGAATCCACCTGTCGAGGACACTCGATCGATTCGATAGAAAATTGATACGATTCCGTCTGTCCGAGTGAGACAGAGAGACGCTTCGCTATCTCTTCGAGGGAACACCGTCGAAGAACACCGGCAAGAAGCTCGATTCGAATTACTATGCGCGCACGAAGCACGTTATGTTTTATTCTTTTGGCTTGATGCATCTTGATTGATATTTGAAACTGCATGATTACGATAAATAGCCGTTTATTCTACGACTTATTTGTCGGACAGAAAAACCTGTCCGGAATACTTGTCCGTAGGACTGTGTCGCGACAACTAACGAGGTAGGATGGTACTTCTGCAAACGAGTCCCTCCGATAACAAACAGTCTACGACTTTACAACAGCGTTTCGAGAGGCCGTTAAACCGAAAGTTCCATGCCACGCAGACACATATATATATAGAGAGAGAGAGATATCCGTGACCCTAATTGCAGTTCGCGTGGCACGCGATGATTATTACCCTCGGGTTACCCGTGCAACGCGATCGATTTGGTACTGTCTGATCGGCTGCGAACGCGATCATCGAACAACGACAAGAATGTTAGAGAAACAGAAAAGCCGCGATCTAGAATGCCGCGATTGCTCTCGCGGAATCGAAAGAATTCTCCTCCCGCGAGAGTCGTTTGAGGCATCGTAACAGATCCGAAGAAATCGGGATCACCGAATCTGGGCCTCGGCTTATCGGATCGGTGTTACACGGACGTACATATGTAAGCGGCTGGAACCGATCTAATCTGGCACGGATTCGCGATCCCACGAATAGATCTCGCTTTCGATTTTGTTCTACTCGATAATAATTGTCCGGGGAACGATCGCGCGCGATTATGTGTTACATTTCGAAATTACAAGCGGCGGAGCTCGTCGATCACGCTCGTTTTTTTTGATCTCGATCAACGCCGCGCCGGCGAGGTCGAGGCACGCCAGACGGCTACACTTTTCGCGAGAAAAAGTCGCATAATTTGATCTGTCTCGCCGCGCTACACTGCGCTCGGAACCCTCGCCTCGGCTTCTCTATACATCACGCGCGACCAACTCCAAAGATTTCACATCGAAACGCGATTACCGCTCTTTTTCCGCGCGCGCGTTCCCTGCCAACAGGCCTCGCAGAACACCTGCCAGAAACGCGGAGCAGAACGTTGACCAGGATTCTCGCGGTTCAGCGCGAACGATGGCAAATCGGTAATAAACGTTGATAAACGAGCAGTCGGTGAACGAGTGATCTGCGCGCTTTCGGCACCTCCGCGCCGCAGAACTTTCTTCTTCACGGTTTCTGAACTCCGGTGAGAGTCCCAGAAACGCATAAATAGTTCACGCTCGTGCGATGTTGGCCCGCTGCGGTTTCATCAATCTGCCCGGCCGAAAGTCGATTTTGTCGAATTTATCGAGTGGAAAAATTATTATTACCCGCGAAACGGGAAATTAATTTGAATACAAACGAAATGGTTTCACGAACATTGCTTTCGTTCGGCTAGATCGGGCAAACGCCGCACTGCACGCCGTTAGTTAGGAACCCAACGAATCAGCTAATTAGCACGGCCTAATACGTTATTGCCTGGAAGCAGTGGCTTTCAAACGGTTCCGCGAGCTAACGTCGAATATCCCTGAAACAGAATTCCGTTAGATACCTGGGACAGGTGTAAGGACTTTGCTGATTGTATCTCTGTACCGATTTCTCAAATGACATCGCCAGAGTTCGAGTATCGTTCAATGAATGTAGGTCGATTTAATTTTACGAGGCGAAGACAGTGAGTACAGACTTACCTCGTTAGTTGTCGCTAGGAGAGGACCGTGCAGGAGCAACTATCGAGGCGGGAGGTTGTTTCGCAGATAGGAACAACGTGTTGAGACTGAAAAAGATACGAAGGATGAGGAAGAGGAGAAAAGAAAATATTGTTTGCGTATTTTTCTAGTCCTGGTTCCGCGGGGTCCGCAGCAGCAAGTTTCGGCACGTGTACGGCGTGCCGGCGAAACGGGAGAAATGCTACGACAACGTGAAGATCACGAAGAACGCCCACGACTCGCAGTTCTGTGCCGTGAACCCGAAGTTTCTCGCCGTGGTGACCGAAGTCGCGGGCGGAGGAGCGTTCTTGGTGCTGCCGTTGGATCGTGTAAGTTATCTGGCCGGATCGATCCGACGATACACCGCGAACACGCGTGTACAATGCCGAGCCTCTTATCAGTGTCGCGAAGTTTATCGTACCGCCCTAAGTATCGAGTGCATCGACGCAAATAGCCTGTTATCGTCGAAGCTGCCACAACATCTGCGGCTTTTCTGCGATTCGTGCTGGTCGTTTCTCTAGCATGCGTCCATCTTTCAGACCGGGAGGCTGGACTTCAATGCCAGCAGGGTCACCGGACACACAGGGCCAGTCCTCGACATCAAGTGGAACCCGTTCAACGATAACATCATCGCTTCCTGCTCCGATGACTGCACCGTACGAAACGACCTTCCGACGGTCATCTGAAACAGTTGGACCTGGTCACACGGTTTCCGACGATTCTGTTTTGTGATCTAGTTATTCAAAAGTTGTACAGTAACACCTCGCTCGCTGCATTTCATAGCAAATGCCCAACCTGTTCCTTTATGTTGTTATACCGGGTGGTCCACGCAACTTGCACATCTTTAATAACTTCCAAAGTATGCGTTGCAAGGAAACACGCCACTTGTCACAATTTCAAAGAATTTCAGCTTAATCTTAATCTAGCTCTATATTTGTGGATTCACCGAAAAGAAGTGATGAAAAGATATTCGAAAGGCTCGAGAAGATAAAGGAATTTATCTTTCCGAATTTCGCACGGCAATATCTCAAAATTGAAAGCACGTGACATGCGACGTTCTTCCTGATAACCACGGATATGTACAAATCGATTGGGATTTCGATTTAATAGTGGAAGAATTACAGAGAAATCTGTGAAAAACACGAGCGAGTATCTGCCGCTGTACTTGGATTAATATGACTCGAGTAGAAACTGTGGAAACCAGCGTTCAACTGTGAATGAGAATCGTCTGTCCTTTGCCGATCGATTCCAGAATCGTTCTCGACGGATTCTCCCGGTTCTAGATCAAACTTTGGCACATACCCGATGGCGGTCTGTCCCGGAACTTGACGGATTGGTTGGTGGAGCTTCAAGGGCATAAACGCCGGGTCGCTTACATAGAATGGCACCCGGTCGCCGAGAACGTGTTGTTCAGCGCCGGTTTCGACCACCTGGTGATCGTCTGGGATATAAACCGGGGTGAGGCGGTCAGCGTGATCGACAGGCACCCCGACGTCATCTACAGTATATCTTTGAACCGCGACGGAAGCTTGTTGGCGACCACGTGCAAGGATAAGAAGCTGAGGGTGTTCGAGCCGAGATCCGGCATCGTAGTCTCGGTAAGTGTCTACTATGATGACGTTACAGGCCATGGAAAGTTTGATCGAACCGCTTGGTTACTGCTCGGATAGGAAGGAGTCTGTCACGCAGGGACCAAAGCTAGCAAGGTGGTGTTTCTCGGTGGTTCGGGACGGCTTCTGACTACCGGCTTCAGCAGACATTCGGATAGACAGTACGCCATTTGGAGCCAGCACGATCTGACTGTCCCGTTGGTCTGCGAGACCATCGATTCATCCAGCGGAGTCGTCTTCCCGTACTACGATCACGACACGAACATGGTGTACCTGGCGGGGAAGGTCGGTGTAGTTACGCGTCTCACTGTATTCAAAAGTGAACGAAATTTTATAGAAACCTTTGCTTTATCAACTGTTTTTGCATGCATCAGACGAGAATCAATGAGTCTCTTTGCTGCAGGGTGACGGAAACATCAGGTACTACGAGGTGGTGAACGAAGCTCCCTGGATGCATTTCCTCAGCCAGTTCATCTCCGGCAACCCTCAGAGGGGGCTGGGCGTGATGCCGAAGAGAGGGATAAGCACCTCGATCTGCGAGGTGTTCAGGTTCTACAAGCTGCACGCGACCCGTGGTCTGTGCGAGCCGATCTCGATGATAGTCCCGCGCAAGGTGAGACATACATCCCCCCCCCCCCGTTGATACCTCTATCGATTAGCGATTCAATTCGACCGGCCACTCGAACTGATCGACTTTCACTTTCACTCGACGCCGGCAGAGCGACCAATTCCAGGAGGACCTGTACCCGGACACTGTGGGCACCTGTCCCGCTCTGTCGGCCAGGGACTGGATCAGCGGCATGAACAACCCGCCGATTCTGATCTCTCTGAAAACCGGTACGATGAATTTTTCCGTTTGATCAATTTTTAACATGTCAATTTAATCGGTGGAAACACGTCGAACAGGTGGTAGCATCACCACGCACAAGCCGCGGGTTTACAAGCCGCCTCAACTGCCGGCTACCACGGACCTGAACAATAAGAAGAAATTCGCTTTCCTGTCGACCGAGACGGTACCGGATTACAGGCCGATAGAGTTCCACGAGATCTCTGAGAAGAGCCAGAAGACCTCCAGCAACCAGAGCACCAAGTTCCAGCAGCTGCAGCAGAAATTTGGCAACGCGGTGCTCCAGGTACTAAATCGTTATCCCTAGGTGAAGCTTAGGTTACGAATACGCTAGCAAGCAACTCGCGGAAGCGAGTATATTTGTTGCGAGTTACTTGCCAGCGTGTTCGCAACTTGAAAAGTTTAGAATTTTAGTATCTCTCTGACTGGGACATCGTTTCGCAGAAGAACAACATTATTACTCCTCCTCCACCGGACAACAAGGTCCTAGAGACTGTGGACATCCCGAATAACGAGGCCGAGCTGAGACTGGCGTTCGCTCGACAGACTGACGAGCTGAGATTGGTGCGACGACAGCTCGCCAACAGCCAGCTTCGAGTCAAGGAACTGGAGGAGCAAATACGCAAGCTTCAGCGCCAGTAAACTTCCCCCGCAAATCCTCTAGCCGTGTGTCCGCTCTCTGAACCCTCTCACTTTCACTTTTGAAAGTAGACTTCCGTAGGATCGACTCTCCGAAGTAGAACCCACTGGTAGAGCGGACACTCGTGTGCCTAAAGGATCCTGTAGACCACACATCAGTCGGAGAAAATAAGTATTAACCCCTCTACGCACCGTGATTCTCTTCGCGTCTACAACGATCAGAACACTTCTTTGTCGTTCCGAATGTCCTAGAAGATAAAGAGAATCTGCATACTCCACGCATTCCTATATTTTCACGGATGGTTAAATGCCGAGAACAGAGAAAGTTTAACAAAGAATCAATAACCTACGTATTCAGCGGATTCTTCAAGGGGTTAAGGGTCTGCTTCCGCGCGCAGTCTGGCGAACTATGGTCTTTGGGATCCTTTGATCCTCGCTTCGAAAATAT
Source organism: Lasioglossum vierecki (assembly GCA_028455595.1). Classification (NCBI taxonomy): domain Eukaryota; kingdom Metazoa; phylum Arthropoda; class Insecta; order Hymenoptera; family Halictidae; genus Lasioglossum; species Lasioglossum vierecki. The sequence continues at coordinate 18,369,561 of CM052337.1, forward strand.
CTCCCCTAGAAGCTTTGTTGCTAGTTGCACGAGAGACACGGTACTTACGAGCGATACCGAGCTTTCACGGAGGTACTATGGCGCACGAGAGACTCCTTGGCAGAGAGAAGAACGTGCTTTGGCTCTCTGAACACCGTCGCTTGCGCATCCGTTCACATAACTTCGGTAGAACGAGTAGATACAGCGTAACGAAGCCTGTTAGCTGTACAAATTCAGTCGTGGCTCCTACTCCGCGAAATCGAAGGCGATGTCCATTGTTCCGATACAAGAGAATCATCTAGAATCATTTGTGCATGCGAACGTATCATTTTCTTAATTACGAGAACACGTTTTTCTGTGTGCTTCACACGAATCAATTGGTACAGCTAACAGACATTTCTGTGAACCCGCGTTGCTCGAGTTTAGACAGTTTTCCGGTGACTATCTCGTCTTCAGCCTCTCTTTCCTATCTCCGTACGGTCTTGGTACCACTTTTCGCGAGCGTAGCGATCGAGCAACAATAATTTAGTGAATTTCCGACTCTGAACACGTTCGAGATGCTGGAACACAGATGAGCTGAGTATGTGATTCAACGCTATTGCCTTCAGACAAGCTGTACATGACGTACGAGCTTTTTGTCTCTGTGTGTTAGCTTGATACTTCTCTGTTAATCTGTCTCGTAGACATCCTATTCTACACACACGCCTCTACTCGTTCCTCGACGTGTAGATACAGTTAGTTACCATTTTCCTTGTTCCGCCAGACCTTCGAACGCTCTCTCCCGCCTAGTTTCTTGTATGCACGTTTACCGATACGCTGTGCAGCGTGTTTTAGGTGCATGGAAGAGAATAATCAATCCGATATATGGACGCAAAACCTCGGGGAAGTATTAGTTGTTCAGTACACGGAGAATTGTACCTGTCTTGTGCGTATGCACGTTTATCGTACACAGGTCTGACCTGTGCCGTTGCAGTTTCGGAGAACGCAACTGCAAGCTGTAGATGCAACCAGGATGCAGTTGAAAATTGTAATCTTGGTTTGACGAGAACCTGGAACAATAAGGAAGCGTCAACAAAACTGATTTGCTCGATTGGATCGCGATAAGGGAGACGATACTTACAATGACAAAATGAAATCTTTTGACCAGTCCCATTGATGCATCCAACCAGACTCTGCTGCACAACTCGCTTCTGCGTTCTCCGAGACACTGCACAGCATTCCCTTATGTAGAACGATAGATAAATACGGAGAACGTCTAGAAATCGCGGGAATGATTATTTAGACAAAAGGAAACGCAATAAACATCACTCGGGAAGAAATGTGAAAGCACAAGATACATGGACTTAATGATAACGATTAGTAGACTGCGGATCTTTATGGAAAATAGAGATATTTTTCAACGAGTTTGAACAGCAGGAGCTCAATAAATTCACTTCATACCATAGTAGATTTTTCACGTAGAAAACATCGTAACAATATTCTTGGATTTTCGAATCTTTCACTGTTTTATATTTCACCCATCCAATTTCTTTATCAATGCATGAAAATCCGCAGTCTACCATCAGCAACGTACAATGTAAGATGCCCACGCAAACTTATCTGCAACCTCTCGATGCAATAACTCTCGATGCATTTATGCAATATGTATATGTAACATTAATTGATTCTTCTAACGATCGCATTAAGTTTGCCGGTCTTGAACGATCGACCAGGATTTTATTTATTACACATTGCGAACTGCGGTCGTCTTGTGGACCAACACAGAGGTTGTACCGCACATTAGTATCGTCAATGACTGTACATTAATTTATATGTTAGTTAATTTAATACTAGTTCTTTCTTACTCGCGCGAGAGATAGAGAGTTTCGTTTGTGCCGATGTTCGAGCGTGTTTATCACTGCCACGCGCACTGCCATGATATCCAAGTGGCAATACGATTAGTCCTTTTCTGTTAGGGAACGCATGGCAGTGACAGTATTTATTGTGTACACTATAATTAATTTCGTACGGTAGCGTAGAGAGTGCAATACGTGCACACGTGGAAACCGTATGCACTGTGATCGATGAGAAAATAACGAGATACTATTTTCCGTTTTGCCAGCTGAAAGACAATTGGTTTTCTTCATTTGAGAAACTGAGAAACATTTCTTGATGTAATATTTCGTTTAAACATGCTCGAGGAAGACCCGTGAATTTTTATGTTAACAATCACGTTTAACGGTATAAGTAGTTTAGAAAGCATGACGAAATAATCGAGACTCGTCTCTTTAACATTCATAACACGGAATCGTTGTTGTGTATATAAAAGTTCACGAATCTTCGTTAAAAAAGTGCTTCACCGCGAAGTATCGCCGATAAAACGTGTGTGTGTCAAATTAAACTTTGTCTAGGACCAACAAACGGAAGATTGTTAGTCACAAGAAAATTCTATTACCGCTTGATAGTGATCAAATTAAGTAATGGTTTATACACTGTTTATATATATATACATATATATGTATTTTTCATACGACATATATAATTGTAATTTCAACCGATAAATATATATATAAAATTTGAGCAGAATTCCTCACCAATTAGTAGGATATACTATATGCGTGCTTCGAGGTAGTCGTTCTCGGATAGAAGGAAGTGAAAAGAATGAAACAATACGCTCACCTAATTTGTCAATGTGTACTCGTTGTAATGCGAACTTCAAATATATAAGTACAAGTATTCTGATTTTCAAAGAGTACAGGTACTCGACTATATTGAGTACTCGGGTATGCAAAACTCGAGTATTGAAATTTGCCTATGAGTACTCGGATCTAAATCGAGTATTCGAGTATTCAAGTTCGAGTACCGTACAGCCAAACAATAGTAAAAGCCCAGAATTTTAATACCGCTTGCGTCACGTGGAAATGTGCTTCAGAAGTTCGAATTTAACCATTGTGCAGTCAACTGGCTACCCATTTCTTTTCAACATTTTGCTAATGTTCTTCTAAAAAATATTACAAAATTTCTCAGATAGATTTCGAATAGAAAGGTTTCAAATAATCTACACATTTTTGGTTGATTGCATAAGGGTTGAAAGCGAACATCGATTCCGTCGTGGCAGCCGTTGCTTCAGCGAAACGAACATATATATTTATTTTGTTCTGTCAACACATGTGTGTACGTCTTGTCAAAGAGTGCTAGCCCTATATACCATGTTCGTTGTATAATATATGTACGATATATATAATACACACCAAAGAACGTCGTCGTGCGAGTACCTTGCGAATTCGTCGTGAAATGAAAAATTTGTTACTAGCAGTTGATCGACTATCGTATTATATTTATATGCAGAGAAACGAAACCGGCGGAGTAAGACTAACGGGGATCTTGTTCGTGAATAAAGAACAATGCATTCATTCAGATTTATAGTTATTTTATGGTCCACACGATATAAAGGTACACTTGAATTTCTTATTGCAATCAACATTCGCATCTCTCTGTGCTTAAATCCGTGTATAATAATCTGTCTAGTGTGTACAGTGATGCGTACTTTGTACAAAATTATATAAAAATGAATTATATAAATCTCTGGTCGTATATACACGACGATATAATATTAAAGGTAGGAGAGAAATAAAGGTAAAAATTAGACCTATAAAAGTTCTAAAAAATTAACAGTTCTACATGACACGTAACCAGAGCGGAAACTGCTCATGCCCAGGGTCTTTTCTGCCGCTACTTTTGTCAGAGTTTCGTAATGAAACAGGATCTATACACTATATTTAGCATATTAAAAGCAGGTATGTTCTGTCTCTATCAATACTGACAAAAATGGTGGCAGAAAAACCCTGGACGCGAGCATTCTAATTTTCTCTCTGCCGTAACTTATGGTAATTAGAGAACACGCGCGCGCGTTTCAACCTATACATTAATACGTAACAATATCAATACGCGACAATATCGATAGTTTCTTTTGAAAATGTAATTTCTAAAGCTTTTCTTAAAGTAAGGCACAACGGCGACGGGTTCTTGCGTTATAGAGACTATTCGTTGATCGTATTGCTATGACATGGACGGATTCGAATTCGATTAAAAATGAATTTCAAGCTAACCTTCAGCCAACAGAATTCTTGATACAAAAATGTCACGTCTAATGACTGAACGTTACCTTTGAAATTTCGCGGGAATGTTCAATTGGTCCCACTAAAATTTTTTTTCTGCTCAAGTGTCTACCTCTGGAGGAACAGTTTGCAGGCTGCTAACAGTCCGATCGGCAACACCCACGCAGCAGTTGGTGTCAGAGAGGTAGCTGGGTTGCAGCCGTCTCCGGTGCAGGTGAAAATGCAAGTGCGATACGTCAACTTGTCCCCCTCACGGTTCACGTAATCGCAATAGTTTCCCAGATCCTTGGCCGAACAGAATCGTTTCGTACCTATCCCACCTATTGTAACGTACATAAACAAATATAAGAAGAAATATTTTCGAACGATTGTAATTTGATCATCGTCCGAACAAACAATGTGTACGTTAAATTAGCGACAGTTAATAGAAGGGTGTGCGAGATGAAAATAACGTGCAAACATCTTCGTGCTTTTCTACAATGGCCGTGGAATGTGAAACAATAGTTTTCATTGGAAAAGAACCCAACGCCAAAAAAGTTGTTGTTCAATTTTCTTCGTTTAGAATACGACATGCGGGCTAAAATAAAGAAAGAAGCGGACACCAAGAAATTCGAAAACCACACGATAAAAACCTCCGTATCGTCCGACCGACTTGACGCAATATCTAGCATCGTAAACGTGACTGCAGTTCGCTGGTTGCAAACTGCTAGAAACCAATTTGTCGTCTCCGCAGATCAATTCGTCCGCCGGCGAGCATTGATAGCAATCCAGACTTGTCGCTTAATTGATTCGGAAAGAAAGTTACTGCAGATTAGTACAAATTGGACGAGAACAACAACGAGGAGTCAATGAATTATGGATCGGCCATATCGGTAAAGAAGATCGAAACATTTTTTTATTGTTAACAGAGAGGATAGCACCACTTTTCTTACGTTAAAATTTAACTTTTCCCAAATTATAATTGACCGAATTGGTCAAAAAGGAACAAGTTATAAATTAAAATATACAGGTTGTCCCAGCTAATACATTTATGAAAATTGTAAAACAGACAGAGAGAGAAAGAGAAAGTATACCAGGTTCAGCATGGAACAAAACCCATTTCAACATGCTAAATATCAGTATGGGTTCTGTACCATGTTAAACTGTATTTAGTTACCAGTTTTCCCGCCAAAATCACCATTGCGAAATGTAAATGTAGCTCGCTACTCCCTATGCAGGCATGATTCAAAATGTGTTGAACATGTAGTAATTAAATTAAATTGAGATAATCTATCGCGAGCATGCTTCGGCGAACATATGAATCAGAGCTATTGCACGATCTAGCGTTAGTCGTCGATGTATGGCTAGTATAGTGTTAGGTTCCCCCATGCGCGTGACAAGTAATCTGATCTGCCGATATATTCTTTTACCCTCGAATCGGCCAGTGTGTTTGACACAGTACTGCGCCCCGAAAACACCATCGCATGGCGCTGGTTCGATATCGATGTCGCTCGAGAGAAATTCGTTGCATTGGAACGGGTGGGTGTTGTTCGTACTGATGCACTGATAGCATCGTAGACTGTCGCCTGAACGAAAACAACGCGTGAGAAACATAGAATCTCGCATTTTTCCCCGGTTATCGTGTCTCCGTTATACACAATCTTCTTCCGATGACATTTGTCACTGCGAAATTGCCACAGGCTAAAGTTCAAACCGGCGTTCAACTATTCGTAGAAATGGAACAATTCAAATCTCGCGGACACTAAATCACTCGAAATATCACGTGCGAACGTGTCAAAACAGCCGCGGTATCGTCCGATGTAAATGAGAATATGATTCATCACCCTAGAAAAAAACTATCGTCGCAGTTTCTTATCTGATCGTGCTAACACGTCCTCAAATATTTGAATTTTTTAATTTCCCGCAAATGCGATGTTCCCTTGAAATATTAACAGACTGTTTTCACCATGGACATAGGAATAAGATATATTTATTTCAATAATTCATAAATTATTGAAATTGACATTCCTATGTCCACGGTTTTCACTGAATGTTTATGTTTATTCTTGCTGTAGCGATATAGAGTTTGACGTTTATCAATTGAAATTTCGCAGTTATCGGTCCTCGAACATTTGAATTTTTAAATTTCCCGCAAATTTTCCGTTTACGCGTATAAACGTTGAAATATTAAAAGAGACTGTTTTCACCGGATGTTCGTTCTTGTTGTAACGATATAGAGACTGAGTTTTATCGAAATTTGGTACGCGTCCGAATACAAAATTAAATAACAGAATTACAAATGCCCCACCCAAGGGACGCCACGATGTTCGTCTGTCGTTTAGTTACGTGCGTTAACCTTACCAGTTTGGACGAGGAACAGGAATGCCGCGAAAACAAGGAAGCTCGCGATGTCACGTTTAGCGGCCATTTGGAAAGTTCTGCTCGTTCTGGATCACCGATGAAATATTATTACGAACGGGGCACCTTTGTATACAAATTCTACAACAGCTGAGATCACAACACTGCACGACGTTAACCTAGACAGAAGTTACAACAGAAGCGAAAGTCACGGCGACGCGAATGCGACTAACCGCGGGAGGAGGGATTCGGAATGCACGAGACGCGGTCGTGTTTCCCCGAGCGTGCCCGAGCGCGAACGGAAACGCACGAACCGTTTGAAAGTGATCCACAATCGATGCGCGCCGATGTAATTCAAATAACGCACGTTTCCCGCAGGTCTGTTGGTATATATTATCATTTATTCTCTTTTACATAAACAATATAGCAGATCTGGAAAGTTTATACATAGGTTGTGCACATAGCATGTATATAGTGCGTATATACGCATACACACGGGAATACAATGGAGAGCAATAATTCGCTATTAAAAATGAATTCGATGCTTAACAGAAGATGTGACAAATCTTTTTCGAATGAATGAAACAATATATGTATATCTTACTCTTTGAACGGCGTTTCTAGATTTCGCAATACTTTGTTTCAGGCATGCTAGTTCTATATGTATATTTTATTAATGGCAATTTTTTCACGCATAGCGTAAATTATAAAACAGTTTACTCGACGCAATCGTCTGAAAGAAATCGTCGGAATCGCTACGTATGTGGTAGATGTATATGTATATATTTACGAGTTCACTTCGTTTAGAATTTTGCTTGGACACTCGTTGTTGATCAGGTTCTCTATCACTATGCTGCCTTTGCTCGTATCGTTCGATTTGGAAGACTTCAGTTTCTTTTGTTCTGCGATGCGACAGTATTTTTTAGTCGGCTTCGAAGTTTCCTTCGCGCTCTGTTTCTCCCGTAGACAGAACGATCTCGATGACTGTTTCATAGGCTCCGGTGCGTTGCTGGACGACTCGCCGACTTCCGGTCGAGCTTTGTACATTCTCGCCGAGACGACTTTCAATCTTTTCGCGCCATGTTTGATCATCGCCGTCTCCTCGGAGGACAGGGTCATTTTCGACAGCTTGCTCGTCGCCGTTAGCTTTTTGCTCGAGCACTCTCTTCCCAGGGTATCGTTCAACGGTCCGAAATTATTCGAATTCTTTAACCGACTCTCGGGACCCTTTAAAAACGGCTTCATCACGCTCTCCGGTCGAATCGCAGGGATTTTCGAGTTGTTCTCGACGCTGTTCACGCACTGATTTTTCAAAGGTCTACGAGCTACGGTTTGCCGGCATTTTTTGTTGCTTTTAATTCGTTTCACCGCACTGTAAAACGATGTGGTACGCCGTATGATACTCGGCTTTTTCGCTAGATTCGGTTCGCTCTTCATGGAACTCTTTGTCTCTACCGAGGAATCGTTTGCCTGACACTCGATTCCCTTTACATTGTAAGAATCTTGGGATATAATACCGTTATCGTCCTGCGAATAAAACTCGGTTTTAGGATTTGTTTTTATTAACAGTAACAATATAGTTGTCGAGAACGAGAACAGAATCAATTGTAGACACAATGCAATGAATTCTGCGGAATTTCGTGTGTATTCATCAGCGACTGGCCAGAGCCAGATCTTTGTGAGAGAGAGATTGAATTATAAACTCCAATGTAATTTGCCCTGTGCGACACTACCAGAGAAAATACGTTGAACATTTGTTAGAAACATAGAAATTACACTTAATACAACAGTGGGACCAAGGAACAATGGGGGAGTAAAATAAAAATAAGGGAAATAAATGATCGCTAAAAATACTGTACATTTATTAAAACAACGGGACGTGTATGTGTGCACTCGTACAAGTGTATGTTATAACAGGATACATTGCAAAGATTCTATACATGAATTTGTACATAATATTGTTTTTTCTTTCTTTCTTTCAATTAATAACATTTACATATACATGTATATAATGAACAACATGATAATACTCTATTATTCTGTGGCTATGACTCTCCAAGGATTATTTATGCATTCGTTACTCTTATTCTAATCATGATTCTATGTAATGGTGGAACACACATTCGTACTTTTTATGCAATAGACACATATGATATTTCTCTTAAACAGCCAGTAGATATATCTTTATATATATACTATATATTTATATATATATATAGATCTCTATTATGCATATAAAACATTCCGTTTCGTTATTTTGTATGAAAGATCTAGGAAATATCCACAATTATTGTCATTCGTTTGATTAATGACGAGTTAAAAAGAAAATTCAATGAAACTCTGATTTGGAAATCTGCACATCATTTGTGAAAACACTCCATCATCCAGAGACTTACGGTTCAATCGTCTAAACCGCTATTTTTTGCCTTTCGCTAAAGAAATAGACATCATTAATCACACACGTGTGTACTTCTCATTGTCACTCGCAATCGTGAAATCATTTGTGCATTGCACACTAATTTAAGTGCACTTATCGTCAATGAAATTACAGTGCATCAAACTCCATCAATAAAAATAAAAACAATGTGTACACTTCTCATTAAAATTATAAGCATTAGAGCACAGAGCGTTCGATACTCGATTAGTTCTAGTGCAAAAATATATAAAGTTTCACAGTCTTCGTAATTACATAATAATATTGCATTGTAAGAGAAATTATGCAATGAAAAGAATTGCATATGCACGATATACTTTTGTTAATATATAATAAATATAGCTAAGCTCTGCCGTTTGTTGTATTTTTTTTGTACACAATTTCTAAGTACCATTAAATTATTTAACAGCTCTACGAAAAAACGAGTAGACAAACAGTTTTTTCACAAACCTTTATGTAAAAATATATAAAATATTATTGTCATGCATACATGTATATTAGAGATGGAAGACCCATTAGCTCGACGTATTAAAAATTTTACAAGATCCACAATAGTTGTATATTTAAAAAGAGAATATTGTATACCTTAAAAGAGTTAAATCGGATTTATCAAGAAAGTTTTTTCTTTTACGAGATTGCAAGTGTTCTAAAATAATAATATATGTAATCTTCTCAAAATAAAATAATACTATACAATTTTTATGTATACGAAATCTCTCTCCCACAGGGTTTTAATAAAAAAAATAAAGGTGCGACTACTTAGGCACTAATGTGTCTTGATATAATTAATGTACAGAAACATACCAGTTTAGTGGTATTGTAAGTTACGAGAGTACACACTGTCTGATGTCAACAGCTGAAATTTCACTCTCATTATTGACATTGAAATTTACCTTATGCAGAGACTTGCCGAATGGCGTCGAGACATTGTTCACGTACGCTAATTTTAAATAAGATTTTACGCCCCTTAAAGAACGATACTGACTATTTGGCAGTCGACTATTGGAATTATTACTTGTAAGGTCGAGAATCGAAGGACCTAATGCTGCTCCGACCTGCGAGCACAATTGGGTACATTATTTATAATTACTTTTCATTACTTTAAACGTGATCTTTTTTTTTAAATAGAATAAAGTATTTCACCGCTTCGAAAACTGCTGGAGTATATTTCGGTGGAACAAAAATGGGAGGCACAGTTTTATTGACCCCATCACGAATTCTTGTAGGTATCGTATTCACTAAACGACCAGAATTATAGTTGCATTCGAGAGTATAGCTACGTATGAGACCAGTTAATTTATATACAGCTACTCGTCCAGATCCTTCCCTCGACATTCCATCCCTTTTGTCTCTGTGGAAAGAAAACGTTATCGCTATTAGAAACAAATCCGAAACTCACGTTGCGTAATCTTCGAACAACACTTACATAATGTACATGTTTCTCTCTGTAAAATTGCACGAGGTGAAATGGAAGTTTGGATTGTTTATCGACATCAACTTTGGCAGAAGCATGCACGATATCGTGTCTTCTGCATCGTCGAAATAGTTGCCATACATAAATACTCCTTTCTTCGAAGCATGACCATGGAGATCAATGTATAAATATAATCCGGAATCCTCTTTTGGCAATTGTCCTACGCCAACCGCGGAATACGTTGTCTTATCTGATTTAACTTCTACAGAATTATCACTCTCTTCTGTACTATTGCACAGGCCTTCTCCCCCACCTTCACATAATTTTGCATATATAAGTAAAAGAATCTCAATCTCGGTACCAGGTTCAATAATACTATTTCAAAATTCATACCCTGGGGCATGTCGTCCAAGCTGTGCGCTCTAGACAATGTGCGTTCCTGAAAAATGTCCGGTTTGTCTTTACGATGTTTCTCGTCTAATGTCATAAGTGTTACCTAGTATTAAGATTAGTTGTTAGTGTAGATTATTCCCCACCATATTGGAAGCATGTGCATATTAGTATATGTTAGCAGAGTATAGCGACAGAGTGCCCTATATTACAACTATAATTACCTGCTGTAATAATCTAGTTGTTGTGTCACGCACTATGCTTGCGATTCCACAAGTGGAATCGATAATGTTCTCTCCATTTTCAAAACTTACGCTCGAGACGTCGTCCTCTTTCGGTAATTGGTACGTGTAATGGTAATATCTTAAAAACATTTTGTACTTCGCTTGAAATTTCTTATAACAAAGAATTTTTCTGCTTTATAGAAAGCGGAGTGTTCCCTTTGCTACCTTATTAGATTTCTTGCAGCGAATATCGTCGGGTGATCTTTCAAAGAAGGATTCAGATAAACCCTATTAAGATTAACTCCTCTGGTGTCCATTCGATAATGACCTGCAGCGACTCCGTCAGGATTGAGCATCGGTATTAATTTGAACACATACAGGCGGCGGAGAGTGATTGCCATTTGGTCGTCACGATTCAAAATAAAATTAAGAAACCCATTGAAGACGAAGCTAGACGGTGTTTCTCCTGGATGGACCCTTGCGCTAATAAAAATCACCTAGAAAATACGTCCTCGTTTAAACAAAAACGACCAATAATGTATAATCGTCTTTCTAATGGTCAAGAAAGAATTGTACCTTTTTATTCCAAAACTTGAAGGGTCTCTCCTCGTGTTTCTCGGGAAACATGTTAGTCAGTCTATCTTCTCTCTCTGTTGATATGTAATGGAATGAACTAATCGTAAGGACATCTAGCCTCCTTCCTTCCAGAGATTTTATTGCACATTCTCTGTGATAATAAACGTCGTCCGCGCATGTCACAGACCTCTTTGCTATTCTGGTTTCGACCCTTCTCAAGTAATTTTGGAGATCGTTGTAAGAGAAAGGATACGTGAACGCCACGTATGTGATAGCTTTCGGGTTCTCAGGAGTACAATACAGAAAAGACAACGTGAAATCACTGCCTTTTTGATCCACCTGTAATATTCAAAGTTTCTACGTTATCTCAGCACCGAGGAACAATGGGTATTAAGTTATACGATGATTTACACTGTAAGTGGGTCTTTCACGAATCCGTTCCCAATGCAGATGACCAGGTAGAACTTTAAAAACAGGACACATTCCTTGGCTGAACATTTTCACTTGCTTATTCAAGTTGATTATGTTAAATCTGACGTACGCTCCTGGTGTGCAAGCTTTAAAGCCAAAATAGAACCATGTTCTATTGCTGTTTTGAAATTGTGTCCCGTGGCAATCGTGTTTTGTCCATATGTTAAATTCGTAATCGACAGAATCGTCGGACATCGAGCTTTTGCACGATTTATTCTCAACTTCGCCGGCATCTAGAACAATACATGTCAATTACCGTGATAGTTGTCATTCTTAGTGTGTTGACATATATTTACATATCATAGATATACACACATATATATATATACATACATATATTATATATATATATACATATCTATGTATACGTATAATGAAAAATGTAGGTCAGGGAAAAATATAAGATTACCCTTTTCAGATGGTTCTGGCACTTTGGCCAGCTCGACTCTATCTAAATTCGCTGAATCGAAGTTATTGTAAAAGACAAAGCCTCCGCAAGTAATTGGGTCGGCGGTTGCATTTGCCATGATGTGTCAAAGGTTATAAGGTCGTCTGGAAAATACTGAGTATGAAATGCGTTCACGCGTAACGGAAGAACATGATACTTTTGAAAGTATGAAAAATTCGTATTGTTCATGTTCTCACTTTCTCCGATATCAAGCCCGATTTTCTCCGTTTGTAGCGTTACTCTCATATTAAAAGGGTCATGGTTTTGACAGTTATCTTGAAATCGAGACACAATCTCTAGCTCACTCTAAGTTATTTAGCCAGTGGGCTCGCGTTCACGCTACGAAACGAACGAACGCACCAATAACTAGAACGCACAAATGATACACGGTAAATTCAATCCCCCTAATATTTTCACTAGCACCATTGTTACCGCTAATGCAAACATGTTTGCGAGTTCATCGTATTTAGCTATCAGACCCGAACCCCACGATTATGACAGGACGACGACGACGACGACGACGACGAGTGTCACTATTTGTCAACTGTTTTGTCAAACTTCCTCGGCGTGTTTTAGTGGAGAATCGGTGTATTAATAGGATTCGTTCGGTTTAAATCAGGGTTTCGTTACATGTTGAATCGACGACTAACCGCGGAAACATTAGCCCTTCCCGAAGTGTTACATTTTCGTACGGGCCTCGACGTCAACTATTTCGACGCGCGTTATGTAACTTATTCGTACAGTTGTTATCTCTTTTTACATATCACGATATGTTATTTATACCTGAATCGTATGAAAAATTACCGGGTGTTTCTTTCCTTTTTTGTTTTTTTTTTCAAAACAACACCGAACGTCTAACGTATATATATATACATATATATCACAACGGGTCGGCTGCACTTTAATACGGTATAATACCGTTTGAAATAAAACCGTGCCGTTGCGTCAATATATAGGCACGTTTACTATAAAGGAATTATTAGCGCAGACATAATTTGGCACAATACACCGATTATTGCGTGCTCTTCTGAGACCGTTGAAATTGGCGCGAACAGAAATGTCCAATCAAACGACGTCATCGATCACCCTTCATCCGAGCAAATGAATACATGTATTTCAGATTCACAATATTTCTCTGTCGCGTTTATTAACGATATTTACGATATTTCTTTGTCGCAGTATTACCGAATGGAAAAATGGAAGAATATAATAAAATGTTCGTCGCAATCTAAATTATCGATGGGAAGCGGCGCGACAGGTGGCGCCACCTGCGCCATCCGCAGAGAGTGCGTCGAAGAATTAAGTCAACAAGAGAGTGAATGCCAAAAATTCCAGTGCTACTCGATCTATCCGATAGTTTGTTCGGTTCCCATCGATTTCAAGGGTTCGCCCAGCAAGAAATACAACCGGAGGAACAATGGTGATGTCGATCGGTAACAATACTGTTATGACAAGCGGGTGTCTGACACTACGCTAGTCGTAGACCACGACGTGTCAACATTTCTCCGCGGCCAACGTTTTCCAATGCACGTTCGTTCGAGAGGACGTGTTTCATCGATTGTACAGTGCGTTCCGTGTACACCGATCGAAAGGACTCGTCGAAGTTCGTTGCATTGTCATCGGACCCGTTCCGTTTGTGAACGATGGAGCCTACTGTCAATAGCGCTACGGCTCGATCATCGGCTACCAATACACGCGAACGCTTCGTAGATGTGATCGTACCCACACCCATTTGAAATTCTACTATCATAAGAACCACGAGCACGGTGTTCCGCGGCTCAGATTCTGCTTCGCTGTGGGCCAGATCGCCACGAAACCGAACCGGTCACGTTCCGACTGCCTTTCGCCTCAAGTACACTCCTACTTTACCAACTTACTTACGTGGCGGCTGTTCGATCGACGAGAACAAACATGTGCGGTGAGTACGAAACCTTTTTACCAATCCGTTTGCGAACGAACCGCGAGATCTTCTCGGCCGGATCTCGATCGATTGCTCGCTGGAGAAATTTTCGAAGGAGAAAGCGTGCGCGTTCGATCCCGTAGGATCTCGGTTATGACAGCTCGATTTAACGACAGAGCCGGTACCCGATTCTTTCGTTGCGTTTCGATGATCGTAGATATCATTGACAGCTGGACACGCATTTAAAACGCTGCGACGTTAACTGGAATCTGGAGTTCATTTTTCTCATACGCGCATTGTGTTTGAGAAATTTGAATTTGAAAGAAAAGACGTATTTTTCGAACAAATATTGTGATGTTATTGTACAGGGTGTGTCGAAATTCCTTCAACACCCGGGAATGCGAGGTTCCTGAGATCGTTTCAAGCAATATTTTCCTTTGCAAAAATGGCGTCCGCGGCTTTGTTAAAGAGTTATTAACGAAAAATATGGACCAATCAGAGCGCGATCTAGACGTGTGCTGGCACATTTGATCAATTGACAATTGTCGCGCCGGGCGTCACTGGCGGCGATGATAGTTTGCTTTCTGATTCGGTAAAAAAAACGACAACGTGTTCGGTACTTGACAGGGTGGTTTCTCAACATAAAAGTCTGCTCTATCGCTTGGTGTAATTCGATTTTCCGTTGGACCCTTAGTTTCTTATTCGTAGGAAAAAAATGTAAGGTCAGATTCGGAATCAGCGCAAAAACTACAAGATCCAGCCAACAGTTATATGTAAACATGAAAAAAGTTGAATTTTTTTTGGACAGTCTTAACACTCGTTATCACGCTCCAACCGAACGGATTCGATTGGCAGCATCCAACGGTTATATTCTATGTGGTTCGATCTGTTGCAATTTTGTTTGATTTGAAAATATTGTATTGCTGAAAGGTTAGAAAAACGGTTGTGTGTAGGCGGGCCTTATTCTCTAAGATGTTTTCTTTTTTCAGTTTTCATTCACCCTTTTATTAAATTATTCTACTAGAATCCTGCATTGTTACTCGAGCTGAAGTAAGAGACGCGCTTCCTCTCGCCTGTACGGTAAAATCGAGTCAAATCGAACTGTTTCGCGCGGTTTCCAAACTCTAACGAAACAGCGTAGGGTCGGTGAGTTCCCGTTGTCCACTTCCGGTGACGATTTTAAGTCCGTTCGAAAGTGCTCCACTTTGAAACTCGCTGTTTATTCGTAGAAGAATATGGATCGAAAGGTGAGAAACATTTTCAGTCTGATTGAAAACTTTCGAATTCCGATAAGATTAGAATCGACCGGCAGTAATTATTGAATGATGAAACGATCTGATGGAGGTTACATGGGGTACTCATCGATATAGCAGCACATTAAAGAAAATAGAATGCACGACTGTTTATCTGATAAGGAAGTATGCTGGCTTCCGATAAAGTGCCGATCGCTGCGTCGATTTAATCTTTCGCCGTTAACGTCAATTCGCTCGTCTGTGTGTTTTGAATATTATCTACGATTAATTATTTCAGCGGAAACGTGCGCGGAGATTAGCGAAGCTACGGTCGGCCATAGTTAATTGTAGTTTAGGAAGGAGTGACGACAATGGGATGCCGATCGAGGTCACCGGAATTTACGTGGCGTATCGAAAAATAATTCTGATGGGCCACATTCTAGAGAAACGCGACAACTTCGGCGCCATGATTACGAAAGCATTTTGCGTCATTCGTTCACGGTGTAATACGTTGTTTTTGATCGGCGTCGGCGAAAGTTAGTCTCCCCAGCCGGTCCGAAGAAAGGGAATTCGACGTGCTCGTAACTCTCCCCTCTACGCTGAGAGTCGCATAGTGGGCTATTTGGTCCGAAAAAATAGGAAAAAAGTCGATTTCAAAAATTTCCCGTAAGTTGTTAAATTATTGCTGCTCGACGCAGTTAAACGTCTGAAGAATAAGATTTCGGTACTGTTTATTTTTTATTTGTACTCCCGTGAAGTATTCGACTTGATCGAAAGTCAAGACGATTTAATACCACTCTTTGTGCGTTCTCAAACAGGTGTTTTGAAACAGCGTTCAGATTTATAATTGAAGATTTATAACTGATTCAAGTAGAAATGAAAATTAATAGTAAGAACTTGAACGTTTCTCAAAATATACTATATTTACTTATCAAAACGATTCGTGATCTTCATATTTAGTACTGAATTGCAAAGTAATTTTTTCTTATTCGAAACGGTAGAAATATTCAAAAAGATTCCAACAAGACTTTATACTTTATGATTTTTTACCCCACTCCGCTTTCCCTTTCTACGACGCTATTCGTGCATGAGCCTGGCACTGCCAGGGAGAGGGCAACATTTTCCCCTCGATTCGTGCTCCCTCCCCTCATCCGTTGACATTGACTCGACAATACTGTCAAGAATAAACGTGTCAACACGCGAGGCATTAAAAGATGAAAGCACCGTGTCAATAAAAAGGGCAACCTTGTGGTTATCAGAGGATTTCCATTTCACGGAATTAATATTTGCAATCGGTCCGTCGTAGATTAATTATGTCATAAACTGTGCACCTGAGCAATCATTGTTACGATAACTTTCATTTTTACTCCCCGGTATCCTTGAATGCACCTCGATTTTCTATAAAAAAATTACACATTGACAATAATAATAATTGCATGATTATTATTTAATCCTGCTTATCGCTGCTCGGTTGTAGGTCAACGAGTGACGTCAGTATGTATAATCGATCATGTCTTATCGCGAATTGAATTATAATCGTCTGCAAAACTCGTTTACGAATTATTGCCTAAACGTTCGCTCTTCCTGTTTTGATTAATTTGACTTTCGATTGTTGCTAGGTTCTCCGGAGACATCCATTTCTATTTTCCCCAATGGGTGCGACCACCCCGGTCGACGACCTCCATGTTTACGTTCTGCGATTGCAGATTTCCGCTATCATCTCTCGGGATTACATTGGAATTACTCTACCGGGTCTAGGATCCGTCTACGTAGACATGATCATAGGCTTTGCCCCACGGATACCCTGGATTCTGGATACTTGAAAACCGGGAACAATGAAGCCACGCCTTCTTAGGACATTCTATAAACACTGCTAGGCAAATAGTATTATATAACCTTGAATCTTTTATCTCTGGAGCTAGATTCTTGAGGGATAAACAGTCCAGGGTGAACACGTCTATAGGTAGCTCTATCTAGGCCTGTTCTAGCTCCCTGAAAATTCGGGACAAAGAAGCCACGCCTTCTTAGGACGTTCTATAAACACTGCTAGGCAAATAGCTTCATCTCTGTGTCTCGAAACTAGATTTTCAGGGGATATGCAGTCCAGGGTGAAGACACAGGTCGAGCTTAGATGATGTACAATCAAATCAGGGGACGGATAGATTCTTAAAAATCGAGCGGCACGACTGCTCGCGGCATTCCACGCGTTTCTGAAAATAGAATTTCGCTGTAGTTCGTCAGATGATGCGGGAATCCTTTCACCTGCACGTCCCCCTAATCTCTCGTAGAATTCCTGAGCGAATGATCACTGGCTCTGGAATCCATATAAACAAAAATAACCGGGTTGCACGGTGCGGCGCCAAGGTCGATTTCTGGACAAACCAGTGCTGTCCTTACGACAAAGAGATGTCGATTAAAGTCATTCGGTATTCATTCGATAGGAAAAAAGTCTCGCTCTGAAGGTGGCTTTAGAGGTTTCATCATGCTCTAGCCTAGGGTGCAAAGGGTTAGTCAAATCCTTATCATTAGGCTGCGGACTTTATTCATTCATTTAACCTCTGAAGATATATAAGATAAATAGACAACCCAATGAATTTATTTATAAGGGCAAAAAGTTGGTTCGATTTACCTATGATTTTCAACCTAAAAAGCTTCTATTTCACTCCAGCTTGTTGCAATTCAGTTATAAAGTGTTTATTTATTCATTGTCTAAATACGAAATTATTAAAGAGAGGAATAATTTTGATTTTGCACATTGATTCTACTTGTGATCTTTGAATAGCATCGATGATCAACGCAAAGTTGCGAATGCACATTTAGCGGAACCGTTAAGGGGTATTGTTCACAGTTAAACAATGAATTGCTCGTACAATTCGGTCGGCCGGTTGTTATTGTTCGCTATCGTTGAAAGGTTGTTTGGGTGGAACAATGAGATTTTCGGATTTTTTGTGAACGGCGAGCCGCAGTGCTCGTCTCGATTTCGCGGGTAAGGTAAAGGTGAACTGGTGTCGCCGGAGAAAGGATCCGCTAGTCCTCGTCGAGGATAACACGTGGGGGCCTCGGCGCTACCTGTGCGGTAGGTGTGCGGTATAAACCAGCGACGAAGGAGGGGCGTAGGAGGGGAGGGGGGCACGTCTAAATGTCACGTGTAGCTGTCCCGTGGCCGGGCGGCTGCACCCTATCGGGTTCGCCACGAGGAGAACTTTCACTCGTCGTCGGCGGCGGTCGTGGCGTGGCTCGTTGTCGACACGCGTCACGTCTACCGATCCTCCGGCCCGATTAGAGCCCATTGTACCATTTACCAATGCGCCGGCGTTATCATGGGCGTCGATTAGAAAACCGGAGGGACAGGAAAAACAAACGGAGAAAGAAACAGTGAACTTTTGAGAACACGGGTTGCTGCACCCCCGGCTGAGTCAGCCGCTTGCAACATGTTGCTGTCGCGTCGCAGTTTGCTATACAGCATAGAGCATATATATATACTGTATACAGAATATGCACCGAGTTGCACGGTCCCGTAATTTGACGGTATGCCGTTTCGAAATTCCGCTCCTCCAGTTTTTCTTCGAGGAAATTGACCGTTTCTTTTCGATAGTGATATACTAAGACACAACCGTACTTAACCGTTAACACGTTTTCAATATATTGTAGCACCTTAGCGGAATATACAGTAGTCTACGACAGTAGAATGAAAATGAATGAGTACTTGGGAGAACAGAGAATCAGAGATAAAAACTTTGAATAAATATATGTTATTTTATTTTTTTATAGTTATTACCTTGTATAGAACAAGGTTTGTAAATGATTTGGGAATCGAAACAGTTGGGAACGTCTGTCGATCGCGACGGTAATTGGAACGAGGCTCTCTGCAACAGTGTTTTAAGAAATCGATATCGCGAGTCTTCCCGACCCTCCTTTCACTCTCGTAGCGATCGTCCTCTTCGAGAGGATCGTTTTGCTCGTGTTGCCGCTGTTTCCGCCGGAATTCGTACAGCAGCGACAATCCGCGCAAGAATTTCCTGCGCCGAAGGCCACCGCACGGCGCACGGATGCCCGGAGTCGGCCGATTTAGCGGTTTATGATGTTTTATGCAGCAATTGGAAGTTTAAGGGCGTAACAATGTAGGTCGTTGGAGTCGGAAATATATAATTTCCTTTTAGTTTCCTAATAGTTCGAAAAAAATATTACACATTATTATATTATATAAATATTAAACATTAAATATTAAATAAAATTTATATATATTGATCTCTAGGTGACCTTGATTTTTTTTTAATCGAATACGCCTATGTAAGCTTTGTAGACAGCTGAACGTGTAAATAACTATATTGTGTGCAACATTATTTTTTGTCTCTAACCGTATCTTTTATTTATCTGATTGTTTAATAACTTACGAACTGTCGTTCCAAACGAGGTATGCATTTTAAGGTGAACGGATGCTTTTCATTTAAAAGCAATAAATTTTTTCGAACTATTAAATAGTTTCGGTAGGAATCACAAAATTAAATTTGTAGTTGTACGATAGGACAGAGCCGTTTCCCTAGAATCTCCCTCCGCGAGTTTTCGGCCCTCCTTTTACCATTCACTTCTCCGAGGATCCAGAAAAATAGATCCGTCGACGCGGATCGGCCGAGCCTCGAGATCGTCCGATAAGACCGCGTCGATTACTCGGAATCAATCAGGAATAAAAAGTCTTCCGACGCGGGTCGATTGTGCAATCGCGATTCGCCGTTTAAAATCCTTGCTATCTGCAATAGATCATTATCGATGTTTCCTTATCGATCGAGTCAGAACAACTTCCGGCCAATGTATGTTCAAGTTTTATGACATGAACGGCGAAGTGTTTGCTTGGATGTAATCGATTAATTGGATAAATCAAGTGGAACATCGTTTCGACAAGTGGTGGTGGTTTTTTTTTGTACACAAATCAGCTCCGAGAAAAATCAGATCGACTCTAAGGGAAATCTGGAACTATGGACTTGGCTGAGCGGTTCGCGAAGACCTTGCGATAGACCTGCAACGTTATCGGGATAAACGTGTTATCTGAGATCGCTTTTCTTCGATTATGACGTTGTTAATATTGGACGATTTTCATCCCCCCTACCTGCGTGCGATTTCCGCGAATGCCGGGACGCCCCGTCGAACGTCAAATGATCTACTTGATCACGACGTCGATAATCCCGTCTAGTTAATCGACGGCTCTTTGATCGGAATCGAATTCTAGACGCATAGTGGGTCGCGACTCTTCTTCGCTCATCAATAGTGCTATTCCAACGAGTCTTCGATCATCTGTGCTCGCTCCGCTGCGATGGGTGGTAGGTTCCACCTTCAAACATTCCTCCGAATGTCGGATGACGATCACAGAGCTCCGGAGATCAGGACTTGGATCCTGCTAGGGATCTACCTAGGCTCTTCGAACGCGTAACGTACTCGTTTCATCAAATTTTCAGAGGTCTCCTCCAACTTGTGTCTTATTTTCTTCCTCTTAGAGGTCCTTGAACTTGGAGTTCCTGTTCCCTTCATCCTCTGAAAATCTTTTTCGACATTCGTTTCGACATTTCTCTCATATATTCATGGTTGCCAGAGATCTCTTATCGCGTGTCTTACTTTCTTCCTCGTGTATTCTTGAAGTTCCTGTCTTTCCAATCCTTTGAATGAAAATCTCAATTCTCTGAATGAAAATTATTTTCTAGACTGATTTGCACATTTGTCCGGTATCATTTTGGTTGTTAGAGGTTTCGGATGCCTGTCTCATTTTCTTCCTCATATTCTTAGAGGTTCCTGAACCTGGAGGTCCTTGAACTTACAGTTTCTCTAGCGTCTTACTGTCTTCTCAATATTCTGAATGAAAATCATTTTCTAGACTCATTTGGATATTTTTCCGATATCTTTCTGGTTGTTACAAGTCTCGGACGTGTGTCTCATTTTCTTCCTCATATTCTTAGATGTTCCTGAACCTGGAGGTCCTTGGACTTAGAGTTCCTTCAACGTAGAGAGCTTATCAAAGTTTCTGACGAGCCAGCGACTTCGAAGCTACTTAAGTCAATTAGGATATTCAGTCTGGTTTTGTTTAAAGAGCTTGCAGAATTCGCAGTTCAGTGACCCCAACTAGAGCAGAGGTGAAAAAAGGTCACGCGAGAGGGAACCGTGTGAGCAAACTCTGACGTCGCGGTTTTTCTCAGCCGAGGACATCGTCTCGAACACGATCCTCTTGAATTCCGTCGGCTAAGTTACTAAATACTAGCCGCGAGTGTCCGATCGACTGTCGTGGCGGGATAATAACGTGACGATATACGTTCCAGTCGCTTATGGTCGCCGTGTCGTGGAAAATTGATACGCTATCGATAGGCCACGGACGGTAGAGAGAAAAATGGCCGACGTAGAACAGGGAATGGGCCACCTTTTGCACGCCAACACACGTTCTAACCAACGTTTCGTCCGATTCACAGCCACGCTTTCCCTTTCACCTGCGCCACGTTATATGTATCGCGAATTACACCGACCAATTTCGCGTTTGGATCCACGTGGATGCATATTATTCGAGGAATTTCTTTTTCGAACGATCGCTCATCTCCAACTTTAACGCTAAACTCACCGGTTTCGTATCTTTCATCTCACAATTATTGAAACGATGAAGTTACTCTGGTAACACAAAAATATTGTATAAATATCTTGTTCAAATATTGGAAAAATATTTTTTAAGTCACACTTTTTCATATGAGAGAAATATTGGGTGTAACTATTGCATACATGTTTAAGAAATGTGAATTGAATGTTTAGAAAATATAAGCTAAATATTCAGAGAATATAAATTGGATATTTGAAAAATACAAAGTAAATATTACAAAAAATGTGACATCAATATTTGAAAATTATAAATTCATATATTTAAATAATATTCAATTAACTCCTAACATAAAATAGATGAAAAGGGGTTGCAACGTTGATCTTAATGCTCTTTGATATATGTAATTAATCAAACACTTACTTCGGCATTTTAAAAATTCATCCCCTAAGGGGATAAAAAGGGGTTGTGAAAAGATTACAGAGGTATGTCGGTTTTGTGGCAATAAAGAATCGCGGTAGGTGATAAAAGTCGATTCGCCGAGTATCACCGAGTGTCCATGGACTTTCGCGGCTAAGCACAGTAGGTGTCGGTGTCAGGGTGAGCAAAAGCGGCCGTGTCGATAAATCGAAAGCTTCCGCGTTTCATCGTCGACCTTCGCGCGGTGAACGCCTCCGAGAAAAGCGCATAGGTAAAACGAAGGTCTACTTTCAGTAAGCCATTACTTGCCACGCGTTTTCTGACCCCGTTCGACACCGTCAGCGGCGCAGATTAATGGATCGTCGAAAGCGTCGACTACCTGACTAGATAAACCTGATTAGCATGCGGAACACGTGCATAGTTTTACAAACGGCGTGTCCGACAAGGAATTGTTGCAAGAAATTTTCTGTTCTAATTCTCGTTCCTATTTTCCGCAGGAATCTTCGCGTATCTGAACTATCTGACCCCGAAGAGCAGGAGGGAAATCCTAGAACTGCTGGTCGGCGGCCTGAAGAGGCTGGAATATCGAGGCTATGATTCGGCAGGTGAGAAACATCCACTTGCTTATTCTCTCTTACTCATACTCCCTAAATTATTAAAAGAAAATGCAGTTTTCGTTTCCAACGTTCTCTCCAAGTGTCTAACAACTAAAGTTATTATAATATAACTTAAAAATATGGTATAATTATTATAGATAACTAAAAGTTCTTTCGAAATTCCCTAATATTGGTAAAATGTTTAACGACGATTATATCCGTTTGTCCTGTTGCAGGAGTCGCTCTGGATACCGTTGACGGCAAGGATATGTCGATCATCAAGAAGCAAGGAAAAGTCAAGGCGCTCGAGGAGGAAATCTTTAGCCGTGGGTATCGCGCCGTTGCACCTTGAACTTTAAAGCTCCTATGGCCGGTCGATTATTTATGACTTTTTTCCAGGCAGCAACATCGACTTCGATGCGAAGACACAGAGCCATGTGGGCATCGCGCACACACGTTGGGCGACCCATGGCGTCCCATCGGAAGTCAACTCGCATCCACAGAGGTCCGACAGCGAGCATTCTTTCGTCGTGGTTCACAATGGTAAAACATCGTCCAGCTCTCATCTTATTTCTCGCTTTCCGATAGAACCTCGGCGACGTGATAGCTCAAACGTAATTTCACTCAGGTATCGTGACCAATTACAAGGAAGTGAAGACGCTGCTGCGCCAGAGGGGCTACGTTTTCGAAAGTGAAACCGACACGGAAGTCATTGCAAAACTCATTCACCATCTCTGGGTACAGCATCCGGCTTACTCATTCCGTGAACTCGTCGAGCAAGTTGTACAACAATTGGTGAGCGTCAGTGCGGATAATAATGAGACGTAGGGACATTGGGAGGACAGATGTCTGGCGGCTAGAACAGCTGCAATAATCGTCGCTGTTAGAGTCTTTTAAACGACCAGAACTTTGTTTCGCACGGAGTGAGAAAGAGCTAGTTTCGTTCAAACTCTTCGCTAAAGTGTTAACACATTATCTACTGGGGGCTAATTGAATTCTTGCTGTATCGAATTCTTTTACTTAATAATCCCAAACGAAACGATTAGATTTCTCAGCGTTATTGAATTATGATCGAACCTATTAAAAAATCCACAGCCGTGACCCAAACTTTCGAAAACATGGAATAATCCCCGGTAGATAAGGTGTTAAGAGATTATCTCTAGAGGCTAGAGCAGCTGCAGTAATCCTCTCTGTTTAGAGTCTTTTTAATTAACGTGAAAAATTGCGGTTTTCGCTGAGTGCACTGCGTGTGTGCCTAGCTTTGTTCAAAATCTTTGTTAAAGCGTTGTCACACTATCTACCGGAGTCTCATTAATTGTGCTGTATCGAATTCTTTTACCCAGTAATCTCAAATGAAATAATTGGATTACTTTATTAAATCATGGCTCATACTTTCAAAAAGGGTGGACAACTGGTTTAGAGTTTATACATAGTTAGGTGCACAGTGCAGTTCGACAGCAAGTTAAGATTTTAACGAAGCGATCGCACTTTTAGGAAGGCGCGTTCGCTCTCTGCTTCAAGAGCAAGCACTTCCCCGGCGAGTGCGTGGCGACGAGAAGAGGCTCGCCGTTGCTGGTCGGCATCAAAACGAAAACGAGACTGGCTACCGATCACGTGCCGATCCTTTACGGCAAAGGTAAGTTCGCGTAACACGTTTGTCGTACGATACGGGCCTTCGATAGAGCTCGCTAGCATACCGAGGAGAAAGGTATAAATTAGTCAAAACTTTCGGAGAGATCACGCAAGGCTATTTCTGGCCGCTCGGACCAGTGTTTCGCTGCGAATATCCCATTAGAAACGCTTTTCTAAATATGTTCTCGAGAAAAAGGTCCCCGGTAACTATCGTCCTATCTACGCTCTCTGTCTCTCCTTGCAAGGAGGTTGGTATGGCAGCTCGGTGGAAATCTGTGACTCCGGAGTTTTCATGGTTTTTTCTCTCTCGTGTGTGTGCCTATCATAGGAACTAATCGTCCATTATTAATAGCACGCATCTGTCTCGATTCGGAGCTCGACCGTCGCTCTCACTTGTGGAGTAACCAATGGTTGTGAATGTTTCCAGAAGCCTTCAAACGGTATCATTCCATCGCTACCATACATTTGTAACATTTCGACGACCACTCTCGAAAGATCATAGCTCGACAGGGTACAAGGCTATTTGGATAATAGGTTCACTTATTAATAATAGGTTCTGCTCTATACATATGCAATTTAAAGCCGTGGACACGTTAAAGATATTTTTAAACGCGTACTTTCAGCTTAACAGGATCATTAAAAGAAGAATGCAATTTGTATTTGGTTCCTGTGTCCTGCAATCAATGAAGACATTTTTTATGTTGTATAAAGATCGATTTTGTAGATGACAGGGTTGTTCAGGGGCTGAGAAGAGCTTGATCTTTCCAGGGTTAAGTGTCCGCTAGTCGTTGAGCGAATTTACATAACTACGTAACCGAGATCTGTGTGTTAATAATGACGACTAATGAACGAATGCTAACGAAGTATCCTGTTCGCGCTGAGTTAACATCCGAAAAATCTGTACATTTCACTGGAACGATCGACGTACTGTTTGTGGCATAATCACAGCTAGAACGGGTGACCTGTACATCTCTCGTGCGTGAGACAAAGTAATGTCTGGGTTAGTCTGTTAAGTTACGATTCGTTGTCTCTTTCTCTAGATGCATGCGAACTGTTTTTTTTTTCTTGGTGAATCAGTCTCAAGTCGATACTATATGATGTTTCTTTTGCATGAACACCTTCCGGTTATGTTCTCCTCCAACTTTTCGTCTCGACAGATGAACAACCACTCGTAAACAAAGGTATATACACTACTCTACACTACTCTACACTTGTTTCTCCTTTCGACGTTCGACCTTCCTCCTTAAGAGATATTTCTTCCAATAAAAATCGTTTTTTCGACGAAACTACTGAAGAAATCCGAATCAAGTACTGAAGGTCCAGCGCTCAAGGAATGCATGCAGAACCAATTCGCTTGATTCTTCCGATAAGTGTGTTAAAAGAAGATGTGCTTATGTTTCTTAAACAAACAGATTCATCCGAAACAATAAAACAACCCCACCATTTATATTTCGTCTGCCTCTACGAAACGACTGTGTCTGTCTCTTTATTTTCTCTCTGTTTCTTTCCCCTCTTTCTCGCGTGTTTGTATAACAAAGTAACAAAATAACCATTGGCTTCTTCTCATCCATCCGATTCGTCTAAATTTGTTCAATCGTCGCAAGGTGATCGCTTTGGAACATGACAAAATCTTGTTAATGTATTTGTTTATCGAAACGTACACACATAGACGTATATTGAATACATAATATACATCGAACTGTATTTATCGAAAGAAATCCATCGAAATTCTTGTCTATCGTATCCTCGGTAAGAGCTTATGCGTTTCGTAGCTTTGTAATTGTAACGGTGGCAAGGAGCTCAGCGTACGTCCCTGCCGCCGAGTATGCGTGTCTCGTTCCGTTACTTGTTGTTTGCTAATCATTTTGTTTTCTTTTTCGTCTCTCCCACCTCCCCCGCATCGAATATTTGAGCAGAAGGCGAAGCGCAGACAAAAGGTAATACATTACGTTCATGTACGCTTCCGTCTGCTTTGGTTCCGCTCGCTTTTCGCCTCTCTTTCTCTCTGTTTCTCTGTCTTTCTCTCTCTGCACGTATCTTCGGGTTGCTCGATGGACCCTGAGGAGGTGTTGGTGACCATAACTGTACGTATAATCCGTTTACCTTTCAGCGAAGGCCACGGCTTCTTCTGTCCACCACTTTGCTTTCAGACAGGTGTATATCTCTGTGGGATCGCTTTCGTTTAAGGTCCACGAGATCGTGTTCGACCTCCCTAATCACGATTTGCCTGTGTCAACGGCGCACAGTGGGGAAAACTGATTTTTCTCGATACAAAAAGAAATAACATTTGATAGAAATGAGGTAGAGTAATGAATTTTCTTTTTAAATGAAAGCTGAATCTTTGTAGAATATAGGAAAAATAGTGAATGTTTTAACCTTGAGAAAATAAAACTTTAACTATTTAACTATAATTCGATTTTTTGAAAAATCTTCTAGAAGTGATACATAGTGTGTTAAAAAAAATTTTCTTCTCGTGGTAACGTAGAAACGACTTTTTTCGTGAAGTTGTGCAACTTTGACGAATTTTCTCAAGGTTAAAAACCATTCGCACCGTAATCTCCCTATTTTCCCTATATTCTGCAAAGATTCAGCTTTCATTTAAAAAAAAATTCATCGCTCTACCTCATTTTTATCGAAAGTTATTTCATTTTGGATCGTAGAAAATCAGTTTTCCTCACTTTGCGGCGTTGCATCACGGTCGTTGAACTGTTAACCGATAGAACACAATATCTGCAGTCTAACTACTATTACAATTTAAAAAAATCATAGAAAACTTGCGGTGTAACAGTCGAGTTAGGGCGAGTATACATAGCGGGGGAATAGATTAACAGATTAACGAACACCTGCGGACGCTTTGTTACTATGTATCACTGTCAACGGAGTTATCGAGACTATCCGTTATCGAGTTATCCGTCACTTTTCTAATTCGGTGTGGGGCTTGCGAAACGAGGGAAATGCGGCACGATGCGAAATGACGTAGAGACTTCACGTTGCATCGTTGCATTCTAGCTGAACAGCGTCGTGCCGTTTTGGTGTACTCTGTCCAAGGAGCCTATATTATTGTACATTAATCCGCATTTGAGACGAACGTCTCTCAAGAGAATCCTCCATGTTACTACCCCTTCTGTTTCACTAGAACACACACACACACTACCGTCCATAAGTATTTGACCATATGGCGGAATCGAATCTTAAAAGTTTTTATATCGACGTTATAATTAAATTACTTTACAGTAGAATGAATATAATATTGTAATGCGTTACATGCTAAGGATTTGACCAGTAAATAGATGAAAGTTATTCACCTCGCTGGACAATGATGGCGTTTATAATTCGAGGTAATCTAGCGACAAACTTTTTTAATGTTTTTCCTGGATTTCGTTCCAAGCGGTTCCTGAATAAGTTCACAATTGTTTCTCTGATTTTGGACACTTTATTTTCACCCACATTATTCAACGTCGAATATTATTTATATCATTAATCATTAGTTTTACATAAGTTTAAAAGAAATACTGTTTTGTAGAGAAAAAGGAAGTGTCCGGATATTTTTGAACGGTATTTCAGTTGTGTGTTGCGATACAAGGAAGCTAGAAGAGTTTGAGTAAAGTCAGTTATTGAACAGAATGGATATATAACATATTGGATTCGCGAATTTTTAGCATGAAGGGGGACAGTTAAGTGTTCTTTTTCGGTAGATCATCGTCCACACGGCCGCAACCCGGAACTTCCGGTGATCCCTCGCAGCGACAGCACCTCGGAGTTCGAGCCGCTGGAGGACAAACAGGTCGAATATTTCTTTGCGTCCGACGCCAGCTCTGTGATCGAGCACACGAACCGTGTGATATTCTTGGAGGTAAATCGCCTCTAACAAACCAGAAGACGACCGGCCTTGCAGAGCAGCGACCAATTTTTCAATGAGAGACCGCTGGACAAATGTTTCCAGCCCACGCCCTCCATTCGCGGAGTTTGTCCGTGGGTTCCATTGAAAAGTTTCCGTCGGGCTTGAGATGCTCTGGGAGTTTGACCAGCGAATCCATTGAAAAGTTTTTGGCCGGCCGCAACTTTGCTACCCTAATAACTTACAGCCTTCGAGTAACTTGGGGAAGTTGGATGTGTTTCCACGTGGAGGAGAGGGGAGGGAAGTTTCCAGACCCTGGGAAGGCTATGGGGAATAGATCTGTTTAACTAGAAAATGAAAAAGATTTTTCATCGTGCTGAATTTTTTTTGTATTCGTTTCTCCAGGACGATGACGTGGCTGCGGTAAAAGAGGGTGCGCTCAGCATCCACCGTCTACGTCGTTGCATGGACGACCCTCATGCGAGAGAGATCACTACGCTGAAGATCGAGATCCAACAGATCATGAAGGGCAACTACGCGTACTTCATGCAGAAGGAGATCTTCGAGCAGCCTGAGTCGGTCGTGAACACTATGAGAGGTCGCCTGAACTTCAGGGACAACTCGGTCACGCTGGGAGGCATTAAGGTATGGCGAAGTACAAGTTGATTTATAATAAAAATTGGTATGCGCAATTTAAAGCAGTGCACACACTTTAAAATCTACTTTCTAGCAGTCTTCTAATAGATGCCTACCTATTAACTATCTTTTGTAGGAGTACATTCCCGAGATCAAGAGGTGCAGACGGCTGATGCTGATCGGCTGTGGAACCAGCTACCATTCTGCTATCGCTACCAGACAACTGCTGGAGGAGCTGACAGAGCTGCCAGTTATGGTCGAGTTGGCTTCCGATTTCTTAGACAGAAACACTCCTGTGTTCAGGGACGACGTTTGCTTCTTTATATCTCAGTCAGGTAGATTCACTGGAAGCAAGGTCTCGAATATTAAACTAGGTTCGGTACATAAGCAGGTAATTGATTTCGGCTTTGTACTGGCACAGGTGAAACCGCAGACACCCTGATGGCGTTGCGGTACTGCAAAGGACGAGGAGCATTGATCGTCGGGATCACAAACACCGTAGGTAGCAGCATCTGTCGCGAGTCCCACTGCGGTGTTCACATAAACGCTGGCCCAGAGATTGGTGTGGCCAGTACGAAAGCCTACACCTCTCAGTTCATCTCTCTCGTGATGTTCGCTCTGGTTATGAGCGAGGACAGGATCTCCCTTGGCACGAGACGTCAAGAAGTACGTGTTGATAGATCGATATCGATTAGCTGAAACTGATTTATTCTAATCGGCAAATTTCTATCCGTAGATCATCGAGGGGTTAAAGAACCTGGACAAGCTGATCCGCCAAGTGCTGCAGCTGGACGACAAAGTGAAGGAACTGGCCAAGTCCCTCTACAAACACAAATCTCTGTTGATTATGGGCAGGGGATACAATTTCGCCACTTGCATGGAAGGTGCTCTGGTAGGTCTTCATTTCAAGATTTTAAAAATACCGTTATATTCTTTATCAATGTATTAAACATATTAAAGAAACAAAATAAATGTCTATATCAATCCGGTTAATTGCAATTATGGCTATCAGAAATTTCCAGAAAAGGGTACAGTCTAGAAATATTGATAATTAAATAGTGATCAATCTTGAATTAGTATGTTAACGAGATCATGAAATTGTGTTTACAGAAAGTGAAGGAACTGACGTATATGCACAGCGAAGGTATCATGGCGGGTGAGCTGAAGCACGGACCCCTGGCTCTCGTCGATGATTCCATGCCAGTCATCATGATCGTGATGAGGGACCCCGTTTACGTGGTTGGTAGAATTTAAAAAAAGGAAACAAAAGAGTAGTTGAGGCTAATGAAATAGTACATTAATCTATCAATTTTGTTTCAGAAATGTATGAACGCGCTGCAGCAGGTGACGGCTCGCGACGGTAAACCGATTGTTGTTTGCGAGGAGGGTGACGAGGAGACCAAAACGTTCGCGGACAGAGTCCTAGAGGTCCCAAAGACGGTCGACTGCCTGCAGGGAATTCTCACAGTAATTCCAATGCAATTGTTGTCCTTCCACATCGCGGTTCTGCGCGGCTGCAACGTCGACTGTCCTAGGAATCTGGCGAAATCGGTCACGGTCGAGTAAACCTCCTCGGACCTATCTATGCGGAATATTCCATGTCCAATTGTCGCTATCGAATTCGAGGATCGAATTACCCATTATAGGAACAAACTTCATATATCTGAAGATAGAATACAGTATATCTACAGGCTGCTACAAGTTTCAGGTTTGGCAAACCTTTGTCAATATATTCCGTTGCCCCCTTTTTCTATGGAACATTTGTAGACCGTTCAACAACCTATGCTTGGATAACATTTATCTTTTTATTTAAATCCAAAGGGTACATTGACAAAAGTTTAGTACGCTAAGCCTGCCGCGTCCTGTATATACGTGTATACCATATATAATGGGATTAAGGATCGATCCGTAACACCATGTACTTAACGATCGTATTAGGATTACGATCTAGCAGGTGCAGATATTTCTTATGCTCGCGCGCGAATTTATGCGGCTCTTAGGATTAGTTCGTTTGGACCAGACTTTACATCGAATCATTAGCGACGGAGGTGGACGAGAGCTGTTTCCTCGGAAACAGGTTACAGTGCATTTAGGGTTCTTCATATTCATATCAGGTCGACGGGGACGATGCATTTTCAGTTCAATGTGATTATTCGAACGAGACTACGACGAGGACTGTCGCTGTGTAACGCGATCAGGATAATCGTTTCGTCTCGTGTATCTTATTAGAAAGACTTGTGTGCATTGGAGATGTGCGCGAGAAGCTGTGAGTGTCATAAATTATCATCTCGCCAAGAAGATCGAATGGAGAGGCGAGAATCGATTCTATCGATCGCTTATCGATTACTATTGCGGATGTCCGCCATTTTCCGTGAGGGGAGCGTGGCGCGCATCGAGTACTTTAGATTATAGTCGTATTTTGTACAGTATTTAAGAGGAACCAGTGAAATTTTATACGTTCCCCTTAATCGTGCTATGAGGTACGCATTGTTACTGACGGAAGTGTAATCGTGTTCTAGTTTAAGCTCATATAAACAGAAACTTTACCTACACCATGGGTTTTTGAATTCTACGACCCACCTTCCTCTCCATCGCCACTCGCAACCGCACGTTCAAGGTTAGACAGTTTCTTTTTCTGTTACGTGCTGAATCACGTTTTCTTAATTTTTTTCCCCTGTGAAAGAGTCCATCGACAAATATGTAAAAGTGAGATTATTGAATTTACTTGAATTTTAATACTTTGATTAGACGTAGCTGAAGTACGATCATATTTCAACGAAAAATTAAATATATGTCTATACTATTTGAATAAATATTGGGAAAAAGAGATTGAGAAATTTGGGGGTTAAAAAACGTAAGAATAATAATTAAAATTTCGAAAATGTAGGGTATTCTGGTCAGATTTGATTTGCATGGTTTTCTGCATTACAAAAGATCGTGTGCATGCATATATTAAATAATTCCATGGGAAATGCTTCAATAAATTTCTTTATTCCAGTACGTACTATAATCAAAATTGTACACAATCCAAGTAAATAGAATTTTCTCGTTTTCATGAGGTAAAACAGTTACGTCGATTCTAGTGCTTGGTAGGTTCAGTGTTTAAGCAAAGAAATCAATCGAGTCGTCTCCTGCAGAAACGTTCTTGCAATGTCAACAATTGTGGAACCGAGAAACCGTTGGAATTTCACCGTGGTCGTTTCATTGTCAACGTCAACAGAATTCGAACGGTGGTTTCGAATACTTTTCGAATTATTTAATTTCGCTAACTTCTTTTTTTTCATTGGTTTTCAATTTCGAAGATTCGACTTTTTGATCGAATGTCCCTAAATTTTTCGATCCGGACCACTGTGCGGCGAGCAGCCAATAAACGCGCGGGAAAACGGTGACGCCGGGCGGCGTGGTGTCGTGAAAATTGATATTCCTAGGATACACCGCGTTCGTCTAATAATTTCTCAAGATCTATGCTCGGTTGTATCGTTCTAATTGGACGTGCGCCAAAAAGCCGATCGAAGCGATACAGAACCGGGGCTCTCTCCGTCGGGTTCGGTTGGCGTATGCGCCAGTAGTAAATCTCGTGTTTACGTCGGACATGCGGAATCGAGTCGGTGCGCGTTATCCCGTCTGACCAGGGACGGTACGCAACTCCTTTCAGTGATCGTAACCGCGAAGAACGTGACCCGCGTGGGGTTTGGATCGTGTCCTCGGGTTCTCCTCCCTCCGTTTTCGCGTTCGAAGCAACAATTTCTCGTGTGTCCGCGGGACAGATCAGCAAAAAACACGCCCTGAGAAAGAAGAAAGAGAAGCGGAGACAACGCAACGTGTCGACGTTGCGTATCCGGTAACGAAGCATAGAGAAAACCAGTGCCGAATAATAACGGACCGGCGAAAAGCATGCTTTTGGAAAATCATTGTAAATTCATGGAAATTTAAATGGTAGCTGCATCCCCTCGGGTAATTTCGTACAGGTTGGCGACGCCGACACGGCCGACGGTGGTACCACTGTCAACTGTCGCGCAACCAGGTACCGCCATGGACATAGGAAAAAAGTGTAATTAACAGTGAAAACGTGTAATCAACTGTGATCGCGCAAGGTTATATCGAATTGCAAATTTTCACAAATTCTAACTTTCGAACGTTTAATTTTCAAATGCATTTATAAATAAAACACTGTTTCTTTATTTTGTTAAAAATATTCTATCGTAATTTATTATTGTTAATAAACTAACGGTCTCGTCTTCAAATTTCGCGCATATATGCTAGAACCAATCACTATTTGGGCACCGGAGTACCACGTGACCGTGCTCCTCCCTCCCCCGGAAATAGCTTCACACCCCTCGCCTAAAGTAACGGTTTGTGCTCCGTCCCTTATTCCTATGTCCATGGGTACCAGGGACCGTGTAGAGGAGCCGGATTTCCGTCGTTTCGCGTTCTCATTCGAAAATCGGCGCGTGCTCTGATTGTTCTCCATTCGAGTACGTTCTTAAATCCGAGCAGACAGACTTAATTCGTGTGTCGAATAATAATTCGTTAGTAATTCGTTCCCGAGTCTTGTCGTTAACGAGTGTCGTCACCGTGGGTACGATAAATAAAATGTCAGAGCGGCGGTCACGTGTGCGACAATGAATCCGCGAGGTTTCCTCGTTGAAACGGATTCTTCTTAACCGACTCGATACGCGGTCGGTAAAGGAACCGCGAAAAACCGCGACGTGTCGTGGTTGTCGCGACGGGGGCCCTCCTCTATACGGCTGATCTGTGCAGGTACGTGGTTAGTGGTTGTGTCGCCATTGCCGGTGGTGTACAGTGAGGGAAGCAGGGAACCCCGGAGCAGAGTAGAAGAAGAACAGAGAGGAGGAGAGAACGGAACCGAGAAACAGCGGAGAGAGCACGCACCGCGGTCTGCGCCATTGCTCGGGAGGCAGAGAGCGGAGGCAGAGAGCGGAGGCATAGCCAGCGGGGGGCAGCACTACGCGAGTCAGTCGACGGTCTGCCGGCGAGCAGTGCGGACGCGTCGTGGAAAAGAGAAGACACGCATTACGACGCGCGGATAGAGAGAAAAAGAGAGAGAGAGAGAGAAAGGGGATAGAGAGGGAGAGAACGAACGAAAGAGAGTGTGTGCGAGAGAGAGAGACGCTTTGTCGTCGGTTGCCCGCAAATATTTGCTGGCCGCGATTTCGCCCGACCCGTCGTCGGTGGCCAACGTTAAACGCACGTCTCCCTTGGACAAAAAAACCCGACTTCGCCTCCCCTCTTGCCCGTGTCCGGCCCGGCCCGATCCGACGAACGAACGAACGAACACCCTCCCCATCCCTCGCCACGGACCGAGCGTTACCCGCTGTTCTAGCAGCGCCGCGGCGGTTCCCCTCTATTGATCGAATTCGACCAGCGAAGTTTCCCCTAGCGTGTGCGGTAGTGGCGGCCGGCAGTGGCTCTCGCGCTTACGTTCCTCGGTTGGTGCGGTAAATAATCGCGATACCTCGGCATGGCTACTCCGACCGCTTGCACGCGGTTCAGTGACAACTACGACCTGAAGGAGGAGCTGGGCAAGTAAGTGTAACAACGTTCTTTTTCTACCTGTGCATGTTTATATGTACCGTTGTCGTTCGAAACCACAGGGAGAAGAACGGTGCCGAACAGCTACTACACGGAACAGAAAGAGAGAGAGAGAGAGAGATAGAGAGGTGTATCCGTTTAACGTTACACGCGCGCGTGTGTCGCGACGTGTGTCCGCCTCTGTTCAAGTTTCTTTTGGCTCCGCGTATTTACGTGTACCAGCACCGCTACTCCCGTCTCTCTCTCTCTCTCTCTTTCTCTGTCCCTCTGTCCGTTCGACTCTGTCTCTTTCGCGGCTGTCCTATTCGGCCCGTGTTGTTTTTATCTAGCGAAGCTCGTGTCACGATTCGCTCGTCCAGAGGCCGCAATGTCACGACGATGTTTCACGCTCGTCGTACACGCTCGTCATCCTTTTCTTCCTTCTCGTTGTCTTCTTGACGGTTTCGAACCGTTCGATGGCTAGCAGACGACGCGATGTCGCGCGTCGGCCATGATTATTCCCTGCGTAGACACACGGTGGGACTCTCTTACTCTCCTGCCCCACTACCCAACCGCTTATCGGTGTTCTTTTTATCCGCGTTACTCGCCTGTGATCTTGCGAAATTCACCGGTCCCATCGCCACCCCCGGCGAGCCTCCTAGTGGAAAATATTAGCAGCACTTCCGGAAAGGAATTTTCGGAAAGGTCCTCGACACTCGGTCGTTGGCTCCAGAGAGGGAAGTGTCTCGAGAAGTCCCTATAGCTTAGGGTTCTAGGAGAGTCTAGCAAGTAGGCCGACGTTTTGTTGATAGAGCAGCCAGCCGGGTTGTTTTGCATGGTGGAGGAAGAGTGTCTAGTGGAAAATCGGGTCTGTCGGCCATCAGCGGATTTAGGTTAGCCGAGTGTGTGTGCCACTAGGGGAACCGTTGAGGGTCCCCGGATTCTTGACCCGTCCGCTCCTCTGACATTGAGGATCCCCTCCCCTCCCCTCCCTCACCATTGGTGTGTCACACACACACGCGAATACACATTCTCTCGTTTCCGATGTACCTGTTCAACCTGCTCACCCGGCAACCCGCTCCTACCCACCCGCCACGCTATTTAACCCGGCAGAGCGCACCCTCGCACGAGGTCGTGCGTCCCTCCTCGCTCGCACGGGAGACACCCCGTTGCATTTCGTCTATATTTAAGCGGCACGGCCTGTCTGCTCGTGGCTCAGCCTCTATATATAAAGCGTCAGGGCCTGACGGTAGCTGGTCTCTCTCTCGGTAGCCGCGCGCGTTTCTCCTCCGTCGAAAAACCCGAGGCATCCGCATCGTACGCGCGGATCTGTCACCGAATCAATACGATGTCGTCGCGCCGCTTTTTACCTTCCTCCATCCCTCCCTCCCGCCCTCCGCACCCGACACCTTACTGTCTACCCCTTCTCGGTCTCTTTCGACCGTTTCCTCGACCGAACACCCCATGGTGTTTCCGCTACCTTCGCTGCCGGATGTCCTCTCGGTGGACTCTTCTTCTAGCATGAATGCCAGAGAGTACGGCCACTCTCTCTCTCTCTCACTTTGAGTATTGTGATACACGGTTAACAGGCAAGGGATAGCACGTGACATAACTAGAAAGTAACTAGAATCTTACTAGATTTTGTATCGAAACATGGGTTTGCGGGGTGTCGTTTTTTTACCTTATACGAGCATATTTTGAGCTGCGCAAGGGACGGCTAGAAATTCAGTTTGAGAGACCATTAGGTCCGCATTAGGCGTAATGTAACGCGGAATATCAACGACTGCCTAATTGGGAAAGCCGTATGAGGTCCGCATAAGCTACATTAGGTTTTCTCAAAGACTTTTGTTTTCAATACCCACATATAAAATAACTGTTTATTGGCAGGTGTAATAAATGTTAGGATGTCTGTCGATTCGGATGTGAATCATTGTGCTTGAGGCCACGTTTTCTATTAAAAATGTTTAATAGTAGGAGAAAAAGAAAGGTGGTGTTTCGTCCTCTCTTTCGTCCTTCTATTATAGTAGAGAAGAGGGTGGGAATAAACATTTTAATTTGTCATCTAGGAAGTTGTGGATTAAACGAACGTAGAAATTTCCTGTGGAGTGTGCTACGTAAACAAAAATATTGTGAATGGTACACATCGATTATTCAATGCCAGATGGCGTTCCTCCGTTCCGCGTTCTTCAGCTTCGTCTTCGGTAACCGATTCGATAATGTTAACCACATTCAAGAATAGGACACGGTCGATGCACCACCGTTACACGTTCAATCAATCGTCCGAGAGTGACATGGAAATTCCACTTTGGGGTTGAACTGTCTTGGCAATAGAAATTCGCGCACATCCTTTAGAATTGGAAGGTCATAAAAGTGTGCGGAGGCTAAGTAGAACTAGTTTCGACACTGTCGGTCGATGGCCCTAGATTAACAAGTGTATTCCATTCTGTAATAAATGTTCGAGCGACTATGCGTAATGAATCCTCCGAGGGGTGGACATGGAAATTTCACTTAGAGGTTGAAAGAACTCGGTGAAAGAAAGTTGTGTAATATGTATGTCCTTTCGAACTAGTTTGGCTGTCTTCGTTTGCTGGAAGGTCTCGGAAGTGTGGCAAGGAACATTACCCAAGTGTTACAACGCCGATTCTTGTGAAATTCATACAGGATAGAGTTGGTTGAAAAATATTCGACACCCTGTTTCACGAAAAGATTTTCGAAAAAATCACTTTCTTATATTACTTATATAATTGTTTATCGATATTTATGTAACATCCTGTACATATTCTACGAACCAAAACAGTGGTACCTGGTTTCCCAGTTTGGTTTGTCATTTAGCAATAATTATTGAATATAAAACATTTTCATGAACATCTTTAACATGAACATCAGCACCCCTAAAACAACGAGTCAAATATTTTTCAACGACCACGTATAAATTTCATTAAAATTACCGTGTTACGTTGGACACTGTCGCGCGGAGTGCATTGAATTCTATAATAAACGTTCAAGCGACGGTGATGTTTGTTGTTTGAAAAATCGGCCTTGCCGTCGTGTCAGTTTTTGCGGAGCGGCTTGTCGACGAATGTTATTGCCATGGAGTCGGCCCGATGGACACGAGTAGGTCGCCGGGACATGCGGCGGTTTCCTATTTGGGTTTCGAGGTTCCGTGGACCTCTGTGTGGCATAGGTATCGGTCTCGTGTCACCCGTGACCCCGAGTGACCTCGACTCCGGAACCGGCCAAGTTGTTAGGCCGTGCACTAACACGCCGGCGAAGAAGGAACATTTCTGACCACACCCCCGCGTCTTTTTGGCCGAGTTTCCGCTGCGGTCGATAAACACCGAGCCAGGGGTACGGCACACGCGTTACAACGGTGTGTCACCTGTCCACTCGGTGACTCGTCACCTTTCGATTAGCCGATCAGACCAAGTAGCGAATTATCTCTCATCGTGTTCGAAACTCGTGATTTTCTTCTACTCTTTCCAGGTAGCCTATAACTAGATTGTAAATTTGATGCATTCGTACCAAAATCGAGGGGGTGAAATTGAAAATAGTGGAAAGATTTAACGAATTCAAGGATGCCAGTAAAATATTTAATTTATATAAAATTTGAGGGATTTTATGAATTTAGTATATTAATTTCAATCCATTAAGACGATTCGCGAAGAAAGAGATTGTCTGATTCAGTTAAAATTGATTCAGAGAATTTTTATTTCGCATAAAGTCTACCCATGACGGACAGCCTCGTGTCTATTAACCTTAGACGAGTAGAAACGTATTCCACGTTCGCTGCAAGGAGCAGAAACCAAGTAGGGAATGTCTTTCTTTAGTAACTTCGATAAGTCCGGTGAAGTGTTACATCGATTTCCTTCGTTTCTTGCTTCACTGTCGGTTGGTTCGTGCTGCGACCTAAGTAGAAACGGTAATTCATGGACAGACACGCTCGCGCCTATTAACCCTAGCCGGCTAAAGACTCGATAAGCTGAAGGGTGATACATCGATCGAATCTTTGCGCACTTTAAATCGTAAGCTACCAGTTTTTAAATACTGTGGGAAGTCTAAGTTCCCGTGAAAAACATGCGAAGCGCGCGTCCCGCCGAAAGCAAGCGGAACGCGCGTTTTGAGAAAACGATCGAACAAATGAATCCAACTATCATTTGTCGAAACAAAC
This sequence comes from Lasioglossum vierecki, assembly GCA_028455595.1. Taxonomy (NCBI): domain Eukaryota; kingdom Metazoa; phylum Arthropoda; class Insecta; order Hymenoptera; family Halictidae; genus Lasioglossum; species Lasioglossum vierecki. The sequence goes on from CM052337.1 coordinate 18,408,450, forward strand.
GAAGGCGAAGTCGGTTAGAAAAGGCAGAGAAGTAGCAAGCACGGCAGTCGGTCACCAGTCGTTGTCGTGTAAAGTCGTCTCCTAAAATTGTACTCTTGTTATACTTTTTACCATTTTATTAAATATAATTATCGGAAGAATCGTTTCCTCATTGCTCCCCACCCGCGTAGATCGATTAGCTAACTCGATCACCATCGAAGATAAATATAAAATAGGGAAATCCTACATTTGGGGGCTCGTCCGCGTTCCGCTTGCTTTCGGCGGGACGCGCGCTTCGCATGTTTTTCGCGGGAACTTAGACTTCCCACAATACTTTAATCGAACTTGTGAATTCTTTTAAATCGATTTGTTTTTCGCCGATTGATAGATCCTATATCTACAACGAATCCATTGTGTTCTCTCAGCTGATCCCCGGAAGCTGTGGCCAACAATGACGACAAAGCGAGGCTAACCGTCTCTGTGTCTGGCTCGGAACCGTGCGAGACCAGAGGGAATCTAATTCAAGCCACGAACTTGCAATTAGGTTCGGTTGATTTAGAATATTGTCCGTGTTGGTAAACACTCACCGGGAGGTGGTTCTCGTTTGTTTTCGCGGGCCGCGAGAACGTTCCGCCGCTTGAATACCGAATAACTTGGCGTTGCCTCTCTCGGACGAATATATCGACGCCGACGATCGTGATTCGAGCTGAAGAGAGGAACAGAGAAAGAAGCTAAGAGATTGAAGAAAAACCGGAAATCGCGGCGGTATTTCCGCGAGTTGTTCTCGGCCACTGGTCGAATAATTCCCACCGCGTGGATCTCCTTACGCGTGCTGCCATAATCAAAACAGCTCGCCGCCCCCGCGTTGAATAATTCAACCGGGTCAGGCGAACGGAAGCCTTTCCTTTGCTATCGATTTCTCGCGTCGACCGTGAAGATACGACGAAGAAAACCGAGCCATCAACAGAGACCTGTCCGCGTTTCGACTCTCGCCAAGGCTTTTCCGGGATTGAGCGCGCGATTAGGCTAGAGAGATCCCTCGGGAACCCGGATTGATCGTAAGACCGACACCGATCGATGTCTCGAACCCCTTCTCGATTTACGACGAATTCGTTTCTCTTTTAACGAGGATTCACGGCGGCGTCTATACCGTGTTCGGTTACGAATATTCGGGTATGTATAGCATTCGAATTTGTCTTTCGTTTACCAGAAGGTAGACTCCATACTATATCACTGCCTGAATTTGGACATTTTAATCTACAGTATTTTATCCATAGAAGTCCCCAGAACGGGTCTGCCGAGGGACATTAATGGGACAGGGACAATATTCTTTGAGTTTTATCGAACGTAGAGAAGGACAGCCTTGTGTTTCTTTTTGCAAAAACAATTTCTCGAAAATAAAAAATTGTAAGTGAGGGTAACTGCACCAGTGAATGAACATTTAAGAAATTGTTCAGGAAGATATTTTATTTAACAAAAAAATACGTGAAATAAAGGAATCTCATATATGCCAAATGGCTCCCTATACTTTATTTGTCAAAAATAAATGAACACGAATAAAATGAGATTATTATTTTTCATTATTAAGCGTAAAATAAAAAATATAAAAAAAACCAGTCAATGGACACTATATTCTAGTAATTATTGATATTTATTAATAATAATTATTAATAATAATTATTGTGAACTACCTAGTTCTTACACTCAGGCGGCCATTATTGGGTGTATCCATTTATGGACATATTCCTGTGTTCACATTACTGTATTCACTTATATTATTCATACAAAGCAAAATAAACCCAGAAGGGTTTCAAATGCGTATAAATAAAAAAAGCTTCGGGTTTCTTGCGATCAACTTGGAAAAAAATGTTGATTCCGCGGGAAGATCTGTCTGTCGATATAATCAGCGCGGTTCTCCCGGCTGATTAGAGCGAACGATCGAACGCCTTGCGTTTATTTCGACGTGCTCGTAAGCCTGGGGACATACGCACGCCGTTTCCCACGACCGATTCGCTGAGCCTTTCAATCCGCATCACTCTCGGAGAATTCATCAATCACCCGGTCGCGCCGTGCAACCCTCGTCTCCTCCGCGCCTCCGTTTTAAATAACCAGCCCGCGGGGGTGGCAAGGGAGAACAGGCGAAACGCGGTTTATCCGGGCCAACGATGGGAACACCAGACACAGACAATCGGGTCATCCCTCGAGCACCGGGAATATGGAATATGTTCCGATGGTGAGCGCGGATAATTGCGATGTCGGCCAGAGAGAGAGGACTCGCCTTTTACTCGCAGATTTTTCTCCTTTCCACCTGGGTTGTTTCGCTGATCCACACTATTCTAACCTCCTCCCGTGTTTGGCTATCGTTGGCCCTTTTCTACTGGAAATCATTGTTCCTCGGGGTTACGGAGAAACTCGTTTCCCACGACACACAGAATCTCTACGAAGAAAATCAGTCGAATTCATTCGAAAGCATCGCGAAACTCGTTCGAACTCTCGAACTTTTCGCAGGTTAATTATTGGTTGAGATAGACTGACTTGGGGGTTAGCCAATCATAACACGCTGGTTTTAATGAAATTTTGGTATGATATAGAACTGAACAAATATATTTGACATGTATTTTTTTTACAGCGGCTGAGATGTATGTTATGGGGGTGAAAATATCTCTCGAAGTAGGGATGGAAAATATTTAGAATATTTATAATAGAATTTATAATAGAAATGCGTTTTTTTTCATTTTTATTCTGTTTACACATTTCCAATAGCTTTTGACAAATTCACGAAACGATGGGAAACAAATTTATTGAAATTTTAACGGAACAACGTTTGTCGGGTTTCCAATATAAACGCGTAAAGTGCGCATTCTATCACGATACATTGTTCGCAGGATAATTTGGTGGGATTAATAGTGATCGATCAGTAGGTCTGTTCACGAACGACTGTCTCCACTTAGGAACTTTGGAACGAACCAGCTCCGACTTCTCGCAACAATAGGCAGCCCATTTTTCCAGGGGAAAATTACCCGAGTTGATCGCCGATCGGAGGAAGAGGCTTGATCTATATCCGTCTGGATCCAATTCGATCGGCGATTCACGGCGGTGCCGGTGCTTACGGTCTCGCCGATTCGTGTGTTAGTTTTGGCAACGATATGCGCTGACATTAAGACCGGAGGTAAATATTGGCTCTATCGGAAGCCACGAGGGAAATGCCAATTCCCGGTACGAAGTAGCGTATTCGACACATTTCCAAAATCATTTTTCTCGAATCGAGTGCCTCCACGCGGTTCCAATTTATCTCTTCCCGCGGCTCCGTGCATCCTGGGCAGGATTAAGCGTGATAGTAGCAGGCTTGTACAAGAACCCGAAATCTCGGGTTCAGGTCGGGTTCCCGAAAGTGAGATACGTTTCGGGTCCCGAAAGTATCCGGCTGTCTATGTCTCTTCGGAATATATATAATTTTTTAAATAACGGTACACCATATTCTTTATTGTAAACAAAAATCAAATCATTTTATTTAATTTTTAATAGAAGCATATATTTATAAAGAAACATATAACATAACATGACATAACACAAATTCTTAACCATAAATTTTTTACTTTTAGCTTTTAGACATAAACAATATAAATACGGTACGCACTGTAAATTTTTAGCGAACGAAAAAATTGGTATGTGAAATTTTCTATTAATTGGGTATTTAACACATCAATGTTTTTCTCATACTTACAGCCAAAATGGCGCCTCGGGCGGATGCCCGGGTTGTTTCCCCCTAGAGCTGGCCCTATGGACAGGTTAATGTTGCTAAGAAACCTGGAACATTCGGAAACGTATCTGGACCATGAAGTAGGGGCGACGAACGAGTCACGTTCGTTTCGAGGATTTACTTGTTCGTAGTCCCTTAAGTCGAGGTTAATTGTGCTAGACAGGGGTGTAGAGTTCCCGTTCGATCGAGATTATACGGATGGGAGGCTTTGGGCTAAGTCGTGGGTCGACATCGAGCCGGTTAGGAGTTGGGTCCGAGTGCGAAGAACTGTGGGGAACAGTTTAGTGGATCCGATTCGATAAAAAGGAAGGGGGGACCAGCGTATAGGAAACAACCGGAACAACACGCCGCTAAGAATGAAAATCCCAGCTTCGAGCACCGTTAACACGGGGCGCGACGGCAATAATCCTTGTAAATCCAGCAATTTACCGTTCAACAGGTTCGCGTTGTCGCGAGGGTGGGGTTTGGTATAGGGGGTTGAGCGAGTCGCGTTTTAACGCTAGAAACAGCCTTTGAATCCTCCGATCTCCATGTGTTTCTGCCTCGGGAATTAATCGCATCGGTGATTTTCCTTGGAAATTCGGTTTTCGTGTCGAGGGGATGTCGATGAAGATTGAAAATATTTTATTTAAAAAAAAAAAGTGAATTAAAGGAATCTCATATGTCGAATGGATCCTTGATCTATACTTGATTTGTCAAAAATAAATGAACACATAAAACATAAAATGAAATTATTATTTTTCTTTATCAAACGTAAAATAAAAAATATAAAAATACCAGTCAATGGACACTACATTCTAGTAAGTATTGACAATTATTAGTAATAATTATTGGCCCAAGAGTCATTATCGCTAGGTATGCCGTGCGGCTTAAAATTTGTTGAAATTTACAAAACCGTTCATTTAAAAATTTTTAATAAATATAAAAATTATTAATAAAATCAAAATTTTTTTTCGATAATTTTGAAAATTCTTGAAAAATTTTTTGGTGCCCGTTTATTCGCTGGTGCAGTTACCCTACCTAGCTCTAGAAACAGCCTTTGAATCCTCCGATCTGTGTGTTTCTGGCTCGGGAATAATCGCATCGGTGATTTTCCTTGGAAATTCGGTTTTCGTGTCGAGGGGATTGTCGATGAAGATTGAAAATCGGCGGCGGTTCGGAGAAGCGTGAAGGCGTCGCGCCGCCGTTGCAACGGCCCGATAGCCCGTGTCGTTAATTACGCGAGGACTGAGCGGAATTTTACGAGGCGTGTAAACGTTGCGGCTCAACGAGGCAAAAATTACGCGCGACGTCCTCCTCGTCGTGTGATTATGATGCGTCCGCGATCGACCGTGCATCCTGGAACGCGAACAGCTCCGGATAATTCTATTCGTTCTCGACCGGTGCTCCACTTTTCGGAAGCCTTGGTGCACCGTTTTATTGTCGAGGAGATCGCAATTGTTCTGACGAGGCGTGAATTCCTACGTGCGATCGATATGTTCGACGATTCTCTCGACCGGTCGCGCACAGTGGTCGATTCAAACAGTTCGTTTCAACACTGTTTTAAAGTTTAAGGGTATGCCAATAATATTTTTATACTTGAGGCGCACTGGTTCGATCAAGATTTTTTTTAATATAGGGTAACCGCACCAGTGAATGAATATTTAAGAAATTGTTTAGGAAGATTATTATCATTATTATTTATTTATTATAAACGTAATGAGATCCTTTTACGAAACTCTTAACAATAACAAAGCAGAAAAAATATAAGACAGCTCGTTTAAAAAAATTGTTTAAATAATGCAAATTTGCTGTTTTCTATAATTGATATAACTGTGCGACGAAACCACAAAATTTATTATATATTTCATTTTCGATCGAGAAGAATTTTATATATATTATAAATTGAAAAAATATTGCGACACAGCTGTGTAAAGAGAATGATCTCTTGATAATGATCCATATAGGGATCGAAATGTTCAGATGAACCGTGCGTCGATATCACAAATTTTAGTATTAGTATAATTTCGATCGAGAAGAATTTCAATTTAAACTTCGTTAATATCAAATTAATATTCGGCATTGCTGAACATTTGGAAAGTACCGGATTAAAAATGTGGATCGTTCTCGGCGCAGCGGTGTGGGGTCGTCGGTCGAATATCAGCGTCGCGTTATGAATTCTCCTTGTTCCTTATCCGCGGAATTGCGTGCGCGTTGGTTCCATGGCGTTCCTTGTCGTTCCGTTCTGTCTGTGGAAAGCGGGACGAAATTGCCTCGTAAAGCAGGAAGCCCGGCGAGCGGTAACGGCTGGTAAAAATGTCGTCTTTAAAGACCGTAAAAACTAAGGGCGCCTCGTAATTCCCACGACCGCCCCTTCGGAGGGTTGTGGGGCGGGTCGCCGTCAAGGCGGGACCGGATTATCTTCGTTTCCACGGGGAAAAGTCGGGCTTTGTGCTTGACCCTAGCAATCGGGCCGAATTCTTGTGAAATTGCGGCCTTGTCGCCTCGAGATTCGAATTGTTTCGCAGGGCTCTCGCGTAAACTCGAACGAATGGGGCCCTCCCGTTTCAGTGGGGAACATCTTCTTCGCGTAAAATTCAATTTCGAACTCCGCCTCGCCCAAAGAAACCGAGGAGACCGAGAGGCACGTGTTCGACAGTTTCACCGGATAGTTGCGCTCGATAGAGCTGCTCTCGTCCATTTCACAGCTACTCCGTACGTTCTCAGACTTTCCAGATAGAGAACTGTCCCTTCTTCGGCATCCGTGTTCATTGGAAACCGATTCCTCTTCCTTCTCTGTACCTTATTTTTCTTTTACGCGAACAGTCTAAAATTTTTACGAAAAAGATATTCAATGAAAAATTATTCATTGTAGGAAAATTATACGGTTTTTTTTTACCTTATTTAACGTCGCTTTTTGAATTCTTCTGTAAGAATTGTCTCGAGACAGGACCTACAGTTTAGATTAACGGTAAAATAAATAAAAATAAATTTATTATTATTTTTATTATTTATTTTTAGAATAAATTATACGATTTATTCGATACGACCTTGAACTTCAATGCCTCACGTATGAACGAGATTTTTCTCGCACGTGCTTTCGTATAAAAAAAACATAGCAGATACCGTTTCATCTTTTTCCATTCGTCGTTTCATTCTTTTTGAATGACAATAGTTTTCGAAGAGAACGCTGGTTAGTAACGACGCGGATATCCAGTATATTTGTTTATGGAGTTCGTTTTCTGACGGCGGTTGCGCGACGATACAGGGGGAAACGAGTACCGGAGGCGCACCGGGAATATCTTTTTTAATTTCCGTCGCGTTCCGTATCCATCTTCCGGCGTCAACGACTCCCCGACCAATAAATAAGCAACTAAATTAGTATTCATGGATCGACGCGGGCTCAATCTTCCTTGGCCTTCTGTTCTTTACCGTTGCACGTGCGATCGGGGACCGTTGCGACGCGCTCCGCGGATAAATCGATATCAAGGAGGAGTTATCGAGTCGGAGTTTATGGTGTTTTTATTACCGGTGCCGTATCTCGAACTTCCGAGATAAAACGCGCGCGCCTGGATACGTACGTATCTCTCTTCGTGTTTTTTCCTTTATTCCTCTATTTCTCTCTCTCTCGTATTCGATCGATCCCGGCTTTCCCGAAGTGTACCCCCGTTACAACCCTCCGGCGAGTTTCCGCGACGAATTTACAAGCCTGCGAAACATCGGCCTCGCAGAATTTCGGATAATCTCCCTTTCAATTCGATGAGATTCGATCTTGCTTCAACCTTGTACGATCGAGGATCGATTGATCGCGGATTTTTATGCGAGATCAAAGTCTGCAATCGTTTCGAGATACAATAAACACCCGCATATATGTTTCTTTTATTAATAACTAGCTGACAGACGTTGTCCTGTCCAAATTTCAATAAACTTGTTCGAGGTCTTTTCCAGGACCTTCAACGAACAAAAAAAATTACGGATACGCATTATACAAAAGTTACTTTGTAAATACTTAAAAAATTTTTTAAAGAAAAATTTACAAAGAAAAGAGAAAGATGCAAGACTACTTATCTAATAAGAAAGAAGGGACATGCGCGCAAAGACAAAAAAAATAAATAGTGCATTATCCGGATATTGTTATTCCGATATAACGAGATTTTGATAGACGTGTATCGAGACAAGTATTACGGACGAAGGTACCTTCGGGTTCACGAATGACTCCATAGGGTTAAGGTTGTTCCCAGTCGTGTCAATGTTAAGAGCCCCCAAGCAAGCGATCTCCGAGGCGTCCGACGTGATTCGTCAAGATACGCCGATATTTGCGGTGGTAGAGTCAATGTTTGCGGATTACAGGCCGATTCATCGCGAAGCCAGTGTCCCAGGTTGTCGGAACATTTTCCCAATAATTCCGAGACGATTCGAGACGATTCCCCGGAGTTTATTACGAAACCTAATCGAAAGCGACAGCTCCGACGGGAGCGAAAATAAAAATCGCCTGACTTCTACGAGGCATGTGCCGTGTAGTTACAGGGGGAAGATCGATCGGTAGACAAAGAGCGTCCTCGAAATCGATTCTGGAAAACGTTCTAGGTTTGCTCGATAACACGATAACTCGTCGAAAAAATGGGAAAAAGTTATTTTATTTTCACATTTCTGTGCGACGATTTATTTCTTGGCCAATGTGTGTGTAATTGTTTTTATAGTGTGTGTGTGTGCGTATTAGAAAGAAAGAGAAGAGCAGAAGTGAGAGTGATAGATAAAGAGTGTTTGATGAGAGTGATAGAGTGCCCTCATTTTCTTAAATATTAAATATATTATTATTACAATAATATTACTCGTGTTCGACATTTAATTTGTAGAAACTCGATGGCGTTTGTTGTTGTTTGAATTATGTCTTCGCAGAGGGTTGGCGTTGAATTGTAATCCGATCGACTGAAATGGGGAGTAAGTGTACGCCGTGGCGCATAATAATTAGGAGGCATTAACGAGAGCGCGTTAATTAATTGTGCGAACGGCGCGTCGCGGTCAACGACCACCCTGTGAAATCTCATTATACGATCACGCGACCGGTCTCGAATCGAATGAAGAGTCTTCTCCGCCGGCCCATAGCTCCTCTCTCCCGTTCGGATATTGCAAACGAATCCAGCGTCGATTTTCCCCTAGCTCGAAACATCCTAATATTCGACCACTCGAAGGCCAAGCGGAATCGCATTCGTTCCGATCGATTCTGTATCTGCTTATCAGCCGGCTTATCGAGCACCGTGCTGATAAGATTCCATCGGCGAGCCGGCGATTTTCGATTTCGCCGTTCTTTCCGCTCGTTTTCCGTCTTTGAACCGACCCTTTTTACAGCCCTTTGTCGCGATCTCATTGTTCCCATCGGAATTCCACCTTCTTTGCTCCCTTGCACCGTGGGGTAAGTCGAAACTCGCGTACACGTTCGACCGAAAAATAGCTCTTATAAATTCCACAGAGGGAGGACAGAGGATGAGGAGGATCGTCGATCCCGAAGAAGCGTTCGATTATTATCTTTGACCGTTCAAGGAGTTTCTTGTTCCGTGAGAATGGCAAATGGCTCTCGACGAATAATAATTTCAACAAGGGAATTTCTTCGTTCGACAACCTGACACGAACTCGATTCTTCCTACTTTCTTAGAATATTATTATCAGACTGCGGATGTTCCAGCAATTTTCAATTTTTCAAACGAAATCTCGTTAATAGTGGTAACAGTGATTGTTCGATCGGAAACATATAAAAATCGTACGAAACTCTGTCGAATATTAATATTCTCATATTTTCTTCAAATCCTCAGCAGCCATAAAAAGATCTGTAGTCCAATTAATTATTGAAGTTCCTTGATGAATATTTTATATAAAAAAGAAAAGCTGATAAGGCTATCTATGGCTCAGTTTTATAAGTATGTATCAACGTATAAGAATGAATTTATTAATACTCTGTTGAGAGTATTATTAACATAATTAATTTAGAGTTGTCAAGTTCTATATTGTTATAGAAAATTTCTTCCATCGAATGATCTATGATGAGTGAGCAGAACAGGTCGCGACATCAGCGCAAGAATCTTCTAGAGTGAAACTTTTCTCCTGGAGTCCTTTCGATGGCGGTGAGGGGGGCGAAATTGCTTTTGATTCTCACGGAAGGCGGCGGCTTTAGCGTGCTGGCCGGAAAGACGCGACAGAGGGTGGGACAGGAAGCGTGCAGGACAACTCCTCAGGGAGCCGGTGCTCGGCTCTCGTTACAGAAATTTCTGTTAGCGGATCCATAGGGCTAATGTGGCTGGTCTAGGGTTCGGCTCGGCTCGGATCCATTCGGTCTAAGAGGGTAACTCACGTGTCCTGCGGGTTCCTCCCTGGAGATATTCCCGAGGCGGCTGCCGATCGATAACCCGGCACGCTCTTCTCTCTCTCTCTCTCTCTTTCTCTCTTGTTGCGGGCACGCTCGCTGCCAATCCTAGAAACTGTCCCACGGACGATTCAGATCTTTTGCCAGCGGACCTTCGGAATCGAACCAGAGGATTTCGTTTCAACTGAAAGTTTCATCCCCTATTTCGACTAACTCTTTAGCCACTCTTTCTTCTACACCATTCGAGACTCATCTCTCTTTCACATATTTTGTAGGAAAGTGATTGCAGCTAGTTACGTACACAGTGTTTACTAGCTTTTCCCGCGGCTTCGCTCGCACAGGAAATTGTTTGATACCCTCGAAAATTGGGGTTGCAACGTTTGTATGAAGAATACTTTGTGCGTGATCGGATTTCCTTGAAACTTGGTCTTAATGCTCTTTCATATAATTAATCAAACACTTATTTCGGCATTTTTAAAAATTCATCCCCTAAGGGGGTAAAGGGTTGCAAGGAAAATCGCAGGGAAAAGCTAGTTTTTATATATATATATATATCTCACGCTTGTAGTAAATGAACTGTTTCAACATCTCCAAAAAAATTGATATTAAAAAAGTTATCGTTCTAAGAAAAGTATCGGAACATTACTGCGGTTCACTGTACATATGTATCGACCAAGTCAACTTGACCAGCTTCTTCTCTGCTCGAAATGTTCCGACTTCCACTGGAAGTACGGAAACAGCGGAGTCCAAGAATATTTTTCTACAGGCTGCCTTGAAGGATAGGGGTGACTCCTTTTTGCGAAAATGTCCTCCGTGGCCTCGTTCCTGAGTTATTAAAGAAAAACACGGACCAATCAGAGCGGGTCTGCAGCAGACTGATTCCGTTCTCGGTCACGCTTCGATTGGTCCTTGTTTTTATTTAATAATTCCTTAACGGAGAACATTTAATTAATTCCTCCGCGGAAAAGATTTTCGCAAAGGGAAAGAAATTATTTGAAATATCCTTAAGGATCATTCATGGATTTTCGAGTGACCCTGTGTGATGTCCAATGTTCAGAGTTTTAGTTCGAGAAACGTGATCGTATATTCCGTAACAATTTGGAGAAGGGCAAACGTATTACTCGTTTCAAATAATTACATGGCCGGATATAATAGGATGATTGATAGACGGAAGGACGTGATTGAAAACGATCCGTGATCCATCAATTAGCCCTTTGAGTAGGATCGTCGACGTATCCGTCGATGCAGGGTATCGTACGTCGAATTTCTGAAGCTGCAAACATGCAGTTCCATTCTTGTCGAGAAGAATGAAATTGCGAGAGTGTATAGCGCGGACGAAACCGTAAAAATATACCGCGAGTAGGAAGGCGCTCGTTTCGCGTAGCAGAAATGATTTCTAGTTCCGTGGCCTCTACACCCTCGCGTAGGGGTTGATTCCGTATCTTTCGCGGTCGGTCGGTTCGATCAAACAATTTTTCGCCGGCGCATGCGAGTTACCACCGTGGAATTGTCGCGTGTCACGTTGGATATATTATCATTAAAACGTCGTCGGGGTAAGATAAGCCACCCCCCGATTCGCATTCCGCGCGTACGCGTTCCAGTTCCACGTGCTGTTCTCGGCGTTTCCTTTTCGCTCGAACAACGACGTACGATATATCGGGTGTTTTTTTTAGAACTTGAAATTGTAAAAAATAACACGAAAATTTAATAAAATTGTTTTATTAATTCGAAAGATAAATATATGGCGTTAATAATTATTTGAGAATGATTTCGAGAATAGGAGGTGGGAATTTATATTATATAATTTATTTATTAATAATTACTGGCCTATATTGTATTAATACAAAGGAAAATCATTTCAAGATTTTTGCAAATGAAAAACGTTGTTTCGAATGAACCGAAGAATCTACCCTTTCAGGGAAGCAGATTTTTGGGATATCCGGTATGTAGATTCGTCCTCTCTCTCTCTCACTTGCCTTTCTCTTCGGTTTTCACCGACCCAGAGGATTATACAGGGTGTCCCAAAATTCGTGTACTTCCCGGAAATGGGTTCCTTGGGTCATTTAAAGCGACATTTTCCTTTACAAAAATGACGTCGGCGGCTTTGTTTAGGAGTTATTAACGAAAAACACGGACCAATCA